>CM062238.1:4101025-4758275 GCA_031216185.1 Syzygium aqueum | reverse complement strand
TCCTTCGTCGGTCTCTTGCCTCCAAAACATCAGTTTTGCTTCTCTAAATTTCCTTTTAACCTTTTTCATTCGGACTTCCGAAGACACTCATGCATTTTAAACAAACATTTTACAACTTCAGAGAATAAATTCTTCCACATTGTTTTTACTAAACTTCACTGAGTTCCTTTCATTCTTTATTATTCTTTCCTTTTGCACAAACAACTTCTAAATCCAGAGCACACGCACCATTCATTACTCCTACAAATCTCCATTCGCGCACACATCACCTGAACGGCCATTATACTCTGCTTTAAACACACAAACAGAATATGCTAAAACTCCAACTATCATAACTCCCTCGATGATTACACCGCACACACTTTAATTCAGAGAACGACACACAAACAAATTATAATTCCACTCGAGGCCTCTTTCAGTTTCCTCCATTACCAGCAAACAAGAAACTCAATTCCATTGACATGTTTCGATGGCTCACTCAGTCATACAATACAACTCATGGCAGATTTTACTTGCTTCGTATATTGACCCATATACGGTAGAGAAGACAACAAAGTAAACCAGAATTGAAGACGAAATCTGTACATAAAATCAGATTAAAACATCGCAAACATGATGTATGGAAGCATCGGCCATTGGTCTAGGTCACAGAAATCAGAGATGGAACGGATGAGACGAATGTATATATCATGATTTGAGCAAGCAACAAGTATCCAGACATCCTGGTGCAGGAACACTTATCAAATCTGCAAACTGCTTCGCTCAGGAATATTAACAAACACATAATAGGCATTTTAGCCAAAAGATCAAATCTGTACACCCACTTCACTCGGGAATATTAACAAACACATGGCAGACGTTTCGGCCAACAGATCTAAACGCAATGAGGAAGCAGCGATTCGAAACCAGACGATCACAACATCACCATAACAGGCTTAAATCATCAATGGACACTCAATCATGGCCGATTTCAAGCTGGCAGTAGCTGAAACTTATCAAGCTCTGCTTTGTTCATAAGCGGCAGGAACCGAGTTCGAAGAATTTACCTTAAAGGGGGAAGGAATCCTGATCACACAATCGGTTGTTCAATTAACAAGAGAAGGTCTTGGGGCTCGTCGGCTGTGAAGAGATTGAAGTTCTTCGAGCCTCTCGGCCAAACAGAGCTTCGTCGGCGGCGGCGGCGCCGAGAGAGCAGAACTGGTGATGCCGGAGCGATCACAGCGACGGCGGCCGGCGGATTCGAGGCCACGGTGGGGAACAAGGATGGAGCAGCCCACGAAATTGAATTCCCGGCGAGAGAATCCTGAGTTCTCCGCGCACGAACTCTCCCTGCTCTGTTCCCTGCTCTGTTCTATCGCGGAGGTCCTTAGCGATTGCGATAGTACTCTCAAGAAACAAAGTCGAGTGTAGGGGTGTCAAACGGGGTGGGTCGAATCCTAAATGGCCCGATCGATATTATCGTAATGCAAATTTTTCGACACATATCCGACCTGACCTGTATCCGATCCGACCCTTTTAACTAAATCTAGGAAAGCTTGTTTCTTATGATTTTTTTCAAAAGAATTATATTGCATAAAAGTATTTTAGCAATACAAATTTAGTAGATAATTATATATATTATTTTAAAAATTGACACTCCGTTTGTTTCGCTAAAAGTCACAATTTTTTTCGATATTTGGCTGAAACTTGAAATGAACTGGAGAATATTTTTTGCCGTTTGGAATAAAAAATATGACATGAAGAAATTCAACCAACTCTTTGCTTTAATAATGACACGCAAGATTACAAAATTAAGAAATTCTTGGAGTCACTTGTTAGACAAGTCCAATAGTTAATACGATTTTGAGACCGATGGCTATACATCATTGAGTCAATCTCGTTTATTATTTGATCAATTGCATGACTGAAACATATAGATCGATCATTTGAGAACTTCAATCAACCACGTTCCCTCAAGGAAAAAATTAGTGGGACTGTGCAGTGTTTAATTATGAGTTAATACCATGAAAAACCTCAAATTGATACATTTATGATAAATTTATCAAAACTAATTTTTTGACCACCAAAAATCTCAAACTAGTACACTTATAATAAATTTACCCTAAATTAATTTTTTGACCACCAAAAATCACAAATTGCTACATTGTGACAAATTTATCTTCCATTAAATTGGATTAAAACCATAAAAAATCATAAATTGATAAACTTGTAACAAACGTAAGGGTTAAATCCCAAACTGGTACACCTGTTTACTGCCATGTGTCATCAAACTCAGTAATTTGACGGTAAATTTTAACGAAAACTAACAGAGGGAAAATTTATTATAGTTGTACCAGTTTGAGATTTTTCTCCATATTAAACTTTTAATTAATGCAATACAGTTATGCATCAATTGTTTGCTAATCAAAGTCCCATTAGCGTTTCGACCAAAAAAAAAAGTCCCTTCACCATCTCATCCCCTCAACCTTAACACGGTGACAAATATGAACGAATTAAGAGCGCATTTATTTCTCGGAAAATAAATGATTCAGAAAATATTTTCTTCAAGCTGACCGCTTGTATCACCCATAAAAATGGATGAACGAAAAATATTTTCATCGTCCACGGTATTTAGATATAAATTGTTATCGATAATGAAACAATTTCAATTGATTATTTGTTTCAAGCGATATAACGATCATTTTTTAGGAAAATATTTTCCATATAAATATTCTAGGATCTTCAAAAGAGAGGGAGAGATAATCAGTAAAGACTACATCTTTACTCAATTGGCTTAACATTACAAGTTATTAGATGAAGGTATTTATACCCGAACAGTAGGCATATGAAATGAAATTAGCTATCTTAAAGAATCACAAAATATTAAAAAATATCCTAAATATCTAATAATATCACGTTTCAACCAAATGTGCCTCTTTTTACCATTGAAAGTTTTATTTTTTTTCAATGACTACTGTCGCTTTGCAATGGCTACTGCCACTTGGCAGTCGCGATGCATAGACACATAACCTCTCCACATAATGCTCTCCACTTGAATAGTGGCCTAAGGTGTTGGTTTGATTCCCATTCCCAAGAACTTGAATAATTCTCGAATGACCAAGATAAATATTTTCTTCTCCTTCCTCTACTAGAGTGTAAGAGGATAAAACATTCTGTTTTTACATATATGTTTGGTTGCACCTGAGTCTACCACTCTTTCTTTTGCATTTGCCACAATATTGGCTTGAGAAATGACTACGGTAATTACGTTATCAAAATCATTTGCTTCAACCAAGTCAAGAACTGTTTTAGCATAATTGTCATTTCACCCACAATTTTGTTTACTTTTCAAGTTACATCACCTTTACCAACAGATATCCACTAGTGAATTTTGTCTCATCAAAATCTAAAATTCAGTTATCATCACTGTATCCTTATAATACAACTGGATATCCATTATATAAAATGTTTGTTTTAAAGTAACCTCTCCACATAATGCTCTTGACTAAGCATTTGGCCACTATAGCTTCTTATGAATTTTCTAAGCTATCAAATCAACAAAATAGCAGAGACACCGAATGAATACCGTTCAATGCATCACAATAAATCTTAATTTGAATATATCATATTAATTTATGTCTTGAAAGATTATAGATCAAGCAACATTTTTTCCGCCAAATGAAACACATGTTACCAATACCCACGACTTATTTCGACATAGAAAAAAACTTGATGCTACGAAGCTAGACATCCATAAATTTGACAATACAATCTAGTAAAGAAACTGCCACAATGTTGACAATGAAAATCATAAAGAATCATATACCATATCTATCAAGCATATACTAGAAGCAATAAAAAGAGTAGGACAATTCCGCATTCTCTAAACCCTACATATGGATTACAAGAATCGATCATCAATGCACATTTTAGCCCAATTAAATAGATATGCATATCTCCGAAATCCAATAAGAATAGTTTAATTCAACGCATGGACAAATTTAGAATAGGCAAAATCATTTTTAATTAGTCTTTATTCTGCGAAATAGGTGTTCTTTTCACTTTCTAAGTAACTTGGTATTATATTGGATGAAGGTGCTAAAAGTGGCTAAATCCATAGTCGGCGGGAACTTCTTCCATGGCTTCCATGCTGATCTGGATAAAAAGGTCAACGTGGCAATACGATTGGCAGATCTCTATGGACCTTATTATATATTCTTCAAGGTCGTGTAAACTTCGATTCAGTGGCCAATTTGCATGCAATGCATTAATCATTCAGTTTTATTGCCCTTAAACATCGTGCTCAAAGGATTAGTAATGGAAGGATCACACGTCTCAATTTAGAGAGATAAATCAACTATATTTGATTTGGAAATAAAATTGAGTCAGGTGTTTGAGAGAATATCAATGCATTATTTGTAATAATGTTCTTATGGAGTTAGGGTGGATGCGCATACTCGAAATGGATAGTACTGAATCTGATACAATATAAGAAAATTCAATCTAAAAACTGAAACTATTATATGAATGGAGACCACATATATATAAAGAACATATATAACCCGTTGTTAAGTGATAGGACAATATTTCAATAGCCGTCAAGCTCAAGCGAACAATGATGCAAGTGATGCGGTAGCTTAGTTTGAATGTGCACCAATCAACACTGTGAACTGCGTGTAATTATGTGGAAATGGATCGGGGTGGTGTGACAAGCATCCGTCATTTTCGACGCAGCCTTAGATTGAACTGCGTATGACATCAAAAGTCAAACAGACTTTTATACGTATAGTGAAAAGAGATGTCCAAACTGTTGGAGTTGGCGAATATTTCGGAGACTTTTGTTTCTCATACCGGGCACGTCCACGCGAGTTTAGGGAAATCGAAGTATGATCCGACGATATGTGACCCTTGCGCATGGAATGCGGGGGTTCAGAGGTCCCGCTGATCGGACAGCAGGTGGGGATTCCACTCACTTGGATGGGTTTGGGTTTTGGGCCTATTTTAAGTCTTATATATATTATACTCGTATAAGAGATCATTGTAACAAGTGATTATGGTTGTAAAACCTAAATATTATAGTGAAATTCATTTGCAGGACATAATCTTAATCTGAGGTGAACCTGAATAAACTCATATGTTAAATTTTTTATTATCTATGTGATTATTCTGATTCGATTAGGATATAACCTCGTTACAATCATCGCTTTCCAATGAAAAGTCCCTCTGCGAATGGCATCAAAAGTCAAATGGACTTTATGTAAAGTAAAAAAAGATGTCCAATCAACGCTTTCCTACGACAAGTCTCGCAGCACCTAGACAGGTGCCATCCCTACATTTGATAGTTTCATCTTTTTGGATGAATGATTTTAACGCAGGAAAAGTAAACTTTAAAAATGTCAAAAATCAAAGCTTTCCATATTCTTGCTATGATAGGCCGTGTACATACTCTATTCGTAAGGTTTTCCGGAATGATATTGACATATCAATAGGTAATTTAATGGCAACAAGTATCAAATTAATATTGTGAGAGTGAATAATTACATTGACAGCCACCATGACCGAGAATATAAATGATGCATCAGAAGACGAATCTTTCGCAGCAGGAAGCACTACCTCCAAATTATCTCTCACTTCAAACTTGTTTAATCTGACGTCCGTTTGCAATGGGGCTAGATATAGTCCAATTTCTAGAAAACAAGACCATACTTGTTACTGGCGCCACTGGCTTCCTAGCAAAGAGTACTCCCTCTCTCTCTCCTTCTCCACACACACACACAAAGCATACGTACGTATGTACATATATATATGTATAACGTATGCACACATTTTGTCTATGCAGGTTATGAGCATACTTCGTTAAAATGTATATTTCTCCCGTTACTACGATATGTTTTCTCTGAAATAATTTATCTTAGACGTGCATAAATATTATTTGTTGCCATCACTATTAGAGGTCATCTTGTTTCCAATTGACATGTATTGTTTGTATTTATTATTTTGACTTAGCTTTTGTGGAGAAGATACTCCGAATTCAACCAAATGTGAAGAAAATGTTCCTCCTTATTAGAGCAGCAGATGAACAATCAGCCGCACGTCGGTTGCACGAAGAGGTAATAGACTTACGGACAAAACCCTAAATTGTGATTGGCATGATAAAATCAATTCTTCCTTTCTATTCATTTTAGCATTTGATTGAGCTTTTACTATTATATCCCTCGATAGTGACAGAATGGCGCTTACCATTGTTTAGCATATATGATGAGAAGTCACTTTTGGAATCTCGTGGTTGTTTCCCTATATTTTAATATGGAATATTTTTCTTTTCTCGACCTTTAAGTATGTTTATCGACTTAAGAAGCGGAAGATGTCGGCAACGCATGCCGTTTTTTTATTTTATTTATGATGGTTCGAGGAATAAAAATTTTGTTTTTGTCTTTTTTTTTCAAATAAAAATAAATTGCGACATGCGACTCGTTAAATCTCACTAATACTTCTTTTACCTTCTATGCACATTATTACTACATGCTCTTAGTACCTTTTAAAGTTTATGAATAGTATTTTGCAAAAAATTATTATTATTATTCACTTGGCAAGCAACCACTACGTTACAATCATTATCCTTCGTATGCATAACTCCGTCGTTAAGGAAAACAAAGGGAAATTTACAAATAAGAATATAAAATAGGACTCTCTTATATATAAAAAAGTATAGAATTGATCATATCTCAAATAAAACCTTGAATTGGCCAACTTAATTTCAAATAAAACTCCGAGCTCATCGGCCGTCTAAAATATTTTTTTCCATTTTTCTTTTTTCTTTTCTCCCTTTCTTGTGTTCATCTACTTCTTCCCTCCTTTTTTTTGTTCTTGGACAGCTCGTTGAACCAGGGAAAGTTCGCATGCGCCCCCACTGCTTTTTCCAACAATATCTTCGTCCTTTTGCTTTCTTTTCTGGAAATTTGTTTTTGTCTGGCCATCATTTGCGTCAGCTTCCAAACCGGAAATAAACAGGAACCAATATCATGCCCCTACCCAGAAGGAGACAGAGAGACTGAATCGTAGATGAGAGAGAGAGAGAGAGAGAGAGAGAGAGAGAGAGAGAGAGAGAGAGAGTTCAAGGTCGCGTCAATGGGGACGACTCGCATACTATTTTACAATTTCATCTTCTCCTTCATGTGGGTGTGATAGGGAGCTCTGATATGGATCTTCGTGTACGAGGTTCTAGAGTCGGGGCATGGACTCTGGGGCAAGATTGTCAAGTCCTCGCTCTACATCGTTAACGTGTTCTTCTTCGCGTTCCTGGTTAACATCACTAGGGGCAGCTTGTACAATCCTCTCACCGTGTTGGCCTCTGGGCTGGGGGCTTCAGCTGCTTCCTCTTCGCCATCGGGCCATCGGCGCTTGCGTCCCCGCCCATGTTTGGTTTCGGTTTTTCCCTTCGCTTTTGCTTCTTTTACGCCAGTTTTTTTTCTCTCTCCGTTTCACCTCTCCTCCATCCAAAGCGCGGTTAATTTGTACACTATAAAAAGAGTTGGAAATTTCATAAAAATGTAGATAAGTCACAAACAAGTTACCAATAATAGGAAGGTGACCGAGAACTTTTTTTCCCGATATTTTTTGACACTTACCAACTCTTTCAAAAATTTGTAAGTGTGGAAAAGAATCTGTATATTTTAAACGAAACAGTGGAATCGTTCTCTTCATATAGGAACATACTAATGTCTTCATTGACCAATTATACTGTCAAAACAATAAAATTTTCAAATTCTAGGTTTCATTAAATGAAAGACTGAAATATTTGAAAGACAATTTTTCTTTACATATATGAAATAAAATTTCCACTCTCCACCGTTTTAGATGTCATACGATTGGTATTATGATATAAGTTGTGTATGTTGTCTAATTTTTGCTTCTCATCCCAAACAGCTCATAGAGAAGAAGTTATTTGAAGTCGTAAGGCAAAAATGTGCACCAAACTTAGGCTCCATTCTGGAGAAGTTGCATGCAATTCCAGGTGACATTTCAAGTGAGAATTTGGGATTGAACGACTCCTATTTGAGGTCCAAGATGTGGAGAGAAATCGATATCATAGTCCATTCAGCCGCAACTACCACATTTGATGATCGGTACCTTATTTATGTATCGATTAGCTAGTTTTGAATCCGTTCAATATTTCCATGATTTGTATTTAACCATTTTTATAAGCTTTTTTTCTTGTAGGTATGACACTGCACTAGCCATAAATACGTATGGAGCTAAGCATGTTGCGGAATTTGCTACAAGATGCGTCAATATAAAGATGGTACTCCATGTATCAACTGGTGAGTGATTTTCTCGTTACGGTTGTTCTCGATTTTCCTCACTCTGTTGCGTTTCACTCAGTAAAAGCATGCCACATCAGTTCGTAAGCTAATCTAGCGGACCGATCATATTAGTATATCTACTATTAACCATATTTCATCGATAACAATACACATGATTCAATTTCAGCGTATGTATGTGGCAAAAAGAGCGGAGTTATACCAGAAAAGGCATTTAGCATGGGTGAGACGATGAGTGGATCAAGAAAACTGGACGTCAATGAAGAAAAGCTCTTGAGTGAAGGATTGATTAGTGAGCTTCGAGAAGAGAATGCTTCAGAGGAGGAAATAACCATTGCTTTGAAAAAGTTGGGCCTCCAAAGGTTTGTTTTATTTACAATTATAAAGCATATATCTAGGGTTGATGATCATGCTACTTGACCCCAGTGTCAAAACCGGATTTTTTTAACCAAAAGAATTTTATAAATGAATTTCATAAACATACTAAACTAATCCTCATTTCTTATCGGCTCAAAATATTGATGTGCAGGGCAAGGCTGCATGGTTGGCCAAACACGTACACTTTGACGAAAGCAATGGGAGAAATGATGATGAGACAACATCTGAACTGGAATGTATCGCTTGCTATTGTAAGACCAACGATCATAACCAGCACCTTGAAAGAACCTTTTCCTGGTTGGCTCGAGGGCTTCCCTTTCAGGTTATCCAACGCAAGTCTCCCTCTTGCTCCCACATTCGCATAAAAAGAAAATTACCAAAAAAGTCTTAAACCTATTGCACTTGTTCCAATTCAATTCTAAATCTTTTAATTTGATCAATTTAGTCCTAAATCTTTTGACAATTTGTCCATTTAGTCATTTCAGCCAATTTTGATTAGAAATGGTTAACATGAACGTTGGTCGTCCCACATGGCATGTCCGGCATTGATGTGGACAATTTTAAAAAAAATTATGATTTTTTTATAATTTTTTATTTTCCTTTTTTTCTTCTAAGCCCAGTGAGGGCCATTGACCCTCATTGGGGCCACACCAGTTACAAGCTAGGCCCTCACTAGTCGCAAGTGAGGGTCACAGTCCTAGCCCAGAACTGGCGAGTGCTTCACCAACTAGGCGAGGGCCGCGACCCTTGCTCATTGCCAATGAGGGCTTCGCAGTCCTTGCCAATGATTAGCAAGGGTTGTCGGCCCTTGCCTAGGGTAGGCGAGGGTTAGCCAACCCTCGCCTGTGACCAACGACCTTCACTGGACTTCCTAGAAAAGATTAGGAAAACAAATAAAATAAAATAAAAAATTATAAAAAATTCAGAAAATCTAATATATACTAAATTAATAAATGTCAAAAGGTTAGGATTTAATTGGCCAAATTGAAAGGTTTATGACTGAATTGACACAAATGCAATAGGTGAAAGCAAAATGGTGAGGAAGATTATACTAACAGTTAAGTCCTGAACATTTTTGAAATTGCAATCAATTGCTAAAATTTTGAAATTCATGCAATGGAGTCTAACTGGCTGGAGTAATGGGATTTTTTTTCACCAAATTAGTATGCTTTCATCGCTCCCGTACAAAAAAAATGTAGGGTTTTTGTGGCCCATTAACTCTATGCCTTTCGACCAAAAAAAAACTATATGCCTTGATTTCAGAATCAACTGAAAAATAACACTCAAATGTTATGTAAAACAGATGGAAAATATATTATGTTTTGAGTAGAAGCATATATCTTGTTATTAAGCCTCAAATCGAGTTTTTAAAACTCAATTAAAGTTTCAATTAACTAATTACAGCCGCCTATTATAATCTAGATGTTTTTTGTCTTCTATATTCGGTTTAGTGTTTCCTTTCATGATTCAATTAATATTTAAAATGTTGATTTTAGGTTCCTGATTTGATGTCGATTTTCATCCAATTTTCCAAGGAATTTAAGTTATATTTTCAATTGATCATAATAATTTAAGTTACACTTTCGACGCGCAACAAAGTACCTTTATTTCATGTTATGCTGAAAATCATGTCTAACAATTGGATGAGGGCTATGATTTTCCAGCAATTACACACCACATGCGGCAATGTTAGGACATACCTATACGAATTTGAAACGGTTGGAGCTTAGTTGCACTTGTTGTGACGTAGTTATGACTTGATTGCACACCATATAAAACGTTTGGAACCTTTGGTATGATTTTCCCGAATGATAAAGCCATTTCATTGTACTTGTTCGATCCATACTTGTTTTCTTTGATTAGTTGTACATTGTGAGACTTCAAAAGTTCATGACTATATTAGTATATGAAGCAAGTCTTTTTTTGTGAGTTGTTTTCTTATGGAGAATGTTAACTGCACAGAGGCATCGACAACATCGCCATCAATTATGGGAGAGGAAAAATAAACTCCTACATTGGTGATCCAGACACCATATTCGATGTGGTAATACCTAATTATCATAACAGTTATTCATGTGGCATTGTCAATTTCAATTTAATATCAAACATTAAAGTTTCTCCTTCATGACTGTGTCGCACAGAATGGAAGATACTTAATGTTAGCTTAGTGAATCCGAGAATTGACAGGTGTGTGTTTTAGGAAAATGACATAAGCTAGGATTTTTCATGTAAGAAGGCAAACATCATTTTTCGATTACCAACCTATACTTTGACTCGCATAACACTTGGTTCATGAGTAGTGCGCAGTAAAATGCTTAGAAGCATAGTTAGAGTATACAGGTTAAATCATCCATCCACGGTGGCCCTAACATACTAGATGCAGGCCATAGTCTCTCCCTATACGTAGTAAAGGGAAAACGATGGGAAAAAGAGATGAACATTATTAATAATGTCCATGGCAAGGCAATGATATTCGTATAACATGGTGGATCGTGCGTTCTCAATTAAAGGTGATCATTGGGTGGGCAGCCCCAAGGTTTAAACCCAAATGATGTACTGCCCAAATCCACACACATAACCTAGAATTAACATAGAAGTATTCTAGCCTGACCTGGTTTTCTCATTTA
The DNA here is from genome assembly GCA_031216185.1 of Syzygium aqueum. Taxonomy (NCBI): domain Eukaryota; kingdom Viridiplantae; phylum Streptophyta; class Magnoliopsida; order Myrtales; family Myrtaceae; genus Syzygium; species Syzygium aqueum. The sequence goes on along the minus strand of CM062238.1, from coordinate 4,746,970 downwards.
AGTACATTGCCCAAATTTGCGCATTTATATGTCAAGCCTCACCTCTGCTCTCGGTGCCTTTAAGTTTTAATACATAAAACTTCTTTTGCAGATACCAGTTGATATGGTGGTAAACGCCATGATTGTGGCCATGGCGGTGCATGCAAAACAACCTTCATATATGGTTTATCATGTGGGTTCCTCAATGTGTAATCCCCTGAGACTTGAGGACTTTCGAGACTTCGGTCTCAAGTACTTCACAGACAACCCGTTGACAGATGAGGATGGAAAACTGGTCAAAGTTGGTAAACTTATCCTAGCAGATAGCATGGAAAGCTTTCAAAAGCACTTGACCCAATATTACACTCTCCGGTCAAAGGTTTGTCCCATTGACTCAAATTGACGACAACACATCACTATCTCATATGACATTTGAAATTTCTGCAATACTCTCTACTTTAGTGTGTTTATGTTAACTTTTGCAGTGATAAACTGATCATGGGAACTTATACCGGGTGGAGCTACTAGGTTGACCATAAAAGTAAAACTTATGTAGAAATATTTGGATCTGGCCGGACTTTATGACCAATTACCATTGCCTAAGCTGGTCCAAAAGCGTCGTTCGGGCCATTATGGCCTGGGAACCCGTGAGTCGTCAAGTCTACAATCAGATTTATTTTTACCTACTCTTTTTACGACATATGGAAAGTTTGCTTTCTCTTAATGTTTAACACAAAACCTTCCCCCGTGAAGATTCTGCTTTTATCTACACAGATCTAGAAGTGTCATAGTTAGTTTCTCTCACCATATGAATAAGGAATGTTTGTGTGCAAAACATACTTTACTTCGATGAGCATCGCAACTTAAAAGCCAGAAGTGCAAAAAGGCATAGTCACGGTGAAAGATTCGCTGTTCGCATCACATGTCTATCAATATGAATGAGTTTGTTAACATTTTGTATCATATGTTGTAGGAACATAATAATTCCAAGAGCTTGCATGCTAACCTGAAAAGGAATATCAACGTCGCAATGCGAGTGGCAGAACTCCACAGACCTTTCACATTGTTCAAGGGCATGTAAGTCTCGTTTTTGTGATCGACTTGCCAATTAATCCACTTCAATGAAAATTTTAATCGTTAATGAAATTTTGTTCTTGTTTCCTCTCTCCCTTTTCTGAATCAACTCAGTTTCGACGAAACAAATACAAAAGCTTTAAGAGCCACAGCCATAGAGAATGGAGTAGACTTGGAAAGTGTCTTCCGCTTTGATCCGAGGTATATCGATTGGGAGGACTATTTCCAAAGAATCCATTTGCCAGGAATCAGCAGTGCCTTCAAGCTTAAGCGAGCAATGCTCTAACGTATAGTAGTTTGGACATGCAAAAGTTGATGTGATGAGTTGATTATCTAGTACTCTATGATTACATGGAAATGGACCAAAATAATGTAACATGCATGCGTTTTTAGTTTTCCCTTCACGTCAAATATCAATGTCATCAACAATTCGTAGCTCGTTCTTAATAAATTTTCATGCCATTGGAGCTCCACCTCAATTCATTGCTCCAACTGAAAAACGTACTCCTAACATTCTAGATTCTCAGTGAGCATGAATAGTGAATTAGCAAAGTAAAATTCTTGGAAAAAGGGAACCTAGCGTTAACCAATCGGTTGGAATATTTGAGAATTTTAAGTTTAGGAAGCAAAGGTCATTCGTTGGCATCCCACCAATTGTATATAAACTATTTTGGGTCAAAGTTATCCTGTCGCCGCTCTCCCAAGGGATTTTGACTTATTCCCCGAATGGTTTCAATGGATCGCAAAGCGACCAACTTGGGTTCTTCTGAGCCCTACCAATCGCAAACTTGGGTTTACTCACTTTAATTATGCAAATTTCTTTTTCTTTGCAACCGCCACTAATCTATTATGAGCGAATTAGTGATTGAGCAAAATGAGGGAGTTCATTCTACTTCCGGAAACCAAATATTCTTGATATGGGAACTTGGTTACGTTAAATTATTATCTAACATTCTAAATCAGTAGCTTTTCTCTTTTATGAAAATGATTCATGCGATATTTCACTTTTTTTTCTTAAAATGTGCGCTCTAAGTTATCATATGAAGGCTACTCCTATAATCAAATTTAAACAAAACAAATATAAAATATTATATAATGACATCAACGTAAATAAAGTACGATAAAGGAAAACTCATATCGTATCAGGCAAAATTAATACAAACCTTGTTATCAAGTCCCAGAACAGAATTTCCGTGAGTTATGCATAAATTAGACCTGCGACTATCTTAAACCAAGGAGTTCGAAATTCTTAAATTAGAGTGGGATGAAATGTCAAAATAAATAAAACTTGACTGGAGCCTCTCATATTTAAAGTCCGGCCAAATTTTCTTTCCCCGACTGCAGAAGTAAGTTCAAATCCAAAGTCACACTCACCCTTCCACAGGACACCATACTCTTAGTCTCCACTTTAGCTTCTTGCACCTGCCCTATATCTCCAGCTACACGACGAGCTAGTTCCACAGAAATCCACTCAAAAGAAATCCCAAGAATATGCACCCAGAAATCACAAGATTCAAAATTATAGTATAAGGCTGTGGTATTTGGTGCCCAGTGCTTCACAATCAAGAGATTATTCATGAAGGACCAGGGACCTGGGTCCATCACTCTTTTCTTCGCAGCTTCAGAGTCAAAAGTAATGGCAAAAATACCTTGCTCTAATGGGGTGAAATCAGCATTCTCCATTCGCCATGCTCTCCTCATGGTGTTTTGGAAGGCCTGAAAATTGATTTTAGGGTTTTTGAGAAGTTTCCCTATCAGAGTTAAACGACCATCCTTTGCTTTCACCGATTTCTTCCACATTTTTAGTAGCTTAATCTGACCATATTCTTCCTAATCGTTTGCAGAGAAGGGCCAGCCTCTGGTCTGAATCGTCATACGGCTCCATGGTGATGGTTTAAAGTCCAAACTACTGGAGTTTACAGCATAGCACCAAGCGAAATTAGCTTACCCTTCGCAATGGATTCGCAGCAGCAGGAAGGACTCTCGGGTTAGACGAAGGCGTTTCAAGCTAATTATGTGTAGGAGGTCAAAAAGGGAGAAAGGGTTTTGGGTGGATGTTTAGTGATTGCAGATTTGGAATTCTATAAATGTTTTTTTTGGTAAAGAGGAATTCTATAAATGTTTAATGGGAAAATTATCAAAAAAGTCCTAAACCTTTTGCAATTATGTCAATTCAGTCTATCCGACCACTTTTAGCCAGCCGGCATTGACGTGGACGTCGGCTGGGACCAACGAGCTGACGTGGCAATATTTTAATAATTTTTTAAATTATTTTTTGTATTTTTTATTTTTTTCCCCTATTTTCTTCCCCGGCCGCCGATCCGGCAACCGGCGAGAGGCTGAGGCTGGCGAGTTTTACCTCGTTGGCCTTGGGCGATGCTGGTCCTCGCCGACACTAGCAACAGCGAGGCCTCGCCCAGATCTGGCGAGACCTCGCCGTCGCTGGGCGAGGTCAACCTTGCCCGGCCATGGCGAGGTCGACCTTGCCCGGCCATGGCAAGGTCGACCTTGCCTGGTGACAGCAAGGCTTCACCCAATCATGGCAAGGTCAACCTCGCCCAGCGACGGCAAGGTCTTACCAGATCTGGGTGAGGCCTTGCCATCGCCAGTGCCGACGAAGGCCAACCTCGCCCATGGCCAACCAGGTGGAACTTGTCGGCCTCGCCGGTTGCCAGACAAGCGACCAGGGAAGAAGACAGGGCTAAAAATTGTTACACCTCGAACCCCAACGGGCTCGCGACATCCCTTCGACGATCATAATGAACGCGACGTCCCAGGACGCGTCGCCGACCCAAACGAACTATGCAAGCGGAAGCGAAATAAAATAACCCTGACAATAAAAATATGACAAAGGGATGGAACAAGCAAAAAAAAATTTTTAATGAACACAAAACATTAACCTGAATCCACAGTATTCATACATTAGGCCACTAAAGTTAAATTCACATCATCATAAAAAAGGAACAGGTGGCTGGGTAGACTACTGACAGCACAAAACGGGACTCTACCAAAAAGAAAGCTTCCTGGCCCTACTCCTAAACATCCTTACGGTGTCCAATCCGGATCGGACCCTGAGGATTCTGACTCTGAGTCCGATTCAATCTCGATCGGGTTCTCCTCCTCATCTCCCTGCTCGACCGCCATGGACACCTCTTCGGGCTCGGGCTCGGGCTCAGGCTCCTCTTCGGGTTTGGGCTCGGGGACAGACATTGGTACTGGACTAGGGTTCACCGGAGGACTGTTGGGATCAGACACCTCGCCGTCGGGAGCGAACTTGTCCCAGGGCTCCCAGTTAACCACATTCTCATTGGTGTGTCGCAACCCTTCAAAACCTCGAATTGGCCCTGAGTTCACCAACCTGATCCTATGGGACCAAGCCAAGTAGTCGTGGCGCTTCAGTTCATCCCGTCTCACATCTACCCAAACATAAGTGCGATGCCTAATATATGTCTCGCCCGGGTTCAGGCCTGGGTACTCATTGTCCTCATACACCATATGCACGGGGACCCCAAAACGCCTAGGTGGCGACATACTCAAGGGCGGGGATCTGAAAATGGTTATATAATAATCGTGAGAACGAGTCTCAATAAGCAACACCATAAACCTCACCTAGGCTAATGCGTACCCAGACAAGTCTAACATGCGAATCACCAGACTACACAACCAATTTGACACGACAAGCTTACCTCGCCTCGAATCATGAGCCAACCCTGCGTATTAGTCTGAACATGATAATGCAAGTATAGTTCACCACCATATCACCATCAACTGGCATACACACTTACCACTCGCATTCAATCAATCCATCCAAGCAACCACACGCACATTTAACCAATCCAATCAGTCACATCGCGCACACGGGTCCAATCAATCTTCCTCTCACGGGCACACAAGCAATACAATTCGATCAATACCAATGGCCGCCGTCAACACGTCCCAAGCCATACTATTCAATCAAATCCAGTGGCCGCCGTCAACACGTCCCAAGCCACACTATTCAAGCCATTCCAATGACCGACGTAAACACGTCCCGGTCCAACACACCTTTAACGGGCCAACGTCAATACGTCTCAAGCCCGCATCCAATTAGCTCATCGGCCATTCATGCCTTCACACAGACCGCCGTCAACAAGTCCCAAGTCCGTAGCCCTTCGATCCATCCGGGCTTAAAATCGACAGGCAAGCATACGTCATTCAATTCAATCGATTTCATGCCAATTGCATCAAACAACCCATATTCACAATTCAGTCCAATTCACAATTCGCCATCTCAGCATACGAACCCGACGTTCAAGTCGGCCACGCACAATCACCCAAATCAACTTATTATTTAATCCAATTCAAATAGCGCAATGAAGTCACACTCTCTACGCACCACAAAGACCCTCTTCCCATGTTTTGCCGAAAATCATGTGTAATAACTTGACGATGGGTCTGCTTTTCCAACAATTATATACGACACATGGCAGTGTTACGACACGACTGTATGGACTTCAAAAGACTTAGAGCTTAGTTTGCACTTGTTGAAATTATGACTCTATTGCACCCTATACAAGATTGATTGAACTTTTGAGATTAGTTGCGTATTGTGAGACTTCAAAAGTTCATAACCATACTAGTATATAGATCATCAATAAGAAACTAAGGGCGCAAATGATAATCTTTCTATTTTTTTATTTTTCTGTTCTTAAGAACAAATTTAGAACAAAAATCTGTTTGGTAACACAATTTCATTTTTCTATTTCTAAAATAAATTTCTACCCCAAAAATAAGTTTGGAACAGAAATCAGAAGTAAAAAAAATTTACTTTTCTATTTCTAGATGTTGACACCTAAATTTCGGCGTGTCATTTAATGATTAATTGCATAGAAAATTACGGATTAAATTTTAACCCCTAAACAAAAATATTAAAATTGCATAACATATAGTTTAGGTTCATTTAGATTAATTGCATTCCGCATCGGATCGGCAGTGACAAGCGAGTTTAAAATTCATCATATAAATTGAGCTCGGACATCGAACGTGACTCGGATCACTTGGAGGGCAAGGGCTAGAAATTACAAGTCAAATGGGCTCGGTTGTTTTAATTTGAGCTTAAATTAGTCTATTATGCTTAATTAAATAAAAGCCCACATTAATTCAGCCCACTTAGAATTAAATGATAATTAAAGCCTAAGTCTAAACCTAAGCCTAAACCTAAGCCCATTAGGACTAGAAAGCCCGATTAATTGACCTTGGTTAGCATTATAAATATATCGTTATACCTCGTAACCTAGAGGGGGTTATTCACAATTCACGGCCACATAATCGAAAAACAAAAGCCACGGAAGAAGAAAAGTCAAAAGTGGGGGCGTGAACAAGAAGAAGGAATCAGCCGAGAGAGAGCTTACAGAGAAGAATTGGTCAAAGAGGAGGGGGATACGTGGACATACATATGAGTCAAAGAGAGGCAATTTCTCTGGAGGTCAGCTAAGGACACACGCCCACAGAGAGATTGGCTTCAGAATAAAAAGAAAAGAAGAAGGCACGCTGTATAGAAAAAGTTGAAAAAGAAGAAGGCACACTGTATAGAAAAAGTTGAAAAAGAAAGCACGCTGGATAGGAAAAGTTAAAAAAAAGCGTGAAGAGAGGAGGAGATCCTTGGATTATACGCACATACACGGGTCATTCAGCAAAGTGGCTTCTCTCGCGGCCGCCGTTCGTGCCTTTGGTGCCCCACGACCACGAATTCTCTCAGGCTCACCATCGAATCCTCATCAGGCTGAGTATCTCGTATCAACACTCCCGCGTTCCTCGGACAGCACAAGTCCACAGCAGCTTTTGCGGTGTGCGCAGTTAACTTTCGACAACAACTTGCACCGTGGCTGTACCTGGTAGTCCTGTTGTGCCTCCTTCGAGATTTGCCGCCGCTGCTCAGCCCTCTTTGCTGTTCCGACACAAGCGTTACTGTCCCAGTGAGCAATTTCCTGCATCTGAAGAGTTGCTGCCACCAATCTCGAAACGTCTCCAAACGTGGTCAACATCTTGCGAGATTGATGTCCTTCGCCTCTCGATTGCACTTTTTTTTCAACAGGACCAATCCTCAGTAAAAGCAACACTCAACGTGAACGAAACTTTTGCTGTTTTATGTATTCCTTTGCAGGTTTCTCCGAGGCTTAGTCTTCCTGTGATCAGAATTTTCAGAGACGAGTGAATCACTTGCGAAAGAAAGAGAGAGACCGGCGAAGTCACCACCACCTTGAGCAACACCGACGAGACACCACTGCTGTTACTCTCGACACCGCACGCCACCACCGTTCGTGCATCGCCGCCGTCGTTCCCGACGTACCGTCGATCCGCAATTTCGATCCGCCGGTGATTCAAATTAGGAAAGTAATTTTGCAAATTAGGTAATTATTCTCATTCGAATCGATTTGAACATTTCGTTGCCTAATTTGTGTTTATTAATATCTGACTTTGCATATTCGAATAACTTGCATTATCACAATTAGGATTTGTTTCCTTTTTTGAAACTTTAGATATCTACTTGCTAAATTTGGATAGGATTTAGAATTTTCAAAAATACTTTGAATATATCCAAGATATTTGAGATATCTAAATTTTTCAAGATGTGATCGATTAGAAAAATTTCCTAATCCGCAACCGCACACGTGGAAATAAATCTATCTATCAGGCTTTATATAGAATTATTTCCATAGCGGGTATTTCGAATTTTAGGGTCGATCTGTCAGGTTTCAGATCGAAACTTAATTCGAAAGATTAAGTTGTTATTTTTTTTATTTGATTTTAATTTCAAATTTTCATTAAAAAAATACAAAAAAAATTGCGTTAGAATAGGTTAGTTTAAAATTGCAAGTTTAGATAACTAGCTTTTTTAATTCCGAATTTCATTTAAAAAAATACAAAAAATATGCACGTCATTAGAAATAGGTCATGTCGTCGCATGACATATAGTTTGCATGTGAGGTTGCATTAATCACATGTCAATTTTTGCACGTCATTACATATAGGTTAGTTTTCATTTAAATAAAAGAAAGTCATAAAAAGAAATTTCTGCACCTTTGAACTTTAAGATAGAATTTATCAAAATTGTCAAATTGAGTGTTTTTCTTGAAATTGATACCGAAAGGGCGTTAAGGAATTTAGCGTAACCAAGTCCCGAATTTATGATTTCTGGTTCGTAGGAATAAAATAGTACTCCCGCTATTTTATTTAGGTTTCTAATCAACCTACCCTAAATGATTAGCGGCGACTCCCGTTGAAAGTATTTGCATGTTCACAATTGAACCTAAGTTGCGATTTGGTAGAGTTTGAGAGAACTCGAGTTAGGTTAGTTAATTTAATTAATCTAGTAATCCATTAGCCTAAGATTGAAATGCCGATTTTTATTTTAGGTCGCGACACTAGAACATAAATGAGAAATAAAAACTCTTCTTATCGTTTACCCTCACTACTAGCCAGCTAACCACCCACCGCCCGCCATCGTCACCGGTCACCTCCCACTGCCGCTAGCCGTTGCCGCTTGCCGCCGTCCTCCGCCGTTGATCGCCTCCCAACGCCGTCCACCACCACCCGCCAGAGGCCATCCACTGCCCGATGCCGTCCGCCTCCCACCATTGGCTGTTGCTGTCCACCGCCATTCACCACTGCCCGCCGGCCACCTTCTACCGTCCTTCGCCAGTCGCCTCCTTCCATCCTTCGTCGGTTGCCTCCTTCCGTCCTCTACCGCCGCCCAACACCCGCCGCCATCAACCATCGCCAGCCGCTGCCCACTGACTCTCGCCACCGTCATCCACCATCGACCGCCGTCTATAGTCTTCCGCCATTGCGCGACACCAGCCACCTCCCATCGTCGACTGCCGTCCACCGGATGCCTCCCCCCACCATCCTCCACCAGCCACCTACTACCACCATCCTCCATTGCCGCCCATCGTCATCGGCCGCCACCCGACACAGGCCCACTCCCGCCACTGTCCTTCACAGCAAATCGCCGTCGCACGACGCCGGCCACCTCCCACCATCGGCCGCCGCCACCGATGGTCATCTGCCATCACCCAACACCGGCCACCTCCTGCCACTTGCCATCTGCCGTCCTTCGCCACAGCCCGACGCCAGTTGCCTCCCACCGTCGATTGCCTCTTGCCGCCGTCTATCGCTGCTCGTTGTCTGCCGTCCTCCGCCGCCGCCTGACGCCGATTGCCTCCCACAGTCGGCCACCACCGTCCACTGCCGCCGCCCATCGGCCGCCTCCTGCCATCCTTCGCCGCAACTTGACGGTAGTTGCCTCCCTCCATTGGCTGCCGCCCGCCGCTCACCACCTCCCGTTGCCATCCTCTGCCACCGACAGCTTGGGAAGAAGAAATTTTGTGTCGTTATCAAACTAATTTCTATTTCAAAAATAGAAATTTTTTGTTGTTATCAAATATATATTTTGGCTCAAAAACTTGTCCATGAAATAGAAATAGAAAAATTTATTTCTGGCCAGAAATTGATTTCTGAAACAGAATGATTATCATTCGTGCCTTAAATATCATAGAAGGCGCAGTAGACAATGCATGCATGTTACAGACCTGGAAGTAATCGACAGGAAAGAGGTAAAGGCTTTTGATTCAATGGTTTGTTTTCTTCTGTAAAATGAAAGCCTTGATGTATAAGGTCTAATTTGTTGTCCAGTTTTCCAGTTATTTTATCATCTATAGGTCTTCTTTTGCATGCACGGAAAAGAAAGCGCCTTAATCCTTATCACTTAGCAAACTTTCCCCATTGTGTTTTATAGCCTTGGATTGATTTGTTACTCTTAGCCAATGTAGGGAATGGAAGAGGTGGAAGCCCTTTGCTTTGACTTAAAAAATCTAAGCCGTACATTTACGGAAACCGATTTCAAGAGGATGCCAATCATAACGTTCTTGAAATTGGATTGTGCAAGTATGACTGGAAATTTCGCAAATGTATTTCCAAAGTCGAGGTGGCTTCATTGGCGAAGGTGCCTGAGTGATTTCAAAGCAATAGAATTTAGTCTGACGGAACTGGTCATTCTTGATCTTTCATGGAGCAAGTTCACCGAAGACAGGGGAGGTTGGAGGTTAATTAAGACGGTTTCCTATCTACAGCTCTAATGCATTTATTCTGTTAATTATCTGGCAATTGACCTCATGATGTTTCCTGTTTTGCAGATGGAGCAATTGAAAGTCTTAAATCTCACTGGTTGCACTGACTTACTGATAAGTCCAACATTTTCTAGCTTCCCGAACTTGGAGATACTGATTCTAGAGCGATGCTCTCAGTTGGTCCATTTAGATCCTTCAGTGGGTGGTCTCACAAAATTGCTTTGCCTGAATTTGAAGTCCCGCACTGAGCTCAACAGGTGCCTGCCGAAATGGGTGCCTAGAAAGCTTTGAAAGAGCTCCTCATTGATGAGACTGCTGTGTGTGATATTCCCCTAGGAGGTGATTCAAAGAAACTTGAAACTCTTTCTACCTCCAATTGCTTGTCATTGAGTCTCCTGCCCCATTCATTTGATAGCCTGACGTCACTTTCAATACTCTCAGTGGACAATTCGAAAATTACCAAACTCCCTTATGGAGTTGGAGAGCTTGTGAAACTACGATTCCTGTCATTGAGGAATTGTCGCTGGATACGAGAACTTCTAGAGTCCATTGGAAAATTGGGAAGCTCTTTAGAGGAGCTGGATATTTCGGGAACATGCGTTTCAGAATTGCCAGACTCCTTTGGAAATTTGTGGAGGTTGAGAGTCTTAAAGATGGACGATTGCTTCATATTTCCCAGTATTATTTGGGGTTTAGATACCCTTGAAGAAATACATGCCTCCTCTTGTAGGAATTTAGAAGGGGAGATTCCTGGAGACGTTGGGAAGCTAATTAATCTGAGAATCTTGAGGCTGCAAGATTCTGCTATTTCCAGCCTACCTCCTGAAATCAAGCATCTTCCCAAGCTGGAGACACTTGATCCACTTCACTGCGACATGCTTTCTGAGTAGCCAGTACTTCCCTCTGGTTTGGTTAATGTGCATTTGAGTCCAAAATTGAAGGAAAAGGTGTCGAATTTTTAGAATCTGTCCTGAGATCATGTCCGGTACGCATTTGGTGGAGCATTGTTTCGTCATTGTGTAACTTGGATAACAATGTCATTAAAACTGATCTTTGGAGATGGCTTGTGGATCCTTTGTTAGACTTAGTTCTAGATTCAAAGCTTGAGAAGTTGTTTGCTGTTTTTATTCTTGAGAATGGGGGATTTCTGTTCATTTATCCTCGGTTGAGAAGTTGATTTATTTCATTTGCGTGCTTACTCCTGCAAATTTATGGCGGACTCATTTTCACGTGTGATAAGTAACCTACTCTGGTTGACTCGATTTAGTCTAATTTCCATGGGTTTTAGTGGCTGCTGTTTTTACAAGTTGCTTGCTTGCTGTAACCTACTCAGTTTACAAGTTGCTTGCTGTAACCTACTCAGTTCACAAGTTGCATGCTGTTTTTATTATTCTTTAAGTCTAATTGAAATTGGACCTCATGTTGTCCGACATAATCCTCGTGTTCCAGCGTCACATGTTCCTAGAAAGGACCATCTTCTGCCCCCGTATGTTACTCCAAAATGAGGTTAACGGTGGAGGATTGTAATGAATTAACAAACAATAGTCAACCTTATGTCAGTCCAGCTAGCTGTCTCTGCATGCATTAATCTCCACCATTGCCGGGCAATTACTAAACACAAGTTTTGTAATCTATTCTGCTGCTTCCCACGACCGATCCAAGATATATTAAACTTGTGACATTGGCAAGATTAATACCATATAAGGAAGAGCTTTCTCGGGAAGTTTCATGCAAAACACCAATAGCTGAGCCTTTCAACATATCGGGGTTTTGATCTTCATTTCGAGTGGGTGAAGGGAAAAACGAATGATATTATAACGATCGTGATGACAAGTGAGCCACACTCATTATTTGGGAAAATTACCAAAATGATCTTAAATCTATTGCAATTGTGTCAATTCAGTCCAAACCCTTTTACATTTGTGCCAATTCAGTCCATTCAGCCAGCTGTGACATAGACGCCGGCCGTCTTACGTGGCACAACCGGTACTAACGTAGACAATTTTAATAATATTTTAATAATTTCTCGAATTTTTTTCCCTTTCTTCCTTTTTTTTTTCTTTTCTTTCTCTTGCTTTTTTTTTCTCCCTTCATCTTCAACCTCCAAAGGTGAGGGCCAGCAAGGGTGGCCCCGCCAGCCGCTAGCGAGGCAAGCCTCACCCACCCCTAGCGAGGCTCAACCTCATCATCGTTGGGCAAGATCGAGCGCGCCAGTCACACCACGTAAGATGGCTAGCGTCCATTTCAACGTCGATAGGCCAAAATTGATCGAATGGACATAATTGGCACAACTAAAAAAGATTCATGACTCAATTAGCGAAAAAAAAAACAATTTAGAACCGAATCGGTGCAAGTATATTAGGAGGTTGTCGTGAGGGAGTCTAAAGAAAAATTTCCACCGGGAAAAGCTGTCCTTGGGCGGAGGAGATTGTGAGGAACGTGACGAGGAGGCGTATCTCGAGGACCTTATCAACTAATGAAGAGGTTAACTTGTAACATTTAAATACAATCGGTCATCTACCATTGGGTGTGAGGATGGTAAAATTATTTTTCTATTCATAACTTACTAGCAATTTGGCAATTAGTTTATATCTATCAACGATATTTCAAACTCACTATAGAGTATTCAAATTCGCCATGTACGGAACAGATTCCCGTCCCCAGCAAACGTGATTTTAGACATCTACAAAATATATGAAAGGAAAGGAACGGCATAGAGCGGTTCGTGGGGAAGATGCTACTCAAGTGGGTCGAGTTTTGGCTAGAGTTGCCTTTGAGTCCTTCAATAAGATGGGAAGATATAGAGACAATCAGTTTCAAGGTAAGCAGGTTCTAAATAATCAAGAACCTGAAACCTATCTTGTCATAATTGGTTTCCAATTTTTTGCATCAGAAACCGAACCAATTCTAGGGTCAAACCCATAAATCTAGCCTAACTTTGAGTAATATAAATATTATTTTAAGAAACGTACCATGTAAACAGTATGTGGCATAGTAGTTAAGACACTGATGGGTTTCCAAGACTTCCTAGGTTCATAATCCATCTCCAACATATATAACTTCAACAGTTCACGGTATGAAACCAAGACCATACGTTTCCCAATTTTCCACACAGGAACCTATCGAATCCTCATATGAACCGATTGGGTAAGGCCGGTTCGGTTTGATTCTTGGATTGAACCGGCCTAGTTGCTCACCCCTAAGAAGAAGCAGTTTTCTGGTAAAGTGATTACTATATACGGGCAGTTCAGAATAGCTACATGACTTGCTTGAAAGTGTTGGAAGTAGTTCAAACTCATGGAGATAGAAATGGTGATTCTAGTTGCATTAAAAGCTTTGAGGACGGTGACGAGCTCATCATCAGGTGATTGATGGAGTGTTTGTGTTCACTTTAATTGACATCCTCAGCGACGCAATCCACAGATCTAAGTAACGTGAAATAAGGACTACATTGTTCAGTTCCGCGTACCCGAAGAATTGGGAAAATTATAAAAAAAAATCCTAAATCTATTGCCCTAGTACTCCTAAACTTTTCAATTGTGTTAATTGAGTTTTAAATCTTTTCATGGCTTGCCAATTGAGTCCATCCGGTCAATTTTGATCAGAAATTGCCAATGTGGACACTGATCGTCCTAAGTAGCACGGCCGACGCTAACATGAATAATTTTTGCAATTTTAAAAAATCAAATATTAAATTTTCTTTCTTTTTTTTTCTTTTTCTTTCTTCCTCTGTCGATCACAATAGCCGACAAGGCAACCCTCGCTGGATCTACCATGGGCTGACCTAGCCTGGCGAGGGCAAGTCTCGCCCAAGGCCGGCAAGGCTCCACCTCGCCAGTTCCGATAAGGTCGTGCCTCGCCCAATGCTAGCGAGGTGGAGCCTTGCCGACCCTCGCCTCGAGCCACCACTGGCCATGGCAACCGGTGAAGGAAGAAGGGGAAAAAGAAAATTAAAAAATAATTAAAATTTTGAATTTAAAAAAAATTGTAAATTTATCACGTTGGCGCTAGCCGTGCCACGCAGGACGACCGGTGTCCATGTTTGTAATTTCTGACCAAAATTGATCAGATAGACTCAATTAGCAAAATGTGAAAAGGTTTAGGACTCAATTGGTACAATTGAAAAGTTTAAGACTGAATTGACATAAGTGCAATAGGTTTTTTGGACTTTTTTGGTAATTTTCCCCCCAAGAATCACCTCCCACAAATTTCGGTGCCCCGTGGGTTTAACTCCTCATATTAAGTATATTATTAGGTCTCAAGAGATAAAGCGGAAAATCGATTTTTTTTTTTAGAAACAATATGAAACCACGCCGTGCAACTCACTAAAAGAGACGTGAAGACCACTATACATTTTCTTGTTTTATGTTTGATTCCACGGCCACATTCGCCGGTCTAGGACTACACAAGTCTATGCGATTTTCGATGCTGTCGATATGTTGCGCGCATACAAAAAGTTCTTATTATTGCCCTCTGGTGGAGGCTACATCTTCTTTCCTTTGGTAGGGAAGTCTCACAGTTTCAAATCTGACCAAACCCAAAAACAAACTAATTGAAGAACGGATCCTCCGCCCTCATATCTTACCCTTAAAATGAGGTCAATAATGATTGGAACGAATCAAACAAACTAGAGGCAACCTTATGCAGGTCTGTCCAAGCTTAATCTTCGCATGCGTTTGTCTCCACCGTTGTCGGTCCATTAATGATCATATCTTTTGCAATCTATCTTGTTGCTTCCCAAGATCGATCCTAAGAAATGAGAGGTCGTCCAAGTCTGAAGGTGTCTGAAGGTGATTCTGGTGAAGCTAGCTTTGGAATTTTTTTCTTTTTTTATGGACATCTCTGAATCAAAGAATATGTCCCACGGAATTGTTTGCCAGGCTGTCCACCTAAACCAGAGAGGGAAAAACGGAACGGTGCACCACTACACAGTAAACATGTAACTCTAGTAGTAAAATCTGGATCCCGTTAGTAAACTCTGCAACTAGTAACCCGCCGATCACGAATTTCGATGTAATTTACGATGTCAATGATTTACGACTGTCGAATATAATAGCGAGTTACTAACTTTTTTTATATCAATTAACTTATCGAAATTAAATATCGGCAACGTAAACAGTAAGACTTGATTTGTTTCGAAGGAACTTACTTTCAAGAAAGTGGTTTCATTTTCCTATATTTCACGGTATTATGCAAATAATGTGCAAGGCTTTTTGTGATGTTCGCCGTCCTAGGACTACATGAGTCAATGGCATTTTTTATGTTACTTTCTGGTGGAGGCTACATCTGAATTCCCTTGGAAGAGAAATCCCACGATGTCAAATCCGACCTAAGCGGGAAAAAAAATGCCCCTCGTACAGCATCACATGTTCACCTCCAACGGATCGATTCTCTACCCTAATATTATACTCCAAATGAAGATAATGGCGGGGGATTGGAATGAATTAACAAATAATGGGTCAACTCATCTTTGCATGCATTAATCTCCACCTTCGTCGGGCAATTATTAGTCATAAGCTTGTAATCTCTCCTCCTGCTTCCCACGATCTGTCCAAGATATATCAAACTGGTGACACTGACAAGATCGGTACTATATAAAGGAAGAGCTTGCCCGGGAGACTTCATAGCATGCAAGACGCTAATAGCAAGGCTCTCATCATATTAGGGTTTTGCTCTTCATTTTCTTTGAGAGAGTGACTAGGAAAAAGAGAAGGAAAGGATGATGATGGCGACGCCAAGTGGTCGATACACCTTGATTTTGGGGTGTGTTCTGGGGTTTCTTGCGTTATTAGGAGATTGTTATGGAGGAGGGCATCATGGTCTGAGGCCGAACTTCTACCACGAAAGCTGTCCTATGGCGGAGGAGATTGTGAAGAACGTGACGTGGAGCCTTGTCGCAGCGAACCCCATACTGCCTCCGAGGATGTTGAGGATGCATTTCCATGATTGCTTTGTTAGGGTAAGCTTAACTGTTAATTACTCTTAATTCGTACGATGGCATAGAATGAATTGAGGAAGGTAAATGAATAATGGCCATTTCATCGTTCCCATGCAATTTTCAGGGATGTGACGGCTCGCTCTTGCTGAACTCGACTAAGAATTCTACGGCGGAGAAGGATGCAACCCCGAACCTAACATTGGCGAGCTTTGATGTTATCGACAATATCAAAGCGGCGGTCGAGAAGAAGTGCCCGGGCATCGTATCCTGCGCAGACATTTTGGCTCTGGCTGCAAGGGACGCGGTTTCTTTCCAAGTAAGTGCAAAAACATGTGAAGAAACGAGCAAAGACTGATTCTTCTTCTCTAATTAGCATGAGACATGTGCGAGGTCGAATCTGGAAGGATATGGAGGAATTGACAATGTTAGGCATATATGAACCATGGTATATATAATGAACAATACATGAACATACATGCATATCGATACAAGGATCGATCTTACTATTCAGTCTGGGATCTGGATCATCTCCGGTAATTAACTCATAAGTGAACCATCTCCCAGTCACATATATGAGATCCTGACACAAGGCAAGCAAGAGATCCAATGACCAAAACTTGCTTTCCCCATCTTCTCTCTCTCTCTCTCTCTCTCTCTCTCTCTCTCTCTCTCTCTCTCTCTCTCTCTCTCTCTCTTCTCTGATTTTACACCGAGCAACCTCTGACCACCGCCATCCACCATGGCGTCGGCGCCACCAGTGGTGCCACTCCGTTGCCTCCACGACCCTCCACTGCAGCCGGCACCACCCCTCCCCCTCCCCCTCCTCAACTACAACATCTCTCTCTATCTCTCAGAGTGTGGAACGTGAGGCTGCTAGCCATAAGCAATCGCGAATCAGAGGTCGCTCGAGGCAAGCAACTCCCTCTACATAGGAGCTTGCAACCTCAAATGTACTGCGAAGCAAGGAAAGGCCGAGATAGAGATCAGCGTGAGAGATGGATGGCAACGCGACGACGGCCGTGTCAAGTAGCAAGCAATAAAAATGGTGAGGCAGAGCGCATGGCGCGGAGCCGAGGCAGAGAGAGAGAGAGAGATGGACATTGTGGGGACTCGCGGTTTTGTGTTTGATTTTCCAAAGAAGTGGGGCTTTTCGTTAATCTATAGTAAATAGACATGGTCGAGTTATGGACTAAATTGAGAGGATCCTAATCGTAGTACCTGACATACATACATGCACACGTACCATAACGTCGCGCAAGTCCGGTGAGCATAAATCCGTCGCATTATAACGAATGCATCTCAACATCGAAAAGTTACATTTTTCTTAGTCATGTAAATTCCACATCACATATACGTCACACTAATCTCATCAGACTTCGCCTCGTAATAAAGTAGACGAAATTAGCTCGCTTTTCTTTTCATTGTCTTCTTTGATTTTTTTGCAGTTCAAAAAGCCAATGTGGGACGTGCTCACCGGACGAAGAGACGGCACGGTGTCTCTAGCCTCCGAGGTCTTGACCAACATCCCATCCCCTTTCCTCAACTTGACCGCACTCGAACAGAATTTCGCCAAGAAAGGCCTAGATGTGCGTGACCTCGTTGTTTTATCAGGTAACATAAGCTCCTTACTAGCACTCATGAAAAACATGGCTCTCAAAAAAATTCCAGTTCGAACGTGAAAGTCGGGCTTCACACACGGATCACAATAGCTGTCAGCAAGTCGCCGCATCAAATCGACAACCAGGTCGGAGAAGCATGACACGATGACAAGAAAAGAGAGAACCTCTAATCGGAGCTGATGAACCGACTCTGCAAGCCGATAACTTATCACGAGAACTTAAATTGTCCAGAAAACAGGCTAACCATGTGCATATCAATCGTATTTGCGCGCTCTCTTATTTGTTTTTTCCGGATGAAAAATAATACTCTCCGTGTGGTGTTTCAAGGTGCACATGCAATCGGAGTAGGGCACTGCAACGCCTTCAGCGTAAGGCTCTACAACTTCTCTGGAAAAGGCGACCAAGACCCGTCCTTGAACGCCACCTACGCTACCTTCTTGAAGAGCCAGTGCAAAAACCTAACCGACAACACCACCTTCGTGCCGATGGAGCCTCTCACCCCTCTCACTTTCAACAATAACTACTACGTCATCCTCCAACAGCACAGAGGCCTCTTCGAATCTGATGCGGCACTGCTCACGAACCCCACCTCGGCCGGGATCACGCGGGAGATGCTCAACTCTCGTGAGTTCTTTAAAAATTTCCGGAAGTCGATCAAGAAGATGGGGGCGATTGGCGTCCTCACCGGGAAATCCGGGGAGATCAGGAAGGTCTGCAGTAAGGTCAACTAAGTCCTCATGCTCAAGGAAGCAGCCTTCAATAATCAATAAGGGTTGAGCGTGTCGTGAAGCGATCCCTCAGTTGT
Organism: Syzygium aqueum; assembly: GCA_031216185.1. NCBI lineage: Eukaryota > Viridiplantae > Streptophyta > Magnoliopsida > Myrtales > Myrtaceae > Syzygium > Syzygium aqueum. The sequence continues at coordinate 4,728,448 of CM062238.1, read as the reverse complement.
TGCTAATTTTGCAGTCGTTGTTGTTTAAGGTTGTGGTGGTTAACAAATAAAGGGAATGTACTCTGATTCCTATGTCGTTGCAGTAGTTGAGAACGTTGGAGAAGCTGCAACCGGGTTTCATCTTTGTTGTGAGGGCTGCAATAGTTTGCAGCAGTTTCGTTTGTTCGATTCGCCAAATTTGACTCATATGCGAAATTTGTGAAACAATTGGACGTAATCCACCTTCTTTTTGTCTCACTTGCTTAGTAGATAGGTGAAAAAACGAACTGCTAAGCGTAAAAGGAAAGATTAAACAGAATATGCCACATCAAGAGCTCTCAACTATGCGTGTTTCCCAGCAAGGAAAGCTATTATAGCGCTAGAAAAAGTTTCTATATATGTGGTCCCTACGCACAATTCCAAGCTATAAAAACTACGAGACAATCAAACCGTACTGAACAAAAATATGAACATCAAACACCAGAAGACAGTCGGGGGAAATATGGGTAAATCGAAGTTATGATGCCAGGCAAGCCTCCCAAAACAACCTACTCTTCTCTATCTCACTCAGATGCACTTCGCTTGACAAAATTCCGCTAGGCTTCATGTTAATCTCCTCGTCGTCGTCGAAACTATTGACTTCCTCCGAGACACACGGCTCCTCGGCTTCCGGCCACCGTTGCTGCTCCACACGTTCATTTTTCCCTGCTTCGCGTGGTCGCATCCCCCGCCATCGATCGATCTCGTCCACGGTGCCGCCGCAATCTAAATCCTGAACATCATGGTTATCAAAGGACTCGTGAGAAGGCCACTCGCTGCTACAAGATTCCGCATCCTCCTCGTCGTAATCGTCGCCGCCACCGCCGCCGCAGTCGTCGCATGCCGTGCTACTAGCGAGGCCAGGATCGCGCATTATGGCCGGATCGGAGTCGGCCTCCGAATCACCGGTGGCTTCGATGAGCAAGAAAGGTGAGGCGTCGATGACCATGTTCTTTCTCTCCATTTTGCCGTGCCGTTTCTCTTTCCCAAATCCCGACCCTATCTCTATCTCTCTCTCTCTCCTTTGAAAGTGGTCTCGGAGGACAAGTTTTACTTGGGAAAGTCTCGCCTTCGTCGCATGGAAGTTTGCATTTGTAGTGTCAACCAGGAATTTTGCGTGTGTATAAAACGTGGGCTGTCTTTTAGTCCCTTGTTTCACACTTTGTATTACGTTGGCGGCCTACAATTCAAAGTATAAACTACCTACTCTAGGCTCCCATTCTTTTCAGGAAAAGCCACCCATTTTAGAAAAGAATTTCATAATTAGGACCATTTATATCACTTATAGAAGTACGTCAATCAAAAAAAAAAATTTCTCGGTAACAAATGATCTATGCCTAAATACGTTCCTTGATGATGAAAAGATCAAATCCCGTAAAACATTTACAAATTGCTGAACTGAATTTCCACGAGATAAAAAACATACGAATTTCTAACTCGATTATCTATATAGACCGACATAAATTGGACAAGATAAACTCGATCCATGAAATGGCAGGCATGAACTTCGAATAAGAACACCGTAATTCGAATACAGTATCCATCCCGAATGCATAATCCGTCCCGTCCAAATCAAACCCCCGGCAATCACCAGCTCGAGGGGTTAAGAAACAATTTCGTTCGTAATTCTGTGGGAATCGGATTTTGGAGGAAAGAGACGGATCATAGCGGGTCGAGCCCCACCAACCTTCTAGATGAAATCCGACTGCTAGTGATCAATGCGTATGTGGAAAGCATTTCAACGCACGAAGCCACAAGCCAAAGTCTTCCAGAAGAGAAGAGGGCAAAAATAATTACCGATGAGACGTGACCCCAGCCTTCCCCATCCAAAGAGATTAGGATGTTTTTCTCTTTTGCCCTTTTTGGCCCCCACTCTTTTCTCCTCTTCCCAACATCTGTCATGCAAAGTCCCTAAAAGTTTTCAATATCACCCTCCGCTTGACCGATCAGCAATTCCAAAACGCCCCATTTCCGGAACTTCCCACCCCTCTCGCACTTTGAATTTTTCCGTCGAATCCTTCGTTTTCTTGTCCAATCCTGGAGCCACTCCCGATTGACCTGTTGACTCTGATTGCCCCTTTTCTATCTTCTCTAAAACTTTCCCCTTTTTTCTCTGTCTGATTTCTCGCTCGCAGCAGTAGATGGGGGGCACTATTGTAGACGGATGAGGACGTGCACTGTGGATTTGACATGCGGATAGGACGCTGGCGTTGCCATCCAATCCTATGATAGATTGAACTTAAGTCGACGGTGTGAATAAAGAAGAGAATGGTCCCCTCATACACTAAAGCAAAACATCTAGGCTTATATGAGATAAAAAGACTAGCCATGGCTACAAATGTGAGATTCGATTCTGTACCTTTATATATAGTCTTGTTGTTTCTCCCTCTCTTTCTTGTCGAATTTCTTTTGTACAGGCCTGATTTTGGAGGCCGATCATCTAAACCTGTATCGCGAGTAACCAATTTATATTTAGGATGCTACATCAGCCTATGTAAAATACATGTGGAAAAAGTAATCCATCTATTCAACTTCCCATCATCAGAACGTTACGGAACTAACGTCGTCTAATATTTCCAGAAAGATGAACGGAGACTATTATGGAAGGCGCGCAGAGGTTAGTTTCACCCAATTGATAGTATCGCGTGCCGGCCTTTTTTTTTTTTTTGGTGTGTAAAAAAAAATTAGGAGGATAAAAATGTCTATGCTTGGTTGAATACAGGTGTAATAAACGTGCACGGAAATTAGGGTAGGTCCCCAACCAATCTCTGGATTTGCTTGGATGATTTTGCTTTTTTGGCCTTAATGATTGCCGGAACGTGCGACGGACGACCGCGTCTGCGTCCCGAAAGATGCCAGATTTTCCCATCCCTGGGCAAATCCTGTCCGTTCGTTCGAGAACGCATTTCTCTTTTTCATCCTTCTAGAAGAGAAGCCCACCGTTTCCCATGTGTTGTCCCGATTTCGTTCATTATTTATTTAATCGTTGCTTTGCCCATGGGGTTAGTAACTACTACTTCACAAGCAGCCCTCTACCAATAATTGTTCCGTGCGACACCCCCTCGAATCCCCATGTGGTACTGAACAGCCGACGCCCCCGATTTGAAGGCTCGGCCGGCACGAAACAGATCGAGTCGTTACAGATGGCATCAAAACAAAACCCTTATGATGGATGTTCGGTTCATAAAACAGACTAAAATCAGTACCTGATCGGACAAGAGTGGGGAATTATCACCACGTCGAGAGGGCTTGGGGGCTTGGATAAGGTGCCGCTCCCGGCAAGCTTCCAGCACAGCAGAGGGAGCAAAAATGGACATGATGACCTATCAAATAGGAGGTATATCATTGACTATACAGAGTCGAACACCGACAAGGTAGTCGATTGTTGAAGCGGAACGGTTTGTAATATCCTAAAGACTCCCGCCGCACGATCCATAAATATAGCTCACGGACCCAACAAGGTGAAAAGGTAAAGCTCTAAATGGGTAACTCGAACAAGTAAAATATTTTTACCCAATGACATAACAAATAGAACAGAATTGCACACGCGGCGCATGCCCTAAGCTAGTCCAATCGTTCATTACGCATACATAGTCCTTGTCGTCCAAAACGGAGAAATGATCCTCTTAGCCTACCTCCTCTTAGTACCAATACATTGATTTAAGTTTTCTAATTTGTGGACGAAAATTGATAACTTGTGCTTGAGGACTGCTAGCAAAACCAAAGGCGACAGACATCTGTCGAAGCAATATGACATCTCGTTTCGACAAAAAAATGATGGACCCCTTCGAGCTGTGGCGCTCACGTTGACTTTCTCACACTATCACGTCCCACGTGCAATCTCAGACAGGAAAGGCATAACGTGCAACGGTGCTTCAACTCCCAAAACCAGAAAGAGATCTCTTGTAAATTAAGTGAGGTTGGACACGCCATGAGAACAATGTTGTCGACCCTCTCCTTCTAAATCTTCTTCTTCGGGTGGGGACCGGGGAGTCGATCCAAGTTTCCTTTCTATCGCACTCCGTTCCAATTTGTGCTTAGCCATGGCTGCGAGGCAATGGTGAACCCAAAAATTTAACCAAACGCAAATAAAAGAAAAGAAAGGGCCTTTGCAGCAAGGAGATACCCAAAAAGAAAACAATGCACACCCAGTAGTATGTATCTCAAGCTATTCATGAAAAGATCAGTACCCAAAGCATAACAAAACGGATAGCCGATTGCACAGCAAAATCAAAGCAAAATATTCTAGCAAAAAGACCGGAAAAAGAACGGTACAAAACTGGAGTTAAACTTCACCTTCAAGTCCTAGACCTCGATTATACCGGAGGGCTCATGACTTCAGGTTCATTTGCATATGAACTTGCAGGATTTAACGATATCCAACAGGCTGATCTTGTAGCTTGGGTTTCTCATACATACTGTTTTTAGACCACTCAAGAAGTGGAATTTGAGAGCATACCTAACTAGAAATGGAAAACTAACAATCACATATAAACAAATGATTCAACGGTCGGCGGTTGCCACTTCAATAGACATGGAGAGCTATTTCACATCCATAACTAGAAATGCCGATATCAAGCATCTGCAGCTAACATGTGAAGACTCGATTCCATCCAAATTTTCAGAAATTCTCAGCTAAATGCCCGCTAATAAGAGGTCAAATTCCCCTGTAAAAAGTAACAAGAAATCTAAGCTAACATCAGCCTTTGTTCATCTAGAATTCTAAAGCGGTAAACAGTGTCCTCTCGACGATATGAAGTTGAAACTTACAAAAACACAAACTGAATAAGGCTGACAAGGTTCCCATAATTGCAACTCCGCAAGGAACTTAGCAGACTGACAAAAAATGCAAATTCCACTCACAATCTACTTTATCACCTCAGGAAAACTAGTGTACATGATTATTCTCATCAAATCCTCTCTTTCTCGAAACCTAGTTTTACTGGATGAACCAGAATCAGTAAATGAAACAATCAAAACCTAAGATCAGATTTCCATTCCCTTGAGCATCGCAGCAACAGTCCTGCAGGTTGATATACAATTAAAATAAGCACACAGGGAAGATCGATCATTCTACTAAAAGATAACCAATGTACCTGAATAAGAAACCATATATAGCTTGTCCTGGGTATGGCATAAGCACTTCCAACAGCTGAAATCAGTGCACTTGCACTAAGAAAAAGGTTAGTATGCCAATGCAAAAGCAAGCATTTTAAACAATCAGATTCCTCGAAAAACATCCTCCATCACTGAGTAAAAGAGTTACTAACGAAGGGCGAGAAGAAACCCAAAGAAACAGGTTCCTGATGAAGTTCTAATCTTAACTGGAAGTGGTGCTTAGTCATATAACATGCTGATAAGCAATTGCCAACGTAGTCAAGTACAAAATGACCACTTCACTGAGAAGAGCATACCTGAAAAACTAGTAGGTCAGCAATACCTGTCTTCCTTCAAAGTTGAAGACGGCAAGCACACTCTGTAACTCGATACCATACTAAATATTGCCCAAAAAAGAGTAAGTTCGCAGGACAGTGAGAATGGATTTTCAAGCACCACAAATGCCAGGAGATAACTTGTTGTCCAATAAACTCCAGACGCAACATTACTGCTTAAAGCATATTAGCAACAAAGAACATAGCAAAAGTTGCAAGGGACCAAAAAGGAAAGGCCATCGGAGAGTTGGAAAGAAAGTCAATGGTAACAGATGTTTCATTGAACTATACAACTAAAAGTCAAGGGATAAATCAACAAATCAATCATTAATGTCTAAATGAGCTTCCATGATACAAGGTTACAAATCATGTTGGCACAGGACATGCACCATGAATTACAAGTTTGTAGTCTAATCCCGCCAGACAATTACAAGTAGGACGGAGAACCGTATGGGATGAAGATTATTCCAATCCATCCCACAGATCTGTACTGCAGAGAACCCCGTGTTATCTAGGTTGGAGCGTGTGCACATAAAGGAGATATATTCAGCTTCCTTGAATGACTCACCTTATGTCAATAAGGTTTACTTTGTCTATTGTCTCTTTTGAGCTGAACTTTCAATTTCTTACCACCTAATTGACGTCCATTCATTGTACTAATGGCAGATTGGGCAGCTTCAGGCGAGTCATAACTAACGAAACCTGAAAATAAAATAGCAAGATCAAATTTGCAAACCCTTGATAAAGAATCCATCTCAGAGATATTCTGAGTAGTCTTACCAAAACATTTGCTAACACCGGTTGCTTTATCAACATATACTTTAGCACTCAAAACCCTACCAAATGCCTTAAACGCATTGGCAAGCTCATGATCACCAAATTCTTGTGGTATGTGATAAATGAATAAATTAGCACCAGGTGGTCCTACATAACGAAAGAGGTGAAGAAGAATTAAATTGCCTGCACAATACCATTAAAAACAGCAAGCAACAGCAGAAAGGTAACAAATTTGGGTGAGAACCTTCAACTTGACCCCCACTACTAGGACTGGCAACTGAAGATGATGCAGAGTCACCATCCAGAGACACAGGACCAGTGGCACTTGGAGCACCACTTAAAGGTCGGTGACTCATCATTCCTCCAGGATATGCAAGAGGATACTGAACACTGTGCACTGCATGATATGGAGAACTCATATAACTTGCAGGAGGCAATGCATAATTTCTAGCAGGTACTTCAGGTGAAACTGCACGCAAAGTGTTTCCCCGGTTTGCAGGAGGAATCATGTTATGGAATTGATTCTGCAACGGTGGCAATTGGTATTGCATGAGCCCATAAGTTCCAGGAGCCTATGAGAATGAGATCACAATCACAATCATCACCCACTAGATCATAAAGTAGATGGAAAAAGTAGGCAGAAAAAACGAGTGTTGCTAATAGTCTGTTCCTAATTTGTTATCTGAGTGGAGACAAAGCTAAAGGAGCATAAGATATCAATCCAAATATGAGTTGGACTCATGGCACATATGACAGTGGTAAGGAGTGGATAGATGTCTCGTCACAGGCATGCTAATGACCTAGATAAAATCTCCACAACTTACTGGCTTTCAACAAGGCAACGGAAAACAAAGTTTCAATGAAAAGGTTTAGAAATTACAAGGAGAAAAAAATGCTTAAACTACTCATAATGGTGTCTAAGCATGGTGAACAAACTTTCAGTAGGAACAGAGAAGTGACCACATGAAAGGTGCTAATACAGTGGAAAACCCAAGCCTGCACACAGCATAGTTAGCAAAATATGCATTGGGAGCAAAATAGGTTCCAAAACCAACCTGATAGCCATATCCATTATATGGAGGCATGTAACCCATAGGTAGGGCCCCAAACAACGATGGATGTTGCGAATCAGTATTTTGTATATTAGCAGCATTCTGAAATTGAGCTTTCTGAGCTCTTCGAGCTTGCCTTTCCTTTTCAGTATCTGCCCATTTGACAACAAGAGGAACACTTGAACCCTAGAAAAGCAAGAAAGAGATGTCAACAGCTCGTTAATTATCTCCCCATTCTAATGCAAATTTAGCACAGATCATCCATGGATAAGAAGGAAGACGGATATAGTTGGGTATACAAGTCTTCAATTTGCAGAGTGCAACCTCAAGTAACAGTACTCTATAGCAAAGACCTACTAAAGTTAAAGATAACAGAAAAAAGAAGATAAAGCTGACAAATCTTCAGCTTCTAGGCTAGGAAGAAAATAATGTTTAACAGAAGGTGGTTCTCTTTGGCTGGTACACATATCAGTCTGATTTTATTTCCTATCAATTCCTTTACATCCTGATGTTTTTGGCCAGAGTCCTACCCAGGTATACTATTTTTACAATGGATTGGATTTAAATTATTTCTCAACCAAAAAACAAGAGATACGCTGAACACATTGCTTGCGCCAGAAATCAGCGTTTGCCCAAATAAGCAAAAAGAACCCCAAAGAAAATGTATGACATATCATATAGCATTCCCATCAGAGTGAGATTAGTCCAGCTAGCATCACATAAACTGATTCCAAAAAGTGAATCTCATGCTTACAATCATGAAAACCTGGCTATAAACATTCTCTTGCCAGTTCAGCATTGCCATTGCAGCAAATGTCATTAGTCATTTATATTCTGCCCTCACTCATCAGCAAAATATATTGGAGTTCCAAAAGAAACGAAACAAATGATGCTGTAGTTATTTCGTTTTTCCACTTTAGCTCTGTTAGTTCGCATAGAGATTGTAACAGCGCTGCATCCAGCTGTATTTCATCAGCTATGCATCGACCTGATCGAGGTCGAAAATGCCCATCAAATCACAGAAGACAAGGCAAAAATCAGAATCCTATTACTCCAGGAACAAAGTGGAGGAGTTGCCACAGGTGAAGGAAGGGGGATATTGGAAGGAGCTGCCACGGGTGAAAAATGCGCCCAAGATCTGAGAAGAACATGGCTACTGTGGTCAAAACATAAGTGATATGAAAAATGATTTCATTCGTAGAGTGACGGGACAATCCAAATCTCTTGGGCTAGTCAGTGACTCAAAGCATCACTTTCGTCAATCTAGATCGAGTCTGGTGACTCTATTCCATTACTTCCAGCAACATTGAGCAGCAGACCACATGACACCAATATGACAAGACATCTTATACACAGATAGAAATCCAGATTTCTACCAAAAGTTGAAAGGAAAGACAAACCTCCATTTTATGCTTTCCATTCAGGGCATCTAGGGCTGCAAGTGCTTGTTCCTTCGTCTCATATTTTACAAAGGCACAACCTGCATGGCCAACGTAAAAAGCAGGCCAGTGACTTTTCCAATAACAAACGTAGATTAGCACCATTGGTAACAACTTCCTAAAGACTGAGAGAGAAATAGACACCAATTACACCCGATTACAGTCCAATATAACATAAAAGAAAGAAGTACCTTTACTGGTTTTTTGAGAACCTCTTAATATATGCAAGTCCTTTATAGTTCCATATTTTGAAAATACAGCAGCTACTTCATCTTCGGAGACATTCTTCGGAAGCATGCCAACAAAGAGTTTGTGTTCTGGTTCAGAATTGCAGTCAAAAACTGATCATTCAAAGCATTTTATTATGAATATGATGCAACAACTTCAAGCAGGCTGTGATTATACATTGTGAGACGAACTATAACTGTCCATTAACTCTGGAAGCAATTCAACAAATTGCCTAAGCATAAAAAAAGAACAGGACCAAAGAATTGCATATGCATTTACCTAGCCGTTCTAACTCTCCATCTGCATACTTCACTTGCAGTGGACTAGATGCCTGCATTCCAAGATAACTTTTCCGGTCAGAGTTAAGATAACATCCCTAGGAACTAATACATAACAAGCTACAATGCCATTGCATAAGGATATCAAATCAGAAGTCCAAGGATAAAAGGCATCCTATGTTACTTAAGACTCAAACGTGTGTCCTCTATGGGTATTGTTCCAATATCCAACTCGTCTCCAAATGTATTTGTCACAGGATTTGGCATTTGAACACAAAACTTGACCCCAATGATAGCATATAATAAATAAATATGACCGCTCTCAGAGTGCAATACATGCACAAAGCTTTTTAATAATCTAAAACAATACGGTGCCTTATTAACCATGGCTCACACAAGTTTTGAAGTAAATGTTTATTCACTTCCCCCATCCCCTCCCCCCTTCCTTTTTTCAACTTGTCAATTTCAAAATTTTGGAATGGTTTGATTTTAAAAGGGCAAACAAACAAATTGATAAAGCAATAAGCTACAAAAACAAAGGAAAATCAACACACCATTAATCTGATCGAAATTTCCAGTCTGGTCGAAATTTCCAGTCTCCGGTCACCGGAGGAATACATTCAACACTAGACTAGAGTTACGAGACTCGATTGCACAGATTAAGAATTAAAGGATTAGATTGCATAATTCACGTAAGTCATTGGACTAAAAATGAAATTATCCCATTTTTAGACATAAAATGTGGCGAAATGAATATTAGATTTTTTAACTTGGTGTTGAGTAAACTCGCTTGCCCTCCTCTTCCGAATTCCTGCATCCACCACTGACTATACTTCACTCTTTCTTTTCTATTATTTCTGCAGCATATAATATGGATAAATAATGCATCGTAGTTTTGCAAGAAGATATGACTGTGATAAAAAAGAACTAATTTGATGATTTAAAGTTTCTAATTCTGGATGCATCAGATGATAAGATAAGAGAATTATAAAAGAAATCAAAAGATCAATCATTCTAAAGAAAATACTATGTTCCGACGACTCAAACCCATAAGAGCCTTACCAATCAGAACGTGGAGTAACAAGAACAAGATTCCAAGATTAAATCTGACTAAGGAAAAGGGGAACGAGAAATGAAGAAATTACAAGCAGACAGGGAATCTAGCAAACAACTCATATAAAAATGAATGACTCCCCTAGAATTTGAAAACATGACTCTGTTGGTAGTATACACCAAAAGTGATGTCCAAGTGCCATACAAATCTTAAAGTTAAATCCCAACCAATCAGTGAGGCAAGGCACTAATTGATATGAATATACTCAGAAACAAAATCGTATTCAAATTTGTTTTGTCCTGATTGTCAAGTCGTTGAAGGTTTTTTCTCCGAATTTGCCATGGCAGCATTTTCTTTACACGACAATACAAGCTGCACATACTTACTAGTCACTACTTACCAGTCAAATGGGTAAAAAAAAAACTAATTAAATACCATTCATGTAAGAACTAATTAATCGGATAACGCTAGGAGTTAATTCGACCGAAATTCATTCCTTCCATTGAAGAGAAGACTTCCCATGTATCAACTTCCCTCCCCTCATGCAGCATGCACTTACTGCTGCTGTGACCCATCTTTAAATTCATAAATCTGGGGAAACTGGTGCAATGTGGTGATGGCATCACTAACCCATGTGCGAGCCCAAAGTCAGCACACAGTAAAGAGTCACACACAATCAATAGCTCTTCCCAGAACGGAAAGCAGCTAGTTGCAGAAAGTCTCCAGAAGACAATTAGCCCACATGCCCACAGGAAAAAGCATGCAGAAAACTACTGTACTGAACCGAACCACACGCTTAGAAAAGATGATCTGGGAGACCATCACATTCCTAACTAGGTCGGGGATCGCCATTTCCGCACTCAGACCCCCGGCCGACAAGAATCGACCCGCAATGCGGAACACAATCACTCCGATAATCAGACGGATCAAGGCAAGGCGAAGACCAGAAACACTAACCCCCGGCAACGTCCGCTTGTTGTGGCACGCGCCGATCGCCTTGTCGGCCTCCTGCCTCGACGGGCATATCACGAAGCAACAACCTTCACCGCCAAAAAAAAAAAAAGGGGGGAAGAAGAACAAAAAAAAACGCACGAATTAGGGCTCGGAAACACCGCCGGACGCGCCGAGACTTTCCAAATCTGGACGGCGCGCCGCCCGAATCGGCGCGAATCGCGCCGCTCCAGAGATCCAAAGGAAGGGAAGAAGAAGGAGAGAAGAGAATGGGGGTGCGGGGGGGGAGGGAATGCGGGAAGTATGGGGAGGCGGGTGTGAGAGACCAACCGCGGGAGGCCCGCGTGGCCTTGTCCTTGATGACGTTGACCTCGTCCACGAGGGCGACCTCCTGGAACAGGGCGAGGAGTTCGGCCTCGGTCATGCTCTTCGGGACCTGGCCGACGAACAGCTTCACGCTCTCCTCCCCCTCCGTCTCCTCCTCCTCCTCCTCCTCCTCCTCCGCCGCCGCCGCCGCCGCCTCCGACGACGACGGCTCCTCCTTCTCCTCCGCCTTCGCCTCCTCCTCCTCCGCCTCCTCCTCCTCCTCCTCCTCCTCCGCCTCCACCTTCTCCTTCCTCTCCTCCTCCGCCATTGACGGTGCTCCGCGCGGCGACCAAAATGCTTCTCTCTCTCTCTCCCCCCCCCCTCTCCTCCGACTCTCTCTCTCTCTCTAGAACCCCGCCGGAACGAGGCGTCTCCCCCTCTCTCTCTCTCTCTAGAGGAATGCAGGTTTCTCTCTCTACAGAAGCGCTTCGCTTTGCTGGCTGCGAATTTTCTCTCCCCACCTTTTTTTTTTTTGGGTGGTGGTGTCGTTGGGGATGTGGGAAGGGAGTGCTGCGTCTTCCTTCTTCCTTCTCCCCGAGTAGTCGTCGCTTTGGCTTTTGGTTGGTTCTTCTTCATCTTCCAAGCAGGGGGAGAAAGTTTTTTTTTTTATTATCATTTTTTTATTTATTTATTGTTATTGTTATTTGAGTGATGGCAGCGTGTGCCCCTGGTCGTCGCTTTATTCGCGGTTTTGCCACTCGCCCGTTACAGCTGTCTGGGGCGCTGACGTGGAGCGCGCGCCGCGGGGGGGGGGGGAACAGCTGGTTGCTTTGATTTCCTTTTTAACTTATATAGATGAAAAGCTTGTTTTTTTCTCCCTTTTCTTTTTTTTCATTCCATAATTTTGGCCAAAACGGGTCACCGGCGTCCGGACCACCCCGGCCATCCAAAGAGCCGCGGAACCATGTACTTTACAAAATCTAGCCACCCGATCGAGCTCTCGGGCATCTTCGCCGACCCCGATCGAGAGCAGGGTCGGCGCACGATCGGTGGGGATTCGAACGGGATGGCATCGGCCGAGCATGCCCATCGCTTCATTTTCCTTCCTATGACCCTGAAGTTTTAAGCATGTGCATCTTTGCTAATTCCCCATTTTTTCTTTCTCTGTACGTCCGAAGCGGAAGTCGCACTTCAGGGGTGCGTTTGTCCTATCTCAGAATTTCTCTATTTTCAATGCCAAGTTGTAGGCAAAATAATCATACTTTTGCATATGCCGACTTCAGTTCCTGTAGTTTTGATTAGATTAGAGATAATAACAAAAACGTTTCCTCAACTTTGACTTAATATGTAATTTGATCCCCAAATTTTTAATTTATTCAATGTGGTCTCTTAACTTTAGCCTAATGTTCAATGTGATCCCTGAACTTTTAATTAGTTCAATGTGACCACTGAACTTTTAGTACATGTTCAATTTAATCCATGAACTATATGAAAATATACAATGTAATCCTTGAATTTGAATTAATGGAAGGACTACATTGAACATTATTATAAAGTTGAAGGACTATATTGAATATATAACAAAAGTTTATGGACTACATTAAATAAATTAAAAGTTCAAAGATCCAATTGAATATTAAGTTAAAATTCATGAATTATATTAAATAAATTAAAAATTCAGAAATCAAATTATATATCAAGTTAAAATTTAAAAATTGTTTGCGCCGTTTTCTCGTTAGATTACGCGGTCCCAGGTGGGGAGACGGAAGTTTTAATGTTTTTACGTACCGGAGTTCGAGCTGCCCGCTACGTCTCCTGGTGCGGAAGGTGAAATTGCGGATGTGCCCCTGGATCGTGCCGTCCTTGGCACGGGGGCGAGCGGGAGGAAGGGGGGCAATCTGGGGCCGATGGAATATTTTTTTTAATTAAAAAAATATAAAAAGAGAGGAGAAATAGGTGGTGGGGCCAGCTGGTTTGAGCTCATTAGGTTGGATTTGAATTGTCCAATCGGAAACCGATAACGTGACTCCTCTCTCCACGGGAAGAGAGCTCATCACATCGGCCCATCCCCATCGTAACTGTTGTGGTCTCGCCATTTGATTGGTCCATTTTAAGGACTTTTAGGCGGAGGGGCCCCCCGCCGCGGTCCCGCGCTCCCCGTCCGAGGAAATTTGATTCAAGTCGGGTTCCGTGTTTCAAACTCAGCCAAACGATTGTATTCTTGCTTTCTCATCACCTCAAAAACCTGCCAAATTCATTCCACATCCGTTTCATATCCGCTCGCCATCAACCTGTCTCAGGTTTCTCCACAACCAAGCCGAGGACAACAATCAAACAACAACAAAAAGAAACGCTAGAGACCTGCTTTGCATGAGGAGAGCTATTGATTTCACGAACGGACTTCGCTCCCCTCTCCAACGCCTCCGAGTCAAACCCCACACCTCGTGGCTCCTCGAGAGGCTCAGGCTTCGCCGGCAAGGATGCGCCGAAAGGGACATCTTCAGCATGTTGCGACGAAGGAGACGAGGGTGGCACAGAAGGATAGAAACTCGAGAAGCAGAAGGGAGCGCTGGTGTACGCACAGGTTGAGAGCGTGGACGCCATTGCCGTGGCTGCCACAATCGTCTAGGACAATCTGGAGGCCGCCATTTCCAGACTTCAATCCGAACCCTTGATGGCTTCGTAGGAAAAGGGGAAGAGAGAACAGGCGGTGCGGATAGAGATTGGCGCAAGCAAAGCATAAATCCCTGCACCATGGCGCCGCCGAGGCTAGTCATGTTGCCGGTGCAGTTGCCGTCGGACTCGATCGAGAACTCGATGGTCTCGCCCTTAGCGAGGATGCGGAAGCCCTAGATGGAGGACTCAGAAATTGCAGAAGAGATCGCAGAAAAGGCGAGAGAGACGTGGAAGACAGATCTATAAGGTTTTCTTGTTTGGGTTATACTTGGATACCCGAGCCCAGTAAATTCAACACAACACCCAATTATCTTTATCATTATCTAAACAAGTTGAGGCCTAACCCGACTCGATACGAAAATTTTTGGGTCAGGTCAAGTCATGTTAGATCGGGTTATTTTGACAGCCCTACCAGGGTCCACTCGAGAATCGGCTAATTTCTTCTTCATTTTTTATCTGGGAAAATGACACAAATGGTCCCTAAACATTAGCCCGGTATACAACGTGATCCCTAAACTTTCGATTTGTTCAATGTGGTCATCGAATTTTGTCCCAATGTGCAATGTGGTCCCTAATTTTTATTTTGTTCAATATGATACATGTACTTTTGGTACTTGTTCGAACTTATGAAAATGTTTAGTATTGTCTTTCCATTAATTTATGTTAAGGACAATATTATATATTTTCATATAGTTTAATGATTAGTTTAAACGTGTACCAACAGTTTAGAGAGCACATTTTTAATTCAGGGACCATATTGCACATTGGCCAAGGTTCAAGTACCACATTGAATAAATTAAAATTTCATGAACCACACTGGGCCAAGGCCCAAGTACCATTTGTGTCATTATCCATTTTTGCTTCATTGTTGTCTTTCTTATTTTTGTTTCATTTTTAGTTAAGTAAAATGAAAATGAATGCAATAACAAAAATCATCATTTGTCAATAGCAACAATTCATAAAAGATGAACACAGAAAAATAAAATAAATAATAAAAAGTTCAAAACACGTAACATAAAACCTAAATTATAGAACCTCAATTCTCAATCATCCATGAAAAGTTTCTCCAAATTATGACCATATGAAATAAAAAGAAACCACAAACATAGTTAATTATTTAATAATAGTTTTAGATAAACTATAATAATTATTTGAAAACCTCACTATATATATTTATTCCACTTCAACTCGCAAACTCTATTTACCAATCATTAAGACAATCCATATCCAAAAACAAGAAAAAGAGATTAAATAAATCATTCACTCATTAAATATACAAAGCAATTACAATATAAAAAGATATATAAATCACTTACGATATATAATCTCCAGTTCATCAGTTATTGGTCCAATTCGATTCTTACCAGGAAATCAAAAACCAAACCATACAGTATGGGTTCTGCTTTTTTTGGGACCGGTAACCACGGGAACCTAGAATTGGACTGGTTTCTATTGTCAGTTCGGTCCAATTCCCTATTCTATCCAAGACCCATGCTCACCTCTAAACATCGCCCGCCTACAAACTCGGCGAAAATTAATGGGTGGTATTCATATTTATAAGACCACCAATCAGAGACATTTCCTCATGTGGAGACGAAAAAACGACCCTAGCTGTTATCAAGAAAATAACATTTGGAACATATACGGTACGACAATGCGACAGCAGACCAAGAGATGGTTGGCGATAGGGGTGAGCGGTTCCCGGTTTGGTCCGGTTCCAAGGTGGAACCGGGAACCGAACCGAGAGAACCGGTTCCCAATTTTGGGAACCGCGGACCGGACCGGTTGTTCTAGGACCGGGAACCGGACCGGACCGTTGGTCCGGTCCGGTTCCGGTCTTGTCCAATGGAACCGGTTACTTAGAGTTTAGGGTTTTTTTTTTGGTCAAACACTTAAGATTTGGTTTACATTTTACTAATTTTTATTAATAAATTTATGTCAATGAAGTTCACTTAGAGTTTAATTCACATTTTACTATTTTTTATCAATGAATTTATGATAATGAAGTTTACTTAGAGTTTAGTTCACATTTTATTAATTTTTTGAAAGAAAAAAATAACAAAAATATATATTAAATAATCGGTCCGGTCCGGTCGGTCCGGTTCCCCCTCGGAACCGGGAACCGGACCGCCCGAAAACCGGTTCCACTTTTAGGAACCGGGAACCGGACCAATAGTCCCGAGAACCGGACCAAACTCGTCGGTCCGGTCCGGTTCGGTCCGGTCCCGGTTTGGGCGGTCCAAGTTGCTCACCCCTAGTTGGCGAGGGGCCCCGACTTTTTCATGCAACATAAGCTATGATTTATCCAATTTCATACGAAATTTCTCCATTGCTCGTCCGAATGAGCAGGGCATCGCGAAAGTTTTATCTCTCTGAGCTCCCTAAAAGTAGGTTTCCGCGTCCGCCGCCGTTAACACGACACCAAGGAACAAGCCCCTTCGCCGGAAGTGAGTTTCGCTTGGAAAGTTGAAGCAGATCTGGAGAGGGGACGTTTGGCTTGGTCAATTTGCAGGATACAATCGTGCTGTGTTTTACTTGCCATCCTTGCAATGACAATTTGGCTTGGAGAGGAGAGACACGGTGCGTACACTGTCGCTTCGGACAAGCTCTGTTTCTTCCAAGTCATGTGCCAAAACCATTTGCGGTCTGCTTCAAGAAAGCGACTTGTCTCCCAATTTCTTTTGCTTGCTTTGTTTTGTCTTCGCTAGGGTTTCTTGTTGATCTTCCCTCTCTTCTTCTCATCTTGCCCTTCCGGGGATTGCACCGCAATTACACATGTCGCGGCTCGGGAAGCGCTCTCTGATTCGTACTCGAAGGTTTAAACCATCA
This sequence comes from Syzygium aqueum, assembly GCA_031216185.1. NCBI lineage: Eukaryota > Viridiplantae > Streptophyta > Magnoliopsida > Myrtales > Myrtaceae > Syzygium > Syzygium aqueum. The sequence continues at coordinate 4,711,408 of CM062238.1, read as the reverse complement.
GACGGACGGGGGACATTTGCGTAGGCAGCGGAGACAAGTTTTTGGAGCGAAGTGATCGTTTGATGTCGTATCGCGCACGCGGAGGAGGAAATTAGTGGATAGGAATTCGAACTCAGAACAAAGTGTCGATGAGGAATGAAGAAATCTCTTTCGATACCTTTTGTGACGGTTGTGTGGTTGACGTAGAGAAGGAGGCCAAAGTGCATAAATAAGGATGAGCAAAGCCCAGCTTGGGAGGTTCCTTTTGGTTTAAGCTCAAAATATTGCTGATACCAAGTCATTTTCCAATAGATTAATAACCATCTCTATCTTGTGCATTAGACAAATTTCTGCAATTTTAGACATCTTTACCTATAAATTTGTGGCCATATATTATATAGTATCTGGAATTTGCGCTCGCTTGTGTACCTCTTCCTTGTGTCTATGCACTAGATGATACATACGTTATAAGTAAGTAGGAGTAATCAATTTCAAGATGTGTTCCACACCAAGAAGTCGGAACTTACCGTGCGAGAGTCGGTTTCTGCTTTTGAATCGGTTCCCTAAGAAATCAGCTTGGGACCGAGTCATCCGACATGACCTCAGAATTGGGTCTAATTTTAAAAGCGTAACTGTTAATTTTATGAAACATACAACGTGAGCAATTTGCGACACGACGATGAAGGCAGTGGTGGATTTCCTAGACTTTCTGGGTTCGAAACTCATATCAAATATATCTTCATTTTCTTTAAACAAAGTTAAAAAAGAGAAGCTAAAATCCAGTTCAAGAATGTCTCGACTATAATCTACAGTTCATGGTACAAAAAATGCAAACCGAAACCGGTTAGGGTTGGTTCTGCGTGAACCGGGCTTGAAACTGATCGAGTAAGGCCGGTTCGATTTTGTTCCCAAATTATACCGGTCCGCATGCTCGCCCATAGCCACGAGAACAATAACTTGGCCAGTCAAAATATCTATAAAAAAAAAACACTTGCACTTATGCTTGTAATACAAAAATATCCCGACTTTTCAAATGATCTGAAAAAAAAAAAACACGCACCAATGTCGGCTCGAGGGACAAAAACACACATCCTTAAATTTTCCATCCAAGCAGCTACAAAGGTACATGGTGTAACATGCTCACTGTTCTTTTAGCTATTGGAAATGTATCATGCCGGACCCGCCGGCGCCGTTAGCCACGTCATCGTGCACCACGGCAGCTCGCGTGGGCGGGAAATTTGAAGGCGCATCCGTCGAATAACAGCCGGCGAGATTTTTCTTTAGTTCGTTTGAAAAAAACAAACATATCTCAGTCTCCCAATAAAGTTTTTTCCAAAAAAATTAGCTTAATTCCCTTAAAAAAACGCAAAACTTTAGGTTCAATCTCAATTCTACCCTGAATTTTTTCGTCTCATAAAAAATCCTCAACTTTTGCTCTAGTCCTAAATCTTCCCACACCTCAAAAAATCGCTACTAGTTTACTCAAAATTATCAATATCAGAATTAGTAAAAATGACCAATATCAAAATCTGAGTTTTCATCAATCTTGTAAAAAACAATAGCAACATCCCGATGTTGATAATATTGAAGAAATCGGTAGCAATTTTTGGACGTACGGACATATTTAAGATTAAAGTGAAAGTTATGGATCAAATCAAAATTGGGATTAGACCGAAAAGTCAAGAAGTTTTTTTTAGAGAATTAGGGCCAATTTGGCAACCGGCCATATAGTAACTATTTTTATTTTTTTATTCCTAAAATTAGTTTTGAAATGGAAATTTATTTGTAAATTTTTTGTTCTTGGGCACTAATTTGCAAAAAATTGTTCTCAGAATCAGTTTTGGAACAGAATCAATAATAAAAAAAAACAAAGTTGCTTCTTGATTCTGGGAACAAGAATCAGAAATGGAAAAAAAGATTTTTTTTCTTTTTCTTCTTCTTTTCCCTGGCCGATCGCCGGCAACTGGCCACAGGCCAGGGCTGGCGAGGGCGAGGATCGCCCTCGCTGGATCTGACGTGGGCAACCCTCATCGCCGCCCTTGCCAGATCCGACAAGGGTGGCTCGTGGCCTAGACGAGGCCCGCCCTCGTTGGATCTGGTGAGCGCCGTCGTGAGGGTCCAGCCCTCACCAAATCTGGCGAGGGCCACGTTGTCATCGCCAACCCTGGCCTGTGGCCGGTTGTTGGCGCCGGCGACCTGGCCATGGCCAAGGAAGAGGAAGAAGAAGAAAAATAAAAAGAAAGAAATATTAAAAAAATAAAAAATATTATTAAAATATTAGAAATAGAAAGAAAATTTATACAGTTACCAAACCAATTTATATTTTTTTTCTATTTAAAGAATAAAAATTTTGGGCAGTTAATAAGTACCTTCAAATGTTTAGAAATTATTTTCGAATACGAAATAAAAAAGAATCATTTCTGAATAAAAATTATTTTCGAGAAACAGAATGGTTGCCAAACGCGTCCTTAATCCGTAAGATTTGGCCAGCTCATAAAGCGTATCGACGGAACGTCACCACATCGATCACCAATTAGAAAAACCTACAAAAAAAAAAAAAAAAAAAAAAAAGAAGAGAGAGGAGAGAAAAAAAAGAACAATCGTTTTCGCACAGCCGAAAAGGCAAAAGAAGATGCCGTTGTCTATGGAGTCTTCATCTTATCCACGGCCACGGGGGCGCGGGGGGGGGGGGGTGAGGGCAAGATGGTAAATGCGCCGGGGGCCATCGGGTGGCAGGACCGTAGTTAAGCCCAACCCCGGGGGGCCAAAAGCCAAGCGCGCCAGACTGTCCCGCCAACGCCAGTGCCCCCCAGAAGCCGCCACGTGGCGGCCCTCGCCAGCTTGCCCCCCTCCCGCACGTGTGGACCCTCCTCCCTCCCCCCTTGTCTCTCCGTGCAAGCGTGTGCGAAATGCGGGGGCACCTGCCAAGGCAGTTCAGGCCAAGAAAGATACCGAAATATTTGTAGCTTAATTGGCTTATTTATTTTTTTTAATTAATTAGAACATGTATCAAAAATTTAAGAACCATATCGAATAAATTAATAGTTTGATGACGATATTGCACATCGAGTTAAAGTTTAGGGACCACGTTGAACAAATTAAAAGTTGAGAAATAGCATTGCATATTGAATCGAAATTTCAAGAATCATTTTGTGTCATTTTCTTAAGAAGAATCTATAGTTTCGGCATTTGTAAAAAAAAATTCAGATCAATAAATATCTAGCGACCTTTACTGCCGTGCTGGCAAATTACGTCTCCGTGCTGACCTGAGACGAGCAATGTCACTTGTTAAATAATAAAGAGAAACTTTTAAGAAACGAAAATGGACAATTTGAATTTTCGGGCAAAAGTATCGAGATGACTAGTGACATTACATATAATTTTCATGGTGTGCGATCAGCATTGCATAGGTAGGAGTGTGCAAAGGAGCCGGGAATCACCCGAAACCGAACCAAACCGGCTCGGAATTGGTCTAGTTCCCGTTTCCAATTTAGTGAAATCGGTGAGTACCGGTCTAGTTTCTGATTTTAGGAGCCCAGACCGGACCGGTAATATGTATATAATTTTTAAGAAAAATTTCTAACCAAAAAAAATTAAGAAAAGTAAAAACCTTAAAATCCCTAATTTGGAGCTCAATGCTCACAAACTAAGTGCTCGTCTTGTCTTACTCTCACTTTGTCTGAGTCATCTCTCTATCTCTCACTCTTGATCTCGACTCTCAAGCTCAACGTCATCAACTCCCGGCTGTGCCTCCAGCCGTTCATCACCTCTCTCCTTTGCTCTCGTTCACCACCGTATGCGTGAAACTTGGTGAGACCGGTTTCATGGACCCACTCGGGAACCAACGGGCGATTCTCAGTTCCAAATTTTCGGAACTAGCCCTTAGTGGGCGGTCCTCGATTTCATAACGAAAACCGTCCGCTCGAACCTCACACCTAAACATAGGGGTACATGAGCTTTCAATGGTCCGTGGAGTTTTCGATCTACCAGTCATAACCCGTCGTCCTTACGTGCATTTAATTGTCAGCTTCTATGGAGTGTCGTAACATGTACTTGTCGGAGCCAACCGTTGCTAATTCTTCGAAGAATGATTATTTGAAAAACGATCGTAGAAGCACCCCGGAGTTATAAAAACAAGCAGAGGCACCTCCACCGTTCACGAATCTTGAATCCATTTCAATTGGGTTGGCTACACGTCCACTCGGGGATTGTAATAAGCCAAAAAGATCTAAATGACCTATCAAAAGTGAGAATGCGTTCGAGTAAAACTGGCCAAGCGGCCACGCTCCATTGCTGCCACGTGAGGAAGTGTATGAATAGGCTCGTTAAAATGATGGGTTGAATCATATCAAATGGTCCGATTCAAATTAATGACCTATCCCGAACCGGACCGAACTAGCCCGGAACCGACTGTTCCCATGAGGACTAGTCCAATTTCCGGTTCTAATTTATTAGAATCGGTGAGTACCAATCTGATTCCCGATTCTAACCGTGGAACCGCCCGCCCGCCCATCTTGACCAGACCGGTAATATATATATATATGCACACACACATACATATTTAATTTTTAAGAAAAAATTCAACCAAAAAAAAAAGAAAACATTTTTAGAAAAATGAAAACCGTAAAATACCTAATTTGAAGCTCAACTTTCAACTTCCATCAACTCACAGCTGCGCCTCTAGCCGTTCATTGCCTCCCTCTCTCATTCTCGGTCACCTCCATTTACGTGAAATTTGATGGAACTGGTTTTATGGACCCACCCGGGAACCGAATCAAACCGGTAGTCAGGTTCCCGGATAGATCCACGGAACCAACGGATGATTCTTAGTTCCAATTTCTCGGATCTAATCATTAGTGGGTGGTTCTCGGTTCCGTATTTGGAATCTCCCGCCGGGATCATACTCACCCCAGGGACCTAGGCCCAGTCTTATGGACTCGGGCCTAGCCTCGATGGGCCTGAGCCCATGCACCAACAACTTGGGCATGCGAGCCGAGTACTCGGGTGTGGTTGTAGGAAAGCCAAGCACGAGCATCGGTATCCTAGGCCAGGGATGAAGAGACTCGGGCCCAGTTTTTGTGGACTCGAGCTTGATCTCGATGGGTTCGAGCCTAGGCACTAGTGACATAGGCATGGGAGTAGGGTAACTGAGCATGGCCGCTTGGGACTTAGGTGCAAGCACCATGTTCTCGAACCTTGTGTCAAGAGACCCAGGCCCAACCTTTGTGGACCTTTGGGTTATCTCCATCGACCCGAGCCCAGGCAATGATTACTTGAGCACAAAAGCCACGTGCCTGAGCATAGTTGTCAGGAACCTGAGCGCGGGAATCGGAGTCTTGGGCCTAGCCTTTGCGAACTCGGGCTTCGTTGTCAAGGAATTGGGCTAAGCCTATGGACTCATGTTTGACCGCTAGTGACTTGGGCGTGGAAGCCAGGTATCTAGGCTGCACCATCGAGGACCTAGGCTTAAGCATCGAGGTCCGATGCCTAGCCTAAAGAGACCTGACCCTAACCTTTGTGGACTTCGGCGGGGCCTCAATGGACCTAAGCCTGGGCGCTAGTGACTTGGGCTCAAGAGCCACACACATGAGCAGCAGGGTTTTGAGCCTGGCCTTGATGGACTTGGGCCTAGCTTTTGTGGACCCAAGTTCACAATGGGGCTGTATCTGAGCACACTAGGGATGATCAGTTTTAGGGTGTGTTGGTTCTAAATCTAGAACTTGAAATCGACCCTTTTATAATCAATTTCTAGTTTTTGGAACCTAGAATCTACCCTATTTGCCCTAGACCCTGTTTTGGAACCTACACTGTTTTTTTCGGTCCGATTTCAGGTCTACCCAAGAACATATTTTTTTTTCGTTTTTTGGTTTCATTTTTTCCGGGTAGGAAATAGGAAAACTTATAACTAAAATCAAAGGTTATAAGTTTGATTGTGCAAACAATCTTAAGTATTTATACAAAAGCATATTATCTTAATCCTAATAATTTAATGGACGTGGTAAAGCAGCATAGGTTTCAGTTAAATATGTAGTTTCTTCGTTACAGAACAAAAATTTTAAGAAAAAAATTACTCCATATAATGCTTACAAGCCTTTGAGTTAAACTATCCGGAAATAATGATCACCTCCCTCATCCTTCTTAATATAATGCTTTGAATTTTGGTCATATAAAATTGCAAGTGGATCTTTATATAAAATCGATTCTAAAACTGGTTCGGGTGGGTTTTTACTTGGAACCAAAAACCGGTTCTAACTGGTTCCCAAAAAATGAAACCGGTTCCCAGATCGGTTCAAACGGGAACCGATTCCTGAACCTATATTTCGGGCGAGCAGGTCTGGTTTCCGGGTAAACATGGTCCGATTGCACACCCCTAGAGCACACGGTTTCAGCGTACTAGCCAAGTACTCGAGCATGGCTATCAGGAACTCGAGCATGGGCACCGGTGCCTCGTCGATAGGCACAGGACCAATTTTTGTGCAACCGAGCTCGGCCTTGGTTGACTCAGGTCACAGGTGCAAACGTTAGTGATTTGGGCACAAGAGCCGGGTAACCAGACATGGCTGCCTAGGAGTGGGCCACTGGCACTGCAGTCCCGGGCTCAATGCGAGGGACCCACGCCCACCTCTCTGGACCTGAGCTTGAGCGTGCGGATCGAAATGTCCCGACTCTCTCGTGGTGAATTTGGGGATTTGATCTACGGAAACGATTGCGGAAGATCGCAGTGCGTTAGGTGATGTGTGCGAATATCTGGTTTTCTTGTTCGGTGATATTGAGGTTATTGACCGAAAGTTGCAAGCTGCTTCTCGTGTTTTCGGTTGTACAGATCTAAGCATTGTGTGATGCTGTGCACTCTCTCTTTCGTTAATGGGCTGAGATCGTATGCTTGCATCGGGTTGTTCAGGATCGTTTGGTAGCAGTCGATGCATCGAAGCAGAGTTGTCGGGCAAGCGTGCTGCCCGAGCTCTCGAGGGACGTGTCGATGAGGATAGAGGCGTCGGAAGGCACATGGCCTCCGAGGAAAAATGCAGCTTCTGGTGCTGTTGTTTGCTGGAACTGGAGGAAGATGAGGAAGATCATGACGAAAAATTGTGGAAACACCGGAGGTGCCTGGCAGGTCGACATTCCCGATTTCATTGAAGCAGGTCTGTCATGGTGGTTCTCATCTAGGCTTCTTCGAATATATATATATCAAAATAAGAATATTCTTTGTTCTTTCTTGTATCTATCTTTCCTTTTTCTTTGTAGGGTTATACATATAACGTTGTTCCTATTTCCTTTTAATATTCAGTACGGAGTATAGAAGAACGTCTGTTGTATCTCCGGAGGATAGCCGCTAGAGCCTTACGCACCGAGTTTCATACTTTGAAAAGCGAAATTATCTTTACGAACGGTGCTCGTAACATTTTGATATTATTTTCTCATGTTTTTTCAATAGATTTTCAATTCTTCATATTTTTTTTCATGTTATCTGACAATATTTATTTCCAACATTATCAGTATCCTATCTCAGCATTCCAAGCATTCGCCATATGTATCTGCTCTCTGCAGCTTCGAACGCTATGATCGCTCGGGAGTAGTCGACTGCCAGGTACTGATCTCTCCATTGTTACGCAGGCTACTATGGGTTAATTCGACAAGAATGATAAGCGTATCTTATCTGATCGCTATCAACTTCTGTTCCGCCATTTCAACGTTGCAAAGCTAAGGGTGGCAAGAACACTCATCATTCAAAACGGTGTTTATGCAGGGTGGCCGTCCAATCGGAGCAGTGCATGCGCGCGCGTTAAAATAATGATAAAATAGTTTTCGGTTCTCTTGACGACAATGCCTCCGTGAAGCGCAAAGACGGAAGAAAAGAAGACCACGACTTACGGTCGGCGCCGAAGCAAATTTCTTCTCCACTGAATTCGAAAAGTGATGGAGTAATAGTGTGAACAAATGCTAGCAGCTTTTCCTTCTGTCCTGAATACATGCAACGGTTTTCTGACTTAGAAGCATCGCAAGAAAGCGGCAAGAAGCAGATTGAGCTTTTTTTTTTTTTGGTCGAAAACAAGATCATTTCATTTCATCAAGATAAGCTTCAGCACATACAAGGTTCCAAAGGGTTGCAGGATGGTTAAAGACCCAGTTATAAGGCAAAGATTTGCACCTTTGAATCTTAACAATCCAGTCAGCTACATGACTTTCTTCTCTATTACAGTGGGCTAAAAGAACATTTGGTAAATGGACTAGCAACAATTTGCATTCGGTAATAAGTGGAGTGGCTTCCCATGGAGAAATATCTAAGCCTAAAAGGCAATTAACTAAAATCAAGTTGTCAGATTCTAGCAGGTACCTCATGTTGTCTTCCTCCCTTGGCGCATGAAGTAGCTTCAGAGTTTCAAGGCAAGCAAGGGTTTCCACATTGATAGCTGAACTTGCTCGCACCATTTTAGCGAATCCATCCACAATCTTCCCCGAGGAATCACGACAAATACCAGCTATGGATCCGCAGATTGAGCTTCAGTGTAGAGAGTTGTAGTATGAAACCAGATAAGCATCTGCATTTCAATTAGAATTTCTTCCTCCATTTCTATATTTGTGCTCTTACTTCAAATTTCTAAAGTCTATACTATATTTTTTTTGTTTTAACAGTGCGCTTGTGGTTGATCGACGAACAGATTTGCCAGATCTGGCAAGGTCGATCCTGTCAGCTCGAGTAAGAAGGGAAGAATTGCCAGTAAGGGCTCACCCAGAGTCGCCCACCCCAAGCGAGGGCCAGCGACCCTCGCTCAGATTTGGGGCGAGGCTTGCGCCCTCTCCCAGATTGGGGGACTACAAGCCCTCGCCGAGCCTTTGCCCAAGATCGGCTAGGGTCACCGAGCTTTCAAAAGGCCCAAGAGACCTCTGTTGACCCTTCCTAGCGGCAGTGGCAGTGGCCATCAATAAGGGCTTGGCCACATCCGCTAATTGCCGATCTCTTTTTTTTTTTTTTGACTTTTAGTTTTTTTCTAATTTAATTCATTTATTTTTTTATTTTTTCTTACGTAGCGCTTGTTGGACACCACATCATCACCATGTGTCTTAAGAAAAGTAATAAAATAAGACACGTAAGCATTTTCCATTATATAATTAGACGATGTGAACTTGAAGACTTGATTGAACCGATTTAATAAATTTTAGGACTCGATTGCACTTTTTACAAGTTTTAGAATTTAAATGTACTTTCGTGATATGTTTTAAGACTTTTATTGCACATATCCCAAGATTTTAGTTACTTTAATACGTTGGAAAGCTTCAAAAAGTGAACGTTGGTGAATTGCTGTAACAGCTAGTAATCTCAAAACAATTGGATGAAAGTTGGCGAATAACTCAAATTGTACTCACAAAGTTAACATTAGTTGGTTACTTAATAGGAGAAAATAAAAAACAAATTATGGTTGATAAATTCATAGAAGAGTTATTAACTTATCATGTCGGTAAGCTACAGAAATGCAAGTCAATTAAGTCAATATAGATTTCCAGGTCCGAAGGTAAAGCAGCAGCAAAAGAAGGAAACCAGAGGAGGACACAAGAAAGAGAGGACGTTTTATGAAAACCAATTATATTAAAGAAGCTCCCCAAGTCAAACATGGAGTTGGTTGTACCTAAAACCTCCCAATCAACAATGCATTGGATTCGACCAAAAAAAAAATGCATTGGACAGCACCAACACAAGACATTGACTCAACTTGTTCCTCACAACTTGGGCCAAAACCCAGAAAACAAAGGAGGAAAGACAAATCACAGAACAGGCCACCGGCTGTCCGAGTCAACCCCAGATATTTTACTTCCCTCTGAAGGGCCAGGGAGGAATGAACAAGAGAGAAGCAACACCAAGAAATCGAAAAGTTGAAGGATTCACAAACATAATGTGATTTGCCATTGACATTATTCAGATATCAAGTAGTACACAGTAGTCACAAAGGTGCCAAAGAAAAATATTACATATTGTGTTCGAGTGAATGTTGGCACAAAGTACCATTGATGGCACTCTCCCTCTGAGACTACAAAAAAATTAGTGAAAGGAATGAAGGGGCATGATCAAGTATACGGACCTTGATCAACAACTATATAGTCTGCGATGTATGCCATTCTGATTGGGAACCCAGTTTATTCTGACTCCCCCAAAAAAATAAACTTATGTCCCCTCTCCAGAATAAGAGGAGGAAAAAATTCTTGAAAAAAAAATCATCTTTCGCCGTTGTATTTTGGGAATATGGCAGCTAGTCAGCAGTAGCTACATATTTGTAATAAAGTCAAAGGGTGGCATTCCTTTGATATAGGCTATTGCGTGACTAAAGTGCTTTTAGTCCAGTGACCTCCCTCAGCTTCTCACAAAGTAGAAAGGTAATTGTGGTTTGGGGACCTAATCTCGCAAAAATTGCAAATCCCCTGGAGAATAATGCTTGATGGTTAATGCCAGTAGTAAGAGACGCACCAAATAAAAGGATCTAACATTCAAAGGTTGGTTGATTCATATCCCATAATCTTTTTGAAAATTTGTGCAGATATGGTTTTTCCAAAATTGTTTCAAAGGACGTCTTCTATCCACATAGCACCAAACCACAACTTTCCAGAATGGACACGAAGAAGTTACACCTAAGGCTTGTCGCAGGTTAATCAAAAAACGAGGAGCGCAATGCACAGATTTGGAGGTAATCTCACCCTTTGTATAAAGCCCTAATGCCTTCTGTACGAATGACCTGAAATCACAGGAGATTCCAATGAAACAAGTAATCAGTAGATAGAGCTAAATAACTGGTAAACAAGTCATCTAAAATTTCAATAAAACCGTCAGCACAAATGCAACTGGTAAGCAGATAGAACCAAATAAAGAGAATATGCGAAACATCACCACATAAGAATATCTGGGCAAACAAGCTCGAATGCCTCATATTTCTTCTCTTCTAATTTTGTGTCAACTGCAAAACTCCCTATACTTTCGCTCACTTACAAGTCTAGGGCCTGTTTGGTTCACAAAAATGTCAAATGGATTTCAATTTTCAAATTTCTTGAAAATACATTTGGTGCTCTAAAGAGAGAGTTTTAGAGAAAAAAAAAGAAAATTGTGAAAATATGATTGGTATGTCCTTACGACTAATCCATTTGTGTCTCAGTGGTTGTTGCTACATTATACATAACCCTTCTAGACTATCCAAATTTTATTAGTGAGATAATTAGGCATACGTAAAAAAGGTAATTCCACTTAATCACTGTCACTTGGCCAAACAAGTTAACCATCTTGACAAATGCTAATTTACCAGGTTCAGATGGTGTCCATTTAATCACCTTAATCTGTACTAGCAATAATAGTAAAAGGTAAATAAACTACAAAATCTATGTATGGGCCACAAAAATTCTTCCCCGTAAAGAACAGAATCCAAAGAAAAGAACCATTCTTAAGGTTAAACTCTGCATCACGGACAGAGAGAGAGAGAGATCATTATTTCTTCTTCAGATAAAGTAATACGTCAACCTCGCAACTTCTTCAGAGAAATTCTTCCTCAAGGTATAAAGAACGAGGAGAAGGGAGAGAGAGTCAACCATAGAACAGAGACTTCAAAGAACAACACTTCTTTATCTCTCTCTTCATAAGCCGTGTTTTCGATTGAAAATGATAAAAAGAATCTTCAAAAATCTGGTTTTTTTTCCTTTCACTCATTCAGTAGTAAAAGAGATACAATGGAAACTGTCTTGTGAATTAGATCATACACATTTTCATCAGCATTTTCATTCTCAAAAGGAAATGGAAATGAAAATTCGGAAACTTTTCTTCAAGTGAACAGCCTCCTATTTCTGTTGGAAAATCCTACTCTTTATTCCTTGGTAACGGTGGCTTTGACAAGGAAAAGGATAAACAAGCTACCTGATATGCACAATGAAATCCATTTTTGTATCTCCCTGCAGTCTCAGATTCTCGTTGCAACATGAGACGGGTCTTAACCATGTCCATTGGTGCTGTCATGAGAGTACTTACCATGCCTGCAACTATACTTGAGCTTCACCATGACAAAAAGCAGAGTCGGTGGCCATTTTTTTAAAAAAGAACCAGAATATTCGCTACAGCTCTGATTCAAAGTGTACTCGAGCATACATTAGCACTTTCATGATTCCATTGGAGTATTTCACTTAAAAGTTGTGATGATTCTATCTGGAAACAACTTCAAGCATCACATGGCCAAATATCGCGGTTGAACAACTCAAAGTTCAAACCAGATAGCAGCAATTTTGTGTTACACAAGCAAGCAAATGTAACAAGAATGACCAATTGTGACAACTAGGAAACTCCAGATATTTTTCAAATCCTGTGCAAATGTCAAAAGTTGAGTCCTTTTCGTGCATTCTCTTAAAGTAATGATAAACTGGCCTAGTAGACCACTCTTTGATTTTCCATTCAAAGGGCATTAAGATATGCTAGATGAGAAAACATCAACATCTTACCTCAGATGTAGATTAAATCCTTCCTCTAGAGGTGTAAATCTCCTCAAAATCTGTACAATTAGCCAAAACATGAAGTGCTTAATAAAAAGTGATAACTTATTCCTGGATAAATCAAAGTCAAGAATAGGGTGACCAGAGCTTGACCTGCTTGGATTCGTCATAAGTTGCCAGCTGTGATGCAGTCAAAGCAGCAGCTCTAGCCATAGCGGGGCCAACCCCTTTCCAGAGAGCTTTTACTCCCTCTTCAGACACGATCTTGCGCATTTCTCCAACTGGCCCCGCTTTTGTCAAACCCAGATTCATTTGTAACCGCACCTGGTGATAGCGATACTCTTCAAATTAGTCTAATCAGGATACTTTCAAAAAGTGTAGCCTGACAGCATTACCTTTATGACTTCGACAGGGTTGGTCATAGCTGTTGCAATAGCACCTGAAAAAGCTCCAGACGCTATTTTAACAAAAATATTGGACAATCCAAATGCCTGATCACAGACATATTTAGAGGGTTCATACAAGCCCAACCGGAGGCCCCCGTAAAGAAGTGATCGTGTTAGCGCAGGCGTCATTCCAGAATACAACGAACGTGGCCCTTCATTCTTCACCAGTTGAATGAATACTTGGCCCTATGCATTAAGACATGAAAGAACCATAAGAGAACCAATTCAGAAATAAGAATTTCATGTTGAGAGTACAAGAGAAGCAACCAATCTGGAGGATACGATACCATTCCAGTCAACTGACCTCTCTGGCCAACAAGTTGCATTTGTAGCCTTACTTTGAGCACATCTGCAGGTGAAGTAATACTTTGATAAATTGCGCATAAGAAATCTTTTGGCTATACTCCTCAACAATGTTTTTCCCTTTTGATAATTCAAGAAAACTAGCCAGCTATCCTTCTTCAACATGTATGAAAATGGAAATTAAGAACCCATGACCCATTAAATCATCGTATTTTTCCTTTGGTAGGAGGCATCTATGAGAATAAAGTTGTCTTTTGTGTAAATCTCTGTCCTTGAGGATGAAAGGTTATGTACTCAGTCAGCGATGCTCCACTCAGAGGATCAGTGTCCTCAACATTTCTTACAGAGTGGGCAGAAGTACCACCCAGAATCATCAATAATCCTCGGTAATCAGCAGAAGCATAAAGTAGAGGCATTTCTTAAAAAAACCTATTCGTCTTCCAAGTGAGTTACCTGACTCAGTAATGCCATCAAATGAAAAGATCCAATCGATTCTAATCTTTATACAAATCAACAACACAACGATGCAAGATAACAAGATGCCACTACCCTATCAATCAAGCTCAACCAATGATAAAAATGCACTAGGGTGAGCATAAACCTAAGGGGTGGGTAACCCCAGTGGCAACCCCGACGGATAGCCCACTGGTGCCAAAGTGATATGCGACATCCCACGGCGACACCCGCCATTTCTGACTCTCATCTTGCCTCGCAGAACCTGCAAATCAAACCCGAAACACCCAAGTCATCAAGTCACATTCATCTCCAATTGGTGAGCAAGACCACTACTGATATCCAAACCAATCCCATAACAATTCGCAGGCGAAAGCCCGAACAGATCATCCTTCCACCAGATCACCACATTCTGGGACTCACAGAACGAGCCATGACCAGCCTCATTAAACCAAACGGCAATCCTGTACAGAACACCACGCGTACAAGAAGCTTCTCTCAATCCATCGACTCTCTCCCAGCCTCAAATGCAAGCGAAAAACCACCGATAACCAAAAGGGTCAAATCCTATCATTCCTTATCAATGAAAAAGCGAGTGTCCCGGATACACCCAGAAGACCCAAAACGAAAAACGGCAAATCCGACATCCAAACTCACGTGAAAGGAGCGAGCTTGACCTGGGAAATGGGAAAAGAGAGGAGAAAAACCTGAAAGCGAGGACGAATCAGAAGGCGGGTCGCCGGTCATTTTCGCGCTCTCCGGCGATATTGCGCGCTCCGGGTCAGAGGGCGCGCGGCAGAACGATAGGCTGTCCCAATTGAATCACGGTCGTACTTATAGACATGCGTTCCCAGATTGACTCGTTAGCTCGCAAATTGCAATTTGGCCAATCTCTCTTGAGGACACCTTTTGTTGAAGTTGCTCGGTCCATTCCTAGAAAGTTGTTCAAAGAAAGAGTAAATAAATGGTCCGTCCCGCTGCACGCGCCAAAAAGTCTTAAAACTTATTAAGAAAGTGCGATTGAATCGTAAAACTTACGAGAAATGCAATGTAATCATAAAACTTATCAAATTGATGCAATCGAGTTCTTCTATTAATTCCGTTCAACTTGGTTAACGGAAAATATTGACATGATTTTTTTTTAATATTTTCTCTCTTTTACATGGCGATGACGTAGCTAAAACATGAAATATAAGACTAAAACGATATAGTTTTGGTGCAAATCTGATTTTTAATATGACCATTGCTGGCCATTCACTCGAATGTTGGGCGGCGGCATTGCCCTCATTGCCTAGTTTCATTGTTTGCATTAAAAATCATATTTGGACTTTCTCTTATCTATGCTGCGCTTGTCAAGGCCAACTTTGCTTTTGGGAGGTGAAATACCGCATCGAAGCGTACATTTCGAAATGACTTAAGTTATCGGGATTTTTTATGATTAAAAAATCAATTTTTGATAAATTTATTATGAGTATATCAATTTAAGATTTTTTGTGATATTAACCCCTTTAAAATTGAGCAAAACAGCTATCTAAATTTTACGGCAAATCACCATAACTTTGTAAGCGCTGCAATTGTGGATGTTCACCGTACGCATTATGCAAACGCAACTTTTCAAAAGTTGTCTTCCGAAAAATGTGTACCGAAAATGTCTCTAACTTGACTTGATGTGCAATTTCACCTCATAACTTTTCATTCGCAAAGTTTAGTAGGGGCAACTGATATCTTACCGGTTGCTTTGAAAATGATTGAAAAAGAGTTCTTTTTTTGTGGTCATAGATTGTAAAGGAGTTGAAAAGTAAAATTAATAAGATATGAAAGGAAAATAGCAATCAATGCAAATCTTTTTAACATTATCAAAGATCAAATCAAATTAAAAAAAAAGAAGAAGAGAGAGCTAATGAAAACTTATACAAATTGGTTGAATGTAGGAAATACTTATAGAAGCGTCGGAATCAAAAAATAAATTGAACCGTGCCGTTTAAGTCTACAGCAATCTACTAATGCCGTTAAATTGAATGAAATAACTGGTTAATTGATAATGCCACCTAACTTTTAATTGATAATTCAAATTGTGTATTTAATAGGAAAAAGAAAAGTAAATGCGGTTTCCAACTTAGCGATTGAGCAATGGGGCGAGGCGTGCTTGCACGACACGGCATTAGGTAAAACACAAATTACAAAGACAAAAATAATCGAACACGACGCGACAGGCCTAACTTTTATATGTCAACACGAATCAGTGCGTAAAGAGGAACCACGGTACGGTACGCATATGATAATGATAATGTTCTCGGATATACATCTAGTTATGGATGGAAGTGAACAGATTTCTCTTTAATAATAAAGGCACTTCGAGGATTACAAAATGAGCTGAATCTAGCAGCAATGACTTCAGAATTGTTCCAACACAAGCTTGCGCATGAATTCCTCCGGAGCTGCAAAAAGTACAACAAAAATCAGAAAAATCACTAATCTTAGTGCATGTCGAAATCTTTTTCCGCATTTTACGATCAAAAGAAAATATGTTTTTGATTATGCATTGGTCCGCCGATGAAGCGTGCCAAGTACGTGGAAGATTTTTTTTATTGTGTTCACTACCGGTGCGCGGAATCCGGACCTTGGCATGTCCTTAAAAGACCATAACTGGACCACGAGTAGTAAAAATAAGGTGGGCATTGCTAAGGTCGGGGCAAGAAAAGGATTATGACCCAACAGGGAGCTGAAGAATGCGGACACCGATACGTTAAAATAAGGAACACACGGATGCAGCACGCTTCGATTGCAGAGCTCGCATTCCAGGCCCCCAGTGGCAAAGAACTCTAGGGCAATCTCCAACCTAGCCCTAGAGGGAGCTTCCCCCTGTTATTGATTTTCGCAGTGGGTACTCAAACAACATCCTGCCGTGCATGGCGTGTGTTACTCTTCTACGAAACCTTGTTTTTATAGATGTGCAGGTAAACTCGTCGCTGACGTCCAAGGAAATCGATCTCCCGAATGCAGTATCAGAAGACAAATCCGAACAAGCTTCCCCGAATTGTGAACTAGAAAGAAACATGAAAAATAACAGAAAAAGAGAGAGTTCTGCAAGATGGATAGCGAGCCAGTCGAGATTAGTCGGGAGTCGAAATGTCCGGATATCCATATGGAAAAAGAAAGCTATGCAATGTGTGTGTATTTAGGAAGAGGATACCTAAGCCACTGGTGAAGAGTCTGAATTGATTGAGGGCCTGTCTGATGAACATCTCAACACCACTCACCGCAATGGCCCCTGCTTGTGCTGCCTCTTGCAATAGCCTTGTGTTCCTTGGTGTGTATACTGCATCAAACACCAGCTCATATGCTCCCAACACCCCCTAAACACATTTCGTTGTCCAATTACAGAAAAATCAGTTAGAATAATGACAGATTCTATCTTGAACAACATGAGTCTCAATGCAAAAATCTGTTCATTTAGAGAGGGAAAACAGAGAGGAGGAGACAAACCTTGGAAATGGGGCTCTCATTGGTGTGCGGCTCCATTCCGACGGCGGATGCGTTCGCCAGGATCATCCCTTCCTCGGGGCGGAACGTGTCCAAGTGTTCGTACCCGATGGCTTCTCCTGAAACCGCATCGGCTAGGGCTTTTGCTCTCTCTTTTTAACATTTGCAAGACGGGCCATCAGTGAAGTCAGCTTCTTGGAAAAAGGTTTGGTTTGGTTTGTTAGAGTGAGCTTAGGCAAGACCAATATATGCTTGGATTACTTACCGAAATTGCGGTTGAAGACGAAGACTCGGGCTCCGCGACTCTTGGCGCCGAAGGCCAAAGCTCTTCCGGCTCCTCCGGCTCCAACCAATACAAATGCCTTCCCTGCAATTGGAGAAGTGTCCGTTGCTCTGGCTTCCCCATTAGCAGCATGTCTTTCTGTTCATTATCAGTCAATTCGGATCAAAACTCATCCCAAATTGATCCCATTACATAAGGAAAACAATTTTATAAACTAGGACGAGAAAAACTCGGATGGTCGTTCCGATGGAGACTAGTTTAGTTACCTCTCAGAGCATCCTCTATAGCAGTGATTGAAGCCTCACAATCAGTATTGTACCCAATCAGCTTCCCATCAGTAGGCCTCCTTACAATAGTGTTCACAGCTCCGATAGACTAAATTGGGCAAAAGGAAACAGGGCCATGAGCTTCATGTGTAGCAAAGAACAAAGGCCATGATCATGACAGAGACCAAAACAATTTGCTTGCAAAATCGATCTATCGTGCATGCATCTTTACCAGGATCAACATTATGTTTCACCTCATTTCAGTCCCTCACTCACGCCTAGGCCAAAAACTAAGGAAAAGATACCAGAAATGCAAACTAAAGATTGGCAAGAAAAGAAGGGACAAGAAGGAGAGAAAGTCTTAAATGGTTGTACATGGGTTCGAGTCTCCCGACCTTAGCTAGTGGATGGACTTCATCACAGCAAGCAACTGCTGCTTCCTTATGTGGAATTCCCACACTGCAAAATTTTTTCACAAGAAGAAAAAGAACAACAAGACTTTGCATTTCAAATATCCAACAAGACCTTGACTTCAAACAAAAAAGAGGAGCCTAAAGTTGGAAATGTACTCTAATCTAGGAGAACTGCCTACCATGAGCAAAGACTATATGAATTGAAAGGAAAAAGTGCGATGAAATTCCAACAGGTTTATGATCTCCGGGTTCTTATCCAATAAGAACAAGATAGCGTACCTGAAGCCTGCGAAATCTTGACTGTTATAGACCTTGAAGAATTCCTTGATGTCATCAACGAGCATAGGGACGTAGATACCGTTGAACCCGACATATCGGAAGCTCGGGTTGTGGAGGAGCGGCCCTTTGCTGTGCCCGACTGGGTTCGATATGACGCCGAAGACCTTGGTGTCCACATTCATGTGCTCAATCTTGTATACTTGCTTGAGGCTAGTCAGCGTCGGCAGACCGGGAATCGCTCCTTCCAGCGACCCATACGCCAAGAAGCCGCCAAACTTTGGCCCCAGCAACTGGCTTATCAGCCCTCTGTCGCCGACTGTGGCGGCAATTAGTGGAACCTGACAACAAATCGAGGTCGATTTCATGACTTACACTAGGTGATTAATCATATAATTTGAAAAGATAATGTCCGTTCTGACCTTACTGCTATTGTTAAAAGCTGATTTTCGATCCAGCAACCGATAAGTAAATCAGTGGTAAAAGGCGAATTCGCTAACTAAAGGTACATTGTTCCCATGACTAGCTAGAGTGGCCCCATTTTTAATCAAATTCATATTGAGTTCTTATGCAGCGAGATTTATCGTTCCAATTTTCCTGAAACAGCTTGATCTCGTGCTACTCTTCATAGTCAGTTATGCAAAGTACTGCTAATTTCCCAATATTTAGACAGAAATGTATAACTTTCAGGGCAATTTACAACCTTATAATGATGAGAGCCATGTCATTGAAAACATTCAAGTGGCAATTTTCACAAGCTGTGAATAGTTATAAGTACCTGGCAACTGGTGAGGAGCTGGAAAACTGGTGCTAAATCCGTGATGTAATCTACCTCGACAAGGAGCTTAATAACATCTCCTCCAGAGGATTGCATCAATGCAATTAAGTTCCCGAGCTTCTCCTTTGACATTTTCTCGCCGTTCAAGTATCTCGACACGATTATTTTGCTGCTCGAACGCTTGTCCATCAGTTCATTGATGTCGAAGTGAGACACCACCTGCGAATCAGGGATCGCTTTTGATATGCAAAACGTTCGGACATCGCTTTGGAACCAATACAGAAAGCAGTTACATGTGAGACGATAGATATACAAATCTTCTTGTTTTAGCACATTTAGACAAAAAGGGGTTCAATTTCGGATATCAAAATGATAATTTCTCTCGGGACACAGTGGTTCATTGATGGAAAAATTTAGCAACAAACGATCCGACTCGACATAAGTCCTCCTGCGAACGCGGACATTTTGCGATCCTTGTTGAATAATCCACATGCATTCATGAATTCAAAGCGCATACATAGTTGCGGTTCTCCCTGTGGTACCCTTACCTCATGTTCCATCTCGACGAACTCGACGTCCAATT
Organism: Syzygium aqueum; assembly: GCA_031216185.1. Classification (NCBI taxonomy): domain Eukaryota; kingdom Viridiplantae; phylum Streptophyta; class Magnoliopsida; order Myrtales; family Myrtaceae; genus Syzygium; species Syzygium aqueum. The sequence goes on along the minus strand of CM062238.1, from coordinate 4,691,692 downwards.
CGAGCGCTAACCGCAGCACTTGCAAGCAAGTGGTCTTGTCATTCTGTCTGTGGGAAGCTCTTGTGGAATTCAACCTGCGGAACAAGGTAAAGAGTCGGTGAACATTTCTGGGCAGGCAAGTTAATGCAGACTGGACGATTCTGCAGGACTACAACCACAAGGGTGAAACCAGACGAGACTAATAACGTCCCGTGTCCTCCTCGGTCGCTCTTTGGCATCGTGCTCACACAAGTCACGGATCACACGATCATGGATGAGGCGTCCAGAAAGTTTTGGCTCCGGAATTTTGTACAAGAGGGCATATCGGCTTCGAAGGTTGGAGTCTAGGCATGAGGACCGCTTTCGACGGTACCCGTCGCGATAAGTCCGGGCAATTCCCGTGGTGCCGTCACTTTAAATTAGGTAACTTATATCATTCCGCGTCGCCGTCAGCGTAATTCAATTTGGTTTTACTACCGCTCCTATGGACATTCTTATCTTTATCAAAAACGGCCCGAAGTCATGGTCTCACAACTATCGTTATGAAATCATCATATCATTATAGCGGACGCATTTGAATCACAATATCTTTGTAGGAAATGTCGAGTATTTATCGCGGTTAAGTTTTTCTACCTTGTGTAATTAAGAACATTTTAAATAGTGAAAGACATTTTTCTTTCCAGATTTAATGTATGTATTGTATTTACAAAGAGTAGATTAATGGTCTGCAACGGTTATGCCGGCGATAGGGACCAGCAGTGTCAAGCTCTTGAAGCTCCGGAGACTAAGGAAAAGGAAATTAATAATAATAATAATAATGTAAGACAAAGACAAGTGCCCGATTTTTCATTTTATTTTTTCCCCCTAGTGTATAGTGTGGACTTTAAAATATTATTTTAGTTTGAGCACTCTCTTGTGGACGAGATAAAGTCTCCAATGAAAACAACATACGAAACATTTGAAGTGAAATCTTGTTAGGGATATCAAGAAGTTGTACTAAACTCGATGCACTAAGCGATTTGGCGAGAACGAATTGGATGGTTCAAAATCAGCGTGGCCCATGCACCAAACCACTGTAATCATACCTTAATTATTTTGCAGATCTACTTAAGTGAAAGGTTGCAGGGCACGTTTCATCACGCTATCTCTCTCTTTCGACCATATCTCTTATTGGTAAATTACGAACATCAACACCGCTCGTGTAAATTCGAATGAAAAGAATATCGATGGATACCGTACTTGTGACACTCCACTGAACATTAATGTCTCTCACGTCAAATCTCTAAACTTTCAATTCGACCCTCCAATACACTGAACTTCAAGTGTCTTAAAAATCGATGCATTTTACCAATGTCCATATAATTTTGCTAGCGAAATGGCGAGATGGCATACGGGTGCCCAAAACTTGGGACGTCAGGACGTTGTCACGTGGCTACCACCTCGGTATTTTACCGGAAAGTGGGATTGCTACCCAAAAAAAGAAAAAGGATTTTGGCTGCGTTTGGTCGATCGAATAAAAACCATGATAGGATATGTTTTATTCTATCCTATGTTTGGTGGTGGTCCAAGATAAGATAAAGTTGGATATAAACCGGATAAAAAAATCAGAGGGGGGGAGGGATAGACCCGGATAGGATTTCTAATGCCTATTTTTCCATAAACCCTACGCTCCACTCGTCGTCATCTTCATCCCCACACCTTGTGCGCTTTCACCAAAAAAGTTTCTCGGCTTTTTTTCCTGCACCGACTCCTCCGGACCCGTGAATAACAAAAAAAATAAATAAAAATTATCCTACCCGACTTTAAATTCGTAGTCCACCAAATAGTGGACAGGATATGAAGAAATCTCAGAATTTATTATCCTATCTTATCCAGTCATATTCTATTTAGAAATCCGAACGACCAAACGCAGCCTTAGTGTATTCAATGATTATTGAAATCAACCCATATATGCATATCATTTCTCTAAATAGACGACAGAAAAGAGAGAACAAATGAAATGGGAACAGAAGGGAGAAAAGAGAGGAGACCAGAAGAAAGAAGCTTGAGCTTTTCAATGACTCTGCACTGTGGAGTGCATGCTCCCCTAGTTGGAGTGACAATGTGGGAGGGCTAGAACGTGTGAATCACCTGAAAGAGACTATGGCCGGGAGAGTGCGCCGCCGAATGAGCTCCTCGACCTCAGAGATGCGGCCAAAGGACATGGCGTCAACGCGGAGCTCGACAAGGTCGGCGCCGTGCGCCTTGGCCCTGTCCATGGAGGACAGCATCCCTTCCAGGGTCTCGCACTCGAGCGGAGCGCACACCATCACACCATTCCCGTCCATTCTCAAGGTCACGTTTCAGGGCAGTGTGAGGAACGTTCTACACTGGCATGGGGCGAGAGGCCAAGTTCGCTACTCTTTATAGCAGCACCATGAGCAGCTACCCGTCACTGTTGAGCTCTTTATTATTGGGGCACCAATCATAGCAGGGGGTGAAATGGACGCGGGCATGTGGGTGTGTACGAAAGTGTTTCCTAAGGTGCCAAGCACTGCCATCAATCGCCAACATGTGGTGCATATCGAATCCTCACGAGCCACGTGTGAGCACACGGTTGGCATTGCACGAAACCATGAGAGAATGCCGGTTGGTGACCACCTCAATGAACGCGAGGGCAGCATGGGCAGTAAAAGGAAAGATAGGCGTTGCTGCTCTTCTGGGTTGGAGGGGAAATCCAAAATAAGACAGAAAAACCAAGGCAGTTTGAAGACAGTTTGACACGCCCACCGAGAGAGGAAGGTGGTCAGAGAGAGAGAGACACAAGCGAGATGTGCGGCTGCATGGGAGGGCGGAGGCCAGGTTTCGCGCCCGCCCACCAGCTGGGCGGTGACGCCGTTGGCCCTCAGCGTCTCAGCTTCCGCTCCTGGTCCAATGATGCAGCAGCAATACAGTCCATGTGGATATTCCCTCTTCGATTCCCACGCGGGAAGCTGAGGAGTTACTCTTACCAAGAAAGAGCTACTTATCATAAGATTTTTCCATATCAGAAGTTATTGACTTATCAATCGAGAGACGCACGGGCGACAAAGGGAATTTTTTTTTACGATGAGAGAAAGTTATATAGACATGCATGCGGCTCTCGTTACCCGTGTAAAGTCGTCGATTAATAACCTTTCCATGGTCACTAGTATCCACCATGCTGCCATAGTTCTCGACTGCCGCGTGCCACCACCGTCGCCATGCAAGGAAGGAACTATGGAAGGAGAGTTGAGCTAACTTCGTATTAGAATCGGCATTCGATAAGATAGACAAAATTATGTATACACAATAAGCTCGCCAAAGAATCTTGTGGATTATCGCATCGTGGAACGAGTTTTTGATCAAGGTTTTGGTCTAGAAGAGGACAAGCGCAGAAAATTGAGAGACTAGAGTTTGAGATGTGTTAATGTGCAGGAGAAGTTACCTGACTTGGGGAGATTGGATTCAGAGCGGTAGGATCACTTTCGAGGAGAAGAAAATGTAGATTGAATAGTTCTATACCTTCATTCCTAACACTTTTGGATTTATAACTTGAGATCGTGTTACTACCCTTAAAAACACCAAATCGATATTCCACGATGCATTCATCCTAAATTAATTTTCGTCTCACAAGAAAATCCTAAATCGGTACCCCATGACACATTCATTCCAAACTAACTTTCACCTCTGAATAAAAGTATCCTTGACCCAAATCGACTGTGCCTTAACATATCGTCCAATACATGTGGCGAACGACTATTAAAGGGATTCGACACTTATTCAACGAAGGATAGACTCGGGGTCAAGGTACAAATTAGGGATTTTCTGAGGAACCGAAATTAATTTGGAGTGAATACGTCGAATGGTAATAATTTGGGAATTTTGGCTTGACGAAAATTAGTTTGGAGCAAACACGTCGCGAGATATCAGCTTGAAATTCTAAATAGGGAATGATTTATGAACTAGTAAGGGAAAATCACACAAATAGTTTTTGAACTTTGGTCTGAAGTGCAATGTGATCTATTTTTAATTTGTTCAATGCGATCTATGAATACTTGGTACATATTTAATTTTAACCCCTAAATTATATGGAAGTGTTCAATATTATCCCCGAACTTGAATGAATTGAAAGATGACATTTAATATTTTCATATAATTTATGAATTAAATCGAATATTTACCCAAAGCTCAAGAACCACGATACCGAATGTTGAACATCAAAGTTGATAAACCATTTACGTAATTATACCAATTTAGGCTTATAGCTTGTGCAGCATAAAAGCTACAGAGGTGAATAGATATAAAAAAAAAAAAAAAACAGAACCCCACACGTGTCACCAATCGAAGGGGGAAAACCCTCGGGCCCCACACATCCGTGCATGTGCTAAAGTTTAGTGAATGATTGCATCAGTGGGACGCAAGCAATCGACGCCGGTGGGACCGGGTCGCACGTGACAGGGGGGAACATTTAGTGTTGGGCCATGTCAAATTGACAAGCGACACGTCTCCCTTTCCCAACCACCTTCTTCCTTGTCGCCCTCCAATAATTTCGGAGACTCCGACGCATCGTGGAAATTGCTGGGTTTTTGAATTTTTAATTTATTTAATATGTTATCTTAATTTTAACTTAATGTGCAATACAATCCTTAAATTTTTAATTTCTTCAGTGTCGTCCTTGAATTTTCGGTACGTGTTCAATTCAGTCCCTGAACTATATAAAAATATTCAATGTAGTCCTTCTGTTATTTCAAATTCATGGATTAAATTGAACATTTTCGTATAGTTGGAGGACTACATTGAGCATGTATCAAAAGTAAGTTGGGAGAACTATCGAACCAACTCTCAAAATGTGCCTTGGATGTGCGTCTATCTACATAGTACATGGTACTTCGGTCATATAAGTACTACAATCTATATGGTAAGTTCCTCATATTGATTTGCATATTTGCAACACCTTGGGTGCCCCCGCACACGTCGAAATTTACATTTATGGTGTCTGTATCGGGAATTAGAATATTCATAAGGAAAATTATTCAAAAAGTTATAAATTTATTGCGCTTTTATCAATTCAATCATAAATATTTCACTTTTATTTTAAACATTTTCGCATTTTACCAATTAAATCCATACGATCAATTTTAACCTGAAAATCTCTGACATGGAGCTAATAATGTCACGTAGGACCGGGGTCGCACCTGACAAGGGGGAACATTTATTGTTGGGCCATGTCAAATGACAAATGGCACGTCTCCCTTTCCCAACCACCTCTCCCTTGTCGCCCCCCGATAATTTCGGGGGACTCCCATACATCGAAGTAATTCCTGCGCATTCCTCCCCTTTTCACCAAGCTTTCCTTGTACAATCGTATCGAATTTTCTTAAGGAGCAATAATATAAATAATTTTTAAAATTTGGTTAGATATGTAATACGATTTTTAAATTTTTAATTTATTAAATATGATCCATGAACTTTAATTAGCATCCCTCCGAAAGCTACATGAACAATTAGCAAAGATACGCCAGAACGGTGTTCACTCCCGCACCTTTATTGCCTTAAAAAAGGAAGGTCGCGTTAAAGAGAAAGATCGATCTCATAAAAAGAGCACTATCCCTGTTTAGGGTAGGGCTCCCCAATAATTTCGGGGACTCAACACATCTTAGTAATTCTTGCACATTCCTCTCCTTTCACCAACCTTTCCTTGTACAATTGTATCGTATTTTCTTAAAGAATAATGATACAAATAGTTTCTAAACTTTGATCAGATATGCAATATGATTTTAAAATTTTTAATTTATTTAATATGATTTATGAACTTTAACTCAATGTGCAATGCGATCCCTGAACTTTTGATTTCTTCAATGTCGTCCCTGAACTTTGGTACATATTCAATTCAGTTCCTAAATTATACGAAATGTTCAATGTAGTCATTCTATTATTTCAAGTTCAGGGACTAAATTGAACATTTTCGTATAGTTCGAGGATTGTATTGAGCATGTACCAAAAGTTAATGGACAACATTGAAGAAATTAAAAGTTCAAAGACCGCATTGAACATTAAGCTAAAATTCATGGACTATATTAAACAAATTAAAAATTTAGGAATCACATTATACATTGGGCCAAAGTTCATGGATTGTTGGTGTCATTATCCCTTTTCTTGATAAGCATGTTCAATACGTTATTTCCCTCCGTCCATCGGGTTACGCTTTTGAGTTGAAATTTTTTATCATGATATTTGAGAACCGGTGCTATCCCTTTCGGGTATTTGCGTCCATCCCTATAAGCCGATCCAACTTGCACCCATTTGCGTATACGTGTTCGCTCCCCCATTGGTCGAATTCCAAGTGTCGTGGTCAGCTCATCCAACTCACACGCAGGAGGGGCTATTGAAATAGTGACTCATATAGATTGACAAAGAATCTTATATGCTCCTTATATTTGTGCCATCTCCCTTCGCCTATCGACTTACGCCTCTAGGCTGGACATTCGATTAGGGTATTGGAACCGATTCTTTCCCATCCGTGTACATTTGCCCACCCCATCACAGTCGCTTTATAACGTTTTCGATAAGGGTGGACCGGTCCGGTAGCACTCGATAATAAATGGATGAGGTGACCGTATTTGTCAACGTGGCTAGAGACAAGCAATCGAACAATTCATTCTCGACAGCAACTTCAAGGGCTCCATTTGTTTTCCTTTCTCAGTGAATTCCGGCCTCAAGATTTCGTTATGATCTTCAATTTCTTGGCTGTGACTGCTCTTCCAAATTAGTTGGAATTTGATGAGATCGAACCGGATGAAAGTAAGTTGGGAGAACTATCGAGCCAACGTTCAAAACGTGCCTTGGACGTGCGACATCTACATATTACATGGTTCTTCGGTTAGATAAGTACAATATCTCTATATGGTAAGTTCCTCATATTATTTTTCATATTAGCAACACCTTGGGTGGCCCCACACACACGTGGAATTTTACATTTATGGTGTGCGGATCAGGAATTAGAATATTTATAGGAAAAATTATCCGAAAAGTCATAAATTTATTACGTTTTTGCCAATTCACTCATAAACATTTCACTTTTATCCTAAATCTGTTCTCGATTTGCTAAGTAAGTCCATCCGGCCAATTTTAATATAAAATCACTGACGTGGATGCCCCTAGCGCCATGTAGGACAACCAACATTGACTTAGACAGCTTTTTTTATAATTTTTCTTTCTTCCTTTTCCCTTTTTTTCCTATCAAGGTCGGCCCTTGCCGGTCACAAATAAGGCCCTGCCAATCGTTGATTGGCGACCGGTTGATGACCAGTGATCGGCTGGTGATGGATGACTGGAGAAACATACTGGCGATCGGCGAGCTCGCCTATGGCCGTCGTCGACAGGTTGCGGCGGAGAATTAAGGAAAAAAAAGAAAAGAACAAATATATATAAATATATTATTAAAATTTTCGAATTTTTTTTTTAAATCCGGGGCCCTCGCTTAGTGTCGAGAAGGGGTCGACCAGCAACCCTTGCTGGATTTCATTGAAGAAGAAATAAAAATAATAAAAATCACGAAATTAAAAAAAATCAGAAAACTTGTTTATGACTCACTTAACATAGTTAGGTAACCCATTTATGACCCGCTTAGACTTGTTTTTAAAACTAAAAGCAACCCATTTATAACCCTCCTTATTAACATAGTTCTCTCGAATGTCATTAGGAAAATTCTCTTGTGCAATAACTTTAGGTACGCAAGTATCGCGGCAACCAAGTGACCATCTAATCTTCTATACATTGCTGGTCGACCTAATCGTTTTTTTTTTTTTTATAACTCAGGGAACCCCCGCACGGCCGACAGCCGGGGAATAAACCTTGGGGGCGACACGTGCTAACCATCACACACGTGCCACTGGTTAAGTCACCCTACGGCGCCCGAAATTCGAACACTCAACCTTTTGCGAGAGGAAGAGTGCGCGTTCCAGCAGCGCCACTCAGGCGGGTGATTGGTGGACCTAATCGTTATTCTCTCCTTTTCTCAACATTTCTTGTGTTTTTCTCTTCTATTCCTCCTTATCACCAACTTCACTAGAATTCCATTCCACGCCTTCAATTTCCTCCTGTGATTGCAACGGAAGGATCATCTTAGGCACAAAATGAAACGTGCTTGCTCAGTGGACCCAGTTGAACAAGAAACGAGGTTCAAGAAAGACGACACCGGACAGCAAGTAAAAGTTCAGGGACTATTGATATCGCCGTCCTTTATAACTCAAGGAAGTAAAACTGCCAAGCTATCTGAGTATCGTATACAGCATGTGACCCGACGGAAAAGGCTTGATCATTGCTTGCGAACACGATGTAATGGATCGGTAGCGGTGTTTGGCCCGAATGCGCGGTGTTTTCTCTAGCCTTTTGCTCCGGGGACGCCGAGTAGGCCGCGGACTGGGTGGCGAAGGCCCATCAGACCTATTCCCTCGGTCCGAATTGGCCGATTAAACCCCTCCATCCTCTTTGGTCATTGCTATGTCATAATTTCTGACACTTTTGTGGTTCTAGTTCTGCTTATGAATGAAAGCAATGCATCTTATTGACCAAAAATACCTAAAAAAACTCACCATGAAATATCTGGCCGGATCGATCCGGTTCATTGCATCGCAATCACTCGGTGCAGGCTTGGAGCCCACAAAGCCCATTGCAGCTTGCTGGAGAAAACGAGGGAAAAAGGCCCACAAAGCCCTTTGGAAGGAAATTGAGGTGCCTCATAGGCCCAATATAAACAATCATAAAAGGGAAAATTACCAAAATAATCATAAACCTATTGAATTGTGCCAATTCAGTCGTAAATCTTTTTTGTGCTAATTGAATTCTAAATCTTTTGCATTTGTACAAATTTATTCCATCTGGTCAGTTTTGGCCAGCCGGCGTTGACATGGGCGTCGATCATCCTATGTAGTGCGGCTAGCATTGACACGGGAAATTTTTAATAATATTTTAGTGATTTATTTAATTAATTTATTTGTTTTTCCCCTTTTTTTTCCTCCCTTCATCTTCAACCTCTAGCTGGTCGCTGGAACTCGGTGACCGGCTAGAGGTGAGGGCGAGTCTCACCCAACCATTGATAAGGCCGACCTCATTAGCAGCTAACAAGTTCGAGCCTTGCCCAGCCATTAGTGTCGGCCTCATAGGGGCTAGTAGGTCTAACCTCGCTGGCCCTCGCCTCTGGTTGGTTACCGAGTTTTGACGACCGATTAGAGGTTGAAGATGAAGGGAGGGAAAAAAAAAAAGAAAATGAAAGAAAAGAAAAAAAGAAAAAAATTAAAATATTATTAAAAATTGTCTCCATCAACGCCGGCGACGCCATGTAGGACGGTTGGCAGGCATCCATGTTAGTACCGACCGGCCAAAATTGACTGGATGAATTGAATCGGCACAAATGCAAAATGATTAGAACTTAATTAGCACAAAAAAATGATTTTATGACTGAATTAACACAATTACAATAGGTTTAAGATTATTTTGGTAATTCTTCCGAAAAAAGAGGAACTCTTATTCGAGAGACAAAGGTAACGACCGTTAACTTCTTCGTCCAAAAAGACCGCAATGCCAAGTTGGTGACTACGGGCCCGTTTGGTAACGTGCCAAACAGTAAAAATTTCTGTTCTTTTGTTCCCAGAAATAGTTTGGGAACAGAAATGCGTTTGGTAAATTTTTTGTGCCCGGGCACATTTTTGCAAATATTTGTGCCGAGAAACAGTTTTGGAAGAGAAACAAGAAGTAAAAAAAAGTAGTTTCTTGTTTCTCGGCACAATTTTGAGAATCAGTTTTTTTTCTTTTTTTCCTTTTCTTCTTTTTGTGTTTTTGTTCTTGGGTTGTGGCCGGTCGCCGGCGACCGGCCACAGCCCAGGGCTGGCGAAGGCGTCACGGCCCTCGCCGGCCGTCGACGGAGGCGAGGGCTGGACCCTCGCCGCCGGGGTGAGGCGCCTCGCCGCCTGGACCTGGCGAGGTCGGCCTCGCCAGATCTGGGCGAGGCTCGACCTCGCCCAGATCTGGCGAGGCCGACCTCGCCGCCGCGACCCACAGCGAAGCCAGCCTCGCCGTGGGTGTTTGTCTATGGCTAAATTGCAAACACGAGATAGAATACAATTGTCACCAAGATATAAAAGGATGCGCCACCAATCAAGAATAAAGATTGGGATAGAAGAAGTTCACCATTGAGACTTACAAGACAAGCCACTTGTCAATTCTATAGGATTTCGGGATAAAAGAAGTTCACCATCAAGGCCTTAAGGAAAATCCCCAGCTGATTATAAAGCGCTTCTTAAATCTATTTTCTAAGGATTAAGAAATTGATATGGGAGCTATCCACTCTCTAAAGATATGTGCTCACGGAGAAAAAACATGTATTTAACATTCATCAAAGTGTAAGTTTGCATTACAAAGGAGGACTCTCCTCTATTTTTGGAGGAACTAAGACATTGGAAATAAACAAATATCAAAGACTTAGAAACTAGAAAGTAATTAAAGTCCTAGGAATTGAGCACTTTGACTCTGGAAATTTACATAGCGATTAAGACTCACAAAAACCTAGAAACTTAGAAATGCATTTAAAAACCTAGAAATGCATTAATGATATATAGGAATTGTGAAATGCAATAAAAACATAGAGACTTGAAATCTTGACTTTTTAGCCTTGCGGTTTATGTTTCAAAATTCGTCCACCAACTTTGACCAAACAGGAATCATATTAATAAATCAGCAAATACCATAGGAAATTACTTAGAACAACCTCCCTTCAATGTGTTGTTGATGTGCATTGAAAGATACCAATCTTGATGAAATGACATTAAATCGGCTAAATCAAGAATCGGCGATAAGTTGGCAGTCCATCAGCATTTTCATGTCGGATCCATCGAAGCAAGTCGTGATCAAAGTCAGCTTGGGCTTGTGTTGGGATCGTCGATTGAATCAAGTCGGAACTTAAGGGATTGTTCCATAAAAATCGGGTGCTCCCGGCATCACAAAACAAAAGGGGATTTTTACAATAAAAAAAAATTGAAAGAGAAAGAACAGATGAAAAAGAAAGGAGGAGAATTAACGGCAAGGAGGCGCCAAACGAAATTGGGCATTTAGGATAAGGGGGCGGGGCCTCGCGCTTAAAAATCCCATCTTTCTCTCCCTCCCGATATCTCTCTCTCTCTCTCTCCGACGATGGCGATTGCGGCCGCCAGCTGCTGCTTCTCGTCCCTCTCCTCCGCCGCCGCCGCCGCCTACCGCGGCTCTCTCCCCGGCCTCGGCCTCGGCCTCGGCCGCCTCGCTCCGCCGCCGCGCGATTTGCCTTTTCCCCTCAGCTGCAAGTCCGAGCACGAGGGAGCTCCGAAGAGAGATTCGTCCTCGTCGTCGCCGCCTGCGAAAACGAGCAGTGACAAGGTACTTCGCGCGCACGCGCTTTTTCAGACTGTTGAGTCATTGGAGCGTGCACGACTACTACTAGTGCTTGCCGCAGAACTGATTGTGCGGCGTCTCTGGAAGTAGAACTCGTCTGTTGTTTAGTTCGACGACGCGCGAGCGCCAGTTCCTAGGTTTGGTAGCTTGTTAGGGCGTTAGGTGGATGATTTGCACGGTTAGCATTTTGATTATCTGTACTGCCGTGAATCATTCATCGTTGAATGAGGAGAGATTTGTGTTTGCGGAGACATGCGTGACATGCATGATCTAACACACTTAGAAAATATGCCTCATGATTGTGCATTGTTCAAGCTTAATGTGATGATTGATGTCGCGGATACCTGGAAAAGGATGATATGTTTCGCTAGGGGAGCTCCAAATATGCAAAATGCGAATGCTAACCATATGAATCTTTCTGCTTGGGTTTCTGTATTGTCTCAACTTGTGGTTATGATCGGGCTCCGCGTTTTCTTAACTCTCTCTTCACTCGGTTTGCCATATTTAGGGGAAACCTATTTCTCAGAAAAAGTATCCTGGAAGATCAAAAGATGAAAGGCCTTATCCATTTATTGATGGTGATAGGGATAGAGGATCTGCAGGGCGATCTGAATCTACGGCTTTTGGTTCGTTTGGCCTGCAAAGGAAAGAAAAGAGGGGTTATGATTTCACGGAACAGCAGGTATCTCTCATGAAATCTCAACTGATATTTTAGATGCTTGGACTCTTTTATCTCCTTGTATTTTAGTGTTATGTTGATATGATATTGTTGTCGCCTATGACAGTCGCAAACTGAACTTGGGAACATCCAAGATGCAGCTTTTCTCAATGCCGTTGTTAAGGTAGACTCCGTGTTGGACTTCATTTTAACGTCTGTGTTTTTCTCCCAGAAGGCTTAATGTTATTTTTTATAATCACCTATTTTAATTTCTCTACTGATCTCATCATGAACTTTTTACATGCATCAACCTGAATCTGTTGCTGCATTTCCAAGTGACAAGTATTTTTATTGAATTCTTCAACCTGTTGTTGTCCCTATCATATTTTGTTAGTGAAATTCGAAGTAGCATGGACACCGACATGCGACACACGACACGACACGTTGACGCGCCATTTCTCAAAAAAATAGAGAATTCTGATACGTTGGGGCACATTGTATTAAATGTATATGTTTATATACACATGATAAATTATCATTTTTATGATTATTTCAATCAAATTAATTTGATTCAAATCCACAAATAAATAAATAATAAAAAAAAGAGTGTTGAACGAGTGTCGGTGTTTGACAGGTGTCCGACATTGACACGGAGAGCCCCAGAGAGTGTATGTGCTTCCTAAGTGAAATTGTTATATGATTATATCTAGATGTTTCATTTAGAAAAGATGACGATGATGATACTTGAGGATCCTTTTTAGTTGATAATTGCTGTGTAATATTCTAGTGTTTTATCTCCCTTTATGTATATTAGGTGTATTGCACTCATACGGAACCCGATTATTCTCTTCCCTGGCAAAAGCAAAGACAATATACAAGTACCGGAAGGCAGGTCTTCTTGCAATAGTTCTCCTATTTTGTATTATTCGTAGGCAATCGCTCTTTCTATGTGCAACAGTCGAACTTCCAGTGACTGACTATGCACTCTTTATCTTGCTCCAGTGCGTTTATGATTGGTGATGGAAAGCTCTTGACTAATGCACATTGTGTGGAACATAATACACAGGTAATCTACTTATTTGTCATGCCAAAAGTTTATTTATTATTTGATAGATATCCATGGTAGTTTGAGTTTGCTCTAGTAGTTTCTCTAGCAAAATAGCTTCTCCAGGCTATATAGTTAGATATCGGACAACATTTTGCAGATCTAGAAAATGATTCCTGATTGTTCTTGCAAGAGATTTTCCGAATGTTACAATGGATTATTGGTTATTGCATTCAATACTGTAGGACATCTTCTTTTCACGTGGTAATTAGCTCAGACCTCGAAATTCTGTGGTTTTGTGATAGGTATCATTAATTATATGGTATGCTCAACTCAAATCTTTGCATTTCTTTGAAAGCTATCGATGCTTCTTTTCAGGTTGCTTGTACTTGCCCACAACCCTGATTCAGATACTTTGCAGTAATATATGGCATAAGATGAATGTTTACTCTTTTCCTTTTTCATGATAAATATCTGTCTTGACATCTCTTCTGGTCTTCTTTAGTACGGCCATTCACCTTCTTCCCCTCCCTCTCCTGCTCTGTTTTCTTCTATAGCCATGAAAGACTTAATTAGATATGCATTTTCAGTATCCTATTTACTGATAATCTCAGATGACATCCTCAATGTTTCAGCACGGTTTCTTGGCATTATAAATTGATGACGACTAGTAAAAGCATTGATTGAAATCTCAACCCACCATGTATTTTGGATATTTGTCATGATCGCCCCGGTGGTGATCCTCTTTTACACTTGACACTCAGCATAAATGTGAAAAATGTTTGAGTGGGACTTTGATCAGATGGTACGCTTGTGAAAGACAATTGATGACCTTCTTACTGCCATCAGGGAATAAAGGTGATGGAAAGATAGTAATCAGTCATGTTTTGCCTGGTGGTTATGTTCTTGAATGGATTCAAGCTGGATGATGAAGGATCTGGGCATAGGCATCTGGGGTAGCCATAGTTCCTTTTGCAAACCTGTGTTGGTTGTGAGCAATGATGGCGAGTGATGTATGACAAAGTATAGGAAATGGAGTAATAACAACAGAAATTGAGAAGAATATGAGAAGAGACATGTGTTTCTAGGAAAGTTTTCAGTATCAATTATTCATCAACCAGATACCAAAAAGAAAATGCCATGACTGATTCTGCCCTTTTGGCAAATCAAAGAAAACGGGGTAGCGTCTGAGAAGCACTTTCCCATAAAACAGATGGAGACTTCAGAGTAATCTGGATGTATAATTGTGTAGACTAAGCTTCTCTTTAGATGCATTATTTGCTGGCCCCGCATTTTGCTCATATTTTTATTATTGACTTACACAAATTTCTATTCGTGTCTTTCTTATTCTTTCTTACGCAAATTTCTCTTTATTTCATTCTTATTTTTTCTTTAATTCATTTCTTTTTGTCCATTTCATTTCTAAATTGTGACTGGAACTACAAAACTACCCAAAAATCTTAATCGTCCTTGGCAATCTCCGTCTCTATTTTCCTGTGGGATAGGAGTTATTTTGTTGTTATCTGCCTCAGCATCCTTGGAATTTTGAACTGCCCTGGATGCAATTTGCAGGCAAAATTTGTAAAACCAAATGTATTTCGTTACGTTTGTTCATTGATGTTTTCAATTGCAGGTCAAAGTGAAGAGAAGAGGTGATGATACCAAATACGTGGCTAAGGTATTTCGCTGGTTCAGTAATCAAGTGATGCATTGTGATATTTGTTTTCTTTTCAAGCAAAGTATTATTTGGCCAATTATTCCATGAATTCAGCATTTTTTTCTGTTGTGTGGATATTAGTGAATGTCAACTAGAAGTTGTGCAAATTTGTCTAAAAAAGGTGTTTAAAGACACAGGTTGATACATGATTCGTCATAGTGAGTGGGTATATAGAGCAAGGTAGTGCATAAAATATGAGAAGATTAGGAATACACTGAGCAGCCAGCCACTCCACAGAAAAAGACGCAGACAATATGTTTTGTCCAAACAAGTTACAAAGAACCGTAACCTACTGGGAGATGTAAATTCTTTTGGAAGCACATTGATAGTCCATACAGGCTGTTCTAGCCAAGATCCACTTTACACTGTGTAAACTTCCTATCTAAGTTGCATTATTTATGTGGAAAAGATTTGAGAATATTTGATTGATCTCTATAAGGAGGCACATTTTATGACTTGGGTGTTCTGTTTGTAAACCTGATTTAATCACCTGTGGAAAGCATATTTTAGCCTCTTAACGAAAAGACCTTGCTGCTGTTGCGTACATGTTGTTGACAATTACGGTTTAGGTTAGAAGATGTCAGCTGAAATTAATGTTTTCCCCTTATATATGCTTATTGTATGAATTATTATGTTTACTGTGTTCTATAAAAGAGCCAAGATTGACCAACTTTTTCATGCATTTGCTTCCATATGAGAAACAAAACAAATTCTTCATGCTTACTGTTTGTCTGTTATGTTCATCAAATATACAAGGAATTACCAACCTACATATCTGACCACAGGATAATGTCTTCTTTCATCTAGCAAGGCTATATATTGTGTCGTGAATCATCGTTTATTGACCTGTTTATGCCGGTCCATGAAAAATGATCTCGTATTGTATATTAGTTTTTAGTGCTTTAGTGTGTGTGTTCATTCACCATTTTGGTTTTCCCCCCAAGACAGCTAGATGGTGATTCTCCTTTATTTCGTTCTATGTAATATGGAGCCAGCGTCTAATTATCTCTGTTGCTTTCTCTACCTTTTTACTTTTATAGGCACATACATGTCCATTTACATCATTGGGTTACCAGTCTGCATTTTCTCTTTTGACTCTTAGTGAGAAACCAAAGCTGAATATGAAGAACTAATCAAGTACTTAGTTCCAAGTTTGTAGTCTTGCATGCAACAATCCCAAGCCTCAGCTTCTTCTTTCTGGTTGAATGGACAGGTTTTGGCTAAAGGCATCGATTGTGATATAGCTTTGCTTTCTGTAGAGAGTGAGGGATTTTGGAAAGGAGCAGAACCACTGCAATTTGGACGTTTACCACATCTCCAGGTGGGACTTATTTAGTTGTAAAACAAGTAGCTCTCTGTTTCTTTTCCCCAGTGGATATAAATTATTTTGAATTCTATGAAGCTGTCTTTCTAGTTCTTCCGTCCCTAGCATCATTTTTCGATATCTTGAAATTTGGAATCATAATATTATCTTTGCATGGAGATATCTCCTAAAATAGACTCATTTATTCTCATAAAGACGACGGGTTTACTGCAGATTAATGTTTTGCCCAAGTGCTAGATATCTTTCTTCCATTATCATCTTGTAATTTTCTTAAATAGTTTATCTTTGTCCGAGTTGTTCTCTTAATTCACGAGAAGCAGCGTCACTATTTGGGTGATGCATCTGACTCTCTACCATTCCATCATGGCTTCTGGCAGAATGCCTTGGTACATAGAATCATAAGTACAGAACTTGGTCCAGCGGAGTGGTCCATAAACCAAATGAATGGTATACAGAGGAAATCTTAAAGGAAGTCTAAGATCCAGTATAAAGCCCTGTGGTCTGACAAAGGAACTGCAATGGACAATTTGGAAGTTCTACATCTTTTGTCGTTTTCTAGTTTTGAAATTTCAATAGATATTGGATTTTTTTGTAAGGTAATAGAAATTGGATTGATGTGTCATTGAAAGAGCTCATAATTAAAAGGAAAGTGAATTTTTGTAATTTTGAATGACATTAGTCTGTTGTTGCACTTTGGCGATAAACATTTTGTCTTGTTTGATCATCTCTACATTGATATTGCAACACTAGAGATTGTATTTTGTCATTGTCGAGATTTGTGATTGTTTGTGTGAAATTTTGTGGGACCAATGCCAGTTATTCTAAAAGCTTATGTTGTTAAATAAATGCGGGTTTAGCATTTCAATACTCTTTAATGCTCCCCTCATGCATAGACCGAATTTCGATCCAATCTAAGACCGAAGTGGAGAAATATATGATAGTGGGGATCTGGAAAGATTTGTACTCAGGTCTCTAGCTTTGATATCATATAAAATTTTGTTGGACATTTGCGACTGTTTAAAAAATTTAAGCTGTTAGATGAATGTGTGATTTAATATTTAAATATTCTGAAAGTTTGAACGAGCTTAAAGTCAATATAGCACCCTTTCGTCACTCATACAATTTCCTTTACTCTCCTCTTGTTGGTGAACTTTTCATATTTAGCTGCTCCGTATTGGACAGGATGCTGTCACTGTTGTAGGATATCCGCTTGGAGGAGATACCATTTCCGTAACAAAAGGGGTTGTATCTCGTATAGAGGTTTGGCATTCACATTTAACCGTATTATTTTCTGATAAGTAATGAACATTGCTTCTATTCTTCGATGACCCATATGACAAATGTTCACTAAATGTTTTATTGTCTGCCTTTTGCTGTGCAAAACTAGTTTGCTGGGGAGTCTTGTACCTCTATAAATATCTTCTTGTCCTTTGTCTGTTGACATGCGTGACAATGGAATGATTCACGATCATTTTACCAAAGGGCTAGATCATGTACGATTGCATGTCTAAATGGTCTGAGAGTGAACATGTTGTCTGTTGGGGCCATACTATTACAATGTTGATCAATTTGAAGAGTTTGATTACAAGTTTACTCCAGCTATTCTCTTGGATATTGCATGTAGCACTCCAAACTAACTGCTGTATCTGACATGGTCTGCTCATGCTATAACATTGAAGCCTTTTTGTTATTGAGTTTGTCTGTGAAGTCCATATCTTAAGATTAAGTACTTGTCATCAGGTCACATCTTACGCTCATGGATCATCTGATTTGCTGGGAATACAAATTGATGCAGCAATTAATCCTGGTTGGTAGTTCTTTTTCCATTATGAATATGTCTTCATGCATTCTCTAAAGGACAGTTATCCTAAAATAAAACCTTTATTTTACCGTAAATCTTGGAACTCATTTTTTGTACCGGCCTCTGCTCATATTTGTGAGAGTGTAGGTAATAGTGGTGGACCTGCATTCAATGATCGAGGAGAGTGCATTGGGGTAGCATTCCAGGTAAATCTATGGCTTCTGGCAAAATTAGCTTAAGAGCTGTGGTGCTCTTATCTTGGCTAAGTCGATATGGAGCTCTTCTTGGATAAACGTTTTTACAAAGCTTTTTCTTTTAGGTTTACAGATCCGAAGAGGCTGAAAATATTGGTTATGTGATTCCAACAACAGTCGTGTCTCACTTTTTGAATGACTACGAGCGAAATGGGAAATATACTGGTGAGGATTAAGTGGTCACGAGTGCGTGCTTCATGTTCTGTTGTCTTCTGTTCTTAACCTCGTCTTCATCTGAATAAAATACATAAGCAACCTAAAGGTGCCGTAAACATGAAGTTGTAGCTGTATGACTGGGTGAATGGTTTTCAAGCCTGACATAATCCGCAGTGGAAATTTTGGAGCTTAAATCAGCTTGAAAGCTTGTAACATATAATGTACAGTTTGCCACTTTGCTTACTTGTCCAATGATTATCACCAGAAGTTTCTTCCCCTGCAAAGCTTTTAGAAGCTGGCTAAATTTATTGTTGGTAGTACTTAGGCTTCTGTGGCAGCTCTTTGGTAGTATATTAAAGCTCCTTACCTAGAGCTCTATTTTTTATGTAACCTAAGTGGAAGTTCTGCCTTCTGATTATTGGGCATAACTTGTTACTCCTTTCTTGCATGTCTTAAAAACCTTCTTGTTTTGGTGTCGTTTTCTCCTCACTATTTTTGTAGCAATTTGAATTTGTCAAATGGCCTGAACCTGTTAAATCGATGGAACAATTTTCTTATTCATGAAGGTTTTCCTTGTCTTGGAGTCTTGCTGCAAAAGTTGGAAAATCCAGCTCTACGTGAATGCTTAAAAGTACAGTCCAACGAGGTACATCTCTCATTTACTCGCAGGAAGGCCTTCTTGGATCAAGTTGTGCAATTATTGATGGATATTGGCATATCTATAGTTGCTGTTAATTCATTCATGTATGGTGCAGTGGTCAGATTATATCAGTCAGCATCTTTCATATTATAGCCAAATCCATCGGAGTGCATGCCCTGCCCCAAAATATGCAGTTACTGGCAATTTAACATGTCCAATCATCTGTTGCATGAAACATGGATAATTCAGGACCCACCTTGCTTCTTGGCTGATGTCACTATGCAATGCAGCGACATGTCCATCATTTTGGGATAAATTCAGCACAATAAAATTTCTTATCCGCCCTGATTATTGATGTTTAAGATGTTAGATTTGTAGCACATGACATTTTGCCCATCTTCTGCTCAGTAGTCATTAATTGAATGGTAGCTTTATTTGGATAGATTATGCCTGTAACTTGAAAGCAACCTATATCTGAAGTGAAAGCTAGCTTTGTTTTATAACCCTATTACTTGTAGGCCAATGATGTCCTTATCTGTTTAAATATCGTGCTTAAATTAATTGGCATTTTGTAAATGTTTCTGTAGTTTTATATTGATTTTCATACTAAAATCAGTGGAAATTTATTTTTGTATAAACTGAAAAACATATTTTTACACATACGGCCTCCCTGTCATGTTTTAGTTTTCTGAAACCCATCATCTGACTCCATCAATATTGTATCTGTCATTTGTCTTTCATGCCTGTTTTCATAATTTATATATCTTCAAGAGCGACTGAGACTACAGAAAATGTCAGAGTTCTGATTTGCTCTGCCTTTTATTAGCAAATTGCTGCATGTCATGAATAAGAGTAAATGCAGCGTCCTTAGTGCTACTTTCCCCTTCTTTTGTGTTCATGTGGGTTCAAGAGCTTGCATCTACCGTTAGTGTTGTTACACACCATCCTCATAAGAATCGCACATGTGCAGGGGGTGTTGGTACGAAGAGTGGAACCAACATCTGATGCAAATAATGTTTTAAAAGAGGTATCCTTCTGACTCATGGAGTACTTTTGACACAGTCAACAACTCTTTTATTTGTACTATTGATTGCTTTTCTTAACCATCAAAAGTTGGAGCTCTAGGTAAGGAGCTTTACAGGAAATAAATTTTGTTTAGGCAACATAAATGAACCTTCAAATTGGTTTTGGTATCAATAGTTGTGCTTTTAATGTTTCATTCTGTCAATTGTTTCCCCCTTGTCATAAGCATGGATTGCCTAACTAGGTTCATTAAATTGCTATCAACTATTTTTTAAAGGGATAAAGGCTTGCAAATTCACACCATGAACTAGTATGCCAAAGTAAAGGTTAAAAGGTGGGAAAATGGTCTTATGTGGCTGGAGTATTCTAAGTAACTCACACGATCATGTATCTATGCTTTTCCAGGGGGATGTGATTACTAGCTTTGATGATGTTCATGTTGGGTGCGAAGGAACTGTACCATTCCGATCATCTGAGCGCATTGCTTTCCGCTACCTAATAAGTCAGAAGTAAGGAGCTCATTCTTCTAAGCAGATGCCAAAGGGGAAAGATATTCCCATGAAACTTCATGTTAGTTTAGTACCTACGACAATCAAATGTTGGCTCAATCTTGTTCATTTTAGGGCTTTCCCATGCTTCCCAGCTCTTTGTTTTGTGGTGGAGTTTTGAGTCATCAAAAGACTAGTTATGTCCATCTCTTCTGTCATTGAGATGTGAATGAGATGCATTACATAGTGGAGTCATTCACATATAAATCAGTTATAATTACGCAATTGTGAGATTGCTGCCAATGATTTGTACTTGCTCTGCATAGGCCTTATTATCATAATGTGGCGTATAAGTGTCATCTTGGAATGACGAGATACTTTAGCGTGCATAATGGAAGGTCAAGGAAGCAGGTTTTATCACTGCCACTTGAAACTTTTGACAAAATATGTATAGGGAGGAATTTATTTTTCCTTAATAGAAAGAGAAAAGGTCATATTCTTTTGTCCGTCCATTCTTAGTATGCATTTCTTGTAATGCATAAATGCTCCTTTTAGGTTTTTCTTTGCGTTCTGTCATCACAATCGAAACTATTGTCCTTCATAGAAGCTATAGCCCCAAGATGTCAAGACAGTTCAATACTCGTGTTTTTATTGACGACATGTGATGCTTACGCAGGTTTGCTGGTGATGTAGCACAGCTTGGCATTATTAGGGCTGGGGAGTTCATAAATGTTCCTGTAATTTTGAATCCACGAGTCCATTTGGTAAATTACTATAGACTTTTATCTCTACATAACATTGTATAGTTTCTGAAACTCTCCTTTGTGACAATCCTGTATGGTTTATGTAGGTTCCCTATCATATCGAAGGGGGTCAGCCTTCTTATCTAATTACAGCCGGTCTGGTCTTTACCCCGCTATCAGAACCACTAATAGAGTATGGTCCAATTTTCTGCCGGCCAGAAATTGTTCTAGATATAATGTTCACATTTTGAAGTTAATATTATATTGTGATTATGTCTGACAAAATTCTTTTCGTACCGTGTGGACAGTGAAGAGTGTGAAGATTCTATAGGGGTAAGTCATAAGCATTTATAGTAACACTTTTTACATGGTTGATGATATGATGAATTATATTATCATGTACTGTTCAGAATTATATTTTTTTTTTCAGAGCGAAAGTACAGGATATTCTTGTAATTAACCATCTGAAATAAGTTTTACATGTGCTCTTTGTGGCAGCTAAAATTATTAGCAAAGGCTCGCTATTCTTTGGCAAGGTTTAAAGGTGAACAAATTGTGATCCTATCGCAGGTTAGTAGTATCTATATTTATATTATTTCCCTCGAGGCTTTATGAAATTCCAATTGAATCTACTCCGAAAATTAGACATCAGCAAACAAAAGAAAAGCAATCATTTTGCTTTCCTTTCCTGTCTTATTCGATCTGGAGAACTATATCTTGCAGTCTCCGAGATCCTTCTCATTCAATCACGACTGTATTTCATCATCCCTTTTCATATGTATAGGTGCTGGCAAACGAAGTCAACATAGGATATGAAGACATGAGCAATCAACAGGTAATATGGCACTGCGGTATTTTAGCTTTTTTATGTTAGTATTTGTCATGTACTCAAGAGGAAGTATTATCAGGTCTTGAAGTTCAACAGCACTCGAATAAAAAACATTCATCACCTCGCCAACCTCATTGACTGTAAGTGATGACATTGCTCCCTTTCCCTTCTCAATACGACCTCGGTTACTATGACAATCATAATTTGTTCACTGGTTTTCTTAGCATGTAAGGACAAGTACTTAGTTTTTGAATTTGAAGACAACTATCTGGCTGTCCTGGAGAGAGAAGCAGCTGTGGCGGCCTCGTCCTGCATTCTTAAAGATTATGGGATTCCAGCCGAAAGATCTTCAGATCTTTTAGAACCTTATGTGGATTCACTAACGGATAATGAAAAAGTAGAGCAAGATTTCGGTGATAGCCCAGTTTCAAGTTTGGAAATCGGGAATGATGGAATTTTGTGGGCATAGTTAACTGACAGTCGACGTCGGCCTAATTTTTTTTCACCCTCATAGCATATCTACTAGAGGCAGGGTTGCATCATCGATAAGGATGATATTATTTTTTCGAGCCTGTGTGATTCTTGATCAATTTTTTCTTTATCAGGTAGAGATCGAATTATGAGCGGTTCTACATGTAAATTATCGTAGTCTTATTTTTTTTAAAAATTTTGACAACAGAGTAATTCCAGATCTCGGGTCGAACAGATCATGAACAGATCGTAATGAATGAATTTTTTTAATAATACTTGGATTGTTATGTGCGTCTCTTTTTCTGTTGCCTTGCTATAGCACTTTCGAATTCACTTTCACCGGTGTGAGTTTATCTAGCCTTATCAAAGTTGACTGATCTTTGAAAGTGTTTACAGTTTGCTTCTTCGCTCCTAGTTTTATCCTTGGTTGATTATTCTCTTTTGGCCTTCAACATTGACAAGGTAAGTGTATGGAAGCAAGTTGGAAGATCATCTACCCGCCATGGTATTTCCATCGATGTCTTAACTATTGATAAACATTGTTTTGATAAAGGAATGTGTGCTTCATGTTATCGTAAAAGAAAGGGAAAATAACATAAATAATCTTTGAATTTTGGTTTAATGTGCAATATTGTCCTCGAACTTTTAAAAATTGCAGTTGTCTTGCAACGGTTACTAAGGCAATTCTCTTGCCATACCGGGCGACATCACAGAAGCCCCTTGATGTCGTTTGCGACGCTTTGGGCATCGAGAGCAGCTCCCAAGAACCCTCTTCTCGACAGTCCCACACAGTATAAGCCATTCTTTCCTTTCCACTTGTTTGGACAACTCGGCTTCACGATTCCATCGTCATTCAACAGGCAATCCTCTTCCTGTCATCGGAAAGGGGAACAAAGTGAGAACTCCATGATCTGCTCTATAACTTCTATGTGAACAGTCATAGTCAGATCATAGTCTCGGACAATCATTTTACAAAGTATCGGCACATCTACCGTCCGTCCACTGTACTCAAATCAACTATATGTGCCAACTACAAGAAATTTTTAATACTGTTTGGAAGCCATCGAATTAACATTGAGTACAACCATATCTCTTAACCGAAAATTGGAAAGGTAGAAAGAAGGTAAAGCTATCTTTTTGCGTCATGAAGCGAAAAAGAGACGGAACGACAAATTCGAGAGAGAGCCGGGTACCTTGACCTTGAGCCACTGTTTCGTCGGCCGCTTAAAGCCGGTGGCGAACACAATGGCATCGAACGAATGCGAGTGTCCATTCTCGAACACCAATTCGTTGCCTTTTATGCTTTTGACTGCTGGCAAAACCTGCCGAAGAATATAACATGTCGTCCAAGTTCAAGCAAATCTCAAGCCCCTTAGGATTTGTTTAGCAACATTTCTATTCCCATAATCAATTTCTATTAAAAAAATAGCCTTTTCTATTTCTATTCCCTAGACAAGTTTCTAAACAAAAAATACGGTTAATTAGTAACTGCACAAAATTTTTATTCCCGAAGTATAAAAAGAATAAAAATGTGTTTGGTAGGACACTCAAATTTTCTACTCCCAATTTTTTCATTTAATTATAGAATTGTCAGTGGAGACTTAACAATTCATGTTTGGATAAAATTGGACTAGAAATAGAATATGAATATACTATGATGTAGAATTGGATGACCTTAATATAATTATAAAGAAAATTACTCACAAAGCAAATACCGGGTGGTGGTAGATGAAATTGTAGTTTAGGAGACTTAACAATTCATGTTTTGATAAAATAGAACTAGAAATTGAATAACAATATATTACGATATAGAAGTGAATGACCTTAATATAATCATAAAAAAAATTACTCATTATAGATAAAGCAAATACCGAGTGGTGATAGAGGAAATTGCATTTTAGGGTGTAGGATTTTAGGATTTGGGGTTAGGGGTTAGGGTTTTAGAATTTCGGGTTTGTGGTTTTGGGTTTAGTGTTTCGAGTTTAAGGGTTGGGGGTTTAGTGATTTAGGGATTCGGGTTTAAGGTTTGGGTTTAGGTTTTAGAGTTTCGGGTTAGGGTTTTGAGTTTAGTGTTTCAGGTTCCGGCTTTAAGGATTTGGGATTTAATGGTTTAGGGTTTTAGGGATTCAGGTTCTGAGTATTAGGATCTAGGGTTTTGTGTTTACAGTTTAGTGTTTGGGATTTATGGTTTAGGGTTCGGGGTTTTGCGGTTTAGCGTTTTAGGATTTAGGGTTTGGAATTATGATTTTAGGGTTTTTTTGGGTTTAGAGTTTCGAGTTTTTGATTTTAGCGTTATGGATTTTAGGGTTTGGATATTGAGGATTAAGGTTTTGGGGTTTAGGGTTTGAAGGTTAAGGTTTAGGGTTTGGCGTTTAGGGCTTGAGGTTTAAGGTTTAGGGCTTTAGGATTTAGGATTTTGAGTTTAGTATGAGAAGCTGATCTTGTTTTTCTATTGTTTCTCTTTTTGTTCCAGAAATAAAAAAGTTGATTTTTTTTTTATTTCTTATTTCTATTCTAAATTTATTCCGTCATCACTTTTTGTTCCAGGACACAAAAAAACTAACTGACGTTACTAAACGGATTTCTGTTCTTTTTCTGTTTCGGAGAACAAAAGAACAGAAAAATAAAAAAACAGAAACGTTACTAAATAGGCCCTTAATGACAAATTCACCTTATATCAATCTTGCAATAAGTGAAACTGTTCAGACGGCTATTGTATTAACTTCAAGCCTCATTCACCAGCTTAAAACTTCTCATATCTCCTTGCAAAATCCTTAATGGTAATAATTGAAAGACACGAGTACCTGAATCTCTCCGGATCTGATCTTCTTGCAAGTGCCAACATCGACAAGAGGGTACTTGCCATACTTCATTTTCATGGTGAAAAGGCCCTCCTCGGGTTTCGGGATGCCGAACTTGCTCATGTCCCCGAACCACAGGCGGCTCGCGATCATCGTCAATCTCTCGGCCCAATTGAAGGGCAAGTACTTCACCATCACCACCGCCCAGTTCAACATCTCCTTTGTTACAAAATTGACCTGCAAAGTCCCGCAAATCGCCCAAAAAACATAAAACAGTGAAGAAGAAAAGCCACGAAACCCCTATATACAAAGAGACGTGATCCACATATGAACCATAAGTACATCAACCTCTTATCTTATAAAGCAAATCCAACGCCAATTTCATGTTCCAACCTCAATTTTTCGCCCGAAAGTGTTCCGATATTATCTATCAATCTCATTTCCTACACTAGATTAAATCGCACTCCTTACAGCAAGTGTAAAACTCATGTCTGAGCTTGGAAAGATCTCTCCCTCGCACTTCGCGCGACCATGTGCGCGCTTGTGCGGTTGCAACCACAACAGCGGTGATCACCATGAACAATCTTATGTGTGGTATATTTCCTCCAACCCATCTTATTTCTCGGTACCAAACGTAGCCTATAAGAAAAAGCTAGAGCGCAATCAGTGGAATTATGTTCTTCACTCTCATGAGCTTCATATCATCTAGACTCCTTCTACTAGATCAATTGTCCCCGTATTAAAAGTACGCGAAAACTCTCGCTCAATCTCACAAAAAATGGCGATTTTCCATATAAATCATGCACCATGATCGGTTATCGTACCGATTGTATACGGAGAACATGTCTATAAAATGTGTTTCTAGACCCCAAATGAGCACATAACGCGGGTATTAGTGTATAGCACGGAGTACGTATGCATGCGTGCGTGCTCCGTATATGGAGAAAAGCAGGTAATTAATCACCGGACTCCGGACGACGATGGAGGTGATGGCACCATGGTCGGCTAGATCCAGCGCGATCTCCATGCCCGAATTGCCCGACCCGACCACCAGCACTTTCTTCCTTGCAAACTCCTTCCCGTTCCTGTACTCCGTCGAGTGCATCGCCTTCCCGCCAAAACCCCCCAGCCCCTCCACCTCCGGCACGAACGCGTCGCAGCTCTCGCCAGTCGCCACCACCAGGAACCTCGCGCTGTACTCCTCCACCGCCCCCTCGCCGCCGACCGACACGTCCCTGGCCGCCACCCGCCACCGGCCCGAGGCGTCGTCGTAGCGGGCGGACTCGACGGACCGGTTGTAGACCGGGCTGATTCGGAAGTGGGCGACGTAGCGCTGGAGGTACTGGACGAAGAGCGACTTGGGAGGGTACTTGGGCCAGTCGGCGGGTATCGGCAGGTGCGGGAGCTGGCAGGTGTGCTTGGGGAGGTGGATGTGGAGGCGGTCGTAGGCGTGGCGCTGCCACAGCGGGGCGAAGCAGTCGGCCCGCTCGAGGAGGAGGAAGGGGATGGAGAGGGAGGAGAGGGCCCCCGCGGCGGCGATGCCGGAGGGGCCGCCGCCGACTATGATCACCTCCGCTTCTTCGTTCATGTGTTAGCAGTGGTTCGAGAGAGAGTGTGCAGGGGAGAAGAGGATTTACGATTGTTAACGGCGGATGTGAGGATGGAGGAGCGCGTACGGCATCTACCGCTACTTTGAGTCTCCTCCCATTGTTTGGCTGGGCATGGGACTCAATGTCATTTTGGGATAAGGCACAATCGTACAATTTTTTGGCTCCATATGCAAAATTTTAATTTATTCAATATAATTCATAAATATTTAATTTATTTAATGTGATTCCTGAATTTTTGGTAAATATTCAATTTAGTCTTTAAACTATATGAAAATATACAATCTAATTCATGAACTTGAATTAATAGAAGGACTACATTGAATATTTTTATAAAGTTCAAGAATTATATTGAACGTGTATCAAAAGTTCAGGGACCATATTGAACAAATTAAAAGTTCGTGGACCACATTGAATATTAGGTTAAAGTTCATAGACTATATCGAATAAATTAAAAATTTGGGAATTAAATTGCGATTTAAGTCAAAGTTTAGGTGCTTTTTGTGTCATTTTTCCTATCATTTTCAAAGATTGAAGTTCCATTTCATATGATAATGCAATCCCTTTGGATCACAAAGTTAAGTAAGATTTCATAATTCCATGTGTAATAATACTAAGGAGCGTTCGTAGCGGGTTCCGGTTAGTATAACTTTAGGGTTGATTGCATCGATCTATGTCACGAAATGTTACTCGATGGAGGGGGGACTGGAGACTCGTGTGCATATCCACGGTGATTAGTCTTAGACAAAAAGATTCAAATACCCCGTGTTAAATGAAAAATATATGGAGGAAAGTTTCAAGGTCGAGTTGCGGCAACTGCTATCTAAGGCACCGTTGCTAATAACTACCACGATGACTCTATCTCTCTATCTCTCTCCCCATGGAGCCAATCGACTCAGTCTCCATGAGCGACGGAGCCAAATCATCTTCAACGCAGCCAAATGTACTAGTAGAGATCCAAATTAGTTGCATGGACTTGGGCGAACCCGACTCTGGCTTTGCCATTGCCCAACTATGGATGAAGAGAGAGAAAGGGGGGGCTAGGGTGGATGGTGATGAACTGTTGACGAGCTAAGTAGAACCGACCCGGGATATAACACAAGTTAGATCACGTTGTATATTAAATTTATATTTTTATATATACACGATAAATTATTATTTTTATGATTATTTCGTAGATAAATAGATAATAGTCGAGACACCGGTAGGCCCAGGAGTGTGTCCGCATTTCCTAGGTGACGAGAGGTTAGGCGCAAATCGCGGGCTGAGCTTTCTCCAACATGAAGAGCGGGGCAGAGGAGAGAGAATGACCATGGAATGTTCATATGTCGTAGCTGCAGCAGCCACGTCGCAGGTTTGCCACCATGAAATATCTCTCTTTTGAGGTTGTCTTTTGGATAATGCTTGGCTGCATGCTCCCAATACAAAGCAAAACACCTTTTGAGGAAGCAAGCCCACCTAGAGGATGAAATAAAATGACAGTGGCCGCCCCTGCGCCACCTTGTTGCCCCCAAAAGTTGCTTATACTTTCGATAAAAGAAATTTCGAACGGAATTTATTTGGGTTAATACCATAAAATATTTTCGAACTGATACGTTAGCGATAAATTTATTTTAAATTACTTTTTTGATTTTAAAAAACTCTAAACTGAAATTGCTATGTTGGATGATACGTGACAATTGACGGGTGTGCCGGTTTGAGGTTTTATCCTTCGTTTGTCACTTATTTATAATTTTTCGTGGTATTAATATAATTTAACGGAAAAATAACGGAGGGTAAATTTGTCACGAGTGTACCGATTTGGGATTTTTTGTGATCAAAAAGTTAATTTTGGATAAATTTATTACATGTGTACTTATTTGGGTTTTTCGGGCATTAACCCAGTATAATTTAACCACAAGTAGGGCTAACCCCTTTAAAAGACACAAATTTTAGGTCAAATCTCAATTATGTCCCTGAAAGAATCCTTGACTTTCACTCCAGTTGCAAATTTGCCCATGTGTCACTAGTTTCTTTAGATTGTCAACATCAGGAGGTTGCTGTTGTTCCATACGAAAGGTGGAGGTGCTGATGAAGGCATTGTTCTGATAATGGACCTCTAACCGGTTCTAATGTTGATAAATTTTCAAGATACTAGTGGCGATTTTTTGACACAATGGCAGATTTGGGATTATAGTGATAATTTAGGAGATTTTTTATATTGAAAAAAAATTCAAGGCAAAATTGGAATTCAACGAAAAGTTGGGGGCTTTTTAGGAATTTAAGCCACATAGACGTAATATTTATTAAAACAATTTTCTCAACCCTCTTTCCCAGATCGATTTCTTGGGCCACCAGTGGCACACGAGGATGGATCTAACTTTTTTTTTTTCCTTAGCAATTGATTATGTGAGCCCTATATGTGAAAATCCATTTCGATTTACATGATCAACTACAGTAATGACTCAATACGATATGCTTGAATTCAAGAAAGCATTTCTGATGACCCGTGTGTAGCATATCAATCTTTTAAGTTAAGTGGCACCAAACCCTACAATCATAATTGGCCCCCGTAGGATCACCAGGTCAATGGTACACTCTTGGGGGGGACCAAAGCCATCCAAGTGGCCGATTCAAAGCAATTTGCCCAATTTTATATATGAACTCATTTCGATTTATCCGATGAAGAAATCAAAGCAATTTCACAATCCAATCACTCATGTTTTCAGGTTGATAACATTCAATTTTCGAAAATTTTGATTCGATTAATCTTTATGGATGATGCATATTAATCATCCCGTTCATGTTCATCAAGTAAAGTTCTACCTAATCATTATTGATGATTATCTCTGCAAACCCTATTCAAATAAGGAGCCTTCAATAAATGTCCAAAGAGGCTATTTAAGATTACTAAAAAGTAAAAATAGTTCGGCCGTATGTTTACTTACATATTTTGAAAGTTGGGAATAACATATAAATCAAGAAAATCACATATTTCAGTAGATTTGTTTACATTTTTAAAGTAAGTCCAATCAATTAATTATTCTTAACGAGTGTGTTCTAAGCACACCCTTTTAAAGATTTTTTCTTTCGAATAACAGCCAGTGAGATAACTATGAAAACGAAATTGAAATTTGAATGGTCAAGACTGAGACGTGATAGCCACACATGGCTGATCTTAGGAAACGTATATAGCGAAAATAGTGTCTCTGGACATTATGGAGGCTGTCGATTGGAGAAAGGAAATGAGAAAAAAGAATAAGGAAAGAAAAAAAAAAAGAAAAGAAGGAAAAGAGAAGGAAAATAAATAAATAAATAAAAAATTCGAAAAAATGTATGAAAATTAAAAAAAATGTTAACGTCAATGTCAATTACGTCACGTGTCCACATCAACAAATTTCTATCTAAATTGGCTAGATGAACTTAATTGGTATAAATGCGAAAAGATTTGTAGAATTGATGAGGTTTATGTCTTTTTTGGTACTTTTACCGAAAAAAACAAAAAAAGAAAAATGAGCCGTGGCCGAGATGCATCATCGTGTGCATTGAGCATGCAGAAAGATTCTCACTTTTGTAGTCGTGACATGACGATTGTTCTGTTCTCTTCTGCCACGAAATAATTAAGACGTATTGCGTTCACGCATCATCTTGTGAAAACCATTAGATGCGGGTCGTCTACGCAAGACATAATCTGGAATTTGGAGACCACATCCTGAACATGACACAAGTTCAACCCACAAACACAAAAAAGCAACATGACAAACACAACTTCGATGAAAAACTGAAGCAGCTATTTCGCGCATCGCTGCATCATGGTCCCCGTGGATGACAAATTTCAGCAGGCATCGCATGCACCCGAGGCTAACACGCGCCGTTTGATCAGACGTTGGATACCTTTCGTCTGACGACATATGTGATCTAGCTCGCATCCGAATCCACCATTTGGTAAAACATTGGAAATAGCCATGTCGCTGGTCATTTTGTATGATTTGTACAGCTGCACATGGCCAAAGAAGCTGAAGGTCCAAGCCACTCTAGAATCGACAAATTCAATAGTGGAATCGAAGACATATTCAATAATGGAATCGGTTGTTTCCATTCGTGGCCCGAAAACCAGAAAAGTCAAGTTGTTTTCACTCAGAAGGCACTGGTTGTAATCGGACAAGGACTGTGTTGTCGCCGACCGGAGGGATGCAGCCACCGGATCCTGGTCCCCAGAAGGGGAAGGAAAATCAGAACAAGAGCGGAGACCATCTGTACAACGGTGGTTGCTTTAAGATTGGTCTACAAAATCAACACACTAATTGACGTGTTAGACCGTAAGGCGTTTAAATGAAATGGTTCACGCGACATATTCGACACAGAATATTAAGGAGCTGCTTACTTAATTGATATAACGATGTTACAAACCAATGTTCAAATACTTGGCATCTCTGTTGGGCTAGAATCCCAAGAAGGTAGACCAACCCCAGAAATTGGGTACCACATCAGAAAACTAGCAGAAAGCTCAAACGTTTTTGCTGCAAGACCTTCATCTTTTTCCCAATAGAAGTATTTTCGTAGTCTGTCATCCGCAGGTATTAGTTGCTAACCTAAGAAGCAAGGATTTTCAGCCTCGATACTCATCAATAGGCTGAAAGAGTGCCGTGTAATGGAGCATTCAGACCCACCTTTACTATATATGCACGGGGTCGCTCCACTATGTAACGAAACGTATCAAAAATATGAAATTTCTGGTATTTCAAAGGATTGTCAGCTGACGACCGTCTCTCTCGGCGAGCCCGGGATGTATTGCACGAAGCCCCTCCCTCCAAACACCGGACGCATACAAGCGTTATCGAACTTACGCCAGTAATAGTGCACGGTGTGAGTAGGAGTTGTGAAGAGCATGCGTAGACTGCTCGGATGGGTTGTACCGTTTTGGCCGTTCATAGCAACTTCCGGGGCTTGACTGATTTCGAGTAGAGGCAACGTAAGAGATTTCAGTGAGGATGCTTCAGATTCCGCCATGCTACTCGAAGGCTTCCGCGGGGGCAGCAGGAATCTTATTAGAGGTTTGGTCAGCAACCCAAACACCTGCAACAAAAGAGGAGAATAGTCTATACATCAGATTTGTCGCTGTTAATTCGTAGTTCTTAAAAAGAGTGTGCGGTCTAAAGTTTTTGACAGAAGCTCAAACTACAGACATACTGATCCTTAAATTGAGGCCCACGCAGGCTTCTTTAGGATCACCTGTGGTAAAGCCGGGTACCCAAACAAGAGATGGCTCTGAATAGATGGGTTTGCACCTCCATCCAGTCCAGAAAGCATAAGCCTTAATTTGTGCTAACGTTTCCCACCTTCCAATTAATTTATAATCTAGCTTAATGGTCATTCAGATTTCTAGCTCATGCGATAGAGGCTTAATTTGCGGAACACATGGCCTGTGAACTGCAGCCCCATTGGATTATATGAATATCCCAAACAGATTCTAACTTGACGAAATTATACATGTATATGTACTATTGTGCCAGAGTCCGGTAAAATAAACCACTGCCCTTACCACTGTGCTGAAAAGGATTATTGAGATGGTGCTGGTGATCATGATAGCATTTACTCGCAATTGCGTATGGCCTGATCTGGTAAACTGCGTGAAAGTTGAAATGTGAGCTTAGCACATTCAACACTCAAATATAGGAATGCAGCTTCAGTGTATCGTGGATAAATCATCTAGATGAGGAATACGAGACGGACAAAATTTTGTCCAAGAAATCTTAAGAAGACATGAGGAAATACTTATTGACAGGAAGGCAACATGCTCATACTCAGATAGTGCCCAAGAAAACTGAAACGTGGCCCATAGCCTAAGAAACATATGAGGATGTTAGAAGGGGTTCTCTGTCAAGTTTATGTGACCATAAGACAAAGTAAACTAAAAAAACTCCACAGAGCCACCATAGATATTGAGGATGGTAATATCGTCAACTTTTTAATATTCTTCCAGATATAGTTATGGCAGTAGCAGTTTGGCAAACATACTTGTCTTATAAGTTACAACGGACTACATACAAAAGGGAATGCTACCTAACAAAACTACGTTAGCAGTTACATCAGTAAAGCGCGTAATGTTGGGCTACACATGAAATTGAGATAACAAAAAAATGCAGGAAGACAACCACATAGACTATAGTGACTGTATCTGTATAAATAAAAATCATACAATTGCTCTGTTTCTATGCATGCAGACGGGTGTATTTGATTTTGAAGGGCACAATGCAATTGGCCAACCTTTGCATTGTATCTACGTTAAGACTAGACTGATTGAAAAGGAACTATGGCATCACCCTAACAATATATAGCCAACGTCATTAATAAGTCAAAATTATCCCAGTGATACCTTATTATAAGCAAGTGCCATTGATACAGCCCCTCGCATGAGCCCAGCCCACCATATTGTCACCTGTTATGGTTTCCATCATTTGTTGGCTCATATGATGGTTAATAAAGGTAATTACTTGGAACTAGAAAAGCCTACCTGTTGCTTAAAACTGATTTTATCATCTGGAGACTTTTTAGTTAAATTGGAAATGAAGGACAGGGGGAACACAAAAGCAGCCCTCCCAAGGACAACTAGGCCAAGCAGTATGGTGCTCACTCCAACTGACGTGCCTGGACTGCACAATTCATCAAAGGAAGAAAAAGACCTCTCGTCAACAAAAGCAACATATAAAGAACCAAAAGAGGACCTTAACCCAGGAGACATCCCAGCAAAAGTAAGAATACTAGTATTAGAGAGTAAAGTGTATACTTGTGAATAATTTTGTGTGATGCACTCGCATCTCACCTATACGCACACCAACAAAATGCGAGCAAGCATAAAAGTGCACCCATAGAGATAGGGCAAAGGAGGGAGAGAAGCAGATCGATAAACTAGACAGAGATCCTGCAACGAACTATCGCGGCCAATTCAATAATGTAATTGTTGTAAATATTCGAGCACTACCTCTTGCTTACGGATCTCCACTTTTCGATGTCCAGGGCATCCATGCCAACGTACAAGAAGATGAAAATCTCAGAGATAAATGACATTGTTGCAAAAGCATGCCTGCATAAAATGGAACCCAGAATAGGATCCGCATTATTTTTTTGTCCCGCATTGTTCTTTTTTGTAATTTCATTCATCAACAAAAATTAGATTGTAGGACAGAGAATAGCATTATTGATTGACAGGAGAGAATTACATACTTGGTCGTTACTCTTGAATTTTCAGTCACATTATGCCAAGTGTAATGTGACATCACAATCCCACAAAAGAATACTGTAAGGATGCCACTTAAAGAGAAAAGCTGCATGAAAATAAAAATTACATCAGTCAAATTCAGTTAATGAAAGCAATTGGACCCCAAACTTGCTACACCTAAGAAGGAATCATATGAACCTTACTTCTGCCATCATATATGAAAGATAAGCCATGAGGATCATCAGAGCAACTTCACGATCAGTAGAATGCCTGAAAATTGAAAGACAGCAACATCAGTTTCATAACAGTTCAAGATGCAAATGAACACGGACAGATGATCTTATATATCTGATTATTGGAAAATAAAATTCTGAGGCACCCTTTTAAAGGAGTGTATTGTGCAATGGCACCTTTGGCAGTTCAGCCTTCATCATATTCGATAGATAATCAATTCAAATTACTCTGAAGAAACCAGAGCAGCATCTATGCTACAGCTGGAGCTCAAAGTCTACAATACGTCACTGACAAACTGATTCATTATGTCTTCAGGATACGACCTATGAGGATGTCACTATAAGTCTATAACATGCTTACTGTTCTTTCTCAGAGGATGTTAACCCATAGATCTTCTTTTTCTTATAAATCATATTGGCAATCCTCGTCTCCACATAATACCACTTTAGTAATTAATTTAACAAATCTCAGCTAATAACCTATTGGCAATAATATAAAGTCAGGAAAGAAAACAGGCTACAACTCCACGGTGCTCTGCATCTAGGCAGAAAGCAGACTCCACCAAATTACTCCTAGTAAGGGATCACATTCATCTCCATATCCCAGAGGAAATGATTTAGATGGACTTCCATTACATTTAAGAAATCGTGTTAGAAAACTTAAGCCTGGCGGATACCTGCCAAAGTAGAGTTTCTTAATGATATATGCACAGAGTAAACCAACCTGCAAGTAAAACCAAACAAGATGTCACCCAATAAAAACTGCATTAGTATCCCAGAAACACAACGCTTGAGGCAATGATGCATCCTGGATTAATATCTATGGCAAGCACCGAGCACCTAAAACTCCAGACATTATCCCCAAAGTCCTAAAATATGCTCTGAAGATTTCAGAAAGAAATGCGGGAATTAGCTAGTGTACTTA
Organism: Syzygium aqueum; assembly: GCA_031216185.1. Lineage (NCBI taxonomy): Eukaryota > Viridiplantae > Streptophyta > Magnoliopsida > Myrtales > Myrtaceae > Syzygium > Syzygium aqueum. Next base: position 4,656,379 of record CM062238.1, on the reverse strand, counting down.
AGAGGAAAACTGGATAAATCTGCTACCACTTTGATTCATCCACTAAGCTGTCCTTCATCTGTGTTTCTCATTACTAAAAGTAACTGAGAAACACTGAGGGATGACGGGATTGATGTTTAACACAAACAGGAAATTCAAATTGCACAACGGAAAAAAAAAATGGGAACACAAAAAGATCAAGGATACAATGAACAGAGAGGAGAAACTTACAGCTACACCAAGCAACGTGCTTGTGAAAAATAAATTGAACAGACTGCCAGCAAATCGTGTGGCAATGCCCGGGGTGATATGAGAGAGATCAAATCTTTGGAGTGCGTTGAAGAGGACAACAGAAGTAGCATCATTAACCACGCCTTCTCCAAAAACTAGACTGTAAAGTAGCGGCGTCTCATCCTGATTTAGCACCTGAACGTCAAATTGAACGCTTAATTTGAATGTCCGTCTTGTCATCCAAATATAAAACACACTCGCCAACTGAATGCAGCGTTACCTGCAATGTGCAGACAGAGTCTGTGGCAGAGAAAATTGCTCCAAGCGCTACAAGTCAAGGCAAGGAGTAGTTAATATCTGAAAACCATGCAAATGACACTTGATATGCAACAAATTTTTTTTTAAGAAGGTAAAACCTATATGGTTTACAGTGAGAGTGACCTGACGATAGCATATACGGATCTACTGAAGGTAAATGAACTAGTCTCTATCTTTCTCTTCTTTTCTCTTTTTTCATGAAAAACCATTATCAAACCCAAAGTATATGTTCTTCTTAGTAATTACAGATTGCAAAGGATTCAAGAAACCTGGAAATCCCAATATGCATAGTAAAGAAAATACACCCTTCATCATGCAGAGTGGAACTAATTTTCTAACCAAACTCTATGACTACACAAGACAGAATGCTCCTGTACTCACATCAAAGATTTGGGCTCTGTCCAGATTGACTTTTACTGTTTATTTTTTTGCTTAATTAAATTCTTTCAGTTCACACACTTTGACTTTTCCCAAATCTAAAACACTTGAAGCTTTCACAGCATTCAAATGTTGAAACGTGGATCCATGTAAAGTTTGTTCATAACTTTTTCAAATTAGCATAATACTTTAGATTTGGGAGAACAAAAGGTATCTTTTATTTATTTAAATTGAAGCAAAGAAGCACTTAACTTCAGGAAGCATGCTTTCTGTCAATCAAAATGAAGAATAAGACATACCAAAACAATCTCCCATCTCCAGGAAGCCAACATTCAACATTTTGAACAGCTGCGCAGAACCTGTATTAACAATAGGACAGTTATAGAATCACGCAAAGAAGCATATGCTCTTCCTCTGCTATCATCTTCTGATTCTTCTTTCTTCTTTTTGGCTGGAAAATCAGCTATCATTCTTCTGTTCTTTTAAAAGGTGGATTGCACACAAGACACTCCATAGGAATATGACACTTGAAAACTAACTTGAGCCTGTAGTTCCACAAGGCACTAAACTAAACCAAATTCTAAATTCACTGTGGAGCTCTATTTTGTCAACCATTTCTTTTGCCAATATTTTGGCAACAGAGAGGCATTATGCAAGAATTTTGACCCGAAAAGTAAAATAGCCCTCTATGGATGACGAACCAGCAGCGACTCTTGAGAGATGCTCTAAGACAATAATGGTCATTCAAAATGAATAGTAACAATGATCTTGTTTCCTAATTACATGGGAAATTAGCCAGGGTGCTAAACATTTTTTGTTCCTTTTTTGGGCCAATACCAGTATGCTAAATATAAAACTAGAATAGTTCTCCAGATTTTCTTGACTCTTGCACTGCAAAAAAATCATCATGCAGTGTGATCGCATGCCTAAAAACAATTAACAGTGCGCAGATTCTACAAAATCAATGAAATTCAAGAGGTTCCACCCGGACAAAGGAAATTTCTAGCTTAATCTGTAATGAACTAGAAGTTTGCCACATTAGATTCAGGACATACCTAGTGATATGATAAAGAAGGATATCAGAGTACCAACCACCCCAAATAGAGTAATTGTCATGAAATTTCTGAAGAACTGCTTCTTTTTAACTTGAAACCTGGGAAAATGAAAATTGCAAATAAAGCATCGGAAAGAAAGTGAAACTAAATTATTTGTTATCCTATCCCAGAATGATGCAGAGTAATTACAAGTATAAAAATTATAATGGCTTCTGTAAACAATAGATCAGCATCCAAGACAACATTAATGTGCATGAGAGAGAGAGAGAGAGAGAGAGAGAGAGCATACAACAGTACACCTCGGCAATCTTAGAGGAAAGTAAAACAATTCTTCAAACAAACAAAATAACTCTTTCAATTTCAAGTTGATCATAATCTATTCAATGCTGCAGCCATTCCATGTCAAAAGTCGGATTGACGAATTTAAAGTACCAAACAAAATCTACCAGGCAGCATTATACCACTCAACTGAAACAGTCAACCAGACTTTCTAGTTTCTCGCAAAATGTTTGCAAACAGAAATCTCAAAGTCAACAGGCTTCTAAACTTCATGCCAAATGACTGCATTAGCACTCAATCAATATCACAAATGATTGCCCTGGTCGCAAGCTATAAGTATTTACAATTATAAAGTTTACAATTTTTTTTTATCTCAATTCTCTGAAACTGAACCAGTAACATCAACTTGACGTCCATTTTTATTTTCTTGGTTTCTTTGCAATGTACCTTTCTTCTTGTTTTGGGATTGTCCCACCTTCACTCGTATCCCAAGACTATTACAAGCTATTAGGTAGATGGGATAGGTGCTTGTTAGTAACTCTAGTCTCTCAAAAAACAAAAAATGCAAACTCCAACTTACCCAGCATTAAAGATGATAGGTGGAAGAAGATATATAAAGAAAAACTCCTCATTGAAGACCAAGATATGCGAGCTCTTTCCTTCTGTGGTGAGCAGAAGAACAATTCCAGTACAAATACCCTGCAAGAAAGCAACCATCCAGAAACCATTTTTTTGTGAAAAAAAAATGCTCACAGCATCCTTCTTTCATCCTAAATCCATTTATTCTGGATCTCATAGTGAAGAACTCACAATCGTAAGAGCCGTAATAGACTCGTTAATCCATCTGCTTTTCTCCAGAAGATGTCCAATGATGATACAAGTGCAAAGGAGCACAACGAACAAAGTGATAGCATCCACAGATACTTGAACGGATTCTGATCGCATCCCTAAATTCATTAGAACGGAGCCCAAGCCGAACCCCATCACGCCACCTCGAATTCAAGTTGATCCCGAGAAGTCAAATGCTGCCCATAACAAAGCTGCACAAGTCAGCGCACCGCGAAATCGATCACATCCGAAACCGCTAAAACACAATCAAATTTAAGAGAGGAACTCTAACTACTGACCGCAAACTTAGCCATAGGCGAACATACTCTATCGAGTGCTACGCAGTACGACATTGCACTGCAGACCAATCAGCTATCCTAAACCAGCACAGCCGTCCCCAGAACATCGCGCACCGTGAACCACGAAATCGACAATCCAACGAAAACTCAAGCTCCGACCCACGAAACTTCCCCGTCAAGGAAAAGCATAGACATCACCAAATTTAAACCTTTCTCCTTGTATTTTCCTCACCATCCTCCTTCAAGCTGCTCAACTCAATCCAGCAACGAAGCATCACGCACAAATTAAGACAAGAAAGGGGAAATGAAAGGTATCAGGTGGAAACCCGGGCCCCCCACTTCACCGCGCGGGAGAAGCTTCGTCGATTCCTGTCGTTTCTCGAAGCGGGGAGGAAACTTACAAGCTAAGACATCGCTCCGCGCCGACACAAGACGGCCACCAACTCTAGAGAGCGAGAAAGATATACATAGAGAGAGAGAGAGAGAGAGGATCGCTTACCTTAGAGCGTCGCCATCGACGGCGACGCAGGCTTCTTTCCGGCGTGTGCGCGTACCGCAAGTGCAAACGACGCGGGCCAGCAGCAGCAGCAGCAGCAGAAGAAGAAGAGCCTGGCAGTAGAGAGAGAAAGAAGAGAGAGAGAGAAAGAGAGAGGGAGGAATAAAAGAAGGACCGCGACAGAGAAATGGGGGGGGGGAACGGTCTGTTCCCGCGCGCACGATCGGAGCCGTGCGACGCGCGATCCTGGCCGTCCGATGGGGAGAGATCGAGGCTTTCCACTGCGGGGGGGTTTGGGTTGGCGGGAGGAAGGAATCGGGAATCTCTCGCGCGCACGATCGACAAGGTGTGGCCGTCCGTACGCAGCGTTCCACGCGATGCGTATCCCCGACCTTTCGAATTAGCTTTTTGGTTTTTTTTTTTTTTTTAAATCTTATTGCACTGCTGACGACCGTGGACCGGAGAATTTCTCGCGCGGATCCAGGCCCACAGGAACCGAGCCCATCGCCGCCGTCGATCGCGGCGGGGAATCTCGCGCGAGCGCCACGTGTCCTCCTCCCAAGGGGGAGGCGCAAGACGGGGGGGCAACATTTGCTTCGCTCATCGGCACCTACCTTTCAAATTCTAATTCCAATCCTTACTTCATCTTCATCTCACCTACCGGAATCTCGTCTCACCTTCTCCAACTTTTTGGTCCTTGAAAATTTTCGTTTTTACCCTTTTTTTTGCCTCCTCCTTCTTCTTTGCTTATGTTTGAGGGCGCGAGATGCCTTCGTTAGATAAGATATATCTGCATCCCGTAGCACAGGGGGGCAGAATATCGTGACCGTTCAAATGTTCCGGCCATTCATGGGGTCGCCACGGTTTCTGCGCTTTCTTGATAAGCCCACGCAGGATGTTTGGTGTTGCGCGCTAGAGAAGCGTAATGGCACTTGAAAAAATCTGATCGTATTTGCGAGCAAAAATTACTTGTCGGTTCTACTTAAACTTGTAAGCGTCTAAATGGCCTAGATCAATTTGAATTATTTAAAAGAACATGTAACGATTGCTACGATTCAAAGTCATCGGTGAATCGGCCAGTCAAGCTTTGGTCGGTGTGTGTGGAGATGTTGCTTCGACCCCATTGCGTTCAAATACGCCCGAAGATACTCATTTTGAAATTAGCTAGTGCCAAGGATAATGAGGGCCCCCTTGGCACCTAGTGATAGGTTTATTTATTGCAACTGGCGTATGTTAGGACAATGCGATTCACCGCACGTTTGTTGAAAAGACATTTATCCATGTGGAATTTTCACTGATACAATATATGAAAGCTTTGTAATTTGGTGTTCGTTTCCTTAAATAACCATCACGCCTTCATGTCTAATCTAATCTAAATCAAAGTTTAAGAAAAGCGTAAAATGGGAAGCAAATTCATCGACTTTTCTGTACTGTATTGGCGAAGTATGATCTCTTTTTATAATCATTAATAAGTTTGTCTTTTTTGCGCACGTTGCGTGTATACTAAATCTGTTAAAATAGATTATAAATTTATTTTTTAATCCATATTTAATGGGTCAAATTATTATTAAGGGTGATCGATTTTAGGATGAGAATGGATCGTTTTCAAGGTAGGCCGATTCCATAAGTTGGGAACCAGGAATCGTCCATTGATTCCTCCCCGGATGGGTCCAAGAAATCGGCTATGTCCTAGGATGCTAGGAATGGGAGCTGCGTTCGAGTCATGTTCTAGGTTCAACTCATTTAAACTCCATGTGAAGTTAACATCATGTTCAAGGGGAGGTGCATTCGAGTCCATCATGTTCAATGATAACGCCATACGAGTATTTCACATATACACAAAAAAGTGTCTTGCTCAAAATTCCAACTCAAAGACCTGATGGCCAGATCTAATGCAAATGAGAATCACCTTCCCAAGCATAGATTGGCTGTACATGCAACTTTACAAGTTTCACCACCTGTGAGTTTGCCATAAAGTTTGATAATCGCAACTGTGACATCCACGTCTTGGACCTTGAATCGATCAAGGGAAATGAACAAGGAATCGGTACACGGACCGATTCGAGGGTCGGCCATAGACCAATCGGTTTGGTCGAAACGGGCAACTAAAGGATCGGTAGTGAAATGACTCCCTAATTATGCAAGTTGATTAGTGTGATTCGACCATGGATCCACCGCTCGATCACAAGGGTCAGCAGTGGGACAATCACGTACCAAGCCAATTGACGAGCGGTCATGGATTGATGCTGTACGTACATGCATTAGGTGATTCCTTTTGGCCATGCACCGGTCGTGGGCAACCATGGATTGATACCGTGCTGCCGTGCATCGGTTGTGGATCAATTCCACGTGACTACATGACAATCGAGGGTCAATCATGGATCGTTGATGCTCAAATATGGACCGATCGCAAATAGGCCATGGATTGTTGCGATGAGTCGAGGTAGGCCATGAACCAAGCTAGGAGCCTTGCCACTTGGACGTGGGCCAGGCCTTGCGCAGGCCATGCAAGCCAGGCCCTGTGCCCAATCATGGACTAGTCTTGTGTCGATCAGTCTGGCGACGAGCCCGGCCCTATGCCCGGCCGTGTGCTAGCCACTGTGCCCGGTACGTGTGCCAGTTCCCGTGCCCCTCAATTCCGGCCAGCACTCGGTCTGGTGCCCGATCAGACCCGGCCATGTGCTCGGTCAAGCTCGGCCGAATAGGCCTTGCGCCTGGTCAGCTCGGTTGATCTGGCCTTGTGTCGTCTGGGCCGGTCATTGGCTCAGCTATGTCCGGTCATGCTTGGGCATATTCCAACCCTTGAACCTCGGTCCGAACGAGATGATCAATCGTAAGTGGACACATAAAACTCTCGTTTATCTTAGTTCATCCCTTAAATTAGCCAATGATTATTTGAGTTTAGTGTTCAAAAGAGGATGAACCATTGGGCGAAGTGTTTAGCACCAATGATTGAGTGTTCTTGAAGGAGAAAGAAGGCCACACGCCCTCAAGGCTTGATGAGCATGAAGACAAGTTGACTTAGTTAAGTCAATAGCTTTATTAGCAACTTCAGTTACAAATTGGCCAATAATAGAGACTTATCTTGCAAGACACCAATGATAAAACCCAAGCTTAGGTGTCCTTTGGAATAATAATGGAGGAGATGACTCATTTAGCCATTAATGGAGTGTCTTGAAGAAGCCATCAATAATTGAGTGAGTTAGGCACCTCATGCCCAAACAAGAAGATCAGGGGCAAGTCAAGCCAAGAAAGGCCATAATTATAGCCTTAGTCATAAATGGCTTAATAGGGTATCATGACTCTAGATTAGAGACTTGGCAACCAAGTTAGAAACACTTGATCCAAATCAAAGCTTGCAAGATAAGCCTTAAGACTTTTTAGACCACTATCACCATTAGTTAAGACTTTTGGCTCATCTTCATCATTAGCCTTAGGAAAGATTGATAATAGTTCCTATCATATAAATAGAGGTGTCCCCACTTGGTTCTTCTTTTTCTCACAACATCACCACCTCTCTCATGCCACTCCCTCTCTCTTGGCTACTTGAGCCCACACTCTTTTTGTCTTCATCGAACATCACTAGAACCACTTCTTTGGTATCTAATAGTAAGTAGATTCCCTAATCTCCAGATAGGATGTTGAGATATGTGATTGACTTGTGTTTGACCCTATTCATGATTGGGAATTGTTGATGTTTATTGTTTGTTTTGTTGTGGTGTAGCATATTTGTGAGTCGACCACGACTCGGCCGCGAAAGAGGGAACATATGGTCTTGTATGCATGCTATGGCATTATGGACCAGACCTTCCTTGGTAAAGGTTTGATATTGAAGCATATCGAATCCGAGCCAAGTTCGGTTCTAGTTCAGCGTTTGGCACGTCGAATCAAGCCACGAGCCCTAGACCGTGGTCGACATACTAGAGGATTACAGATTATTGTTCATGAGTTACACCAGCACTCACGCCTTCGGGCCCTTTTGTTTGCATGAACTAATAAAAAAAAAAGATAAGAAACCGGATTGCTTTATGTTTGTCTCATGGACACACGAGGGACTAAAGCCGTCTACGATGGAATTCGGGACATTGCTTGATGGATTTCGAATGATTGGTAAATTCCGAATGCTCGATGGATTTCAGATGCTTGATGGATTTCGGAAGAACTGATGGATTTCAGTTAATAATAAATGAATCTCGTGTGTTTGTTCTCGCGTAATCGAGATACTGTGTGTTGATGCTTGTTCATGCGTGCACCATTTATGTACCATGCTTGATGTTCTCTTGGTGATGCGTGAACATAAATAATACATAGTCAAGGTAAGGCATGCCTTTGTTATTGATTTGCCATCAACACCCAGGGCGGTAAAGGTTGGGCGCATGTTTGCCGATGATTGCTTCCTCCTAACTTGAAATTAGTGAATTTACTTATTGAGTCCATGACTCATTCCCCGTCGTTTTCCCTCATATTTGTAGGATGACATCCCCACTGGTTCGTTTCGGCACCCCAGTGGAGTTAGTAGTGGATGTGCTTGATGGCATTGATGCGGGTGAAGGTCAAGCCTACCGTAAGGTCATCTCTCAGGTAATGGTAGACGAGGGCTGGACAATCCCCACGCTTATGAGGCGTGGTATATGTGAACTGAGGGTAGTCTGTTCGGCCCTCTTCGCGGGTTCAATGGGTCATTCGGGGGAGTCAATGGTCTTGCACCTGGGGGTGCTGCGAATGGCGAGTAGGTTGCCAAACAAGCGGGGGAAGGAGGCTAACTTTTCGGAAGCTTGTTTTGGGAGTGTTTTGTGAAAGTCATGGTAGCAGAGTAGGATAACCCAACTGTGTGTTTTGACGGGAGTACAAGCGGCTAATGGCCCGTAGATAAGGGCTTGTAATGATAACTACTATCATGTAAATATAAGGATGCTTGTAGTGTGTTCCTAACCTCGTTGTTGTTTGATGTTATTGTGATTGTCCTGAGGATAATATATGCTTTCGTTTGCTCGTAACAAAAGATAAAAATGAACGGAACATCGAAAAAATAACCCCCGAGGGTCATGATCCCGAGTTGGGGTGTGACAATGACACAACGATCACTACAAGATTTTGCCACAAAGTTCACAAGCTTCACTTCAAATGCATCCAAAATATACATTACATATCACACGTGAAAATGAGTTTGCCCCGAGTTTGCAAGAGCGAGCGAGTGAGCAAGCAAGCAAATGAAATTAATCAACCTTTCAACTGAGGATAAATGATCACAAATTTCCAATCCCCAGAAACAAAAAGAGCAAGCAAAATGGCTAAAGAGCTCATGAGCCACTAAAATAAATCAACTTCTCGTGCTTTGAATCTAAAACCAAGTCTACAACGGATCCACAAGCCATATCCAACTTAGAACTTCAATATTTATCCACAAAAGAAAAGACCGCTCAAAGACTCTAAAATTCTAAGTTCTAACCCCTAAAAACAAAACAACAATAAGTATTGATGATCACTCAACATTAAGTTTTAAATTAGAATTACTAGAATTGGAACTCAAACAATTAATGGAAAATCCCACCACATATATTCCTTTCACTTCAATTTGTAAATTTTAAGTACCTTAAATCTGCGCATCAACATAATCCATATCTAACAAAAAGAAGATATTAAATAAAGCATTTATTCATTAGATATACACAGACTACTGGAGAGGGACTGCAGACTTACAGAAGAGGGAGCAACAAGAGCCGTGAGGGAGCGAGACTACAAGTGTAGCAATGAACAACGTAAGCGGCGAGTGAGGTTGTGACTATGAGCGCGAGCTGTGAGAGAGAGGCTTGAGACTTGAGTGAAGAACTAGAAAATGGACAAAAGGTAATTAGAGTTTTTAACTTATAGGAGAAAGAGCGACGAGCGTCAAGAGCACGTGAGGCTGCGAGAGGAGCGATTTGCATCCTGAGCGGCGAGAGAGGCTATGACCTGTGAGTGCTGAGAGCGAGCTGTAAGAGAGATGAGTGGAATAAGGGTTTTTTTTTAGAGAGAGAATGAGGACTAAGGAGCGTGAGAGCGGGAATTAGGGTTTTGAAAACATAAATATTAAAATATATATACCGGTTCAGTTCGGGTGATCCGGGCAGTTGGTTCCACACCTAGAATCAGAAATCGGATCACGAACCATTCCCGATCCGGTCTAGTTCTTTTGCACACCGTAATTATTATATGGGTTAGTTATATTTAACAAATGAGTCATAAAATGAGCTTAGAATGGTAAAACTCAAAATTATATAAGTGTTAAATGTGTTCACAAGTTACATAGACCCAAACCACCTCTATAACTCTTTTTTTACTTTTTCTCGCCCTTATTCAATCTCGCGGTCGCTCATTCCGTGTTTTGACCTCAATTTGGGTATAAATATTCCTAAATTGTGTTAAATATGGAAGTGTTTTAGCAAAATATGAGTTGAGTCGAATTAGGTCGGGTACGTGTTGGATATGGGTTGGATAGAGTATTGGTAACTAAATTTGTATTGCATGACATTGGGTCCATTTGAGTTGGATCATTTTTTACCTGACTTGACCCATTCATTTGACGGGTCTAATGTACACCAATACGAGTAATAATAAAACATACATCATGGTTGATCGCACAAATTGAAAACAAATTAAAAGGGAAACAAATATAAAGCAACTTTAAATACTTTTCAACTAATTTATCAATTTTATATGATTAATAAGTCGGAGTTGGGAGAATATTCTTACTTATGCTCATGACTTGTCATTTTATTTTGCCTCTGTGATTCAATATACATGATATAATTTTGACCAATATCATTTTTTTAATGCTCACCACGTGTCACTTTAATTTGTGTCTAAGTAATTATCACGTGGCAAGACACATGATATAATTTCCTCACGTTGCCCACGTTTGACCAGTATGATTGGGTTTATTTATTTGTCATCCTCAAACTTCTATATTTGTCAAAAAGAAGATAAAGAGAAGGATTTAATTTATTTGTCAACCAACAATGTAAAAAGTTCTTCACATTGGTAGTGGATGCAATAATAATTCAAAAGAAAAAAATATCTCAAATATATTTTCATAGCCATCTCTTTCAACTTTATCTCTTATTCATTTTAAATTTGAAAAAAAATAAAGATAAAATAATTTTTTTTAAAACTATAAAGATAAAGTATCCTCAAATATACCTTACCAAAAAAAAAAGTATCCTGAAATACAACCTTACCCAAAAAAAAAATGTATCCTGAAATACATAATTAATCCATTTTGTCCACTTAATGTAATTTACTCCTCACGTAGCATTTCACTTCACATGTAAGATTGATCCCGTGGCATACGGATTTGTCACAGGGCATGCATTAAGTCTTAAAATTATGGATTTGTTATTCTCAAATAAAGTTCCTTTTGATTTAAATCTTGAAAAAATAGACGATAAAATCTGTGAAACTAAATAATTGCTTTTAATATCGTTGCCAAACATTTATCTCTTTCGGCATTTATCTTTTGATCTTAAAGTTGAAGAAACTTTATAGAGACAAAGCCACCAAAAAACCCCAAACTTATACCCGTGCGACACATGCAAAAAAAAAGTTTGGGGTACATGTGTCGTACGGGTATAAGTTTGGGGTTTTTTGTGTCTCAAAAAATTTTAGAGTAAATGTGTTACAATGAGTATAATTTAAGGTTTTTGGTGACTTTTTTTGAACTTTATAATAGAGTATATTTTGAAATGCCTAATTTATCAATTTGACATTAAATAAAAATGAAAATATGAAATACATTTTCATAATTTGAAGCATACCATTTTTTAGTAAGCCTATAAATACATAATTATTCACTTAATAAAAAATTGAATCGACACTAACTTTTGAAAAAAAAATGAAAGGAAAAGTTTAACTTACAACTTGAAACATGCAAGAAAGTCTCCCGAGGATTTCTTTCTTTTAAAATAAGTGGATTTTTTCTTTGGAATTACACTTAAATAAAATATAACTTTTGGCTTATAGCTTATATATATCTGATGAAGCTAAAAAAAAAAAATCTAACTTCGACTTAGGGGTGAGCGGTTCCCGGTCCGGTCCGGTTCCAAGGTGGAACTGGGAACCGGACCGAGAGAACCGGTTCCCAATTTTGAGAACCGTGGACCGGACCGGTTATTCTAGGACCGGGAACCAGACCGGACCGTTGGTCCGATCCGGTTCCGGTCCCGTCCAATGGAACCGGTTACTTAGAGTTTAGGGTTTTTTTTTGTCAAACACTTAAGATTTGGTTCACATTTTACTAATTTTTATCAATAAATTTATGTCAATGAAGTTCACTTAGAGTTTAATTCACATTTTACTATTTTTTATCAATGAATTTATGATAATGAAATTTACTTAGAGTTTAGTTCACATTTTATTAATTTTTTTAAAGAAAAAAATAACAAAAATATATATTAAATAGTCGGTCCGGTCCGGTCCGGTTCCCCCTCGGAACTGGGAACCGGACATCCCGAAATCCGGTTCCGCTTTTAGGAACCGGGAACCGAACCAATAGTCTCGAGAACTGGACCAAACTCGTCGGTCCGGTCCCGGTTTGGGCGGTTCAAGTTGCTCACCCCTACTTCGACTAATGTGAATTTTCTTTCGTTGAACGAACTTTTTGTTTTTCTGACATTGAACGAACTTGAATCATGCAAAAAAGTCGCCTTAGTTTATCGTCTCGTACTACATTGGGTTACTAACCATGTCATCATATTTGCATAATTTTCCATATTTTCCTAAACCCTAAAATAATGCTTTTCATTGGTCAATTTGAAAATAAAAGTGGAATTTGCATGCTCTTACATATTTTGAGCTCCAATCCCATGTAATAATGTCTCGGAGTTTGGACTCTTATCACCTTTGTTGACACCTAAATTTGGCGACCACTTAGCCATAATTTGCATAGAAAATTAGGGATTAAATTTTAACCCCTAAACAAAAATATCAAAATTGCATAACATATAGTTTAGGTCCATTTAGACTAATTGCATTCCACATCGGATCGGCAGTGACAGACGAGCTTAAAATTCATCGAACGAGACTCGGCTCGCTCGGAAGGTAAGGGCCGAAAATTACAAGTTAAACTGGCTCGGTTGATTTAATTTGGGCTTAATTTAATCCATTGAGCTTAATTAAATAGAAGCCCACATTAATTCAGCCCACTTGAAATTAAATTAAAGCCTAAGCCCAAGCCTAAGCCCATTAGGATTAGCAAGCCCATTTAATTGACCTAGGTTAGCCTTATAAATATATCATTAGGTCACTTAATCGAGGGAGTTCACACACAAATTCAGATCAAATTTTTAGAGAGACGAGTGAAACACGTGAGTGGGAGAGAGAGAGACCGGAGCTCCGCCGTGTGCCATCATCGCGCGCGCCACCCGTCGCGCTGTCACCGCCGTCGGAGCTGCACCGGAGTCGCTCCACCGAGCGCCACCGCCTCCTGCAGCCGCTGTTCCACGCCCCCGCCTGCACAGCGGTCGTTGCCCAGGGCTGTCGTGCACCGCTTGCACCGCGCCGCACCGTCTCTGGCCAGACGTCCCTCCGCCGGCCTTGCCCTACCCGTCATTGCCGAAGACTGCTGCTGCAGCCGCTGTTCCGCCTCCCTTTCATAGCCGCCAACGCCGTTGGTGCCACTGCAGCCGTTGCTCCTCTCCCTCCGCTGCCGCCGTGACGCCGCCTGGACGTCCCCACTCCTCCCGCCGGCGCTGCTGACCACAGCACCGCCGCTCACCAGCCATCGTCACCCGCTGCCCAGTTGCCGGAGAGCCATTCGTCCGCGCCTGTTAGCTGCTGTCCAGAGATTCCCGATTGCCGTTGCCTCCCACCGTTGCCCAGGGCCGTCGTCCACAACTGCTGCACCGCCGCAAGCCACCGCCGCTACCCCTGCTCCGCCGTTCACTGCCCACACCGCCGGAACAGCAGCCATACGCCCGTTGTCCCGCCGTGCCGCCTCGCCATCCCGACGCCGCCGTCACCGCGGTCGTGAGCCGCCGTCGACCGCCCATCGCCGGTTGTCCCATGATCCCAATCCACAAACTCGATCTGCAATTCGAATTTGGAAATTTTCCGCAAATTAGGTAAGGATATTATCCGATATATTTTTTTAAATATTTAGATTCCTAATTTATATATTTTGAATATTCCGTGAATATCGTGTCAATTGCTAGATATCTTAGGATAATGTTTGTGATATCCGCAATGTTTTTAAATATTCAAAATTAGGAATCGTTCCTAATTTAGCAACGTATCTGGACGACTATCCGACCTTATCCCTAAGGTACGATACACGGCGATACGGAAAATCATTACCCTATCCATAATCACTTGGATACGATAATGAATTTTATCTGCTTTCCAAATTTGAACAATCAACTTTCCGTTAATATCTATAACCCTATATATATGACCATTAATTCGATTTCTTTGCCTAATTTGAGTTTGGTAAAACGAATCTTGCGGATTGCGTGGTTGGTTTGAATGTGGTCATTATCTCTGTTTAAATTGTTTTTCCTCTTTAAAAAAAGAAAATCGAAAAAAAATATGTTAGTTAGATTTAAATTAGAATTTTGCATGTTTAGGAATTTTTAAATATGTCCAAAAGAATAGGATAATTATTTCATTTAAATTGGGATTTAAGGTAGCATATTTCCTAGTTTAAATTAGGTGTTATTCTAATCTTAGTGGATTATTTAGGATTTTTTTTAATTTCGAATTTCCATAAAAATTCCAAAAAAAATGAGTTGCTTTAGGATAGATTAGGATAGATTGCATTCTTAATTTGAGTAATTTTTTTATTTCGAATTTTAATAAAAAATACAAAAAAAAGAAGTCATTAGATTGCATGTTATTTTAGGCATTTTTTAATTCCGAATTTCATTAGAAAAATACCAAAAATAAATTATTTGCCCGTCATTAGAAATAGGTCACGTCGTCGCATGTCATATAGATTGCATGTTAGGTCACATTAATCGCATGTTAATTTTCGCACGTCATTGCATATAGACTAGCTTTCATTTAAATAAGTGAAAATCCAAGAAAAATTTGAGTGAATTGCTTGCTAATTAGAAACTTATATTAGGATTGTTGATGTGATTTTCTAGCTAACAATGCAGATGTTTACGTTGCTTCGAGGTAAGTAATTCTCCCAATTTTGCAATTTAGTGTTTTAATTATTGGGTGTTACTTTGGTTTGCATACTCGCATGAACACCTCACATGTTAGTGACTAAGTTGAAATGGATCCAGACTGCATGCCAAAACATTTTTTTTGAAAAGAAAAGGTACCGAAAGGGCGTTAGACTAGATCTAGCGTAATCAAGTCCCCGAGCTTAGAATCTCTAGTTCGTAGAAATAAAACATATCTCCCTATGTTTTATTTAGGTTTCTAATCGACCTACCACAAATAGATTAGTGGCGACTCCAAGCATGAAAACATTTGCGTGTTAAAGACTTAAACCCTAAGTTACGAATTGGTAGGGTTTGAGAGGGCCCGAGTTAAGTTTAGTCTTAATAATCCATTAGCCTGAAAATGACAAAATTTTTTAGGTCGCGACAACCTTTTTTGGATAATGACACAAACAATCCCTGAGCTTTGGTTCAATGTGCAATATAATCCCTCAACTTTTAATTTGGTCAATATAATCCTTGAACTTTAACCTAATTTTAATGTGGTTCCTGGATTTTTAGTACATGTTCAATATGATCCCTGAAGTTGAATTAATGAAAGGATTACATCGAACATTTTCATATAATTTAGGGACTAGGGATGACATTAAACAAATTAAAAGGTCAGAACCACATTGCACATTGAGTTAAATTTCAAGAACCGCATTGAACAAATTAAAAATTCAGAGACCATATTACACGTTGGGCCAAAATTCATCATTTTCCCTACATTTTATACAGTGTCTCAGGGTTTTACAAATTTTTTATTTTTATCTGTCTTCATATATTCCGTTAAAAAAAATAAAAAAAATTGTATAAAAATCGTCGGTCCTTTTAGATATCATCCAGCATGCGGAGACGATGGGACCACCGTGTGTCGACAGGTTTCTATCTGCAAAACACGAACCGGTCCCCGTCTCGTTTCCTCCTCGGCCTCACCCGACCGACAAACCGGTCCGACCGCATCAAACCGGGCCGGTCGCGCCCGACCGGGCCCGGCGAAACCCCGACACGAACAGCAGCGACACGCGGTTCGCAGCTTCGCAACAAAAACCTAAAGCTCGTGTCGCGCTCGCTCCCTCGATTCTCTCTCTCCCAGGGACGCAAGAGCATCATCGAGCAGTGTGTCGAGGAGTAACTGAAAGAGATGGTTTCCATCGCAAGACCCAGAATTCGATTCTTGTCATCTCGGTAATCTGTCGTCCCCTCGGAACGATTCCTTCCGTGAAAATGGGCGTGGGTTCTTGAAAGCGTTTCTTGAAAAATCCCGCATCTGGGGTGTCTGGCCAAATCAGTCCCCACCACCCACTTTTCTTCCCCCGACTGTTCCGAGCGAAATGGCGCGGTCTGTTCCCGGGCTCCCTAGTGGCGAATTCGGGGATTGATCTGCGGGGGCAATTGCGGAGGATCGCGGCGCATTAGGTGATGTGAGCGGAAATCTGGTTTTCTTGTTAGGTCATACTGGGGTTGTTGATTGAAAGTTGCTGGCTGTTGTTCGAGTTTCTTGGGTGTTTAGATCTAGGCACCGTGTGATGCTGTGCCATGGGCTTATCGGTTAGAGCATGTTGCTGATTCTGACACGTGGAGAAGGAGAGACGTCCGTGCCCTTGTCGTTTCTATATTCATGTGCTTATCACTTGGGATAGTTAACATCACTGGGTCAAGCTTCATCGCTTTGGATCTTCTTGGTGCTCTTGCTGGGTGGTTTTTGGATGATGTGAAGGAATGGAAGTGAGAACGGCGTTTGCTGTGTAGGTGGGGAGGGGGTCGAGACATCAAAATTATATGTCTTTTCGACACGAATTGGTCCTTTAAGAGCTTGTACATCGCGAGGTACGGATGGCTTTGTTCAAAAGCATTATTCAGGACGTGAAGGACGAGATTGGGAACATCTCTAGGAAAGGGTTCGATCATGTGAAGTTTGGGTATGGGCTGAGATCACGCTCGCATCGGGTTGTTCAGGACAGTTCGGTAGTAGTCGATGCATTAAAGCAGAGTTGTTGGGCGAGCATGCCGCCTGAGCTCTTGAGGGATGTGTTGATGAGGATAGAGGAGTCGGAAAGCACATGGCCACCGAGGAAAAATGTGGTTGCTTGTGCTGGTGTTTGCCGGAACTGGAGGGAGATAATGAAGGAAATTGTGAAAACACCGGAGGTGTCTGGCAAGTTGACATTCCCAATTTCATTGAAGCAGGTCTGTCATAGTGGTTCTCAAATCGCCTTCTTTAACTGTACTGTTCAAGCTATCAATAGTTCATTGTGTTTGCTTTTGTTTTGCATTGGCTTGGATCTTTACCTCTTGTTCGGCATTACTCAATGATATGTGTCCTCTCTAGATAGTAGATTTGGTTGAATGAGCCGGTGGTCCTGATGGAAGCAACACATAACCCCAAGAGGAGAAAATGTAGAAAGAATTTGCTTTTTCATAAAAAAAAAGGGTGAAATTATTTGTTAACTGTGAGAAGAAAGAATTCCTTCCTTATGTTTTCTAACTTTTTCTTCCCTATGGCTTCTCCATGTCCTGCATATTGGGCCAGGATTGTGTTTGGACGTTGATTTAAGTCATTTGGATAGCACAGATTTACGGTATCCTCATTTTTTAACTTACTCGGGGACATTGCTTGATTTATTCTCTAGTACATGGGAGACACCACATCTAATCTAACATCTCCGCCCTTCAATCTTGCTTTTTTTTTTTTCCATGTTCATATCACCTGAAGAGGTTTCTGATGGATTAATTCTTTCTTCTTTTTGACGAGGAGAGTTTCCTGCAGTTTATTTGTAATTGAAATTGCAATAATCTATAAAATTTCTTCATTACTTTGGTCTCTAATTGTTTCATAGTTGTAATTGCGATGATTTATTTGCAAAAGTTGTTGACTCTCAAATGTAATCATCAAGCACTTAAATAGATTATTTTGTTAGCCAATATATGCCGGGTGGTTTCTTCTATTTCAATAACTTAGGAAGATTAAATGATAAAGTAGTAACTTCTATCAACAGCAAGTTCTTCAAGCTTAACCTTCATAATTATCTCATAAAGGGCATCACGACTACATATTTTGTACAATGCCCTGGTGTTATATTAGTTATAATGCTGGGAAGGTAATGGTTCTGAGCATTTCTTATCAAGGAAAATGATTGTGGACACGTTTATTATTATTAACTCATAATCTTTGGCTAAATGTGCAGCCTGGTCCAAGGGACTCCCTTCTTCAGTGTTATATTAAACGCAATCGCAGCAACCAAACATATTATCTATACCTCAGCTTAGATCAAGGTGAGAACAGGAAAACCTGTTTTTTTTTCTTTTCTTTTTGTCCATACTACTTTGTTTTGAAACCAGAGCATCCTTTTGCTCTTACTCAGGGCATTGTTAGTTCTGGACCATGGAATTAGCCTTTCAAGTTGGTCTAGGTTTTCTATAAAGTTTTAGCTGTTGGTTGTCTGTATTATGCATACGAGATATTCGAGGATTCTCGTTGTTTCCTCTTTAAGAGAAAATGTGTAAGGCCCTGTGGACGCGCTATCTTTGCAGCTTTAAATGAAGATGGCAAATTTCTTCTTGCTGCACGGAAGCTCAGGCGCCCTACCTGCACAGACTACGTCATCTCTTTAAATCCAGATGACATGTCCAAAGGGAGTAGCACATACATTGGAAAATTGAGGTACTTACCGAAAGTTTTTCTCATGCTGAATCTGAATGTTCATGCTGCTTATGTTTAACCCCTTGCATTCTTTAACGATAGGTCAAACTTTCTGGGCACAAAGTTCACAGCATTTGATGCACAGCCTCCAAATGCTGGCTCCAAAGTTATGAAAAGCCGGTCCACCAGGCTAGTGAACTTTAAGCAAGTCTCCCCGAAAGTTCCTGCTGGAAATTACCCTGCAGTGCACATATCTTATGAGTTGAATGTCTTGGGATCGAGGTAGGAAAACTGACTTGTTCCACTTTACTACCAAAAAAACTATTTTTAGAATGATTAATTCTAGATTCTCAACTAACTGTTTATTCCTGCATTTTATTTGTTTTGGGTGTGGAAAGCAGGGGACCGAGAAGAATGCAATGTGTCTTGGATGCCATACCTGCCTCTTCGATTGAGCCAGGAGGAGTTGCCCCAACACAGACTGAATTTATGTCCAGCACTCTCGAGACATTTCCCTCATTCTCTTTTTTCAGATCTAAATCTACCCGCGTAGAGAACCTTCAGTCTGAGAGACCAATGTCTGCTCCGAAAGATGGGATGTTGGTATTGAAGAACAAGTCCCCGAGGTGGCATGAGCAACTCCAGTGCTGGTGCCTAAATTTTCATGGACGGGTTACTGTTGCTTCAGTGAAGAACTTTCAGTTGGTGGCTTCTCCAGAACAAGGACTCGCCGGTCCAGAGCATGAGAACGTTATCCTCCAGTTTGGAAAAGTGGGGAAGGATGTATTCACGATGGATTATCAATATCCTATCTCAGCTTTCCAATCATTCGCCATATGTCTCAGCAGTTTCGACACTAGAATCGCTTGTGAATAGTTGAATGCCAGGTACTCATCTCTCCATTGTTTTTTTTTTTTTGGTAAAGTAAGAAAATCTCTCCATTGTTATGCAGGCTATTACTGGTTAATTTGATAAGAATGATAAGCAATTTTTTTTCCAATTTTTATATACTTCTGTTCGGCAATTTTAATGTTATAAATTAATGGTTGTATCAATATTCATCATGTAGATATCGCATTTTTATTGTTCTTTTTATTTTCTGGGGTTTTATCTTCATGAGAATGTTACATGTAGGGTGCCTTCTCACATCATGGTCAAGCTCTCAAGCTCTATGTTCTTGCATAACACCCTGAAGTGTACATGCGGTGATTTTGTCTAGTTTCAGTTTTTCAGCATTTCCATCTGGCATTCATTGTGAACAGTTACTTTTCTTTGGTTAATAGCTACTAGCTTTTCATGTATTGATAAATAAAGGCTTACAGGTAAAACCGAACAGTATATACGGTGACTGTTTGCTATCTTATCGTGTTGTAGCTTAAGCTTTTGGGTTCATTTGCACTGACTCCAATATGTATTCTTTCCTTACTGGGAGGTTTTTCTAGGCAAGAGAAAAGGATTTCTTGGAAGGCATAGCGGTTTAACGTGTTTCTGGGGAGCATTCTGATCAAAGGATTTTGCCAGGACTCCGTAGCACCTTTTTTTCTTTTTTGAAGTTTACCCCGACTTGTCTGGTTTTCCCATTGATTTTTCATTGTATATATGTGCTTTTGCAGCTGGAGAGACATTTGTGTGTATGAGTTTGTTTTCTTGTGCTTTTGACTAATGTATCCGGATTCTTTGGTGAATGATTGCTGAGGGATGCCTAGTCAGTTTGCTGACAGCTTTGGAAGAAGCCAATGCTGAAAACTAACTTTTCGCGAGGATGTAAGTCAACATATAGGTTGCATGAGGCCGGTAAATAATGATATTTGAACCTTCGGGCTTTTGCCTATGAACACAAAAAATTCAGAGGATGCACTTTGGCTATGGTGACTTGAACTACTCTTCAGAAGCTTTTAGGTCAATAACACACACAAAACCAAACCCGAACCAGTAGTTCTACACGGAACTGAAAAATAACTTAGGCAAATTGTGAATTCACTTTGGAGCTCTATGTTGTCAACCGTTTCTTTTGCTAATATTGTGGCAACAGACGTGCGATGTGCAACAATTTTGACCCCAAAAGTAAAGTAGACCTCTGTGGATGATGAACTAGCAGCTACTCTTCAGAGATGCTCTAAGACAATAATGGTCTGTCAGAATGAGTAATAACGGCGATCTTGTTTCCTAATTAGGTGGGAAATTAGCCAGTGTGCCCAACATAGTTTGTTCCTTTGTTGGGCCAATACCAGTATGCTATGTGTTCTTGACTCATTCACTGCATCAAAATTATCATACATTTTGGTGCGGATACTTCAAAACAATTAACAGTGTGCGGCCCAAGCTTAGCAGATCCAAAGTCATGCAGACACAACAAATCAATGAAATTCAAGAGGGGTAACTGAATATGGTTACTGGAGCCTGTTTTCCACCAGAACAAAGGAAATTTCTAGCCTAGTCTGTAATTACTCTACTCTTAATGAACTAGATTCAGGACCTACCTAGTGATATGATGAAGAAGGATATCAGAGTTCCGACCACCCCAAATGGTGAAATTATCATGAAATTTCCGAAGAACTGCTTCTTTTAACTCTTTTGATTTCGAGTTGATCATGTTCTACACAATGGTGCAACCATTCCATGTCAAAAGTTGGATTGAAGAATTTATAGTACCAAACAATGTCTACTAGTCAGCATCATACCACCCAACTGAAACAGTCACCCGAATAACTTGGTCAGTATCTCATTTTGAGAGGCGGGAATCGAAGTGCGTGTGTGGAGGAGACGCTGCTTCGACCCCATATTCGGGTGTTATGTTCAAATACTCCTGCCCGCACACGCACACGCACACGCACGCTCGCACAGACAGAGTATCGACCAGTGAGTTCAGAGCGACTGAAAAATGATTTCCATTACAAGACCCAGAATTCGATTCTTGTCATCTTGGTAATCTGTTGTCCCTCGGGCTGATTCCTTCCGTGAAAATGGGCGTGGGTTCTTGACAGCGTTTTGAAAATCCTCATCTGGGTGTCTGACCAAATCAGTCCCCCCCTTCATTCTGTTCCGAGCCAAACGGTGCAGTCTGTTCCCGACTCTCTCGTGGTGAATTTGGGGGAATATTGATCTGTGGGGGGCAATTGCGGAAGATCCATGCAATGTGTAATGCCATGCGATTTCTTCTCTTTTATACATGGGCTTATCAGTTGGAGGATGTTGCTGATTCTTACGCGTGGGGTGGGAAAGACGTGTGTGCACTTATCGGTTCTCTGTATTCACGTGCTTATCGCTTGGGTTGGTTACATCACTGGTTGGAGCTTCATTTCTTTTTGGATCTTCTTGGAGCTCTTGCTGGGTGGTTTTTGGATGATGGGAAGAAATGGAACTGAGAATGGCGTTAGCTGTGTAGGTGGGAGGGGGGGTCGAGTTCCCAGAGTTCATGTCTTTATACACGAAAGGTACGGATGGCTTCGTTCAAAAGCATTCCTCAGGACATGAAGGAGGACGAGACCGGGAACATCCTTAGGAAAAGGTTCGGTCGTGTGAAGTTTGGGTGTGGGCTGAGATCACGCTCGCATTGGGTTGTTCAGGACAGTTCGGTAGTGGTCGATGCATTGAAAGAGTTGTTGGGCGAGCGTGCTGCCCGAGCTCTTGAGGGACGTGTTGATGAGGATAGAGGCGTTGGAAAGCACGTGGCCTCGGAGGAAAAATGTGGTTGCTTGTGCCGGGGTTTGCTGGAACTGGAGAGAGATCATGAAGGAAATTGTGCAAACCCCGGAGGTGTCCGGCAAGTTGACATTCCCAATTTCATTGAAGCAGGTATTTATTGCGGTTCTCATATTGCCTTCTTTAACTGTTTGAAAGACCGTAGAAACATTGTGTTAAGTGTGAGAAGAAAGAATTCTTTCCTTCTGTCTTCTAACTTTTCTAACTGTATCTGCTTTTTTCTTCCCGATGGCTTTCTCATGTCCTGCATATTGGGCCAGGATTGTGTTTGGACGTTGATTCAAGTCATTCAGATAGCACAGATTTACAGTACCCTTTATTCCTTTTAACTTACTTGGGGGCATTGCCTTGATTTATTCGTAAAGTACCTAAGGACGAATTTCACAGTGTGAATCATAGTGACTATATGGAATAGGAAGGAAGGTAACATCATGCTTCAGGACACCACATCTAAAATTTAGCAGTCTCCACCCTTCAATCGTGCTCTTTTGCATGTTCATATCACCTAAAAGTGGTTTCTGATGGATTAATTTTTTCTTTCTTTTTAATTGGGAGAGTTTCCTGCAGTTTATTTGTAATTGGAATCTCAACAATCTGATGAAATTTCTTCTTTACTTTTGTCTTATAATTGTTTTATAGCTGTGATTACAACGATTTATTTGGAAAAGTTATCGACTCTCAAAATGTGATCAGCAAGCACTTAAAATAGATTATTTGTTAGCCAATGTATGCCGAGTGGTTTCTTCTATTTCAATGCCTTGGACAGATTAGATTACATGATAAAGGAGTAATTTATATAGACAGCAAAGTTCTTTTAAGCTTAAGCTTCGTCAGTATCTTGTCACGTGCACCGCAACTACATTGGTTGTACGATGGAATTCCTTGGTGTTATGTTAATTATAATGCTGGGAAGGTAATGGTTGTGGACATGTTTTTTTTTGGTAAGGATGGTTGTGGACATGTTTATTATCAATAAACTCATAATCTCTGGATAAACGTGCACCCTGGTCCAAGGGTCTCCCTTCTTCAGTGTTATATTAAACGCAATCGCAGCAACCAAACATATTGTCTCTACCTCAGCTTAGATCAACGTGAGAACAGGACAACCTATTTTTTCTCATCTTTTTGCCCTATATCTTATATTTTCAAAATACCAGAGCATCGTTTTGCTCTTACTCAGGGCATTGTTTGTTCTGGACCATGGAATTAGCCTTTCAAGTTGGTCTAGTTTTTCTATAAAGTGTAATTTGTTGGATGTCTGTATTTGCAGCTTCAAATGAAGATGGCAAATTTCTTCTTGCTGCACAGAAGCTCAGGCACCCTACCTGCACAGACTACATCATCTCTTTAAATCCAGATGACATGTCCAAAGGGAGTACACGTACATTGGAAAATTAAGGTACTTACCGAAAGTTTTGCTCATTCTGAATCTCAATGATCATGCTGCTTATTATTAACCCCTTGCATTCTTTAATGATAGGTCAAACTTTCTGGGCACAAAGTTCACAGCCTTTGATGTACAGCCTCCAAATGCTGGCTCCAAAGTCATGAAAAGCCGGTCCTACAGGCTAGTGAACTTTAAGCAAGTCTCCCTGAAAGTTCCCACTGGAAATTATCGTGCAGTGCACATATCTTATAAGTTGAATATCTTGGGACAGAGGTAGGAAAACTGACTCGTTCCATTTTACTACGAAAAAAACGATTTTAAGAAGGTTTAACTCTAGAGTCTCAACAATTAGTTGAGACTCTAGAGTTTTTTTTTTTTTGGTAAGGGTTGAGACTCTAGAGTTTTTTTTTTTTTTTTTTTTACCTTACCAAAAAAAAAACTCTAGAGTCTCAACCCTTACCAAAAAAAAAAAAAAAAAAAAACTCTAGAGTCTCAGCTAATTGTTTCTTTCTGCATTTTATTTGTTTTGGTGTGGAAATCAGGGGACCAAGAAGAATGCAATGTGTCATGGATGTCATACCTGCCTCTTCGATTGAGCCAGGAGGAGTTGCTCCGACACAGACTGAATTTATGTCCAGCACTCTTGAGACATTTCCCTCATTCTTTTTTTGCAGATCTAAATCGACACACGTAGAGAACCTTCAGTCTGGGAAACCATTGTCTGCTTTAAAAGATGGGATGTTGGTATTGAAGAACAAGTTGCCGAGGTGGCACGAGCAACTCCAGTACTGGTGCCTTAATTTCCATGGACGGGTAACTGTTACTTCAGTGAAGAACTTCCAGTTGGTGGCTTCTCCAGAACAAGGAGTAATTGGTCCAGAGCATGAGAATGTTATCCTCCGGTTTGGAAAATTGGGGAAGGATGTATTCACGATGGATTATCAGTATCCTATCTCAGCTTTCCAAGCATTTGCCATATGTCTGGGTAGTTTCGACACTAGAATCGCTTGTGTTGCCAGGTACTGATCTCTCCATTGCTATGCAGGCTATTACTGGTTAATTTGATGAGAATGATAAGCAATTCGTTTCCAATTTGTATGAACTTCTGTTCGGCAATTTTAACATTATAAATTAATGCTTGTATCAATCTTCATCATTTAGATATCAATTTTTATTGTTCTTTATACTCTGGGGTGTTATCGTCATAAGAATGTGAATGTAGGGCGCCTTATCACATCATGGTCAAGCTCTTAAGCTCTATGTTCTTGCATAACACCCTGAAGTGTACATGGGTGATTTTGCCTTGTTTCAGTCTTTCAGCATTTCCATCCGGTCTTCATTGAGAATACTTGCTTTTCTTTGGTTAATAGCTACTAGCTACCTGTATTGATAAATAAAGGCTTACATGAAAAAATGAATGGTGTATGTGGTGTCTGTTTGCTATCTTATCGTGTTGTTGCTCAAGCTTTTGGGTTCATTTGAACTGACTGCAATTTCTATTTTTACCTTCCCGGGAGGTTTTTTCTAGGCAGGGATTTCATGGAAGGCATAGTGGTTTAACGTGTTTCTGGGGAGCATTCTGATCAAACGATTTTGCAAGAACTTGGTAGCACCCTCTGTTTTTTTTTTGAAGTTTACCCAGACTGGTCTGGTTGTCCTATTGATTTTTCATTGTATCCATTAGCTTTCGCAGCTGGAGAGACATTGGTGTGTATGAGTTTGGTTTCTTATGCTTTTGACTAATATATCCCAATTCTTTGGTGAATGATTGCTGAGGGATGCCTACTCAGTTTGCTGACAGCTTTGGAAGAAGCCAATGCCGAAATCGAACTTTTCGTGTGCTTACTTGATTAATTATTCTGAAATGAAGAGTTATGATATCAGTGAAATATATAGGTTGCATGAGGCCGGTAAATAACGATGTTTGAACCTTCGGGCTTTTGCCTATGAACTCCAAATATTCAGAGGATGCACTTTGGCGATGGTGACTTGAACTACACTTCAGAGGCTTTTAGGTCAACCAGTGAGAAATGCAGAATATTGTTCAAAGCACTACTCATTTTGATCATCCACCTTCCACAGCAAAGAATTCATGGCATGTTTTTCAGTTTGACTGTGAGTTATTTGAGCAGAGTCAGGTGAAATTTATACAAGGCCAAGCTTGTAAAACCCTTTTCCCCCTAAAAGGAGCATCTCCTAGGTATGTTTACACCAACCCCTTCCAGTGTGAACTTCATAATAATTTTATGTTGGCCTTAGAACTTTCATGAATTAGCCCTTAGTGACGGTGACATTCCTGAACTGTTTATTCTTTTGTCAACAAATTCCTGAACTGAACCAGGCATCTTAGTACTAAGTTTTTGCAGGTCTCTTGCCAAATTTGTCCAATTCTCCAATGCATCGATTAGATGAATACTCTGTCAATCTTTCGCATCGTGCAATTCGCATAGAAGGGGAATGTTGAGTCGTAATCATCAGTATCTTGGGAAATTGAAAACGGTTCACAGGCATTCCAAAATAATTTAGTGCGCTAATGTGAAGTACAAACAGTTTATTATCGTCGATATAGAGTGAAAAGCGGAGAAATACATAGGTAAATTAGTGTGCGCAGCAGTTCTGGATCAAAACATCTCCAGATCAGAAGGGTGGACCTCCAGGACCGGGAGGGCCATATGGTCCGCGAGGCCCGAAGCCGAAGCAATCTTGTAGCAACCAGCAACAGCACAAGCAGTACATGCTGCAAAGGACGGAAGAGTCATTAACAGGAATTCAAGCGTCGTTGCCATCATTTTTCTAACAAGACGGGTACTCCTAGTCCTATACGATCTTCTTGAACTATG
The DNA here is from genome assembly GCA_031216185.1 of Syzygium aqueum. Taxonomy (NCBI): domain Eukaryota; kingdom Viridiplantae; phylum Streptophyta; class Magnoliopsida; order Myrtales; family Myrtaceae; genus Syzygium; species Syzygium aqueum. The sequence continues at coordinate 4,629,758 of CM062238.1, read as the reverse complement.
AACATGTTTGGATTCTACTTTTGTCGAGATAAAGCCAGCAAGATAACACAGGTTTCAATCACATACGTTTCCACCCAAAAATGAAAATGTACATCTATAAAACGCTTCAACTGTACTGGATATGGTAGATCAAGCAAGAGGAAGACAATGCTCACCAAGAAGATACCATGCTGCATATGCCATCAAAGCACCCACCGAAGAAGCCTCCAGGTCCGAAGAAGCCGCCACCGGGACCCCATGGACCTCCGAATCCAGGACCCCAAGGCCCTCCTGGTCCGCCGCCCCACGGCCCCCCGGGGCCAGGACCCCACCCAGGTCCACCAAAACCCGGACCTCCGAAACCAGGTCCGCCGAACCCTGGTCCTCCTGGTCCGCCGAACCCTGGTCCTCCTGGCCCGCCGAAATCTGGTCCTCCAGGTCCCATTCTATCGCCTGAGGACAGATGAGGATCAGACACCTGTGGTATGTGGGGCACCGACTGATTACCGGAGAGATTCGCGAGTCGAGCTCAAGCAGGGAACTGTTCAAAGAGGAAATATCAAGATGGGTATGTGCAGATGAAGACAATGAAACGGCTTCAGACAGGGCTCTAAAAGGAGAGATCTTAATACGTGGGCGGATGAGGCAGTTTCCTTAGTGCCAAAGCATCTTGCTTTTGTATTTGAATCCTAGTTGCTCACGAAAATGTCAACCGAATTTCTCAAAGAACAAGAACTGCCATTCAAAGCAGGGCAGTTGCTCTCTCCTTGCCCACACCAACCATTCAAAGCCTTCAACTTCAGTACAGTTAGAACGTGAGTCTGATCGAGATAAGTAACCACTCACAATGACTCTCAAAGGGTCGATCGATAACAATCTTTTCGTTATTCACAGAAACACAAACACAACACGATAAACTTGAAACAGATACGAATGACCAGTTTTGACCAATCTCTGACAAAAGCACTTTGAGATCAGGGTGAAATGATTTCCCAACGACATGACATGGCACGAATGACCGAGCTTAGTATGATTGCATGGCTTGATTCGCTAGCCCTTGTTCGGTCTATCTTTCACTGGTATTTGTACCATGAATATCAAGATCTGCAATCACTAGTTGCCCATCTCTTGATAATTAAAGCTGCTCAAATCAATTCACAGCTGTGCTACCCCTATCATGGTCAGTATATTTACTTATAATGTCACAATTTCATATTTAGAGACAAACTGTAGGAGTATTGCTCTTCTGTGATGCCCGCAGGGGCTCTTACACTTTAAGCAAATGCATGAATTCCCTACTTTTGGCAAGTGTACCGATCGATTGCATTTCGAAAATTCGAAAGAGAGTGAACTGAATCTTGACATTATGCACGGATTACAAAAAGATTACGATGCCAGAAGAATATGCTATGGACGAACCTTAAGCCTTGTATGCAACTTAAAGCGTTGCGTTCAAGAGTCAAGAATCTTTCGATTTTTCTTGGTTCTGTTGAACTTCCTGTGCTTGTAATCCGTCGTTCAGTCCCCTTTCGGATATGTGCAAATGAACTCGTTAGAGAAAAAAGAAGTCCCGCCATGGAAAAACAATCATTTAGAGCCCGAAAGTATGGGGGTAACGGCGACATGTGCACAAAAGCATAATGCTTTTCAACTGTCATTAGTTAAAGACTCCATACCGAGAAAAGTGGAAATTTAATTCCACGGCAAAAAGCCATAAACAGAGACAAAGCAAAACCATTGTCCATAATGATTTTCATGCATAAGTACAGTCATTAATGACGAGCTCTGGTGATTATCCAGTATGCATGAGTTAGGGCAGCCCCCTTGTTAGGCCAAAAAACAGTGGGCACCCAGTTAATCAATGAATCTAGCGAAGCTTCCATTTCATATTATAAGAAAATGTACAAGCTTTCATTTCCTACAGAGATCCAAAAAATTTGACATTTCAGGTTTAACTTTCTGAACAGAACAGAACTCCAGAAACCCTAGACATATCTACCGTTCAAGAAAAGACCGCTTGTATAGAAACCAAAGAGAAAAGAGAGGGGATGATGAAATCCCCCTTTGAATGAGCAACCCAAGCACTAATTCGAGCCTTGAATGCTCTGCAGAAGATGCTCGATTCTGTACTTCATAATGGGTTGACCGGACCGTGTCTTCTTGAACATCTTCACTCTTTCTGCCTTCCTCCGAGCCTCGGCTTTCTCCCTCTCTTCTTTCTTTGCTTGTATAATTGCCTCCCTCTCCTTTCTTGCTATCTCTTCCTCCTCACGCTTCTTCTCATACAGCTCCCTCAGACTACTTGAACCTCCCCTCTTGTTCTTCTTATTTCTCTTGTTAGATTCCTCCGTTTCCTTTACGTCCTGCAAAAAACATCAACATTAGGCACTTAAGCTTGAGTGAATCTTAGTGCACCTAGACGGCAGAAAGGAAAAGAAATTTCGCAAGCCCAATGTGCATAAATTGTAGAGTTCACCTTAAATTCAGCTAAAGGTCAGGAGGATTAGTCCGCAATCACAAGCTCAAATATCAGAAAAAATGCAAGTGAAAAATAGAAAGTTTAGATGAGATCTATAAACTAAAAAAATCACATGCAAATAAAAGTAAATTTACGCAGAGTCTGGATTAGAAGGGTATAAAAGTACAGAGTGATTAGGAAACTAAAAGTATTGCATATGGTTATGATCATAGTATGTTATGTTGTTTAGTCCATCTTTCACTATTAACATGAAAGCCTGTTACAACTTGTTGTCTTTTTTCATTAAATAAAGTGATCTTTTCATGCTACTACATCTTTTTTAAGTAGTAAACCATAACATGATTTATTGTATTTATGAAGTAGTACAAGGTCAAATTAATCATAGAGATATAATTAGATTCCTTTCCATTATTTTCTCTTCTTCTATCAAACACAAAATGGCCGAATCTCTTCATTTCCGTTCTTACTTTCTCCAGCCCAATGTGCACTAAATCGTAGAGTTCACCTTAAATTTCAGGAAAAGGTCGGGAGTATTACTCCGCATGCACAAGCTCAAATATTAGAAAAAATGGAAGTGAAAAATAGAAAGTTTAGATGAGATATATAAACTAAAACAATCTCATGCAAATAGAAGTAAATTAACACTCGATTTGGAATAGAAGAGCATATAAGTACGGAGTGATTAGGAACCTAAAAGTATTGTATGTGGATCTGATCATAGTATGCTACATTGTTTAGTCTGCCTCTCATTATTACCATGAATGCCTATTACAACTTGTCTTTTTTCGTTAAATAGTAAACCATAACATGATTTATTGTATTTATGAAGTAATAAAAGGACAAAGTAATCATAGAGATATATTTAAATTCCCTTCCATTCTTTTCTCTTCTTCAATCAAACACAAAATGGCCAAATTCCCTTTGTTTCCTTTCTTTCTTTCATAAGAATCCAAACTACAATAAAAATCAAATTCTTTGCTTTCCATTCTTTTTCTCTCCCGAGTCATCATCCGAATCATTTCCATTCCCTCCTAATCACTCAATCCAAACTGAGTGAAATGTGATGAATCGAGCTTTTGACCATCAAGACACTCAGAATCAAATATTTGAGTTGCCATTGCTCATGAAGTTAATAAATCCTCTCAGCTGAGATACTGCAGAAGAAATCGGTCTTACAGAATCACTCTGAAATGGATCCTCCCTACTCATTCATCAGGCAGAACCAAAAGATATCAAAAAGAGCATTCAGATAAAGGTGGAACTATACAACCATAATAAAAAAAAAGATTTTTATTTACCATGAAAAGGAAATCTGCACAAAACATATATTATACTAAATGTCAACGAGATTGGAAGTCAGTTCTCATGGCAGGAAGCAGACATGACAAATAATGACATCATCAAATGCCACAACAAACCTCTGAAGGTTTCACAGCCGAGGGATCATTTTGCTCACTTAGATGCTTTAGGGATTTCTTGTACTTGCTGATGTACTTGGCATTTTTGTAGAACTCCCTTTGCTTTTCTGTTAGTGATGAAATCCATCAGCTCACGAGATTAAGGGAAAAAACATTTCAAAGAAACATGAAGTTGCAGATAATAGCCAACATCTCTAATCATAGAAAAACAGTCTTGCTCTGATTGTACACAAAAAAGACAGGCAAAAGGTTAAGGGGGCAAACCAAAACAAAGAACCTATACTAAACAAGAACAAAGAAAGGAAATGCATATATATGTAAAGCAACAAAATTTCCTAAAATTCAAAAGTAGGTCACAGAGAGACAAGTCAATTATCACTGATCCCTTATCAGGGGTCTGAAGTTGCCAAAAGCTGTCCACCAGAAGCTGAAGATGTATTAAGTTGGTCATGGGTCACTCCAGTCAACAGATCCTCTAAGCATACTGAAAGGAACATTGATTTCGAGACAGGTTGGAAGGAAATAAACCCAAGATGCTTGTCAACATCTAAAAGAGAAATATTCCTGTTAGCCTCCTTTAATGAGTGAAAACCTAGACCAATTGCAATCTCAAAGAATGGTAAAAGCATCCTCCTTGTTCAACGTCTATCACCTTAACCCCTAGAACTTCGGAAAATTTATCTCACAGGCCCTTCCTTCACTTATAAGGAGAGGGAACTGCAGGACAAAAGAAGTGCTTCTTCCAAAAGTTTATCCGGAGGGTCAGTAATTGTCTGTGAGAAGCCTTACACTCACCACACTAGAAATAGCCATTGTAAGTACTAAGTAGATCATCTTTTATTGCTGAGATCTTCATAGTCTTAGGTATGACTCAAAAGATTAGAAATATAGACAGAAACTGGATGCCTTAGCAACCCCCTCTTCATGAAGCAGCAACAGTAAGAAATCAAATGGACATTGAAATCCAGTAACAAAAGCTTGAGTGATCACAACAACCACAAGCTGCGTGAGAGAGACAAGAATTCAAGCAATTGCGTCATCACAAACAGTAGATCAAATTTGGATTGCCCTCCCACACGTAATAGATAGACAGAATCCCCGGAAACTAATCTAGCACCCTAGAATTCATCAGGCCAAAACCATCTCAATAACAAAATCATATCGCAGAGCTATAGTATGGATATCGACCTGGACCTACCCTCTCTAGTGCACCACTCTGCATTTCACTTCGCTGCGCTTAGATTGACCAAGAGTCACAAAATTCTCGTTGAATAAGCTCATAATGACACAGTGAGTAACTCACTCCCCACCAAAAATACTCTGCCTTTGATTCCTCCAACTACCAAAAAGATTGAAACTTTCCCATTCGCACCTCACACCCAGCAAACCATATGACCACCTCATTCCAAAACAACCGCAAGCAAACAGACACACGCACGCACACACCCACATCGCCCCCATGCAAACCAAAAACCACCGGCAAAACCAATGAAAGACGGAGCGCGCGCGCGCGCACGTACTGATCAGAGCAGGGTTGTACTGATTCCGATTCGAGGTCGACTTTATGTTCGCAAAAGCTTCGAGGGAGAGGCCGCCGCCGCCGCCTCCCAAACGCATCACGTTCCCCTTCTTCTTCTTCATCGCCGCCGCCTTGCCGTTGTTCCCCGCCGGCTTCGAGGAGCCGCCGAACCTGCCCCGCTTCCCATGGGGCGCTTCGTCCTTGTGCGCCCGACCCTTCATCGCCGCGGCGGATCACGGCGCGTAACCGACCCGAATTTCGCCCGATGATCGCAAGGTTTCAGGCGAAACGGAGAAGGTAAACTCTGCGAGAGAGAGAGAGAGAGAGAGAGAGAGTTCGGAGCCCTAATTCTCCCGGATTTCCCTTTCTCGGGTCACCTTCGGGTTCCGGCCCAATGGGCCTCAATTCTGATGACGTGGCGAAAAATTTGCCGTTCGGAGCTGACGTGGCACACCACATGGATATATTCAAGAAAAAATATCGGGGTAATTGACATAAATATTTCCTAAACTTTCACCTAATGTGCAACGTGGTTCCTGAATTTTAAATTTGTTTAATGTGATCCATGAACTTTAACTCAATATACAATGTCGTCCTCGAACTTTCAATTTGTTTAATGCGGTTCCTGAACTTTCGATATATATTCAATTTAGTCTTTGGACAATATGAAAATGTTCAATGTTGTCTTTGAAATTGAATTAATAAAATGATAATATTGAGTATTTTCATATAATCTAACTTGAACATGTACCAAAAGTTTAAAGATCACATTGAACAAATTTAAAGTTCAAAAACTATACTACATATTGGGTCAAAGTTTAGAGACTATTTGTGTCTCTATCCAAAAAAATAAAAAGAAGGCGAGGGGGATGCTCTACAAGTACAAACCAAATTAGATCGATTAATCTTATTTGAATTGTCGGAATTAATGTATGCCATTACCCAGTAATTAAAACAATTGATATACCAAATTTGTTATGAAGATTGCACTTCTCCAATTAATTGACTATTTGTATTTCGTTACGCATTCGAAATTTGTCTATTATTTGACTATCGGACATGAAGTCGTTCCCGATCATCGTGCCCGAAAGTCGATGAGAATTTATAAGCGAATTGCATATCTAAGATTAGGGACGCAAAGAAAGGGACTTAGATTTTTTTTCCTATTACTACTTTGACACAAAGGATATACAAGACAAGCTTGGCTTTGCTCCTAAGGAATTGGATTGCTCCGATAATGCTTATATAAACCCATTGAACGATGAGAATTAACAAGCTAGGACATGGAAATTTCTCCCTCTTTTCATTAGAAGGTGGTCGATTTTCGTGCATGTTTAATAGGGGGAAAAATAAAGAAGAAAATGCATGGCATTTTTGCCTTGCATGAAATGACACTTGGATAACATATTTGATTGGGTCCACTTCCAATATTCTTATAGCACTGTTTGTGTTGTGGACAGGGGGTTTGAGATGGAAGAGAGAAGAAGAAAGGATAGACGAAGCTGAAGCAATTTGGAATCAATGAAGAGGGATGTCTCCACTCTTGTCGTTTGGAAGCATTGGAAATTGAGATGATTGAATTGGTGAAGGATATGTTTTCACTCGTTTGGAGAAGTTAAGGAAAGCAGGGAGGAAAGAAAACTACCAGATCAAAAGTTACTAATACGTGTCCTTAAATTCAGTCTTCTGAAATTACCTCAATGGGTGATTTGGTAACCTTACCGATTTCCCGTGATGTCGGGATTTTCTGAATTGGAATATCATTATCTTTTAGCTATAAAGATCGTATACACGTTAATTGTCTATTCTATATTACCCCAGTAGATTTCTTGAGTTATCCGAATGTTACCTTGGGCTAAGCTAAAAAGTGACCATCTTGAAAATGAGTCAATGATGACCCTTCATGGATTGTTTATATAAGCTGCGGCTAAAGTTGCAGTAAGAAGAGTTCTAATAACATATTTAGTAGGTCCAAGGAACATGTCGACATGCATTTCATTTCAGATTAGGAATATGCATAATCGGACTCATTTTTTTGTTAAGTATCTCTCCTTATTTGGGACCTAATCATTTCCTTGGCTTTTATAGAATCGAAAATGAGTTTGATTGTCCATCTGATACAAATAAACGAAAGGCATCCTCGAAACAGTTCATCACATCACTTTTTCCTTGGCCTCTTGAATAAGACATTCGTTTCCCCCAATTTTGGTTCTCTCCTGAATTTTTCCACCCACTCTCCTGAATCTCGCGCCACCCCTTTTCACAACAGTCTTCATTTTTATAGTAATTCGCAGCCGTCGGCGAGATTTGAACACGTGAATCGTCGTTCTTGAGATGGAAGGTTGAAGGGATCGAACCCGCAATCGTATGTTCGATCAACCATCCGAGCAGCCGAACTAAACACGGTCCAATCTTTGACAAACCTGTTAAGGTTGTATAAAAAGCTTAACTAGCTAACAATCAAGACAACCACACCAAGATCGTGACCGATTTGATAAAACCCTTTTCTTGGTTCAAGGGTTTGCACCAGGGGCGTCGCCTAGCTAGCCAAGCAAAAAATTGATACAATTGTAATAGGTCTAGAACTTTTTTCGGCAAATTTCTCAAGAAGATGGCATTAAATTTGTACGTCCTCTCTCTTGACAGTAAAACTGTGTTCACCTTCAATGCCCCTCCAACTTCCCAACTCTCTCTCCCTCGCTCTATTAACTCATCTACTCTCCCTTCTCTCGCTCAAATTTCACACACTCACTGAACCCAAAAAACACACACAAGGCGCTCCCACAAGACACCAAAATGGAGAGCCAAAGCAAGTGGAGCAAGGGCGGGGCAGCAGTGCCGCGGGGTGACGTCAAGGTGGCGGAGCACTCACCGAAGGCCGCTGTCAGGTGTCCTGATCTGCTGCTGCGTGCCCTAGCGCTGGTGCTCACTCTGGCGGCTGCCATCGTGGTCGGCGTCGACAAGGAGTCCAAGATGGTGTCCGTCGTCATCTCCCAGAGCTTCACGTTGCACGTCCCCGCCACCGCGAAGTGGCAATACATGTCCGCCTTCGTGTAAGTCCCGCTATCAATCTTTCGCTCGATCTTTTCTCACTCTCCACCACATTTGGCGTGAGTTTATGGCGAAACGGGAATAGATAATAGTTCTTTCGACGAAATATAGAAGAAACACATGGCTATAGTTCTGCATGACGCGTACGTACGGCAAACGAAGTGTATAGATACGATCATGCGACAAGCTTTGTCAAAACAGTATTTTGTTACGGGGCATCCATCTCACATAAAATGTAAAATGTAATCCATAATTTGGGAATTAAATCCCATCATTAACTTTCATAATGAGGGCAAATTTACGTGGTTGCGCTCACAGAAGGGTCAATAACATTCATCCCAACCAACGTGATAGCGACCAATGCTCCTAAAAGCTGACGCGTCATTACTCTGCGTCCTTTGGTAGTTCAATTTTGACCTCGCGTAGTAATGAATCTTTAACCCGCTCTGCCCTTTTTGCCCTAAGAAGTAATGTATTATGGACATGACCAACCAAACTTATAGCTGCACATATTGTGCACACATGTAGAAACCTAAGGGTAGATTTCATGTTACATGTGCTCGTCTTTTGTAGTGTTTAGCTCTTATATAACTATCATAATAATGGGTGAGGGTCGGTTTACCGATTGAGAATATGAAGGCGGTATGCGTTTATAAGAGCTTAGTTCCCCTAATCATGTCGCATTTCAACTTTGGCATGTGCCTTAAACCAGCCCCCGACATAGTGCATTACTTGGTCTCATGGTTTACCTAAGATAAAGAGTTTAGCTCCACGAATGCATTAGGGGTGGGCTAAAAGTAGACGACAATTGACATATGTTTCCCGATTCTGATCGTCGAAAAGGAAAAATAATGACGAGCGCTCAATGTAGTTGGAATTATGCCATCGCCATTTCCCTTGCTCAAAAGGGAAATTCCGTGAACAATCTTGGACGAATTCATCCTAGAGTAGCTAGGGTTCAGTCCATTTTAATATTTGATGTATGCCACCCTCAACGAACCATGTTGCGACGCACGATTAAAGCCCAAAGCGAACCAGAAAAGTTTGTCCTCCCTCTATTGCTGGTGACAACCACCTCTCAAATGTCTCGTTTCGATGCTCGAAGACCGAAGCAAGAGCTCCACATTGTACGTTGACCCAAGAACAAAAAGGGTTCACCGGCAGGTCCTCCCGTCTTTAAGAAGGATGAAAAATTGTGAGGGTGGACAATTTTATAATGGAAACTTGAACTACTGATAAGTTGTAACTGTGTATAGACAACCTTTATTAAGTACTTTCCCTATTGTATAAATCTTCAGTATAAGGAGATCGCAAAATATGTACAGACGACGATAAGGTAACAAGTTATGTTGTTAGTTAACGAGACTTGAGTACCATAAGGAGAATGATACTATTGATCTTTCAAATTGTTAGGGTTTATATGCTCAAGTACATATCTCCTTCAATTTGAGCTTCAGGATATTTGGCTATCGAAGTTCAGTATTAGTCTAGATAGTTCATACTCATGCACGTAGACAGATTTTTATTTTGGGATGTTTTCTAGAATTCATGAGTCATATGGTAAAGTATTTGCCACCCTAATAATGCATTCAATCTCCAAATACTGTCTTCAGATACTTCCTGGTGTCGAACATCGTTGCATGCTCATACGCGGCTGCATCCCTCGTGTACATCACCGTTGCCGGGGCCACCTGCAGTGCCAAAGCGTCTCTAGCCATCAATGTGCTTGACACTGTCATGATGGGCCTGCTTCTGTCTGCAAGCGGTGCGTCCGCCGCCATCGGCGTGATCGCCCAGTACGGCAACTCCCACGTGCAGTGGAACAAGGTCTGCCACATGTTTGACAGCTACTGCCACCAGATGGCGGCGGCATTCGCGCTGTGTCTCGTCGGCTCGTTCGTGTTCCTGCTGCTTGCCGTGCTCAACGTCATGGACCTCTACAAGAAGGCATTGTAAGAGATGGAAAACTGAAGTTAACTAGAGACCTAAAGTTATCAATAGTATTTGGTAGGGAAGGTTAATATTTGTGTGGCCAGGGTTTTGATTTTATCTCATTGGCGAGTGGAAGGTGCATGGTGGGTAGGTTTGAAGGGTAAGTATTAAATGCATGGGGCTGTGGTTTGGTTCGTAGTAAAGTTTGAATTGGCCATTTAGCTGCGGAAATTTAGTGAGTTGGTGAATCGGGGCTGTGATGAATGTTTTACAGCTCTATTACTTCTATAAATTACATTGAATCTGATAACGACTCTCTAGTTTGCTTAAGTACACTCAGAAAAAGTGCTGATATTGCATGAGATTAGCAGCGAGATGGCCGATGCTGCAACTTAACTCATTTTACACCATCAGTTACTACTTCTCGTGATAAAATATGTCATACATAAGAGAAAGACATACGATGTCGCTCTTCAATTGATTCCATGAAGCACGGCGACCAACCTAGTTCTTGACCCTGCACGGCAACATTAGTTAGGAAGAAGAGAAAAGCAAGTGTATCAGCCTAACATGGAATCACCAGCACTTCTTTAAAGTCTAACCCAGATTCATGTGTTGGTATGGTAGTAAAAGATTAAGCATAATCAAATAAACATTATCGATTGGAAAAAGCTTGCACTTTCGGCCCCTTAGGAATAAGCCCAAGTGAAATTTATAGAACATACTTGTGCACTCACCATTTCCAGTAGAAGCCATGCAAAAAGTTTCAAAACTTTCAGACATTTTGTCTAATACAACTTAGGCTTATAGCAAGCCGAAAACCACGACCAGAAGCCAGAAGTCACAATGAAAAGAAGGTACTCTACAGACGTTAAGCTTCCACACCTTTTATACCCCATTTATTCAATGCATTTGGTTTGATGCTTCTTGATGAGTGGAGCTCGAAGTGGTGCACCAAGAAAAAGAGGACGGTCAACAGAATTGGATACGAGGACCTGCAATAGCAAGCATGGCTACTGGACAAAGGCATATAAAAGAGAATCCACTAATGTACAAAACTTCGTTTACTGACTATACAGGGGCCTTACATTATTTTGATTCTGAATTTCAGTACAGGGAGAGCAAGAATGCTCTTGCCAAAAGTAAAACTCTCTTTAATCGATACCGATACCAGCGTACGAAAATCAAACACAAAACTAACATCTACTACTTCTATGTACATAAGTAAATACTGCCAGAAACATTCATTATGGGATGCACTCATTGATCCCAAAGATGCATATCTTCCAATTCTTGTCCCGATTTGCTCCACAGCGACTCACTCAGTATCCATACCTTGGTTGCTTATAATATCTGTTGATTACCACACAAGTCAGTTTCTTTCACTTGCACAAGTATGAAACTATATAAATCACAGCGCATTCATGACTCAGCTATTCAACCTTGTGAGAGTGAGTTGCCAGAAACAACATAAAACCAAGGCAGGAAAGTAAATACTGAAAAAATAAATGGCCAATGGATGATTCAGTAAACAATTGCTATTCGGGTAAATTAACCTATAACGTCGACCACAATAAAGCTGAGCAAAGGGTGGGCTTGGCTGGAACTGGTACCAAACCAGAGGAAATGAAATAACTCATAAAGGAAAGAATACGATAGTTTAAACTAATGAGAAGAATCTAGCACTATCAGTCTTCCACCCACTACTGTGAATCATTCCACCTTTGGGCCACTACAACAATAATATTCTCCAATGAATGTTTCCTTTTGTTCTGCTCAACAACCTACACTTACTAGGTTTGCAGCTTTGCATTTAGAACTTCTTCTCCTTTAGAGCACACGTTTTATGAGAGAATAAATGCATGCATAAGAGTTTACACAATACAAGGTACTGATTCATGCATTCGGTTCTTGCCTCTTCACTTTCTTCTATGCACCAAGGCAACTAAACCAGTTGTACACCCATAGGAACCTAAACAGATGATAATGATAAGCATGACCGCATTCTGTAATTTTCTCCATATTGCAGACACATTCACTTCCTTAGAGATATACTCGCCCCCCTAACTTTTGTAATTACAGCTGTAACTCATAATCAAATCCATCAAAACCTCTTTCGAGCACTTTTTGTAAAGGTATAAAAAGGCTTTCTACCTACAAAATATCCTTATTATATGGAAAACCTGCCATGAAAAGCCATCTCACCAGTTTATCTAACCGAGATAAACGAGCGTAAATATGCTTCCTTTTTCTTGAAAGCTCCACCACAGACCGTCGATCAACCATAATTAGACTTGATACGCACAACTGTTGCTAAATTTTTATTGGCAGAAATAGAGCTACCAGATTGACAGACTGGCATAAACTACAGCTGCCTGGAAACCATCTAACATTATGTAGCCTTATATGCTGCAGTGAAGGTTCTTTTCCTCATATTCCTACTCCAGTCCTCAATGCATAATAGCCCTGGGGCTTTTGAAGACCATCTGCAACTCATCCAACTTTGTGCATGGACGTCACCATCTCTTATGTCACTATTAGCTTGACGCTATCGTGCTCTAAATAATGGTTAATCTCCATTCACTTGTCATAGTCAAGCATTCTCACAATGTTAATCATTCTACCGAGGAAAGGTATGAACAGACACGCATGAGAAACATCAAAAACTGCAATAGCAATTGCAAACTCGACAGAATATGTTTCTAAAGCATGCAAACCAAATTTACAGGAGCCAAAGTGATTACCAGGTCCTGTCCATCTTAGCAAAACGTCCCTTGATTCTAATCCTGCTCTCAGCCCTGGCTTTCCGTGATTCATATCTGATGTGCTTATCATACCTGCATTGCACATTTAGCCAGGAAGTCCATACGCGATTAAAAGATGCAGTTAAAGCATTCAGACAAAGTGAATGCTTCTAATCAACCATAAGGACCTGTTTTATATAGCAAATGAGCTGCAGAATAATATATTTGAGGTTTCATACATTGTAACTATCCATACTTACACACCATATTTTTTCTTGAAGAAATGACAGTTTTTTTACCTCCTTGTTTTTCTCTTCTCCTTGTAGCGTGAGATTGCAGACTCTCTCTCCTGGCTAGTTAATGGAACCAGTGGCAAAGGATTTGAACTGATGGGATTTTCGGATGGTACTTCATGACATTCATTGGCAGAACTCAGAACACTGATGTCTGGATATTTGTCTAAAGCTGTAGGGCTTTCCTCTCCGTAGCTACCAAAGAATGAAGAACGGTCATAAACTTGGTTTCTGGCGTCGCCGTCATTAGAAAACCACTGAAAGTCAGTTGCCTGCAACAACAAAAAGTTCATGTCTTCGTCTTGGTTATCATGTCGATATGGCTATATCACTAACGAGTTAAGCAGAAGAGCCAGTGTAATCACATACAAAAAAATAAGAATAAAAAACAAAGAAAATTACATGAAGACCTCCCTCAAAATTTCAGGTGGACTTCTATTCAGAGCTAATCTTCAATGTTATAACAACTCTTGGACATTGAAATTCAGCCTCAAAGACAGTCAATTGTGAGTTTTAGATTGTACAACATGCAAGAGATGCACTTAAGGAACACAGATATCCAGAGTCAACAGGCTCACATGAAATAGCGGGTGAATGTCCATACACAGTACCATGCCTATGATCAAACACCCCCCCAACCCTTTTTCCCTTCTCTCTCTCTCTCTCTCTCTCTCTCTCTCTCTCTCTCTCTCTCTCTCTACGTATGCAGGTTCATCCCAAAGTGCCTTTTTCTGGTGTAGTATGAAAATGGAATAAGAGAGATAATGTGATGCTTTTGAGTCTTGACCATGAAAGGAGAAAGAAGTACCTCGATTTTGTGAAGTCCAACTTGATCTCTATCTTCACATCCAGTGTGAATATTTGCTGGCTGAAGAGCTTGATTCAAAACTGGCAAGTGAAAATCATCCAATGGTTCAAACTCCCCTCCTTCAAAGTTCAAGTTAGATTCTGGTTTAGCAAGTAAGCGGAGCTGGCGTAGCATTTCTTTCTTGTGCTGACCGCAGGTTGCATTTCTATTCTGGATAAAAAGTAATCACATAAAGAAGTCAAAATTACTGAGCAGATGGACAAGATGAAAGGGCAATAGATTCAAAACATATCTAATTTCAGAATTCTTTTTATAGCTTTGTTGTCGGGCATAGGCTAAGGAGGCCAGTAATCCTTACAAAATTTGTCAAAATTAAAGCTGAAAGTGATCCCACACTTCGAATGTTTGCTTAATGCCGCCAACCTACTTTCTGGTCAGCTTAATAAGTAGAGTTCTGGTGCTTCGGATGTTGGTTAGCTCTCTCTTTAAAAAATTCCAGAAACTTTGTTGTTGATTAGCACTCTCATTGAAGTTAATAGTTTCTTTTATGAGATAAACATAAACACTATTGTAATTCAATCTATTTCACATGATCCGATACAAAATCTTGCAGTTCCCCCATTGAGCTCAACCTATGTGTCAGGAGATGTCCAAAGCTAATAAAGAGTTGATAATAAGATATGCATTGCCCACCCAATTCCCAAATAGTTTAGCTAATGTATTGAAAGTAGTTCATGATAGTTGTTAATAAAGTAATCCCACATTTAGAAAAGGGAAGAAAGAATCCTCAAAAAATGCCATTTACCAAGCAAAACAAGATAAACAGGACAAGAGATATTTAGCCGGAGGAACTGATGTGAAAGAACGAAGACTTCAAAGAACAAACATACATCTCTTTAAGGAAAACATACATTTATCAGGAGCTCAAGAAAGTTTGCAGAAAAGAAAAGTGCTGAAACTATATGCTGTTGAAGATTGGCAACCATTCACTATTGGACAAACCCAGCCAACTGATAAAACAAGATAGATGAAACTTCAAGCTCAGAAGCATCATAGACAATCACATTTCTGCATCACAGAGCTTATCTCTCCAGGACATTCCTTTCCATCAAATTCAAACTAATAATTCGACGAGGATTCACAAATTCAAACCCGTTCAATGTTCACTTCCCTGCACAATGTAATAAGACAGCAAGTTGAAATCTTTTACGATTCTCTCACAGAAAACAGGACACCAATCAGCTAGAGCGCTCCGAATTCTCCCTCTCTATTGGAACAACAGAAGTAAAATGCCTTACCTTAGGCAGAGGAGGAACATCCACAGCCCGAAGAGCACACGCATCATCCCTGGGAACGATCAAATCATCCAGACTAACAAAAGCAGGAGTCTCCCAAAGCAAAACATCCGAAAACCCACCACACCCACCACCACCCCCATGCCCACCCTCATCACCACCCAACGGCGGACCCTTCGACCCCAAATCGTCCACCCCCAAGATGCCCAAAATCTCGCCCACCGAAGGGCACCCGACGAACCCCTCGACCGGCCTCCGGTTGTGAGCCGCCCCCCCGCCGCCGCTGTGCCGATCCCAGTCGCAGTTCTGGCAGAGGAGGAGCCGCTCGGCCTCGCAGAAGAGGGAGGCGGCGGCGGCGTCGCAGGAGTCGCAGAGGAGGGAGCGGGAGTGCTTGGCGAAGAGCGGGTTGGTGGAGTGGACCTCCCGGTCGCAGGCGAAGCAGAGCCTAGCGGAGTCGGCCCGGCAGTAGAGGAGGGCGGTGGACTCGCCGCAGTAGTCGCAGGGGCGCTTCCCCCCGCCGGACTTGGTCATGCCGCCGCCGCCGCCGCCGCCGTCGTCTTCCTTCCTTCCTCCTCGTCCGGTCTCTCTCTCTCTCTCTCTCTCCCTCTTCAGTTCAGGCCTCGATCTCCGTCTCCTTCATTTCTGGAGTTCTTCTTCTTCAACTTCGTTCCCCTCTTATCTTCTTCTGCTTCTGGGGTGTTCCTTCCGGGGGGTGTACATAAGAACCGGGACCCATCCGGAATCGGATCGGAACAGGTCCGATTCCCGATTTTAATTTTTTGAAACTGATGGGTACTAGTCCGATTTCCGGTGTGGAACCGCCCACCCGGATCGAACCGGATCGATAATATAATAATAATATATTTTATTTTTTTTAATTTTTAACTAAAAAAATCTGATAAAAAAATTTAAAAAAAATTATTATCATGTTTAAAGATCTTGTGTAATTAGGATAACCTTGGTCATTTTTCCCAATAATTAATGGGTGCCCACTTGATTTATAGATGATGTGGTTAATATAACCGATCATAATGTATGAATTATATGGAAATTTATGTTATTTTCTTTTTGTTCTGTTGATCCGATGCTGATCTACAGATTTTTTTTTATTTGTTCAAAAAAACTTATTGGGACCGGTTCCATAGACTCACCCGAGAATCGGAATGAACCGGCGATCCGGTTCTCGGGTGGATCCATGGAACTGATGGGTGTCTCGATTTCAATTTTTGGAACAGATCCTGTAACAGGCGATCCACGATTCTAGAGCGGGAACCGCCCGCACGGACCATGCACAACCCCCGGTTCCTTCCTCGTCCTCTTCTCTTACCTTGCTGAGCCAGAACGGTCGCCCAAGGGTTTATGATTTGATGTCGATGTTGCAACTTGGGTTTGTTGATTTTTCCCACTTACCCAAAGTACTTGTCCAAAAAAACAAAAAAAATTATCCGTTTCGTGCGGCTCTCTTGGTAAAAAGATCGAGAGATGAGAATTCTAGTATTAGGGGTGAGGACCCTAGTATCACATGTACGAGATTTGATTCCCATCCTTTGTAAAGACTTGGACAAAAGTTAGAGCGAGGAGAAAAGCGTTCATGGAAACTATAATTTGATAATTTTTTAAAATAAGTGAATTACATCTTATTATTTATTTAAGTAATATTATACAAAATCAATTTGTTACACGAGGAATAAAGAAAATTAGCCTTCTCTAGACTTTCAAAATCTCAAACTATACCCGTTATGACATGTTTCAAATTTGTACTTATGTGTCACATTTACTATTCATTAAGGTTTCGATAGAATATTTGTCAGTCAAAACATCGTTTTTATTTCGCTCAAATTACGTGGGCGCCGTGTGAATGCTGTTTGCTTTCATTCCATTGATAGAATTTTAATGGGGGTGTAAATTTATCATGCAATTATAAATTTAAGGTTTTTTGTGTCACGGAAACTTAAATTTAGGGTAAATGCACATAATTTAAGAATTTTGGCCGCTTTTGCCCATATAAATAATATGATTCTTTTTGAGCATGTTGGGAAAATGAAAAGGACAGAAGCTGATTTTTTGTGGGCTTTTTTATTTGCTGTGGAAAAGCGCGAGCTTTGACTTTGACTTGCTAGTAGTGGAAGGCGGATGACGCAACGAGTGACGATAGTGGAAGGGGGGCAAGGAAAAGGAGTGATCGCTGCTAGTGGTAGGTGTCAAAAAAGAGTTGCCATAAAATAAATAAAAAAAACAAAATAAATAAATAAATAAATATTTTTTTAATCATTATAGCTGGGTGATCTTTTTCTCAACGTATTTAATATTTATTTCCACTTTTAGATATTTTTCTTTTTTTAATAATGGAAAGGGCCCTAGGCTGTAACGGCTGACAAGGCTCGGTTCGTTGAACATTTCCTTTTTCTTAAAAAAAAATTGGATAAAATTGGAGCTTATGTATTAATTTTTATTTTGTTTAATCATTTAATCAAAATTCGCTTCTTCTTCTTTGCCGATCTGTAACCATCGTGAGGGCTCGAAATTGCTCGTCTCTCCAACAATATTTCTAAAGATTAATGGGGAAAAGTATCAGAATAGTCCTAAATATTTCACATTTATATCAATTTATTCCTCAACATTTTTTTGTGCCAATTTAGTCATAAATCTTTTATTTTTGTATCAATTCAGTCCTTCCGGCTAATTTTAATAGGATTTTGCTAACGTAGATGGTGGGCGGTCGACGTGGCATCGCCGGCGCTGACGTGGATAATTTTTAATAATATTTTAATATTTTTTTCGATTTATTTATTTTTTCTTTCTTTTCTTTTTTTTTCATCTTTCTTCTTCTTTTTTTCTGGTGACCGGCTACTGGCCACAGGTGATGGTCGACCATTGGCCATGGCTGAGCAGGCGGACTGGCTAGCCTCACTTAGGCGAGGGTCGTCGTCGCCTACCACAAGCAGGGCCCAACCGACCCTCACTTGGGCAAGGGTGAGCTCCGACAAGGACTCCCCTTGCTAGATTTGGTGAGGTGAGCTCTCGCCCAGGCTAGGGCGGCCTCGATGAGCTTTGCCTTCACTCGAGCGACGCTCGGCAAGGCCGCTTCGCCCTGGGTAAAGGCTAGTCTCGCCAGATTTGGCCTAGGCAAGGCCGCCCCCACCTAGGCGAGGGTATGCCTTGGCAAGGGCTTTTGAGGATGATTGGGATCAAATGCTATTGGCAGAGGCAACCGGCCTAACAGAGCGAGCTTGAATTCGAGAAGTTGTTCTCGAATCTCAACCAAGCCACTCTTAAGCGGGAATCTGGTATGCAATTCTCTAACCTCGCACGGTGCGTATCATTTGGTATCACTAGATCTGGCGAAGGGAGCCCTTGCTAGAGCTCCCCCTCGTCTAGGCCAGGGTCCCCTTGTTAGATCCAGCGAGGGAAGCCCTTATCCAGGTGAGTGTCGGTTGAGCCTCTTCTGTGACGGGCGACAGTGACCCTCGCCTAGGTGAGGCTAGCTCGGCCATGGCTGGTGTCCGGTCATCGGAAAAAGGAAGAAGAAAGGGAAAAAAGAAAAGAAGGAAAAAATTATAAAAAATAATTTAAAAAATCGAAAAAAAAATATATTATTAAAAATTATCTACGTACCGAGTTTCGCACTCCGAGGGGCGAAATTATCCTTAAGGACTCAGACAATTGATATTATTTTCTCATATTCTTCAATAGATTTTCAATTCTTCTTATATTTTCACGTAACATTTTTCCCAAAACTAGGTTGGGCTGGTTGTTTGGTAAGCTGAGATGAAGGGATGTGTTGAGTTGATAATTGTAATCTAGAGAGAGAGAGAGAGAGAGAGAGAGAGAGATTGAACCAAGAACTGTGTAGCTGAGAAAAGGGTTAAGAGCAAGTGATGTTACGGTTCACGGGAGTGAGAGCGACAAAGAGAGATTGAGAGATGGGTAATAGTGGTGATGCGAAGAAGAGGGCATGTGCTGCATTATATCGGGGAAGATGATTCACTATTACTTCAGCCACTGATTAACACGAGCAAGAAAATGATGGGTTTAAGTGAGAGCGTGTAAACGAGAGAGACATATCGAGGAAGAGATCAGTGGGGAATTGTCTATTAATGGTCCGCTGTCGGTCCATAGAAATGTTTTTTGTACTCTCTCTCTCTATCTCTCTCAGTTTTAAGTGTGCATGAACTTTACCCTTTTTTTAATTTATCTTTTAATATATATAGATAGATATATATATTAAATGATTAAAAATAAGAGTGTATAACTAGAATGTGTGCATTTCGTGTGCATTTCGTGCGCGTACGCCCATGACAAAGATACAATAAAATTAAATCTCATTTAATTTAATTTCAGCCTGACTAATCGATTACTATGATTGCAAACAAATTTGCGATATTGTATCTCCCATTCAACATCATCCTGAATTGGTTATGGTGTGTGACATCCTTAGGTTTATCATTGAGTAGGTAGTAAGACTTGCACTAACACATTAGTACTCAAAAGAGAATTGATTATCCCAATAAATTTTCAATTCTTCTTATATTTTCACGTTACCTAACATTTTTCCCAACACCAGGTTGGACTGGTTGTTTGGTAAGTTGAGATGAAGGGATGTGTTGAGTTGATAATTGTAATCCATTGAGAGAGAGAGAGAGAGAGAGAGAGAGAGAGAGAGAGAGAGAGAGAGAGAGAGAGAGAGATAGAGAGAGAGAGAGTATGATTGAACCAAGAACCGTGTAGCTGAGAAAAGGGTTAAGAGCAAGTGATGTTACGGTTCACGGGAGTGAGAGCGACAGAGAGATTGAGAGGTGGGTAATAGTGGTGATGCGAAGAAGAGGGCATGTGCTGCATTATATCAGGGAAGATGATTCACTATTACTTCAGCCGCTGATTAACACAAGAGCAAGAAAACGATGAGTTTAAGTGAGTGTGCAAACGAGAGAGACATATCGAGGAAGAGATCAGTGGGGAATTATCTGTTAATGGTCCACTGTCAGTCCATAGAAATGTTTTCTGTACTCTCTCTTTATCTATCTCTCTCCGTTTTAAGTGTGCATGCACTTTACCCTTTTTTTAATTTATCTTTTAATATATATATAGATAGATATATATTAAATGATAAAAAATGAGAGTGTATAACTAGAATGTGTGCATTTCGTGCTTGTACGCCCATGACAAAAATAAAATCCCATTTAACTTAATTTCAGCGTGACTAATTGATTGCTATAATTGCAAACATATTTGTGATATTGTATCTCCCATTCAACATCATCTTGAATTGATTATGGTGTGCGACATCCTTAGGTTTATCATTAAGCGAATAGTAAAACTTGCACTAATACATTAGTACTTCAAAGAAAATTGATTGTCATGATCAATCTCTAGGTCTTACAATGATTGACATCTAGCAATATATCATGGCTACCTAGACAGTGTAAATGCTTTAAGAACATAATGAAACTGTCAGCTTTGGCTACAGTGTAATTCAATCATTCTGTCTTACTATGTCCCGATCGAACAAAGACCATAGAGTATTTATCAAGCCACCAATTCGATCATATGGATAAGCCTAATTGACATATATATGAATAGTTCATTCTCAGTTACAACCCGACCAAGGATTTCAGTGCAGTGTCATGATTAAATCGCATAGGACATCATTATTGTACCTTGCATGTATCAAGGAGACTGATTCCATTTTAATGAATTATGACCATCAAGTATAGAGACGGATCAACGAACTGGCAATATGCGCACCTGTGAACCATAGCCATCCAACACACAAGTAAATAATGTGCCTCAGGTCTAAGGATTATTTACACAAGACAAAAGCATGAACGATTAGACATTGATCACGCTAAAAGCTTCTATGTTGCTAATTGTTCTATGCATATCACGTTTAGTGAACTTGTTCGGTACAAGCAGCCGTGTTCTAATTTAGGCATCACAATACCTAATGACTCGTGACTCATCATTTCCTTAAGTATACAATACTTAATGGTGAAGCTAAGAACACACCAGTCTTAACAAGATCATTAATATCCACTCAATGATTCATCGATCGGGAATAATTTAAAGATTCAGTTTAACTGTGAACCTGTCACACATATTCTTAACGTCTCAAGAATAGGTTTAGTTACCATTGATCTTATGAGAGCATTCATATATTTAAATAATTAGACAAATGAATGAATACATCTTTGCTATTAAATAAATAATGAAATCGATAGTATAACTTAAATCCCTAACATGTAACGATTACATGGTAACTTTAGGGCATATATCTAACAAATTGTTTGTTAATGGCAGCATTAATCCCCCATCGGTCCGTAAAAATGTTTTATGTACTCTCTCTCAATTTAAGTGACACTGTGTAAACGAGAGAGACAGATAGAGGGAGAGATCAGTGGGGAAATGTCTTTTAATGGCCGCATTAATCCCTTGTCGGTCCACAGAATTGTTTTTTGTACTCTCTCGTCCTATACGAGCACACACACCTATATAACTATCTAGTTTAACCCATGCAATGCACTGATGTTTCGTCTTCTAGACTAGCAAATTATATGTATTTTTGCCAGATTTGCCTACGACAAGCAAAGTGGCGTAGACAAGAGAAACAATCTCGAACTAGCCCAAACGTACAACATGATAAGAGACCATTTTGCAATGGTTTGAAGGAGAATCTTCCAACATTGCTCCATATTTTATAGGACAAATAATTGTGTCTGCTTGCCTCTTGAAATCTTAGGGGCAGAGAGTGTTGATTTATGGTTTTGAATTTAGGGTATGCCTTTGGGATGACTAGTTTGTTGATCCCATTTGGTAAAATTTCTTAAACTCATAGATTAGAATTTCTCGTGAGTCATTGGTCAGACCTTGAACAAAAAGACTAAATGAAAAACAAAATCAAAATTCAATAAATTTGGTGAAAAAATTAGAAATACCATGATCTACTACACAAGTTACAGAAACATTAGGTGATCGTCAACGTGATTTACCTATCTACGCTTGATCTTTCACGTGCAGTTAGGAAATGTATACCTAATTCATGTATACATTGTAAATGCTGTGAAGTGGATTCTTCTGATTTTGTTGGGGACAATAGGCGTTGGGCTATGTTTCAGAGGATGCAATTTATGCAGACAGCCTTGCCCAGACAAGGCGAGGGCATCGCGGGCGAGGGCCTCTGCCCCCTCGCCATGGAAAAAAAAGAGAGGGAAGAAAAATGAAAAGAAGAAAAAGAAAAAGAAAACAAAAAAAAGTCATAAAAAACTCAGAAAAATAAAATAAAAAATTTAAAAAATTATCAATGTCAACGGCAACCATCCTAACCAACATGCCGTGTAGGACATCCGATGTCTATGTCAATAAATTCTGGCCAAAATTGATCGGATGAACTACATTAGTAAATCGTCAAAATGTTTAGAACTCAATTGATACAACTGAAAGGTTTATAACTGAATTGATGTAACTGCAATAAGTTTATGACTTATGTGGTGCTTTTTCCATCACATGGGTCATTTGATAAGTCTCGATATCGATATCGATGTTCATGTTTAGGTCATGAAATTTCGTATCTTAAGAACTTCTAAAACGAAAGAATAAATTGTGACAAACTTGGCTAAGCTCAATCAGACTATATTAAATGCACGGGGTTGAGTCAGGGCCAAAATTCTCTTTTTCATTGAGCCTGAGCTTGCAAATTGAGCCAAGACAAGCTGGTTCAAACTATCGAGCTAGACCTAAAGGTTCTTTAAAAGGCCTGGTCCATTTTCACTTCTTGATGGCCCTTAAATATGTATGGTGTTCAGTGAGTATCTTGAGGAAATAACCTTGTATATAATAGTGTTTGTTGGGCAACGATTGGCATAGATAAAAAAAAATAATAGGGAAAATTCCAAATAAGGTACACTTATGATAAATTTACATCAAATTAATTTTTTGACCATAAAAAAATCCTAAACTAATACATATGTGACAAATTTATCCAAAATTAATTTTTTGACCACCAAAAATCCTAAATTGATACACTTGTGACAGATTCACCATAAACTAATTTTTTGATCACCAAAAATCCTAAACTGGTACATTTATGACAAATTTACCTTTCATTAAATTATATTAATATCACGAAAAACCATAAAATGATACACCTTTGACAGACAGAGGGTAAAACCTCAAATCGATATACCCGTCAACTGCCACATTTCATCCAACTCAGAAATTTTGATGGTAAAATTTAATGGAAACTAATATAGGGTGAAATTGTCATATGTATACCAGTTTAAAGTTTTTCGTAGTCAAAAGATTAGTTTGGGGTAAATTTGTTACGGGTGTACCAGTTTAAAGTTTTTCGTGGTATTAAACCAAGAAAGAACGGAGTGTATATCTTAATTTTCATTTCTGAATCATGCAATCGAAATTTGCTTCTTCTTCTTCCTATCGGGTGGGTTCGAAACTTTTCTTGCATCGAAATTAGAAGTCGCTCGTCTCTCCAATGTTTCTAAAGATTAATGTACCGCTTGTTAATGCCGATGGATATGAAATTAACGTGTGCACAGATCAGGCGCACAGCCACATTCGATTTTTCGCCTTGGGAAGTGCAGAACGATCTCCACCTTTTCAGACTAGCTTTCGACCCGAGCGACGGCGCTTGATCACTTACGTTAGGGGATATTTTACGAACTTGGATTGTTTTTCTTTTTGGTGGAGCTTCATGTCAAAAAAAATATTTAAAAAAAGGGACTTATAACTTAAATTAAAAACGCACTTGTCTAAATATAAGTATCAAAGAGCTAAGTATCCATTTCAATTCGGTGACGTCACCCAACTGACTGGTCGATTTCACTATCCGAATGCCGATCCATAGGGAATGTCCTTATTTGTTCCGCGAAAAATTAATGATTTAAAATATATATTTTTTAAAATATCGATTGTATCGCTTAAAATAATTAATGAACAAAAATATTTTCAATATTATCAATAATTTATGTTAATATATTTTCGTGAACGATAAAAATATTTTTCGATCATATGCTTTTGTGAGAAATATAAGTGATCATTTTTAGAAATTCTTTTTTCCATATAATTCATTTTCCTCGAAAACGAACGGATCTCTTGAAACTTCCTCAAAACTGCAAGAATAAAGTTACATCATCAGTTCATGACAACATGAAGTTGAATGCAAACTGCACTTGGATGCTTCATATGTGATGGTAAAAAAGATTAATCTCGTGCACGGATGCATCCCTCTCTACACAAATGATTTCGCCACAACGGGCGACAAGAAGATCATTTCAGACAACAGAGTCGAGCCTAAAAAAAATTTGTATGATGGAATCCCATGTCGCTTTTTTCGCACGATCGAGTCATCAGAAGCAAGCAAACTGTCAACAATGTGCATAAATTGAGTTGTCAACTATATCATAATCCCCTACCAGGCTACAAGATCAATCAACAGTCCGATAAGTAGGGTACAACGAAAACCAAAGTCGGCCTAATATAAGCAGATGATCGAGAATGATATACATCAGAACAAAGGATGCAATCATACAACAAAGTCGGCCTAATCCTGCAGTAGCAACTTTTGCTGGGCCGCTAATAGTTTTGGGCGACGGAACAGGGAAAAAACAATTGATTGCGAAAAAGTATCAACGGCTATGAGAACTGCTTCGAAAAATTCATTCCCCAATCTAACATATTGCTAATGAATAAACTGGCAGGTGGACTAATCAATTGTTGACTGACGATTGTAAGAGTTGGTGCGAGTGCTGCAATGGGTTAGCGCCAAGAACTCCTGAAGAAGCACCTGCCGGGCCAATATCAAATGAGAGAGCAAAGATCTGGGTATTTGAGTCCGGGATTTGCCAAGTTGTGCGAGGACTGCGGGCTGAATTTTCACCTGGAAATGGAGCAAAAACAGCATAGTGTTGAAAATATCAGGCAACTATTTTCAGTCCATCTGTGTTCATGCATATGGGAATAATTGTAGGACAATTGTTTTGCATACAAGAGGTGTTCACTTGTCTATGGAAAATCTATCTAAAAGAATGTAATCTGATAATGAAATCATACGTTTGTTTCCACGTGAATTCTTTTGCCTGAATCATCTTACTGATGGTCTGCAGCTGATATTCTTCGAGTATTGTATGAACGGCATTCGCTGCACTTCAGCCCAAAAATGTGAAATGGAACTTTGCCCGTCTTGTTGCAGTCATTGCAAAGAATTGAAACCTGTTAAAATTCCATTGAAGTGAAGATGACATTCCCTGTAAATGCACTTGTCACAATAAAGCAAGATTCGGTTGACATGCTGGAAACAATGGCAACATTCATTATGTCTAGGCTTCAGAGCAGATCAGGGATCATAGTGAGGCCGATTTCAAAAGGTCATAACAAATCATAGTACTGTACATGCACCATCCCCAGTGGCTACTCACTCATTTGAATGATAACTACGCTACATTTCTCGAACGAGATTCAGATTAATATATCAGTTGAAAGAGAAAACATAAACTGACCAAATACTCTTTCTGCTGAATAATATCCAAAGAAAATGCTATATGTGTTTGTTCTACGATAGTAGTGCTTTATATAAAGGAGATTTGCACTCTATCCTAATGGCACTATCATCCCTCGTAGCCAATGTATAGCCTGGCCTATAATTCACCATATTAAAGGAGAAACAAGTTATCATGAACTTCTGTTTTTCTTTCAAAGCGTTATTATGCTCTAAAGCATAAAATATAACACCAATTTCAACTGATTTTTAATTAGAAACACCAAATAACTTTTCCAGCAGAGCTAGCAAAGGCAAACCGTTCTTAAAAAATTGACTAGTAATTACTCAACAAATTATTACAAAAAAATTGGGCTGCAAAATACGATGTCTGTGAAAAGAAACTGAGCGAGATTGGAAGATAAATTACACACCTCATACTGATATTCTTCAGGCATGACTGTTGCTGCAATCTAAACAAGAAAGAAAGATGATTGATATGAAAAGCTATCTTTTCCAAATATTACAACTGAAAAGTCCAGTACAGAAAGAACGAAATAGAAAATATACAAGCATGGTATTGCATTTTGATGAGCAATACTCATTATTTTTTAAACATTTTGCAATCTGCTCCCAGCCTCTATTTATTACTGGAGCATGTTAAGGGTCCGTCTCTTAAAATAGAGATTAAGGGAAAGGTGAGTGTCGCCATTACCCTTTTGGAAGTCCAGAACTCATATGAAGAGTGCCTCGATCTAAAAAAAGTAAAGAAAGGCATGCAGATTTGCAGACTTAATCAAAGTACAATTAGAAGACAAAAGGCATCTAATTTTGTAAAAGGGCGGTGCCCCTCTTGGTACCCTTATACTTAATTTCTCTTTAACACTTGAAAAAAACGGCTAGAATGTGCTCAATCAAGGCCTCCTTTGGTGCTAAAACCTATTATTACCAGAGGCATAGGCAATAAACTAGCTAGTATCACAACATCTGTTAAGTCTCACAGCTTAACTGGTAAATTGGTAAAGCTGATCAATCTTTATCACTTCACAAATGAATGGCCTCCTTTGACACCACAACCTAATTTTACCAGTGGCATAGACAATAAGGGCGCGCATGAAATCATTTCTGTTTCTCTATTTTTCTATTTTTCTGTTCTAAGGAAAAGGTTTGGAACAAAAATCTGTTTGGTAACGCAATTTCATTTTTCTATTTCTGGAACAAATTTTTATTCCAGAAATAGGTTTGGAACAGAAATCAAAAGTAAAAAAAATCTACTTTTTATTTCTGGAACAAAAATGAGAAATAAAATTTCTTTTCATCGCTCGCTCTCGTTACTAGCCAGCCACCCCCTTGCCACCGGCCACCAGCCACCTCCCGCCGGCGTCCTTTGCTGATCGCCTCCCACCGCCATCCTCCGCTGTTTGCTGCCGCCCAACGCCGGCTGCAACCAGCCGACCGCCGCCTCCCGCCATCCTTTGCCGCCACCTGCCAGCCGCTCGGAAGCCGTCGGTAGCCGGCCATCGCCCGCCAGCCGCCGTCCACTGCTTGCTGCCTCTTGCTGCCAACCACAGTCCTCCGCCGCCCGACGCCAGCCACCACCCACCACCGGTCACTATCCTCCGCCGCCGGCCACCGCCGCTGGCTGTCTACCGCCACCGGCCGCCTCCCACCGCCAACCACCGTCCTCCGCCCCCTGCCGTCCTCCACCGGCAGCTCGAAAGGGAGAAATTGTGTCGTTATCAAACGAATTTCTATTTCGGAAACAGAAATTGTATCGTTATCAAACACGCATTTTTGCTCAGAAACTCATTCGGGGAACAGAAATAGAAAAATCTATTTCTGGCCAGAAATTGATTTCTGGAACAGAAATGTTACTATGCGCGCCCTAAACTTGCTTAGTATCATAACATCCGTCTCACGGCTTAATTGGTATGTTGGTAAAGCTGATCGATCTTTATCACCTCACATATGACAGTAAAAACAAAGACCATTCTCCAGCCATTCATTACCATGCACAATGATAGTCAAGCAAAATTTGACAGAAACAAAAATATCAATAATTATTTTATTTGTTAATCACAGGTTTTTCCTTTCTCTCTCTGTAGAACTATTAATTTTCCGTTCTTATTCTTAAATTTTGGTTTAAAAGTTAGCTATTCTTGAATGACATGCTTGAGAGTTTCCATATCAGCTAGACCGAACCTTCAATCCATAATCATTTTGTTCCCCCAATTGCACATCTGAACCTCGGGATGTAGGCTGATTCAGCACATCCAACTTGAATTTCTAAAGCAATTGTAACAATATCAAGTTTAAAACTTACTACCTCTGCATCCAGCTTCCTCCAAACTTCAGACATTGTTCGAACTGTCTTTGAGCATATGGGACAACGATACCTGCATGACCAGAATGTAGGTTAATGATTTATCTGAAATAAATAAAATGCACAACTATCTATGAGGGAAAAATTTTAACTGATTTTGGTCTTTCATTTCTTCGAAACAGCCCATATGAATTGTGTGTCCACAATTCATGATCATTGTTCCTTTGATTGAATCAAATAGATACTGCAAAATGAATGGAAAGTTGTTAGAAAGACCTTTCCAACCTTCATTATTGCCAATTTTGGAATATGTTCAACCACCAACCTCATAGCATACAGGGCAATGGCTTTTCATTGAATTCTCCACGCATACATGATTATTGCGTAACGACATCACATAGCAAGATCCTGTGCTTTTTAAAGAAATTTGTTAAGGCTATGCACATAGGACAACATGCTACTCTGACAGTGTACAATAGAAGATGCTACCAATTACAAAGCCCCCACAAGGGTTGCCATACCATTCAACTAGTATATAGAGAATAAGCATCTCCTCAAGAAATAGGAGCAAGAAAGAAGAAAGTAACATCTAGCAGATGCAGAGCAAGACAACCAGTGATATGGACCTTCAAGAAGCAGATGGCTTCATTTGACACTAATAATAAAAGCATACTTCCATGTTTCAATAGTAGAGTGATGATGCACCATGCACACTTCATATTTTTGAAACAAATAAGAATATGACTCTTTTTCAATCTACCTAATCCTATGATTCTGATCTGTTTCCTCCATTTGCAAGAGTGATAACAGAATAACAAGTCTCCATCACAAATTTTGAGAAACAAGAAACAGAAATTAACTAAAAGTTTCTTTTCCCCAATTTTAAGAGATCGCTCTCAAAAAATCTATACATTCAGATATGAACTTCTCCTGCTACATAAGCCTACCGACAGTCCAACCTTGCACTGATAAATAACTTCTATTTTCTTGGTGTTAATATAGACTAATGCTCTTATGCAACCACTAAATGCAGAATGCTCTTTTTAGAGCTTGCAATAGTTTTCGGCAAGTTGCTATTAAGTATTTTGATATTGCAATTGATCTCTTCTATATTTCAGATGTCAAAGCCAGTCCTATTGGTTAAATTGTTGTGGAAAAGGATGTACAAATACTGTTGCAGCGTGGTTCGTGAACCCAATATTTGCCATTGTAGCTATGACAGCAGTAGAAGATTCCTTGCCTCTGAATCCCCCCTGCGATAGAAAATGTCCGAACCAAAAAAGACCCCCACTTCTCCTCTCTATCCTTCCTTGGATGAGAATGAAAATTGTAAGTGATCAGTATGGTACACACAACTTTAAGATGTCGTCTCTTAGATGTCTAACAAAATCCTGCATTAGCTGCAATAATACAATGGGAAGTACCCAACTAACATTCTCCCTCTCAAGATACAATGTTGATGACACCGGCTTTGAGCAAGTACCATTGAAGTCATCACAGCTCTTGTACCAAAGTTGATATCAAATCCCAGATCTAGCGACCTCTAAAAAGCCACCTCGATTACCATCATCTTTAGAGAGCGGCTTTGACTTAAGACTGTTCAGAAGTTAAATGCAACTGAAAGAATACTTAAATTCTATTAACATTGTTGCATTGTAG
The DNA here is from genome assembly GCA_031216185.1 of Syzygium aqueum. Taxonomy (NCBI): domain Eukaryota; kingdom Viridiplantae; phylum Streptophyta; class Magnoliopsida; order Myrtales; family Myrtaceae; genus Syzygium; species Syzygium aqueum. The sequence goes on along the minus strand of CM062238.1, from coordinate 4,599,772 downwards.
GTTCCAAACTACCCTTTCATAACTCCACAAATTATTTTCTTTTGAGGCAAGTAGGGGATTGGAGAAGATAGGGATTTCAACTCAATATACAGAAAAGGTTCAAACATAAGAAGAAGCGCTTTTCTGGAGTCTTTTTAATTTCAAAGATATATTTGGTTACCCATTGAACCCCCAGACGAAAAATTCCGAAATCCAACACAATAGATCTTACAAGAAACAAATTCAAAAGTCCTGTGTGCAAAACCAGTTTCTGGTCCTATTAACCATCCTCTGGGCAAAACTCATACATACAAGTCAGGTTTCCTCTCATATCTGATATCTAACCAGCTCACCATGCATTTTACCTTTTCTAAAGAGAAAATTCAACTATGAGACTGAGCACTCCAGGATTCCAGGTGGGTTTTTGTATACCAACTGCCAGTTCATAGCCTTAATTTGACTCTGCTTTATCAGACTTCTTCCGAGTTGTCCTTAAAATTCCAAATTGATTATTCCACGATACTGCAAACTGAGAAGATATTAAAAAGGCAGTGGCTTCGATGGCAACTAGATCAACGCGATATTGTTTCAAAAGAGGTTCCTACCGAGATCCACTATGAAGCTTGTAGTTCCAATGTAAAGCAAGTTCCTCAAATGTCCTCTCTCATAACTTCAAGTAAGAAATATACCTAGGCAACGGTCACTGCATATCCATCTAATGATTTCAAGAACATGTGCATGCCTAATTAAAGTATGAAATCAAGCACTTATTTAACTCAACAATAACCAAACTAGAACACAATATTCCAAATAACTCAGAAATTAAAGCAGTCCAAGTTTGGGAGGAGATGAAAACTCTCTAAAGAGATGACTTTAATCAACATGTGTAAAAATGAGAGACAGATTGTTTCTTGTAACAAAAAAGCACATGCAGCAATGGATATACTGAAAGAGAAAGCCATACCGCACTTTGGACAGTGGAAGAAATTTTCCCGACCCCCAACTCTGAAAGACAAAGGCAAAATTAAGTTATGTTAATTCATATGGCAGGAACAGTTAACTTCCAAAACATGGGAAGAACATTCCAAACATCAATTAGCTCACCTACAAATTCCACATTCCTCACAATGAAATTGCATCTTTGTGGTCTGCGAATATAGACATATATACACTGTTATATCAGCCATGCTTTGAATTCATGTAAAATCAAAATGAAAGGCTACACCTTAAGTTATTATTATAAACAAAATCCGTCTTACATCGTCATCATAAAACTTGCAAATTCCACAGAAATATTCTCCCATGACGACACTGCATTTCGAACAAACTTGAGCAGCCTAACAAAGAACACATTAATTCTCGAACACTTCAGAAACAAAAATGACTAGAAACTATGCAAAATCCTTAAGGGGGTCCACCATGACATACCTGTTGCTCCGTGTTGCAAACAGAACAGATGACCTGAAACACGAAAAGACCATCAGCACCACACCACAAAATCCAGAGGAAGCAGAGCGCACATCCAAAAATCCGGTTCAAAGCAAAGGAAAGTGTACCTACCTGCTTCACGTCATGCCGCACCAGCTCATGATGATCTTTCGGGTTGCTCTGCGAGTTCTAGTGGAGACGAATAAACCGGAGAGAAGATCACGAAAACCCATCCAAACACGACGGCGACAGTAGCAAAACACAATGCAGGCGCGACAAGGAGAGGAGGAGAGAAGTCGTACCGTGAACTCGTTGTGGCAGTGGCGACACGCGAAGACCCGATCGCAGCACGGGGCTCGGATCTTGCAACGCCTCCGATAGTGCTCGCACCTGCAAGAATCACGAAACAAGAAACGAACGAAACACCCAGATGAAAAAAAGGGAAAAGGGAAAAGGGAACGCCGGTGGAGGCGATTCGAACGTGGAAACGGAGACGGTGGCGACAAACCCATGATCGAATTTGGCAAAGTCTCGATCTTTCGCCTGTATCACAGGCTCTTCTTCTACTTCTTCCATGGATGCGTCCGTGCGAGCTGTTTCTCTTTCTAGGGCGAGAAAACCAGGCACTCCTTTTTTTTTTTTGGCTAAAAGAGAAAACCAGGCACATGCTTCTTCTTTCATGCGAACTTGTCTTTTAATGCGTGCAAAAGTCCAAAATCCAATAAGGTGGGCTATACTATTCATCGAGTCATCGTGAAGCTTTCATATGCTTGAATTAATTTCTCTATGCATTATAATTTCAAAAGCTTAGTCACTTGCGTTTGGTTCAGCATTTTGAAAGTTTTAAATCCCATTTGAGGTGTTTTAATGTGCTAATTTCCAAAATCCAATGAGGTGGGCTATACTATATCGAAGAATCGTGAAGCTTTCATATGCTTAAATTAATTTCGCTATGCATTATAATTTCAAAAGCTTAGTCAATTGCGATTGGTTCAATATTTTGAAAGCCCTAGAGCCCCTCGGGGAAATTTGAGGTGTTTGGCAACTATTCCCAATTGACTTTTGAGCCAAATGCTAGCATTCAAAAGGCTGAAACTTGAGCTTTCAACATCTTCGTAATGTTGAAATAATGATTAAATTATTTTTTTTCTTTCGAAATTACTCTCACCAATTTTTTAGTTTTCTGATTTTGCCCCTCATTAATATTATTGTTCATTTTTTTTTGCGTGAGGGCGAACGGCGAGGTTGCGCGACCCAGGCAACCATTGCTTGGGGTCTCGCAACATAAGGCCTCGTCACCAAGGGTAGCGCAACCCAGGCGATGGCCGCCAGAGGTCACGTGACCCTAAGTGGTCCTTGCTTGGGTCCGTCGAGGGTTGCCCAGGGTTGTGCAACCTTAGCTAACGGCGCCAGATCAAACTCGCCAGAGCCAGCGAAAGGTTTGGTTTCTTTTTAATGAATCGGGTTAATATGACGAAAAATCTTAAACTGGTACACATGTGACAAATTTACCATGAACTATTTTTTTATCACAAAAAATCCTAAACTGGTATACCTATAACAATTTTACCCCGAACTAATTTTTTGACTATCAAAAACCCTAAACCGGTTACTTGTGATAAATTTACCCTCCGTTAGTTTTTGTTAAACTTTACTATTAAATTGCTAAGTTTGATAACACTTAGTAGTTGACGGATGTACCAGTTTGGGGTTTTATCCCTCTATTTGTCACAAATTTACCAATTTATGTTTTTTTGTGATATTAATTCAATTTAACAGAGACTAACAGATGATAAATTTGTCACAAATGTACCAGTTTGGAGTTTTTGGTGATCAAAACATTAGTTGGGGATAAAATTGTCATAGGTATACCAGTTTGGAGTTTTTGGTGATCAAAAAATTAGTTCGGGATAAAATTATCATAAATGTACCAATGTAAGGTTTTTGGTGGTCAAAAAAATAAAATTTATCATAGATGTACTAGTTTGTGATTTTTTGCGGTCAAAAAATTAGTTCGGGGTAAAATTGTCACATGTATATCAGTTTGGGATTCTTCATGATATTAACCCTAATGAATAATAAAAAAATTGCAGCTAAAGCCCTTTGCAAATTTTTTTTTACCAAATACTACTTAAGTTACTTTACAAAGGATTTTTTTTATCAAATGCAATTTGTATTTCCCCAAAGCCTTTTAGGCTAAAACGCTTTGCATTTCCCCATGTCTTATTTCCAAAGCCGAACCAAAGGCATTATTAATCCCCTCGACTATGCTTTTCTTTTTGTTGTTCTTTTTTTTTTGGGCAGTCTCAATAAATTTATAAAGAAAAAAATACCATAAAAGGCCTCAAACTACACCAATCCTGTCAACAACATCCCATAATTTTTCTTTCTGCAAGCAAAACCTTCAAACTTGTACTAGCATGACTTAAAAAACCCTCTGTCACAGTTCCGTTCCAGAGAATGTCAAAAATCTTAGGTGACGGCTCACATATTGACGATGTCAGGCAAACGAAACTGACGTGGATATAGAAAACTCAACAAAAAAACTTGAACTATGCTTACTATAACACCAATATCCGAACTTTTTTTTTAGTCATCAATACCGAAAACTTATATTTTAAAAGATAAACTATTGATTAATAATTTTTTTACATTTTTATTTTATTTTAGTAAGCACTAATGATTAGCCCAAAAAGTTTAATTGACAAAAGGCTGATGATATTCGCATATTAAGTTCCAACTTTAGCTTTTCTTCTTGGACAAAAGCCACAAAAACCCTAAATTATGCTTACTGTAACACATTTATTCTATTTCGTGACACCAAAAATCTCAAATTTATACCTATGTGACACGTGAACCCTCCATCAAAATTCTGTTAATGAAAACTATTAAAAATCTACCTACATAAACGCTATAAAATAAACACTATTGAGATGGTGCTCATATGGTTTAAGTGAAATAAAAACGACATTATTTTATTTGAAAAATTATCTAATGGAACCTTGACAAAAGATAAGTGTACAACATAAGTATAAATTTAGGGTTTTTTATGTTATAACAAAAAGTTTAGGATAAATATGTTACAACGGGCATAGTTTGGGGTTCCAGAGTAAATATATCATAGTGGCATAGTGTGTGATTTTTTGTAACTTTTTCCTTTTCTTCTTTTCGATTTTGCGTTTGTTTTATGTTGGTTAGCTGGGTTTTGTAATTATTGGTTAACCACTATTTTGTTAGTCAAACCTAGTTGAGGTTTATTTTTAAACAAAAAAACATGATCGACAATAGCGCATAAAGTCTCATTTTTTTCCCATTGAGAAAGTTTTTGAGTAATTTTTATAATTCTTTTATAATTATCATAAATTTCATTCTAACTAAGGCTCCATTCATTTCACGAAAAAATTAATTTCAAAAAAATGTTTTGCGAATTTTTCGGTGTTTGGTCCACAAAAAATAAACTAGTCAAGGAAAACATTTTCCACAAATGTAAAAACACCTTCAAAAAGCGGAAAACATTTTATGTATCTTCTTTCACCAAACACATTTTATTTTTCTTTTTTCTTTTAAAAAACTGAGTTTTTAATTATTTTGTCTTTTTTCTTTTTCTTCTTGTCTTTTTTTTCCTTTTTGCTTCTTCCTTGACTGGTCACCAGTCATAGCGACGGCCGGCAACCGGCCAAAGGCAAGGCTCGACCTCGCTCGCCCAAGGATGGCAAGCGCCTCGTCGGCCCCAAGCGAGGCCTCACCAAATCCAATAGTCTCACCTGTGGCTGGTAACTGACGGAGGAAGAAAGAAAAGAAAAAGAAAAGAAAAGAAAAGAAATATAAAAAATAATTCAAAATTCAAGAATAATTAAAAATTCGATTTTTTAAAATATAAAAAAAATAAAAAGGAGTCTAATGAGAAAAATCAAATCAGATTTTCCCTATTGAACGACAAAAAATATTTTCCAGTTCACTTTGAGGTCGCAGCCAAACGCCGGAAAATATTGTCATTTTTCCGAAAAATGACTTTTTGGATAACATTTTCCAAAAACGTCACAATTTTTCGCTAAATGAAAGGAGCCTAAATCTTGGTCTTTCAACTATCCATAGTTACCCGATAAAAAAAAAAACTATCTATAATTAAAAATCAAACCATCACAACGTACATACTCGAATCAGATGTGTTTTGAAGTAAATATTAATTAATTTTTAGTGTTATTTTTTTTTTCTATTTGTGGATGAGTATTTAAAAGGGATCAGATGTACTTTTAATTATTTAACTTTCATTCAAACATTTAAAATAATGGAAAAATACACATGAATCTATCTCGCAAAAAGAACCACTTAATGGCCTTGTAATTATTTAATCCGAAGCTTATTTTTATTGAGGATGCACTTACCAATAGCGCAATGGGATCGCAAGCCTTTGACGGCTCGTATCGGGGGTCACTTGAGTAGGCTTGGCAACCTCTTCTGTGCACAAAAGTGTTAGGGACGTTGGGTTTGCTACGTAGGCTATAAGTCACTCCATTCAGCTGCACGGTCCCAAGAGTCCCACCAATTAGGCATTTTTTAAACTTCCTCTCTTTTCTCTCAGTTGCTTCTCTTTCCCCTTCCGTTATTGAACACATTACCAGCACTCTCTGCTCTTCTTTCCTCGCTTTTCTCTTCCTTTTTTTATTTCCATTTTCTCAAGAATTCTGAAGAATAAAGTGCCTCTCACTTCATTTAGTCGACATATGTTGGAAGGCATTATTGATTCTCGCTCCTTTGACTTAATTTTTGTTGTGAACTAAATTTTTTTTTCGGGCTAATGGATTATTAAGACTAATCTTAACTCGGGCCCTTCCAAGCCCTACCAATTCGCAACTTAGGGTTTAAGTTCTTAACGTGCAAATATTTTCATGCTTGGAGTCGCCACTAATCTATTTGTGGTAGGTCGATTAGAAACATAAATAAAACATAGGGAGATATGTTTTATTCCTACAAACCAAAGATTCTAAGCTCGGGGACTTGGTTACGCTAGATCTAGTCTAACGCCATTTCGGTACCTTTTCTTTTCAAAAAAAATTATTTTGACATGCAGTCTAGATCCATTTCAACTTAGTAACTAACATGTGAGGTATTCATGCGGGTGTGCAAACCACCAATTTAACACTCAAGAAAGCATTAAATAAATTACAAGATTGGAAGAATTACTTACCTCAAAGCAACGCAAGCATCTGCATTGTTAGCTAGAAAATCATGTCAAAAACCCTAACATGATTTCTAATTAACAAGCAGTTCACTCAATTTTTTTTTAGATTTTCTCTTATTTAAATAAAATCTAATTTATATGTAATGATATGCAAAAAATGACATGCGATTAATGCAGCCTAACATGCAAACTATATGATATGCGACGACGTGACCTAATTCTAATGATGGACAAATGATTTATTTTTGGTATTTTTCTCATTGAAATTAGGAATAAAAAATGCCTAAAATAACATGCAATCTAACGACTTATTCTTTTTCTTGGTATTTTTTTATTAAAATTCGAAATTAAAATAAATTACTCAAATTAAGAATGCAATCTATCCTAATCTATCCTAAAGTGACTCATTCTTTTTGGGTTTTTTTATGAAAATTCGAAATAATTAAGTATCCTAAATAATCCGCTAAGATTAAAACAATTTCTAATTTAAACTAGGAAATATGCTACTCTAAGTCCCAATTTAAATCAAATAATCATCTTATTCTTTTGGACATATTTAAGATTCCTAAACATGCAAAATTCTAATTTAAATCCTAACTAATCTTTTTTTGAATTTTCTTTTTTTAAAGGAAATAAATCAAATGGATAGATAATCATCATGATCAAAATCAGTCCACGAAATCCGCCAGATTTGTTTCAAATTCAAATTAGGCACAGAAATCGAACTAACGGTTATATCTATAGGGTTATAGATATCGACGGAAAGTTGATCATTTAAATTTGGAAAGCGAATAAAAATCATTATCATATCCAAGTGATTATGGATAAGATAATGATTTTTCGTATCGCCGTGTATCGTACCTTAGGGATAAGGTCGGATAGTCGTCCAGATACATTGCTAAATTAGGAAAATTTCCTAATTTCGGATATTTAAAAATATTGCGGATATCATAAACATTATCCTAAGATATCTAGCAATCCACACAATATTCATGGAATATTCAAAATATTTAAATTAGGAATCTAAATATTTAAAAATATACCGGATAATATCATTACCTAATTTGCGGATAATTTCCAAATTTGAATCACCGAAGGATCGGGATTGCGGATCACGGGACAACCGGTGACGGGCGGCCGACGGTGGCTCATGACAACGGTGACATCACAGCAGGACAGCAGCGCGACAAATGGCGAGGGGGCACGTCCGTACAGTAGCTGAGGTGCGGCGGTGACTGTCGGCGCGGGGGTGCTGTTCTGGCGGTGTAGGCGTCGGCGGAGGGCTGCTGTGGCTAGGTGTCCGGCTCGGCTGTGCTGCGGCGGTGACTATCGGCGCGGCTGAGGGCAGCTCCGGCACAACTCTGGGCAGCAACGCCTTCACCGGAGGGAACAGGCAGAAGGGCAGCAGCGGCTGTGGACGTTTCCGGGGCAGTAGCGGTGGTGGCGCTACGTCGGCGTGCGGCAGGCACGGCTGGCAATCGGCGGTGCTGTGGAGGAGATAGAACAACGGCGGTAACAGCGATTTCCAGGTGGCGCGCGGCAAACAGGCTGCGGAGGAAGGGAGTAGCGATGGCTGTGGTAATCTCCGGGCGGCTTGCAGCAGCTGAGGTACGGTGCAGCGGTGTTGTAGGGGCAGCGGCGCACGACGGGAAGCAGCGTGGCGGGCTGCGCAGCGTCGCGGCGGGGTACGGCGGCGGCGCGGCGCGACCGATCTCTCCCTCTTTCTTTCTCACTCTTACTCTTGTGTGTTTCTCTCTAAAAATCAAATCTGAAATTTCTGTCCAGCCCCTTTTACTTTCGTGACCTAATGATATATTTATAATGCTAACCTAGGTCAATTAGATGGGCTTGCTAATCCTAATGGGTTTAGGCTTGGGCTTAGGCTTTAATTTAATTTAATTTCAAGTGGGCTGAATTAATGTGGGCCTCTATTTAATTAAGCACAATTCATCAAATTAAGCTCAAATTAAAACAACCGAGTCCGTTTGACTTAAGATTTCCGGCCCTTGCCTTCCAAGTGAGCCGAGTCTCACTTGATGAATTTTAAGCTCGTTTGCCACCGCCGGTTCGATGCGGAATGCAATTAACCTAAATGGACCTAAACTATATGTTATGCAATCTAAAATATTTTTGTTTAGGGGTTAAAAATTTAATCCCTAATTTTCTATGCAAATTACGACTAAATGGCCGGTCGAAATTTAGGTGTCAACAATCTTATACCTCATGAAAAAGTATCACGATCAAAAGCAAAACTCCGTTAATGTATGAGGTCGTATAACATCTGAAGCCAATTATTATTCTTAGTGCCCCGGTTATCTTCCATTTTCCTTTAAGTAGATTGAAATTCGTTCTTTGATTACATCAATAGATAAGCTCTTAGAAATGTTTATTCTTAAACCCAGGCTTGTTTGAGAAATATTTATCTTTAAACCACAACAGAGGCAAAGGTGGCGTGGTTGGGAACTAAGAGTATTATTAATTAATACTCAGACCTAACAATATCCATATGTTTGATGTAGAAACTTGTTCCGTCAATTTGTACATAACAAATGCATTCACAACCAAGTAACAAAACAATGAAAGCTAAATAAAACTGAGTTATGAATATTATACCTCACCAGAAGAAGCCATGAAGGTAATTAGACAAGAAATTGATCCTTTATGACGGCCTGTGTATCTCCTTACAAGCAACAAATAGTTATTATCCTCAAAATGCATGCTCAACGCTAACATTCAGACCATAAAACTGACAAAGGCCAAACCTTCCATGTTATCATTGAAAGTACTCTAATGACGCCATTTGATCTGCCATAGCAACAAGTGAACCATCTCTAACTGCAGATCTGGCCAGGTACTTTATACTCTGCAAAACAAACGACGATTGGCATCAACATGAAGATATTATTGAAGACTTATGTGAGGAAATTTGGCAAAATAAGTTGTTGCGACTAACAGCTCAAGCCCGGAAGGCCCTAGCTTTTGGCTAAACTCAATCATGAATAGGGTTATTTGAGTTAAATTGTCTTTGATAATGAAAAACAGTAGGAGAAGAACAACGTAAGTGTCAAAAATTGTGTACGGCGCTCATTTTAGTGCCAAAAATTTTCACTGGCTCACTTAAGTGCCAAATTGGAGGAAAAACGATCATGTAAGTCTCAATGGCAAGATATTCCTATCAAAATTAATATGTGGCTTGTTTAATTAAATCTTGTAAATGACTTGGCAAAATTTTTAAAAAATATAGTTCCCATGGACTTCAAAAATGACTGCGCATCGCCTACATGGCTACGATGTACAATGCGACGTCGTTTCCCCTAGTTAATAAAATAACATCGCATGAAGGAGGATCAAATTAGGGCTGATCTTGTGGTCGTTCAGGCGAAGGAAGTCGTCGTTGTTTGATAATGGTCGCCGTCGCCGCTTGCTCCGTCGCCGTCGCCGCTTGCTCTATCGCCGTCGTTGCTCACCGTTGCTCATGTGTCGTCTCTTGCCCTCAGTCATTCAAATTTGTCATATTCTCTCCATGGCTCAGTTGAATGGAAAAATTAGGGCTCCGAGGGCAAAACTAGGGCTTGAGGGGAGAGAAAAATTAGGAATATTGATGCAGCTATGGGCACGACGGTAATAGAGAATGAATCGCGAAATAGTGATTGTGAGAACCTCAAGTTTTGATTATGGGGACGCCGGTGCTAGCTGTGTTGCTTCGTTTCTACTAAATGACTACGACTGAAGTTATTTTATTTTGACAATCACAATTTGTTAATCATTTAATTGCTTTTGTGGGGACCTCTATGTGAAGTTGTTGGCTTTTGTGCGTTGTGGTCCCAAAAGATAATTGTTTTTTTTTCTTTCGATGCAGCATAGGCATGGGGAATAATGTTGCAGCTCCAAAACAGCCACCAACAAGGAACCCAACCCTAGTTGCATCTCAACCAAGTGATCCCGGCACCAACAATGACTCTACGAAGAGCTCTCATCAAATGACACGGCCTATAAAGAAAATGGCTGCTGCTAAAAAAAAGGTATATGAGACAGGAAGGCCAGTTAAAGAACCTACATATCCGGTTAGATAGAGTGCAAGGATCATAAATCAAGCCAGACGTCCATTTAAAGAAAAGGGAATTGGGGGGTTATGCATATTGACTGATGGAAGGGTGCTAAATGTAGTGGTTTTTATTTTTTATTGGGAGGTTGTACATATTAACTCATGGAATTGACATTGTATATCATTGAGTTAGCTGAATGTTTTGTTTGGTGGGAAGCCATTCCTTGGATGTGGATATTTTAGTTGGTTATTCATATTGACAAAATGTAAAAACTAAGTTTAATGTCAATGGACTGATGTTTATTTTGTCTATACTTTTAAAATTTCCATATTTTGCTATTGGTTGTGTCAGTTGTGCTGCTAGTGTTCTAGTTTTGCTGGTGTAGGTGGTTGTGGCGGTGGTGTTGTGATAGTGCAGTGGTGGTGATGATTGGCTGGTGTAGGTGGTGGTGATGTAGTGGTTATGCCGATGCAGTAGTGGTGTTGGTGGTGCTTGCTGGTGTAGGTGATGGTGGTGTAGTGGTTATGGTGGTGCGGTGGTGGTGGTGGTGGTGGTGCTTGGCTGGTGTAGATCATGGTGATGGTGGTAGTGTGGTGGTGGTTGTGCTTGACTAGTGTAGGTCGTGGTGGTGGTGCTTAGCTAGTATAGGTCGTGGTGGTGTTATGGTGGTGCAATGGCGGTAGTGATACTTGGCTGGTGTAGGTCGTGGTAGTGGTAGTGCACTGGTAGTGGTGGTGCTTGGCTAGTGTAGGTCATGGTAGTGGTGATGCACTGGTGGTGGTGGTGCTTGGCTAGTGTAGGTCGCAGTGGTGGTGGTGCATGGCTGGTGTAGGTTATGGTGGTGGTGTAATGGTTGTGGTGGTGCTTAGCTAGTGTAGGTTGTGGTAGTGGTGGTGCTTGGTTGGTGTAGGGCTTGGTGAATGTGTTGAGGGTGCTTGGCTGATGTAAGGCTTAGTACTGGTACTGGCAATTGTGCTAGTGCAAGTATTGTTGGTGTTTTTAGCTGATGCAAAATTTGACGCTAGTGGTACTTGATGCTGGTGTAGGACTTGCACCAGCAATTATATGTGCTAGTGTAAGGTGTAAGCTGCTGGTGCTAGTCCACCAGCTATGTGTCGGTGTAGCACATAAGCTGCACCATCTTATACTTGCACTAGCTATGTATTGATGCAAGCACGATATGCACACTCTGTACTAATATACAGCTGGTGCAAGCAAGCACACCATCTATGTGTTGCTTGCTGGTGCAGTACAAGTGAAATGAATATATAATAACTGGCACTTAAGTAATCACTTTTTAACAACGACTATCACTTAAGTGATCACTTTTCACCACGATTGACACTTAAGTAATCAGTTTCAGCAAAACTTGACACTCAAACAATCGCTATTTACAATATATGACACTGAAACAATGACTTGTGAACTTATTACCACTCCTTCATTTGACAAGTGTTCACAACAACAATTGTAGCAAACCAGCATCCCATTACCAGCAAACACTGTAGCAAATATTTACCAGCAAACCATTGAAGCAATCCAAACATCTCAAGCAAAACTAAGTAAATCAACATTGACAATACACAATTAAGCAAAAGAACTTGTAAGTACTCATAACCAATGAATTTCAACCTTCCATTTCCACCATAGATTGCAACAAACTTTTGTTCCATACAAAAATAGCATAATATAACTATACTTACAAATTATCCAATACAAGTACATAATCCACTCATCTTCAACTATGGTAGACTCACTTTCAATTTGACTATAAAATAGGCTAAATAGCAAAACAACACCATAATCAATACTCGATAACACTTCCTTTCAATTTTAATCCTTGAAACTTCATTCTTCAAATGATTAGCCAAAGATGCTAAAGCCTTCATTTCAACTTGCATTGAGTCGACATCCTCTAATTCGTCCATTAATGTAGGTAGAGGTTGATGGCGTCCTTCAAGTAGCTCCAAGATCACTTTCGTCACTCAATCGGAGAATTTCGCATCAACCCATTTGAAATATTTGCTCTTCGAGCCTTCCTTCTCTATACCTAGTGCAATCATTAAATCTTTTTCCGGGATTCAACCAAGTCCAAGATGTTCTTATCGGACTTGGTAACCCATAAAAACAGTAACATTCACCCTCTGGTTCGCTTTGTTGAAACGAATTTGAGTTGCTGCTGAAGCTCTTACTCTCCATTTGCAAAATTGAGCTCGTAACTTTGGGGGCAAATTGTCGCGCCATGTGCTCGCGTGCTAGAATAGAGGTATTTTTTTTATACAAGTCTCTCTCAGATCATACCTCACGTGACAGCGAGGTTTATTTGATCTAAAATTGAATTTGGAGTCGCCACTAGTCATTTACGGTAGATTGACTAGGAACCTAATTGAAGTACGAGAGAAGTATCACAATTCTACGAATAAGAGATTTTGAATAAGGGACCTGGTTACGTTAATGATCTCAAATTGAGACCATTAGTGCCCTTTCGGTACTTAAGAATGATATGACTTGTCTAATGTGTCACACAGATTCTTAAGGTCAATTCACTAATCAAATTATGAAAAAACGATTAAACACCCAAGAATTGAATGCACAAACGATTGCAAATCAATCATAGCAATCCTAATTTGGCCACTAAAATAAAAATCTAGTAAAATACCAAGACCCTAATGAAGCTCTAATAGCTTGTTCATTTCATGGTACATTTTTGGGTTTAGGGTTTTATAAGGGTTTTATCCTTAAATTTGGAATTTCCTGAAAAATGCCACTTAGGCATTTCGAAAAATCCAAATTTCACTTTTTATGATTGGCCACGATGATTTTGAACCATTCTGTGGATTTTCAAAATTTTTGATTTTTTTTAAAAGGCCATTTGGACACTTCTAAAAATTTGAATTTTACTTTTTATCACTGGCCACAAGGATTTTGGACCTTTCTGTAAATTTTTTAATTTTTTGATTTTTTTTCGAAAATTTTTTTTAAACCAAAAATTGATTTTTTTATGATTTTCTAGAAATTTTTATGAATTTTCCAATTTTTTTCAATTTTTTTATTGATTTTCCAAAATTTTCAAATTTTTTATTTGTATTTTCTAAATTTTCTGAATTTTTATGAATTTTCTGAAAATTTTGGATTTTTCTGAGAATTTTTGGAATTTTTCTGAATTTTTCTAAGATTCACAAAATTTCTAATTTTCTAAAAAAATCTGAAATTTTTTATGATTTTTTAATTTCTGTATTTTTTATTTGATTTTTCTGATTTTTATTTTTATTTGAGCTTTTTTATTTCCCGTCAGAAAATTGAACCGAACCGGGCTGGTTCGGACCGGTCTGAGCGGGTCGGACCGGCTTGGCCGGCACTCCGGAGGGCACGGTGTCAAAACGACAACGTTTTTTCTCTTCTTCATTTAGGCATTTTAACAAACACCTCTTGGGCACTAAGTCTTGATTTTCCATTTCGGGGCCGCAGGTTTAGCTGCTATTCCGTCGACTCTCCAGCCAAAATGACCAGTCTAAATTCTTCACCTATCAACCATCTACGCATCCATACCAATTTTTTCTGTCATTGGACACCCCGAAGCCCTTTATTTTCAAGCTCAAAGTACCATGCTTGACATGATTTTCTGGTTTTTTCAGTTTTAACATCGTCGGGATAGCGACTTCAACCTAGTTTCCGATGACCTTCCGGCCATATTTTGGCAATTCCATTTGATCCAAAACCTTCACTATATGTCCCTCTACACATATATGTTCGTAAAATGATCATTTGACATTCTTAAGCCATAGATTTTCAAGCTCGAAATATCCTACTTAGCATTGAAAATCATCACAAAACACAACCTGTCTAACATGCAAATCATTCAATCCAGAGCGTCCTAGCCGTTTCTAGCGATCAAACATCAACCAAGGAGTAAGAAAAACTAACTTGGATCAGCCAATGGCCACGGATCAATCTCCGGTGAGGTTTTGGGATCTCCGGCGAAGGTCTTTTAAGGACGACTCGGGGTGTTTTTAGTTTCACCGATCCAAAATGCAAATAATCAGAAACCATATGATCAGAAATACGAAATGGGATCTAAATAACATTATGGAATGAAGAGATCTCAAAAATCGCACAAGAATGCATTTGATCGTTCATTTGAATGTTTTATCGAACATGTAAAGTGCAGTAATTGATCTTGTTTACCTTCGAAAATGGAGGCCAAAATGAGGATTCTGAGACAAATGGATACCAAGGAAAGGTTCACCGACACACCTTCTTCAAGTTTATGGTGTTCGTTTCCTCGGAAAATTCACCGGTTGATCGGAAAATCATCGATTTCAGGCCTTCGTGACAAGCCGACGTGATTGGAATGAAGAGGGGAGGTCACAGCCAACTTACGATTCGCTGGTGCTCCGCCGTCTAGGGCAGTGCCAAACACTCGTGGGGGGACCTCTGACCCTTCTTCTCTGGTTCTCTCTCTTTGGTTTCGCTCAGTTTCCCTCTCTCTTTCTGTTCGGAATTTTGCCGAATGGCTTTCCCTCCCTCGGGTAAGTTTTTCTTTCATTTTTGTTAATCGATTTCGCGCTCAAAATCGGTTGGAATCGAATTCCAATCGGTTTGGGTTGTTAACCGGTGTCAACTGGACATTTTCTAGCTGGCCTAATCAATTTCCACGTGTTGAATTAACGTGAAATGATCGACAAAGTTCTGGGTTTGAGTCGTATTTCTAGGGTTTTTTGGGCATCTTGGCAAACCGGGTAAGGAAGATGAACTGTTCGGGTCGGGTCAGATCGACTCGTCCGGCCCGACAGTTCCGGTTTTGAAAAAAAAATGAAAATTAAGCCTAATTTTGATGAATTTTCGAAATTAAACCACAAAATTGACTTTCCCATCATATTCCAAACCTAAATATATAATTTTCCCCAATTTTGATTATAATTGTACTCGAAATTTTATCATTTTTATAGTCGGGTTAATAGTGTTTTATTCAATTCGAGGTCTTAATGACCTGATTAGGCAAAATTGATGCCAAAATTGCATTGCCAACCCCCGATTACCCTTAGAAATGATAGTCTCACATTTCGCAAATTTCATTTTGGGCATGATTCCCAATTTAGGTTCAAAATTTTCAATTTTCATTCAATTTTTGGGGGGTTTTTTATTTTTACATCAAATTGTGCAATTGGACTGACCATTGTGCAATTAAAGGTCCTAAAAGCAATTGTTATGAAGACACTATGACCTAAAAATGTCTAGAAAAAATTTAATTTAATTTTTGGTTCAATTCGGGTTTAATTTTGCCCAATTTTGGGAAAAAACATATACCCGATTGATAATTTTCAAAATTGATGATGCATTTGTGAAATTGGATTTAAAAGAAGACTAATGACTATTTTTATGGAATTTTATGATTCCATTTTCTATTTTTCTTTATTTTCTCGCTTATTTTCACTAAAAGAAATTAAGAAAAAATGCAGAAAAATGGTAAAAAAAATTATTTTTTTGGTTTAGAAATAGGTTTCTAGGCTTGGCCAAGATCCCAAGACCTAATTTTGAAAATTTTAAAAATATGACAAAAATGGGTTAAAAATTAGGTGTCAACATGAATCTAAATAGGGTTTGAATTAGAGATTCAATAGCCGGTTAGGGTTGCAAATTGGGGGATTCTCTTTCAATTTGGGGATTTAGGGTTTTGATTTGAGGGAAAGAGTACTGGACGGCGTCATTTTAGGGATTAGATGCTGATTGGACTCTCCAGCGGGCCACGCTGGCTTAAGAAATAAATAAAAAAAGGCCACGTCAGATTTCCAATCAAACAAATTGGAGTTAGCACTGGAATGATCGTTATTAAAAAAATTTGGTACCGAAGTGATTTAAAAGAAACTTTTGGTATTAAAGTGAGTGATGTACATAACTTTTGGCACTTTTTCTGTTCTTCTCCCGAAAAATAGTCATATCTACAATACAAAATATGGACCTACATGACCAAGATCCAAGGACCTTATAAGAGATAGAAAGTTCCTTGACTAATTAACTATAGAGCCTTTTGTAGTTACAATTAATCAACTATTATCTGTGTTGGATTGTCATTTCATTGAATTGAGTTCAAGAATAGAATACTAATCTACGATTTAAATTGTCATTGATAGCGATTGCTTGTTCGTTAGATGGGAAATGGTTTATGCTTGCGACTGGATTGATCACTGCGATTCAAAAAGTCGTCTCATGGATTGGGCCTCACCGATTTTACAGCTCCACCCTCTTCTTCTTCATCCTTCTAACAATGAAAAAACGGTGAGCAAAAGGAATCTTCATATTCACACACATAGAGAAACAGGAAGAAGAAGATGCAGAAGATCATCCACATTTACCCGATTCACCATAGAACAAAAAATCAAATTTTTATTGATTAATCCAATCTCAACTCAAGAATTAAACAATACCCCAATTTCTATTATGTTCATCCTTACGTATACAAAAATCTAACAAAGATGGAGAATCTTCGAGACATAAAACCCTTAGGACACTGTCGTACATGGAATGGAAAAAGACACGTCTTCGTATATAAGGACATTCAACTCTTCAAAAGTGCCACAAAACTATAGGGATAATATCCATTCCGTGACTCCCCATAACATCATACACAACACGTGTAATTTCCAATTATAATTCATAATTATATTAACGCATGCGGAAGCTCAATAAAATTTCTCCAAGAAAATTCCGTACAAGAAAATTGCACGAGTGTAGTTAGGGCGCGTTTGGCAACCGGCCAAATAGTAACTATTTTTATTCTTTTGTTTTCAAAATTAGTTTTGAAACATAAATCTGTTTGGTAAATTTTTTGTTATCGATCCTAAATTTGCAAAAAATTATTCTTAGAATCATTTTTGGAACAAAATCAAAAAGCAAAAAAAAGTTGCTTCTTGATTCTGGGAATAAGAATCAAAAATGAAAAAGAATTTTTTTTTCTCCTTCTTCTTCTTGGCTTGTAGTCGGCCACCGGCCATCAGCCACCGGCGACTAGTCACAGGCTAAGGCCAGCAAGGGCGAGGGCTAGACCCTCGCGGCCTGGGCGAGGTTGTCCTCGCTAGATTTGGTGTGGGCGACCCTCATCACAACTGTCGCTAGATTCGACGAGGGCAGATCCCGGCCTGGGCGAGGGCCGCCCTCACCGAATTTGGCGAGGGCAACCCTCCCCCAGGCCATCGAGGGCGACCCTCGCCCAGGCCGCGAGCCTCCCTCGCCGGCCCTGGCCTGTGGCTGGTCGCTAGCGCTGGCAACCTAGCCATGGCCAAGGAAGGGGAAAGGGAATAAAAAAAAAGAAAGAAATATTTACAAAATTCAAAATATTATTAATAAAGAGAAATTTTGTGTAGTTTTTAAATGCATTTTTTTTATTTCAAGAATATAAATTTTAGGCAGTTACCAAATGCTTTCAAATGCTTGGAAATTGTTCCCGGGCAAAGAATAAAAAAGAATCATTTTCGAGTAGAATCAATTTTCGAGAACAGAATGATTGCCAAATGCATCCTTAAAGTACATATGCCTCTTTTTTTATATTGGACATCAATTTTAACAACTTTACTATATTATTCAAGCAAAATACAAAACACCAAAGTTCTAAGAAGAGGGTCAAGTCAACTAGCGCCACTACTTCCACATTAACCCAAAAGCGAGTCGCCATCCAACTCGAGGGTTGATGGCCTTTGGTATCTTATTGTCCCCTCCATCGTCCTATCCAAGGGACCATCCCACAAACCGAAAAAAGTAAGGGAATGAGCCCAAGTCTAGTAAATAAAATCTCTAGTTTTAAGTTAGAAAAATCATCTTACCATTTCTCTTGACATCAACAAACAACGCGAGTTCAAGACAATTACAAAATATTCATATAAGACAATGCACGAGTAATTATTCTATCTTCTCATATCAATGAAAATCAACAACGATAGTGCTTAAGATCATTCACTCAAATATAAGCAAATGAAATATTCTCTTATGACGTACACGCATTATCACAATGGCTCATCGCTATACAAAGGGATATTTATTCCCTATTGATCATGAAGCTTACCCATAGACATAGATAAGTTTATACTGGTCATGAAGCTCACTGACAGATACATATGAGTTCATACTGATCATGAAGCTTACCAATTTCATATTGGTTATGAAGCTTGCCAACTTCATACGAGTCATGAAGCTTACCAACATATACAGGTAACTCCATACGGTTCATGAAGCTCATTGATAAACACAAATGAGTTCATACTTATCATGAAGATCACTAATACACACAAGTAACTTCACACTAGTCATGAAGCTTATCAACATCATACGGGTCATGAAGCTTACTAACACATACATGTAACTTTGTATTGGTCATGACACTAAGTATTTATAAGTATTTCAATACACATATTCACCTTCTTAATCCACCACATATTCCTTAAAGAAATGAGATCTTAGTCAAACAAACAAGTAAGAAGCGATAAGTGATAAGATTCATGAGACAAATACATTAATGTTCCGTTCGTTTTGTGGAAACTATGATGATTCTGGAAAATGTTTTCCAAGAAGCTATTTTCCAGGAAAATAACAATATTTTTTGGTGTTCATCTGAAATCTCAAAATGAACTGGAAAATATTTTCCGTCATTCGGTATAGAAAATGTTTTCCTTCATGCACTACTTTTTAATAATTTTTAATATTTCTTTTCTTTTCTTTTTTGTTGTTTCTCTTTTTTTTTTTCCCTTTCTTTCTTCCTCTACCGATTGCCAGCCACAGCGACGGTTGACAACTAGCCACAGGCGAGGCTTGACCTTGCCCACCCAAGGCCGGTGCGGCTTGCCGTGGCCAATAACCGGCCTCGCCTCGGCCGGCGACCAGCCTTGCCTCGCCAGTCTCGAGCGAGGCCGCGCATTGTCAGATCTAGTGAGGTGAGGCTAGGCTTGACCTCGCTTGAGCTCACTGGCCCTAGGCAAGCAATGCGGCCTTGGACGAGGCGAGGCAAGGCTCAGCCTTGCTTGCCGTCGATTTGCGAGCTCGCCAGATCTAGGGAATTACTTCTCTATGGGACAAGACGAAGGACAAGAGGACAACGCGAGGCTAGGCTCGACCTCGCTTGAGCTCATTGGCCTTGGGCAAAGCTGAGCCTAGCCTCACCTCGCCAGATCTGATGAGGCAAGGCTCCGCCCCACTCGCCGTCGACTTGCGAGCTCACCGGATCTAGGGAAATTACTTCTCCGTGGGACAAGACGAGGGAGGAGACAAAGGACAAGAGGATGCGTGAGTCAGTGGCAGAGGAGGAGCAGACGAAGAGCAAGGCAACGAAGGAGGAGCAGCTCTGGAGATGAAAACCTTAGGTTGCGTGAGAACAATGGGGAAAATGAGCGACTCTGTAGAGAGGAGGAGAGGACGCATGAGAAAGAGGGGAGATAGGAAAATGTTTTCCTTCCTTTCAGGAAAGGATTTCCCTAGTTTTAGAGGGAAATTTTTCATTGACTGAAAAATATTTTCCTTGACTACTTATTTTCCGCCCCCCGAACACCCGAAATTATGGAAAATGTTTTCCGCGAAATAAACGGAGCCTTAGAAGCAGGATATAATTCGAAAGTGATTCCAAGCAAGTCAATGACTATATTCTAGGTTAAAATCTGAACGTAAATCTAGACATCCAATTGAGTATTTCTGGGTTTGGACAATCAAATGAGTATTTCTGAAAACAATTGAATACTTTCAAATTCAGAAAATAGATATTTTCAAGCTTAGAAAGTAAAATCTACTCGGATTCATATTCGAAGAGTAAAATCTGCTCGTAAAATTTGTTTGGGTTCAGAAGTAAACATGTCCATATTCTAAGAGTAAAATCTATTCCGGTTCATAAGTAAAGATGTTTAAATTCAGAGAATAAAATTTGGTTCAAAAGTAAACAAATTCAAATTCAGAGAGTAAAATCTGTTCGGATTCAAAAGTAAATATGTGTAGATTTTAAAAGTAAAGTCCATTCGAGTTTAGAAATAGATATATCCAAATTTAAAGAATAAAGTCTACTCGGTTCAGAAATCAATAGATTTTACAAACAACGGTTAAGTTTGAACTTATAAATCTGACTTTTCCAAGTTCAGATTCATCATTTCCATTCACTAAATGTACTGCACCTTAAGTAAAACAATCATCTTCCTTTTAAACATGCATAAGACCAGCAAGGTGAATTCCACAATCACCTCAAGGATGACGGCTGCATTTGAAATTAGCTTTGCCAAGGGGCTTTGGATGCCCAAAGCCCCTTAGGTTAAATTTTGGTGTTTGGCAAGATTTTTTAGAAACCCCATTGAGCCAAAGTTGGCCTTCAAAGGGCCAAAAGCCCAAGGCAACCTTGGAGGTGCCTTGCCATTTGGGCATTCTTGGCAAACAACAGTGCCAAATAAGTGAAAAAAATTTTCTTCCGAAACTATCCTTATCTTTTTTTTTTTTATTTTCCGGTTTTGGCCTCGTCTATACTGTTCAACCCCAGGCGGCCCTCGTCGATGGTCGTCGGGGGTTGCCCAAGGCCGTTCGGCCTCAAACGACGACCACAAGCGCCAAATCTAGGTTTCTGGCGGCCGACCGTCCTTTGCCGGCCGGTGAAGGGTTTCAACTTTCCTTTAATAAAAAATGAAAAATTTACTATGCAAGTATAATTTTTTCGGACACTATTTTACCTAAAGTTACTTTGCAAGGGACTGTTAAGTTACAACTTACTATACACAATTTGCATTTTGAAAAACTCATTTAACTTAAAGTCCTTTGCATTTTCCCAAAAACTTTCCTCCAAAGTGTTTTCAAACACAGCCGATATTTCCATGTTCAGATTTAACAATTATACTTGCCAATTATACCACACTTTAAAGAAACAAATCACACCCATTTTTAACATGCTTGAGATCAATCAAACAATTTCATAGATCACCATATTCTCACTATTGTCACACATCAAAATAGCATATCACAACCATCCAAGTTAAAAGTGTCAAGTAGATTGAACTATCTTAACTCTAGAGTCTTCACTTACCTTGTGCAAAATCTAAACACCAAAGTTAAAACCACCTTGCAGATCTTGGATCGGGTAGTGGTAAATGTAGATTATCTTTGAGAGTTGAAGGTGAATAATGGAGTAACGGCCAAAATGAAAAACTCTCCCCCATGTTAGCCAGATGAAGGTGAAGTGCAGGAGTAAATTTTAGGATTAAGAATGCATGAAATCACAAGTGGCAAATCTTTACTTAATCTACGACCAAGTGTGTGAGAAGTCAATACACATTAGGGATGATTAATAACCAAGGTAATGATGGCTTATGGTTATGTGTCGAGTTAGTGTAAGAGGCTTAGCTTAAGAATGGCATGTGGCAATGCAATTGGTCTCTAAATGTGGCATGTGGCCATGCATAATGTCACGCCCCAAACCCCAACGAGCGCGCACCACCCCTAAGTCGGTCGAATTAGTGCGACGTTCTAGGAACGTCGCCAACCAAAACCAACACATTAGAGTTCGAGCACGACGGAAACGAGTATAACACCCAGACAAGAATTAGAAGAGGGGTAGTAGGGAGAACAACCAACCACTTCATTACACCGACTATATTTACAATATTCATTACAAACCATCGCAACCATCAAACCTCCACATTGACAACTGCCGATATCAAAATGGACTAGCGGCTTCGGGTTCCTCTTCGGACTCCATTTCCATGGGCTCTTCATCTGAGGTTAAATCCATCGGAATTGGCTCTTGATACGACACTTCAAACTCTAGCTGAGGATCAGCCTCAATAGGTGCAAACTCTGCAGGTGTGAGTGAAGAGGCTGATTATTCATAACCAATACCCGTGCCAGTCACCTCACCATTAGACAGAGGAATGGCCGCTGGATCCCAGGCCCTAACTGCATCAAAGGGGGCATTGAAACCTCGAACTGGCCCAAACCACTCAAGAACACCTATGTCTACCTAAACCACACTAGTGCGCTTAATCCAAGTATATTGGTCATCTATAGGGTACTCTACCGACGCATGGCCTAATTGCATCGGTATACCAAAACGCTACGGTGGCGGATCGTTCATGATCCAGGTTTAGGGTTTGAAATGGTTTTAAATAAAACCACGCGAATACTTCTCAACAAGCGAAAACCCTAGACCCTACCTAGGCTAACACGTACCTCCGGACCAGTTCAAACACTCAAATCATAAAATTAGCATGCCATAAAATCACAAGCATAACATCTCCTCTTGATACACACGAAACCTTACATGCGATTTTAAACATAACTTTCAGAAATCGACATAATAAAGCACTTATCAATACCAATCAATCCATATCCGTACCAAATTTCGTATAACAATCTGATTACTATCAATTGTCAACACATATATCGCGTTCACCATCACAATTGAGCACACATGTCCAACTCATTTCTGACTCGCGTAAACATGCCTCGGGTCCAATCCTTCCACAGCCAGCGTAAACATGCCTCAAGCTAAAAAACGATCAATCAATCTCTACCCACATTAACACGCCTTAGGTCCAATCTCTTTCCACAGCCCAAAACAAAACTCGTTAGGCTAAAAAACGATCAATCAATTCTCAACCCGCATCAACACGCCTCATGTCCAATCTCTTTCTACAGCCTGCGTCAAAATGCCTCAAGCTAAATAATGATCAATCAATCTCGACTCACGTCAACACGCCTCAGGTCTGTTGTACAACCTGCATAAAAACGCCTCAGGCTAACAGTCTTCTACTAAAACCGGGCAACGTCCCGCGTAACACGCCTCAGGACATGTTCCATTTACTACGTAAACACGCCTCGGGGATTAGGTGATCACACGTACACACATTTTTCATTTATTATCTGAACCCGATCACATATCAATCTCATACAATCAATTTGCACACGTCACCCAAGATATTCAAGCTACCAACGAGCCACATTAACTCACAATTTCACCACTTCAACTTGCACGAGAACAATTAACACAAGTTTCGCATTTTGCACCATATTTCATCAATCAAGAATGGTCGCACTTACGCCATCAACCCCGATTCACTACGCAATGCATTTCACACATATTCACGCATTTACTCTAACCATGCTAAACACATCAATTCAGCCACTACACGTAAATCACCAAAACATCACTTTTGAGCTCATTTTCCATGCTATGCTCATTACAATCATTTCTAATAAATCCAACGATCAAATCAACCTATTATAATAGCGATTTAACCTCTAAAAATATCACAATTTCACCCAAACATCACAGCCAACTCAGTCCGCTAAATTACCTTCGAACAACCCCAAAATTTCATCAAATCGCGTCCAAACTAACCCGAATTTACCCATTTATCCTAAGCGGGGTTTAGGATGTCACTTACACGAGGTCTTACGTGAGATCAAGCACTCAAAGACGGTTGAACGAGAAGAAAATAGCAGCAGCAGCAGCTCCGAACAAAGAAAAGCACCGGCAGCTCACGTCGGCCACGGACGGAACGATGGCGGCGACGGGTGGATGGTGGCGATGGTTGGCATGGCTGGTTGGCCACAAGCATGGCAAGGAGAGGGGGAGGGTGGCTCGGCCAAGAAGAGAGGGAGAGAGAGGGAGGCGTGAGAAGGGAGTGGAAGAGAGAGAAAAAGAAATAAAAAGCTAGTCAAAGTCCACCCAAGCAAAATTACCTTATCGCCCTCCTCTCAACTTTCCATTCGACGGGCACGATTCAATCTTATCTTAAAATCGACGGCCAAGATCAACTCTCACCCAAAATATCCAAGGGTAAAACAGGAATTAAACAAAAAGGTAGGGGCAAAATTGTCCAATATGCCCTTCCACTTTTATACTTAGCCTTCACAATTCTCAGGGGCAAAACGGTCATTTTTTACTTCCAGTCAAAATTTCGATTTTCTAACGAATCTGAACAAATCCGAAGCTAGCCACGCTAATAACAACGTCGTCCAATTAATTGTCATGACTTTCGAAATTTTCAATATCCAAACTCGATCTCTAATTAATGGCTAAATCCAAATAAACGTGACTTGAGCATATCTCAAACTAACATGCAGCTTTCGGGAAAATTCGTGTATTCGACCCGTGATCGATACTCAATCGAGTCACGTTTAAGTAGACTTGAACTATGGTAATCTCGATTGTCATGTAATTGCGAGGATCAATCACTAGTTCCTAAGAACGTGATCATTCGGAATAAGTTTAGGATCGTTCGCCAATATCATGTTATGGCGAGACGGAATCACCTGCATTCCAATTATATAATATTAGTAAATCGATCCGTGACCATCCTTGGATCGGTTTATACTGGCCCAAAATATCACCTCAACAATCCTTATGGTCGAAAGTCAATCCATGATCCCTTTCTCTAATGGTTAACATCCCAAGAATGATCAATTCTGGGCAAGATTTACTACAAGTGCATTAATGAAATCCTGCATTTCATAGATTTCAAGTGGGTCGAAATTCGGAATGCTACACATAAATTCCTCAAGTGCCACATGAGTTCTTAATGTCTTAAGAGGGGTTTTGTGAGGAATTAAAAATAAAAACAAAATTTCCTCCCTTTATATCACCAATGGTTATAACTAATTAAGTAAAGTTTAACTAATAATATCATCCATCATCGATGGTATATTAATTAACACCATGCTATTACTAATGTACACATCAACGTTTAGAAATTTTTAGATTTTCAATACGTCGAACTCAGAACGATTATGTTCCCGAAAATTATCCTTTGCATCTCACAAATTTACAGTCCAAACTAAGATTTCTACATGTCCGTTGAATTCCAAATGAAATAATACTTATCTTTATGATCTAAGTATTATTATTGGAAATGGAAATTTCTGAATATCACATAAATAATATTTCGAAAATTCCAGATGTCACATAATCACTCCCAAGCTTCCGCCACCAACGGTTGAGCCCTTCGGCGAAGTCAAGAAACCATTGTCGTGGCCATCAAAGAGATTGAGAAAGTTGAGAAAGTCATCTGGATCAAACGCATAATCCCCAAGATCGAAGGGCTCGAGAGTGGGCTTAACTGCCAAACTTCCAACGACAGCGGCCGAGTCCTCCGGCGAAGTCAAGAAACCATCGCCATGGCCGTCGAAGTCCTCAAAGAGATCGGAAAAGTCCTCCGAATCAAACCCATAATCCCCAAGATTAGAGGGCACGAGAGTGGGCTCCACTGCCAAACTTCCATCGCCGGCGGCCAGGTTCTCCAGCGAAGTCAAGAAACCATTGTCGTGGCCATCGAAGTCCTTGAAGAGATTGATAAAGTCGTCTGGATCAAACCCATAATCCCCGAGATTGAAGGGCGCGGGAGTGGGCTCCACTGCCAAACTTCCATTGCCGGTGGCCGGGTTCTCCAGGGAAGTCAAGAAACCATCACCTTCTGCCAAGAGAGCCGCAAGCGTTGGGACTTGACCTTTGAGACTCTCAAATATTGAATCTATCTCCATGTCGCTCAATTTGTGTGAATTGCCCGCGCCGACCTTGAGTTGCGAATCATTCCCCAACGCCATCAGCTTTTTGCGCACACAATCGCGGACGGCTTCGTACTTAAGAATCAGGGGCTCGAGGTCCTCCTCAATCGTGCAAGTGGCTCACTCCGTTTCGATCCATTCCGCTTACTCGGTCAGACCCATCGACAGCATCACGTCGTCGTTGTTGTCGCCGCCTCCAGCTAGGAGGTAGTCATGGATTACTCCTTCGGCCGATGCGTTGCCGAAAGAGCAGGGCTTGTCGGCGGGGGAGAAGACAACCACTGCTGCACAAGCACCTTAGAGACAACAGAGCTTGGAGGCCTTATTGAAGAGACCCTTGCGCCTCTTGGAGTAGGTCACGAGCCGAGCAGCCGGGTCAGCCATCTTGGCTATCTCTTTTTGCCGGCGCTCAGCCATCAAAGACGCCAATAATGACGGAGTTCGCAAGTATCTATCAAAGGGTTTCTTGGTTTTCTTGGAGAGAGAGTGTGTGTGGGTTGAACGATTCTTGGGGAGAGAGAGAATGGAGAGGGTTCGTAGGCAGAGGAGGGTTTGCAGAGGGAGGAGGGGGAGGAGAGGGAGGAAAATATCTTCAGCTTAAACGTGGTTTTGTAATTTGAAATGGAGAATGAGGCGGCAAGGCAAGTAGTCATGGCCACGGTTCGAAACCGGCCGGTTCCGGTTCGTGGCCACATGTGAACCGGAACTGGAACCGCCCCTAGCGGTTCCGGTTCCAGTCCGGCCGGTTCCGGTTCGTAATTTAAAAATTTTAAAAATAAATTATAAAATAAAAAATAAATAATTATAAAAATATGAAATAATGAATTATTCAATATAAATTATAATCAAAATGAAAATTGTAGGGGTGATCGGTTCCCGATCGGAACCGAGAACTGAACCGGTAAAATCGGTCTTTTAATTTTAGAATTAGGAACCGAACCGGTAAACCATAGAACTGAGAACCGGACCATTGGTCCGGTCCGATTCTAGGCGGTCTAATGAAACCCTTTGCTCTTAATTAGCAAAAGATCGTAGCCACAAAAGGCATATAACTTCACATTCTCATGGCTTGGCTTGGATTTTATAAACAACCCATTTGATGATCTCTTCATTCTCATTTGATGTGGGACTCTTGGCATTTGCATGAAGACAAAGCCAAAAGTCTCATATTGAAGGCGTTCAAGGCAAACCGAGAGTCCCACATCGAATGGGAATGAAGAGACCATCAAATGGGTTGTTTGTAAAACTCAAGTCAAGCCTTGTAATTAGAGTTCAATATATCCAAGCCAAGCATTGCAATTGAAGATCAATGCACTTACAATGCATGGCAATTAGAGTTCAATTTGTTTTATAAAAAAAATTAAATAATGAAATTATTTATTTATTATTTTTTTCGCAGAACCGGCCCGGAACCGGCCGTTTCGAGCGAGTTCAAATTTTTCTGGAATCGAAACCAGGCCCCTATGCCACGGGTCGGTTCCTATTCTGAACCGCGGGCTCGGTCAACGGGCTAGGCCCAGGTTTGACCGGGCCGGTTCCGGGCCAAAACCAGCCCGTGGCCACCTCTAAAGGCAAGCTTCTGGTCGGTTGTTGTGGCGGCCCACGGAGGACAGGAACGCCGGCTGGAGACGGCAATATCCATCATGGAAGAGAGAGAGAGAGAGATATGACGGAGTGGATGACGAGATGTCTATCTGGCGAAGCTAAGCTAACTTAAGTGTTCTTAAATTAAATATTAAAGTGTATTTGACCAAAAAATAAAATAAAATATTAAAGTGTAGGAATGAAATTGTAATATATATGTATATATATAGAAATATATTCAAATGACTAGAAAAATAAATGATTTGAAAATATTTTCCTAAAATCGATGTCATACCACTAAAAAATTAGACGAATGCAAAATATTTTCATTATCAACGCAATTGTTAAATCATAGATTTGATGTTATTAATGAAAACACGTGCATTAGCTAATTTTTCTAAATAACACAACAAATCAAATTTATGGAAATTTCTTATAAATTAATCATTTTTCATCATAGAAATGTGCTTTCAATTGAATGATAATATATATTAATATAGGGTTAATACCATGAAAATCCCAAACTTGTACACATTTGATAAATTTACCCCAAACTAATTTTTTTTACCACAAAAAATCCCAAACCGGTACACCTGTGACAAATTTATCTCAAACTAATTTTTTTGACCATAAAAAACCCAAAAATGGCACATTTGTGATAATTTTATCCTACATTAAATCAAATTAATACCACAAAAAAAGCATGAACATATACACCTATGACAAACAAAGGGGTAAAATCCCAAATTAGTACACCTGTCAACTGCCACATGTCATACGATTGATAAATTTGATAGTAAAATTTGACGAAAACTAACTTTGGGGTAAAATTATCATAGATGTATCCATTTGTATTTTTTGTGGTCAAAAAATTAATTTGGGATAAATTTGTCATAAGTGTACTAGTTTAGGGTTTTTCGTGGTATTAACTCATTAAAATATCCTCTTTACCAAAAAAAAAACTCATTAAAATATCCTTATATCCCATTGCTCCACGTCATGGCAAATTTGCCAATTCATCATCACGCTATGGATCTATTTCTTTCGCTAAATATACACTTTTCCACTTGAAACGACTAAAACCTAGTAATGGTTTCCAAATGAAACAACTGAAATCCAAGAAGGATTTACTTGTAATTTACAAATTGCAGAAATGCTAATGGAAAATCCATTTTTTTGCAGACTAATGTTTTTTATGCTCATAAATCTCTAGTGCTACCAAGGCATTGATCTAGTGGTAATTCGATTCTCATTTGTAAGTAGAAACTATGAAAGGCCTGTGTTGCATTGTCTCTTTCTCTTGTAGTGATTTTCTAGCTATTAGCATCTTGTTGGGGGGAAAAGTATCGAAAAAGTTTTAAACTTATTGCATTAGTACTAATTTAGTTATAAACCTTTCAATTGGACCAATTTAGTTATAAACCTTTTCGCGTTGTTACCAATTCAGTCTATCCGGTCAATGTAGGTCAAAAATCACTAACGTGGACATCAACGGGCCTATGTGGCACCGCCTGCACTAACGTAGACAAAATTTATAATTTTTTAATAAATTTTTCAGATTTTGTAGCATTTTTTTCTTTTTTTCTCTTTTCTTTCCTTTCTTTTTTCTTTTTCTAGGAACTGTTGGTTGGTGAGGTTGCCGGCTGACAATCATTGCCCACAAAGCGAGAGCCGACAACCCTCGCCTGGTCTGGCGAGGCCCGAAACCCTCGTCTGTTGGCCAGCGAGGGTTGTGACGCCCTCGCCCAAACCATGTGATGGTCAGCTCGTAAAAGAAAAAAGAAAGAAAAGAAAAGAGAAAAAAATTAAAAATTATGAAAAATGATTAAAAAATTATGAATTTTTTCCACGCTGGCATCCACGTTAGGGATTTTTAGCCTAAATTGATTGGACGGACATAATTGGTATCAATGCGAAAAGGTTTAGGGCTAAAATTGATTAAATTGAAAAGTTTAGGACTGAATTTATAGTAATGCAATAAATTTAAGACTTTTTTTGATACTTTCGTCTCTTGTTGGGTCTGCAGCAACAACGTCACTAACCTCAGACATGCATGTGACGGTTAATGCAAATAATTATGATTCAATCCGTTCTCTACAAGCTCGAGCTTGGAGTTGGGCTTGCAGTAATTTGAAGTGTTTTTCGAGGCCCGTAATCCCTTTCATGTTGAGTTACTAGTTCAGCCCAATAAGACTCTTCAGCCCATCGTTGTCTTCGACAAAGTACAAACACCTAGTCAATTTCTCTTGCTTTCTTTCCGCCACGGTGGTCGCCGCAGATAGAACCACCATGAAAATTCAAGCCCAGCCTGCACTGGTAAACAAAGAATGCCGTCGCTCTCCATTTCTGACAAAAGAAAACGAAGCAAACCTTCATTTTGGGGATGAAGAAAAGGAGAGATCAAAGCTCGAGCGATGGCGACAGCGACGCATGATCCAGAACTAATCCGAAATCTCATTTTAACACTCTCCTGAGGTTGGACCGAACTTCCCCTTCGTTCATCCGCAAAGCCGTTCGTTCTCTAAATTAAAAAAAAAAAAAATAGAAGGAGAAAATTTAAGCCTTTATCTGAAAAAAAGAAAAAACAAGAAGAGAGCGAAACAAGCATTTCTAATTCCTCCGTAACCTCCGTGATACATTTCACTTTTTTTCCTTTTGTGATTTTGTTCGTTTTTCATTTATTTGCAAAATTATATCTCATCCAATTTTTTCTTTTTATCTTGGCAAACATAAGATTTTCTGCAATTTCTGTTGGCGTTATTTTTCTCTCTCCTCTTTATTTTGCTTCTTTTTAGTCTTTTGTTTTTTCACTGACATATCTTATGCATAAAGCAAAAGCACGCGGACCACATATACACTGACGACTACATACACAGTTTACACACTGCTCACTGATCCCTAAGCTGCACATTGTCACAGACAAAAGCCCTAGCCCTAGTCCTAGCGGGCCGGGTAAAACAGGAACACCAGCTTCGCCTCCGTCGTTGCACTTGTAGTTGCGGTGGTGACATCCATTGTTGAACAGAGAGAGATGATTGAAGAGTGTCGCTTCTTCCTTCTGCTCTGGGATCTGCCCTTCATGCGATAGCCTGAGGAGGGAAATGCAGCATTATTGTACCAACTGTTGCCAAGTGAG
Organism: Syzygium aqueum; assembly: GCA_031216185.1. Classification (NCBI taxonomy): domain Eukaryota; kingdom Viridiplantae; phylum Streptophyta; class Magnoliopsida; order Myrtales; family Myrtaceae; genus Syzygium; species Syzygium aqueum. The sequence continues at coordinate 4,568,904 of CM062238.1, read as the reverse complement.
TGGACAGTTTGATTTGAACAATTATCTCTCATTTTTTAACTCTCGCTCTCTTCCTTTTATCTCATTTTGCTAAGTCTTTTCATAATTTTTTCTAAGTATTAAAACAAATATTAATGGTTGCGGGTTAGCATGTGGAAGTGAACTTTCATTTTTGGTGACCTTATCTAATATTGTTTGTTTTGGTCGTGTATCTCTGGCATTGGTACAGTTTTAAAATGCATCACTCTAATTTGAAATGGCATAAGTGTTCTTTAACATCGTAATGTCGATTTAGATATGGATGTTGTTCCGTGGTGTACATGTTTAGCGTTCTATGTGTGTCCGGAGGGAAAAAGAACCATAAATTATGGGGTTGCTTATCGAGGTGGTTTCGTCCCAAGGCACAACACGTATTTTGTATATACATTTATGTGAGGATTTGTGAGTGGGGGTGATGAGGTTGCAGTTAGGTGTGGTTTGAAGGCCAAATCAAAGCAAAACGTTGAAATACGATTTGATAAAAACTCAAACCAAATCAAATCATTTTTACTAATTGGTGCTGGACAAAACCCAAATTTGTTTCAAATCGTGACGGAAGATACTTGCATTTTTATCAAAACTTTTCCTATACTATCTTTAAAAAATACATATATATCCAAATTTTCAATTGCATGTCCATACAACTAATATAGTCAATGGAAGTTATTATTCCACCCTAAATATGGAATGGATGAAAGTTTTTTAAAGTGTAGAGTTAGTCCTCATTTACTCATATCTTATAAATTGACATTGACACGGGTCTAGTTAATAAAACCTTAATTTCTAGAGTGACAGATCAGTCAAAATCAAAATGTTTGGATTGTTATTAAAGATATGCATACTCTGATAGTCAATGAAATTTTTTTTTTGATAACTAAATTGAAGACAAGAGAGGTGTGACCGGACCAACTTTATAGAGCCTAACATACTTGTTTCAAAAAGGTCAACTTTAGGAACTGCAAAACTATGTTGTAAGCCCATTGTCGGAGGACGAACTCCTTAGAGATGTGTGCAAATGCTTGAAGAGTTGGAGTGTATCGAAATCCAGTATTAAATACGAAATTTTTTTTAGAGATTGTTATTAGAGATATGCATACTCTGATAGTCAATGAAATTTTTTTTTTGATAACTAAATTGAAGACAAGAGAGGTGTGACCGGACCAACTTTATAGAGCCTAACATACTTGTTTCAAAAAGGTCAACTTTAGGAACTGCAAAACTATGTTGTAAGCCCATTGTCGGAGGACGAACTCCTTAGAGATGTGCGCAAATGCTTGAAGAGTTGGAGTGTATCGAAATCCAGTATCAAATACGAATAAGATGAATTGAATGGCTTATAATCTAATTCCACAATTTCTAATGTTGTCCTTTATTGGAATTGAAATGTCGATTTTTTTAATCTCTTTACCTATATTGTGTGCTCGAGTGGGCTTCCGCGAATAAGCGCACTCACACCTCTATCTTCTTTATTTATTTTAAAGTAAAGGATAATAACAATCCATACAATTTGACACTGTGATGGAGTTAAAAGGCTAGTAACATATCCATGGGAAGCTTTTTTAAGAGCCTTATGATGTGCTCAAGTAATCATATATGCAAGTGTTCAATGAGTTTTCTATTAAATTATGTCTCGAGTTTAAACCGTTACGGAACCTAGCCTGATTGGATGAAAATAGCAAAATGAGATTTTAAAGTTTGACTCACCTTTGCCTAAGGTTGACGGTGAGAGAGGGAAAAGCTCTCATGCACTGAAAGCAAAAAGAGGATCACTTTATTATAATATTACTTTGAACGATGAAGAGGTCTTGACGAGAGAAGAGACAAGAAATGTGGGTAGCTAGGGTCTAAAGAAGAAAAGAAAAGAAAAAGGTAAAAATAAAATAGCTTTTCTTTGGTTGATTTTGGGAAGACTTTTGGGGAAAGCCTTTGGAGAAAAGCAAAGGCCTTTAGTTTAAAGGATTTTGGTGAAATGCAAACACTGTTTGGTAAACTATAATTAAAAAGTGCCTTTGGAGGTAACTTTGGAGAAATGCCGTTTGGTAAATATATATTTGGAGAAAGTCCTTGATTTGACCAATTTAAGTTTTTTACTTTTAATTTGTTTAAAATTGGAAAAAAAATAATGACCGTAACTTTTATATTTTCGCGTTTGGAGCAATGTAAAAGAGATATATTGGAGCAATGTAAAAGAGATATATTAACAAATTAATGAATAAGTAAACCACATCTTTGCAAAAAGAGAGTACTTTAATTATAATAAACATTGTCACATATGCATTGAGGAAAAAAATAAATTATCATTGAAATTTACAAGCATCTTAAGTATTTACTAAATCATAGCTATTTGATCACGTAAATTTGCCATATCAGAAAAAAAAAATTATCATTTGAAGTACTAGCCCTGTCATTCACATCATCAAGATCAACTGAATATCCATAATTGGAATCCAAATCTGCTCTTGCAAAATGATCATCATTGACAGCGTTTCTTCGTATATAATTGTGTAAGGTCATTGTTGCTATAACAATTTTTACTTGCTTCTCAAATGGATAACTTGGCATATACTTTAGAATCTTCCACTTCCTCTTCAATACATCAAAGGCTCGCTCAATTTCTGATCTTAGCGATGAATGATGACAGTTGAATACCTCCAGATAATCTGAAGGTGCAGAACCTTGTCGAAATTATGGCAAATGATATTTAACTTCTTTGTATGGCCCCAAATAACTTGTTTGATTTGGATATCCAGCATCTACTAAATAATATTTACCTACACAAATATTATGTAAATTTAATCAATATATACCATATTGATACATATTAATGCTCTAATGCATAAAAACCATTAATAACGAATCTGGAGGAGGACGAGGAAATCGTACATCAAATCATCTAAGGGCTTCATAGAAAATACGAGTATCATGAGCTTGTCCCTCCCAACCCGCGTAAACATAAGTAAATTCCATATTAAAATTACACACCGCTAATATATTTTGAGTCGGTGTTCCTTTTCCACCAATAAAACAAATCTGATCGTGCAAAGGTACCACCGCCGGGATATATGTGCCATCAATAGCTCCAGTGCAATCCTGAAACGAAAACCCAAACATTATTGTATAATCGAAATTTATATTTAATTATTCCTTTATATTGTATAATCTAAGCGTACCTTAAACTATGGATAAAATCTTCGATTATTTCTGATCTTCTCCGAAACTTCCCTAAATTGCCGATCAATTGGTTGGATCAAATATTTTCCCATTTCACATACTTTATTTAATACTAAGCTAAAGTACCTACTCACGATTTCCCCGGAACGTTGAAAACACTCCTGTGTTAACCTGTTACCTATACAATGTCCTAAAATGTGAAGAAACATTCCAAGCATTTCTGTAACATCAATATTCCTAGTTCCTTGAAGACCATAGTGTGTCATTAAGTCATGCATTAAACTATTAAATACGATCTTATCCATTCTAAACATTTGATAGCATCTTATTGAATTAGCATTTTCGCTCATCAGCTCTTCTAACATGCATTTCCTGTATGTGAAGATGTCATACGAGGTACTTTGTAACTGTATATTACATGATAAGCGACTGCACATTGACCAGCTCCCACAAGTTGCCAATATTCCTCTTCCCCATTTTCATGGTTTTCCCATTCAGGAGAATCATCCATAACTGTCGAAGTAACAAAATATAGAGTTACAATAAGAAAAGTGATGAATAATATACATCATCCATCGATGGAACAATTATATCATTTATCATATATATGCAAACTCTACTCAATAAAAAAAACATCAACTGAAAACATGTCTCACATTAGAACATAAATAGAAATAGAGTTCATAAGTAATGCAAACACAGTGCAAAACACCAATTGAAAATATGTGTCACGTTACAATAATGTAGAAAGAGTTCAAACAAGTGGCTAGATTCTAGCGATGACTATTGTGCTCTTCCAACTTAAACTTGAGCCACTCGACCTTTTCTTCATCTCCATCCAAGTTCATGAAAATTTGTCTGTTGTCTTTCTTTTCAGCAAAATGTGAGAGTGCAAAAAAGTATAACTTTCGGTCTTGCTTAATCTCAGGGATGACTTTCAATGTTTGCATAATTTCTTTGTAAGGATCAAACTCCCTTGCAATAGATGTCGCATTGCTCCTACTTTCAACAGCTGAACAAAGTCTATCAATTTGCGATGCTAACTTGGCTAGTCCAGTCACTTTTTTTTCTTTTTTCCCTCAAGCTTGCCTTATTGAACTCTCCGCCGCTCTTTTATGGCTATTACTTTGACTTGGTTCAACTACCTTTTCATCTACATTGCACTCTAAAGTATCATCAGTAGATCCTGCACAATCACCGATATCAGTTTGTGTGGCTCCAATATCCTCATCATTGCATAAACCTTGGGCAGGATTCCATGTGATACTTCCGGTTGCAACTGTACCCTCAAACATTCTATCCAACAAAGCTTTAAGCTCCGGATGTATTCTTTTCGTTCGAAAAACTTTAATTTTAGGATTGGCCTATTATAATAAAAAAATTTCATGAGTTGTATCATAAAATATGAACTTACCAAAAAGTAACAAAAGAAGAGACAAACACCTTAATTTTCCTCTCCCACCGTTCATTACTTGCATCAATGATTTTCTTCCTTGGATCTCATCCTAGTTCCATTTCCTTTTGAATCAATTGCTTCCATTTTTTCCATTCTTCATGCAGATTGTCCCACTTACTCTTCATTTGATTTTTATCAAACTTTTTGCCCCTTAGCTCCTCAAATTTGTTAATTATGGTTGTCCATCCATCCCTTTTATTGCTTGCTGGCTGATTGCCTTTTTCAATTTGTTCAATGCATAATTGACAAAAAGTTTCTACATCTTCCGGGCTTCAATATGCTTTTTCCTTTGATGAACTTGCCATCTTCCAATAAAATAACCACAAACAGATTTGAAAAATGCAAACAAACGAGATTAAAGTATGACCCAATTCTATAAACATGAATGAACACATGCATATGCCAATTTTGATAGAACATTAAAGATAGAACATAAAGCTACAACACAATCTGATATCCAACAAAAGTATAACAATTCTTTTTTCTTGTTGAACCCCCTTTTACCAAAAACTTAAGCTATCGCAAACAAGCCCACAAGTATATCAAGCCTAAATCTCAACAGCCTCTTGCACGTGTAAGTTGAACCATACACATAAAATATAGAATCTAGATGTAACCGCACCAAACAATGACAAAATTGATTGAGCATAACTGGCCCAACAAAACCACTAATTTGAAACAAACCCCGTGGGAACAATAAAGTGGCAGTTTAACATAACAATGCCGAGGAGGCAAGGGTGGTACCAGGACACAAAGGGTGATTATGACATTACACGAGGCTCTAGCGCATTGCTTTCATATTTTTCTAGCATAGAAGCTAAATGCAGTAGTGCTCAACATGCTTATAAGGTCTCCCTGTGTATAGAATGACATACGTAGACCTCGGCTAACTAAATGCTAAAAAGTTCAATCCCAGCCGCCTATAGAGTCAAACGGCCATAGACATCAAGGGAGGGATCCCATACTAAAAGTTCAAACGGGTAGCAATTAGACTAAAGGATCCCCATCTCGCTCAACCTCTGAGAAAACCCAAAAAATGGCCAACAATTTCTTGGTGCCGAGCACCACGAAAGAACTTAACGAATGCTCAACATAACAATGTTGCCATTGTAACGGCTAAAAACCTCAACTCCAAAAACCAAGACTGCAAGCAGACGCAGAGGAGCAACACAACAAATCCGAAAACCACAAGCACCAATTCAAAAGCTGCTGAGGCACACCGAACATAATTGAGCGAGATGGAGTACGTGCGTGCAAGTGAGAGAGATTGCCATCACGGAGCAGCGTGCAGATGCCCCAAAAGTGCTGGTCGGTGGGTGCAGGTGCGGGAGCCGGTGCGACGAAGAGAGGGACGAAGCAGCGTGGGAGAACAAGAAACGAAGGCCACAATGGAGAGAGCGTAGAGAGGGGATTTGAGGATTAAAGTTTGCTGTTCTTCTTCTTTTTTTCCTTGATTTTGGGAGGGAAGTTCTACGCAGTAGCGTTTCTCTAGAAGAAGGTGAAGGTTGCGGCTGCGACGCAAGGGATGGCTTTTAGGGTTAGAAGCAAAGAAGGGTTAAAGTGGAAATTAGGTAAATTTATGAGGGCAATTTCAACGATAAAAAAAATTGTTTATTCCCTCCTTCAGCTTGCCGAGAATCCTGAAATGCCCAATGCTCCTCTCCTGCTGCCTTGGGCTTTTGGCCTTTTGAAGGCCAACTTTCCTTTAATGGGGTTTCTAAAAAATTTCCTCAAACACCAATTTTTAGCCCAAAAGGCTTTAGATGCCTAAAGTCACTTGCCAAAGCTACTCCCAAACGCAGCCTTTATGGAGCCCTAGGATGTTCTTTTTCCCAAGTGTGGAGTTGCCGCAAGTGGGCTCTTCCACTGCACAGTGGTTAAACAGTGAAGGCTCCATGGGAGAGCTCTTGAAGGAACCGCTGCAACCACATGAAAACTCGTGAATTTGTGAGGCTGAGTGTGTGCGTTTGAGGCTGTGGGTGTGTGCCTTTGATTTCTTCAAGGACGTCTCCAGAAGTGAAAATGCATGGGGAAGTCATAGCTGAACAGTGGAGTTTCTTTGTTTGCACACGAGGATTTTTGTGGTGAGTCTTTACACGCAAATGAGTTATTTATTTGTAAATACTTGGGATCTTTGTTTAATCTAGGTGATAGAAATACTTAAGCATTGTGAGTGATTGTAAATTTGAATTTTTCGATTATAGTGGATTATTTGGTGCCGAACCATATAAATATTGCATGTCCATTATCGTTCATCGTTATTTTTCTGTAGATTTTCGTGTTGACATAATTTGCAAGATCTCGGGTTTTAGCTTCCGTGTTGGTTATATCACAACAATTGGTATCGGAGCTACGGATAGGGTTTTCTAGATTGAGAATTTGGGGTTTTTGCTCATATGATTATTATCTGGAAATTCTATTGGTGTAATTATGTTTGGGGCGAAAGTTGAAATTGAGAAATTTAACGGGATAAACAACTTTGGGTTATGGAGCTTTAAGATGGAGGCTCTATTAATAACTCAAGTTTTGGCAAAAGCATTGGAGGGCAAGGATAAGTTGCCCAAATCATTGAAAGATGCCGGAAAAGATGTACTAATGAGGAAGGTGAGGAGTATAATCATGTTGAATTTGTTGGATGAAGTATTGACAAAAGTGGTTGAAGAGAAGGATGCCGCAGTGTTGTGGGCAAAACTTAAGGCACTTTATCTGATAAGAGTTTGAACAATCACTTGTATATGCTGAAAATGATGTTTCAGTTTCGGATGGTTGAAAGCACATCTATTAGAGCCCGCTTAGATGAGTTTAACAAACTAATGATGGACTTGAAGAACGTTATTGAGGCCTTGCCTGATGAGAAACAAGGTATGATGTTGTTGGCATCTCTACCGGATTCTTTTGAGCATTGTATAGATTTATTAGTACAGGGGCGCTCTACGATTACCTTAGAAGAGATAAGGTCCGCATTCTTTTCTAAGGAAGATAACTTAGCACAAAATATAGCGCAAGGTTTAGTTATCTGGGGTAGAGATGGACGAAAAGAATCCGTAGGTAATAGATGGAAGAGCCATTTTAAATCGAGGTCCAATGTTCGAAATCGTCGATGTTATCATTGCAATGAGGTAGGGCACTATAAGAGAGATTGTCCGAAGTACAATGGTAAAGGAGTTAAGGTGGAGTCTGTAGGCGATGGTAATATTGTTACCGTCGTAGATGATTATTCTAGTGATACCAATGATGTGTTAACAATCACCACGAGTTCATCAGGTGATGATTGGGTGCTTGATTCTGGATGTTCTTATCATGTGACTCTCATAGACACTGGTTTACTACCTATTAGTGCACGGAGGGTGGTAAGGTGCTTATGGAAAACAGTGCCACTTGTGAAGTGGTAGGGATAAGAACAGTTCAAATTAAGATGCACAATGGGGTTGCGCAAAAGTTGACTAGAGTAAAACATGTACTTGAGTTGAAAAAAACCTTATCTCGTTGAGTGCTGTTAACAAGTTCAGATATCAGATTTCTGCTAAAGGTGGAATTTTAAAGGTCTCTCGAGGTGTGCTTACAGTGATGCATGGGAAGATAGACTGTGGGTTGTATCTCCTCCAGGGAAAGACGGTGATTGGCTCATTTGCTAGATCCTTTGAGGCTTTAAGTGAGGTCACAACACAGTTATGACATATAAGACTTAGACACATGAGTGAGAAGAAAGTGATTGTTATGAGTCAGAGGGGTTTATTGAGAGGCCATCGAACTGAGAAGCTGGATTTAGGTGGTCACTACAACATGGGTAGTCGGCGGAGAGTGATGTTCAGTACAAAATTTCACCGTACCTCGGAGATTGTAGACTACGTACACTCAGACTTATGGGGACCTTCTCAAATTTCGTCCAAGGGTGGTGCTAGGTATGTATTGTCATTTGTTGATGACGTTCAGGGAAAGTATGGATTTGTTTTCTTAAGTGCAGGAGCGAGGTGCTTGGTCGGTTCAAGTCGTGGAAGGCGATGATCGAAAAGCAGATAGGAAGAAAGATCATGTGCCTGAAAATTGATAAAGGGTTAGAATTCTGTTCTGATGAGCTTGGCCAGTTTTGCATAGAGGAAGGCATAGTGAGACATCGCAATATTGTCGATTCACCACGGCTAAATGGAGTTGTAGAATTGATGAATAGAATTATATTGGAGAGACCTCATTCTTTACTCTCCAATGTTAGATTAGATGAAGATTTTTGGGCTGAAGCCGTTAATACCGCTTGTTGGTTAGTGAATAGATTACCATCACCAACAATTGATTAGAAAACTCTTAAGGAAATGTGGTCAGATAAGTTTGCCAATTACACTGGACTGAAAGTGTTTGGTTGCCCTGCTTATGCTCATGTGAGTGATAGCGCGTCGAAGCCAAGGGCAAGGGAGTGCATATTCTTAGGCTATGCATATGGGGTGAAAGGATATAGGCTATGGTGCACTAAGAAAGATTCACTTGATTTTATGTTCAACATAGAGGTTACCTTTGACAAATCTGCTCTATTTTAGAAGAGGAGTGAGGGATCAATTAGAGAGAAAGATTTGGACGGTGTTCAGAAACAAGTGGAGCTTCAGGGAGAGCCTAGAGATGTTCAGAGTACGATAAATGTGACAACTTGTGCAGAGTTACTAGATTCCATACCAGTTGACAGTTGTTTTGAGGTTAGAGTTGATGAAACTTCGAGGTGGTCAACGGAGGTTGCTGAGATAAAGTGGCAGTTGTATGCAAATATTGAAATAGATAATTTAGGTGTAGTAGAAATAGTTTCGGGTATGGAGATGCAGAGAGAGACTGTTGGAATGTTGCGAGTGACTCGGAGGAGTTACGTCGGAAAGGTATCAAAGTGCTTCAGCATGTAGTTGAGAAATTCTGTAAGTACCCTACTTGCTACACATCATAAATTGTCTACACTGTCACCGTATACTCGGATGAAGCTGGAGCAATTATCCCATGCTTTACATGCTAGTACTGTTGGTTGCTTGAATTATCTCATGGATAGTACTAGGCTTGATCTATCACATACTGTTAGGAAAATGTATGTGATTAATCCAGGTATATATTGTAATATTGTGAAGTGGATCCTCCTGATTTTATTGGGGATGACAAATGTTGAGCTATGTTTCAGAGGATGTAATTTAGGTAGTGTGGCAATAACAGGGTTTGTGAACCCGAGTCATGCAGAGAACTTGAAAGATGGTCAATTACTGAGTAGCTATGCCTTTGCTTCTATTAGCTGTGTTGTGTTTTAGAAGATGTGGCTGAGAGACATAGTGACTACCATAGGAGCTAAAGAGGAGATGTGGTCTAATTGCTCGATTAGTGATATTGGTGGGGGATATTCGATTGATGTGGTGTTCGGTAGAAGTCAAAGATATCACTAGAGTATCGAGTTTATTGGTGACCGAAATTTCTGCATCAGATATAATATGTCAAAGGAGGAAGTGACTATGAAGAAGGTTCTTATGGTGGTGAATCCCGTGAACATGTGGACCGACTTTATTCCTCTAGTCAAGTTCAGGCTTTGTTTGGGCTTGATAGATGTCTGTGATGGTTGAATGCTCATAGAGGCATTGGGAGAGTAGCATGGATGATGAGCACTATAATTTAGTTTCAACCGTCGAGCTAAAATGAAGAATTATTTAATTATATCTCGAATTTAAACTGTTATGGAACCGATCCCGATTGGACGAAGACAGCAAAATGAAATTTTAGAGTTTGACTCACCTTTGTTGAAGGTTGCGGTGAGGAAAAATCTCTCATGCAATAAAAGACAAAAAATGGATCATTTTATTATAATATTACTTTGAGGGATGAAGAGGTCGTGATGAGAGAAGAGACAAGGAACGTGAGTAGCTAGGGCCTGTGTCGCGACCTTCCCGAACCGGCCCCACCATCTAAGAGGTTTGGCTAATGGATTACTAAGTCTAAACCTAGCTCGAGCTCTCCCAAGCCTATACCAATTCGCGATTTAAATTTAAATTATTAACATGCAAATCAATTTCACTTAGGAGTTGCCACTAATCAATTTTTGGTGGGTTGATTAGACACCCAAGTGAAGTACGGGAGAAGTACTTCACTTCTACGAACTAGAGATTCGATGGGTACGGGGACTTGATTACACTAATTGATCAATTAGTACCCTTTCGGTACCTAATCTTGCTCAATTACCGCCTAACATGTTCACACTAATCGAAAGTATCGAAAATTCATTTCTAACTAGGCTAAAGGAAGCAGCAATTAATGCTTAAACCTAACATGCATAGTTGACCATGTGCGAGGCTAAATTAAACACACAATTCAAAGTGCATGAACCAAGCAACATGCAATAAAAAAATGACACTACTCAAGAAAAGTCAATTCCAAAGCCCAAATAACATTTTTTTTATTTTTGGAAATTTTTTTTAAAAAAATAATATTAATTTTTTTGAAAGAAAAAAAAAGAAAATATTAATTTTTTTAATTTTTTATTTCGCTTTTTAAAAAAAATTAAAATGATAAAACAGAACAAACCGGATCTCCACATCTGACCCGGATAAAATATATATTTAGAATTTTTTTTATATATATTTAAAAAATAATTATATTAAGATAATAAAATAATATTAAAGTAATATGAAATGGATTCGGGTCAGGTTTGCACATCCGACCCGGATCGGGACTGACCCAGGCGTGCCGGCCTGGGTCCGTGTCCGGACCGGGCTCATTTGTTGAGCCCGGTACGGCGAAAAATCAAATTTAAAAAAACAAAGAGGCCCAGCCCAAATTTTTTTTAAATAAGTGAAAGCCCAAAGCCCAACAATAAATTAAAATCCTAGAAGCCTGAAATATCGGCCCAATGCCTATTCTAGCCCATTTCAAACACTAACCCAATAGCCAAACCCTACCCGGCTTCGATCCGTTCGACCGACCCGGTTCGCAGCCGCTGACCCAAATAGCCGAAAACCCTACCCGGTTCGCCCGGGCGCCCAACTCGACTCACCGCTGCCCTAACTCCTGCAACCAAGGCGTTTGGCCCGGCTCTGCTTGCCCAAATGCCGGTTGTCGCCCGAACACCGGCCCGACTCACATCTCCATCGGCGTCGCCATGCGACGCAACTCAGCTTTGCCGGCCAGTCTAGCGTCGGCTTCTTCGAGCCCCCCATCCTTCTTAGGTGGGGCCTCTGGTCCGGCGGCCGAGCCCGTGCTCGGCCGTCGGACAGCATGCCCCGACCTCCGTGGTCAAGGCTTGCCACAGTGCGACCAAGCCCTTGCTCGGCCGCCGTTTGACTCCTGCTCGTCTCACCACCCCGATGAGGCCTCTAGCTCGACGGTTGAGCACGCGCTCGGCCGTCGGACGGCAGCCGCACGCACAAAATGAGAACATAGCAGACAAATGCAAGGGGGATTCGTTCAGGCATAACATCGAACACATGGCGTGCACAACAAAAACGAAGGATTTTTGGCACAATCGGGGCTCAAGACAAACCGAAATCATCAACACCAGGCACATGAAGAAGTAAAAGCACACATGCGGAGTCACGGGCCAGAACTTGCGCCAGCTGGAAGGCGGCGAGCTCCGACTAGTGAGCCTCGAAACAAGGCCAAATGGTAGAAGAAAACAGGGGAAAGAGGAAAACGGGAGGCATGTCTGTGGCGCTCCCTATCCGGCTCGGGGGCGGCGAATCTTGATAGATCGGACTACGTCCGATCGTCCCGCATGTCTCCGAGCCGGAATCCTAAGGAAATCGGCCTCGAATCAACCGAATGGAAGTAAAATCCGGTGGGGCTTGGGACCGGAACCTACCGTGACGGGGGATCATTAGCCGCTACTTGGGCACGGCGGTCGTCGGCGAAGGACCCTTCTCGGCTTCTCACCCCTACATCTTCATGCGGTGACTTCTTTAGAAGTCCGAATTTCCGTTTAAACCATCCCAATTAGAAGAGACTTTAGAAAAGGGTTATATCATTGGTTTGGGTAAAGGCTTGAAAGGCTTGAGTTTTTTCAGAAGAGACTTAAAAGTTGTGGATTACCGTGACGTCATTACCATACGATCTCGTCTTTTCGAAAAGCACATGACTCCCTAACTCGTCTCGAGGTCCATCGACAAATCATTTCAACGTAAGAGCTTTGCTCTTTTTCTGATTGCTTTCACTTTTGCAATCATCCTTCTTTCACGTAGGCACCTCTTTTTTTTTTATTTTTTAAATCGGCCTTGCTTTTACTAGGCACACTATTTTTTTCATGCCCCTATCTTTCTTTTGCTCGCGTGACCCTCTTAAGCTCTCGAGACTTACTTTTTTTATGGGCCTCGAGTGCCAATAGTTTCGGGGAATCATGTGCCCTGTCCCAGTGTGGGGAGATAATCGCCACTCGATTTTTTTTGAAATGAATGCTCAAGTTCAACTTGGTTAAACAAGGGGTATGAGTGTTTGGATAGAGGAAGACATGCTCTTCTTTATTTCGGGACGCTTCGAGCTTCTGTAAGGACTCGTTCGAAGTTACTGCTAAGGATTAATACAAATAAGGGTAAATAAATCTTTCTCATCTTTTGCTCCGACGAATGTCGACCAAAATCTCCAACCTTGCCTCATTGTGGGGTGGTTCTTGACAGGGGTATTTTGTAGAAATTCTTCACATGTGAAGGCTTGAAGGGGCTTAGCTGGGATTATCTGTAGTGTGTATGATTGATGAAAGAAATGCCTCTTTTCATTTTGGTCCACGTACTATATACGAATGAATCTCTCGTCCTAAAACACGATTTTTTTTTCAACTCACAAAGTGTTTATAAGACGTGTTTAGGAATGGTTTGCCTTTCTTCATTCTAAGTACTTCTCGCTTGGCATGATTAACACGTTTCCTCTTACTTTGCCAAGATGACCCGCGTTAATTGATCTTCGCCGGGAATTTTGATTCAAAATGAATGTTCCATCAAGCGTCGAGACAACTTTGGATGATAATGATGTTCGAAATTTTTGTGAAAAGTTTATTTCCATAGTTTCAAATGTTTTTTTTTCAAAATTTTCCGTTCGATCTTCTTTTGGCACCAAGAAGAAAGGTACTTACCTGCGGCTTGGTGACTTGGTGACCTTCTCCTCCGCACTTGGCTTGTCGGATGCTGGCCAAAACAGTTCAGTCTTTTGTGGATCAATTTGCAGATTGTTTAGGACCTGCAAATTAAGCATGTATGCATGCATGCATGATATACATGATGTGAATGTCCTACAGTGATTCAGATTGCATCGAAAATGGCTCTTGAGCCTTGGATTTCATTCAAGGGAAATATTTTTTCATTGAATCGGCGTTTACAGGCTTTGGCAACTCTCGGCCATCCATTTCTACAAAAATTAGAGCACCCCCAGGTAGAGCCTTTCTAACAACATACGTCCCATCATAATTTGGGGCGAACTTTCCTCCCAATTCCGGTGTGAGGGATAACACTTTCCTCAGCACGAGATCTCCGGCTTCAAAATGTTGAGGCCGGACTTTGTGATTGAAAGACTTTGCAACTCGCTTTTGGTAGCATTGATCATGTCATAGAGCCTTTAGCCTCTTCTCATCGATCATGTTCAGTTGATCACATCTCTGTTGAGCCCACTCTTTCTCAGAGAACTCAGCTTGTGAGAGAATCCTTAACGAAGGGATCTCGACTTCCACGGGCAAGACCGCTTCCATACCATAGACGAGCGAGAAAGGGGTCGCCCCTGTCGACGTGCGGATCGAAGTTCGATATGCCATCAAAGCATAAGGCAGCCCGTTCATGCTAGTCTCGATAATTATCGGCAGTCTTCAACAGGATCTTCTTTATGTTCTTATTGGCTGCCTCCACAGCTCCATTCATTTGCGAGCGGTAAGGTGAGGAGTTCAGGTGACGAATATGAAATTGGTCGAGTAAGCCATCTACCACCTTGTTGTTTAGATTCGAGCCATTATCAGTAATGATTGCCTCTGGGACTCCATAGAGAGTGATGATGTCACGGCGAATAAACTTGGCCGCATTTTTAGTAGTAACACTGGCACATGAGTTCGCTTTGATCCACTTGGTGAAATAATCAATGGCTACCAGGATGACACGATGTCCATTGGAGGTCTTAGGATTAATTGGCCCAATCATGTCGATTCCCCACATCGAGAAAGGTCATAGCTCGGACATTTGGCGTAATTCATTTGGCGGCATGTTAATTTTATCTGCATAGATTTGGCACCGATGGCAATAACGAACATGCCGAATACAGTTAGCCTCCATTACCATCTAGAAATAACCTAGTCTCATGATTTTTCTGGCCAGAAGATGACCGTTCATGTACGGACCGCATTCTTCTTCATGTATTTCTCTCATCAACCGATTAGCTTCTTTGGCATCAACGTATTTCAACAAAATTGAGTCAAAAGACCTCTTGTAAAGAACATCGCCACTTGTGAAGAATTTTGACGCTAGCTTCCTTATGTATTTCTGATCCGCCAATTCGCTTCTATGATGGTATTCACCCCTTTGAAGATAGTTCATGATGTCGTGATACCACGGCTTTTCATATGGTTCACTCGTAACTACTGAACAGTAAGCCAGGCGCATCAATATTTCGATTTTCACTGGCTCGAGGTCTAACCCTTCTATGACTTGTGACATTGATGATAGAGTAGCTAAGGCGTCGGTGAACTGATTCTGTGATCGGGGTAGATAGTCAAAAGCAACCTCCTCGAACTCTTTTATTAACTCCTCAAGGAACTCATGATAAGGGATCAACTTGGGGTCACGGGTTCGCCATCGGTCCTCTGTCTAAAGAATGACGAGGGCGGAATCGCTGTAGACCTGCAGCTTCCTAACTTTCATGTCGACGGCTAATTGCAATCCAAGTATGCAAGCCTCGTATTCCGAGATATTGTTGGTATAAGGAAACACCAACTTGGCGGCCACAGGATGATGTTGACCTGTCGGGGAGATAATAACTGCCCCAGTTTCAGAACCAACCAGGTTAACGGTGCCGTCGAAGTACATAATCCACTTATCACTCACTATTTCTGAAATGCGCTCTTCTATGGGGTCTGATCAATCATGGTCTTTCAACCTTTCAACATTTTCTGCCAGAATGTCAGCTATGGCTCTTCCCTTGATAGATTTCTGTGTCATGCTGTGGATGTCAAATTCAGATACCAGAACTTGCCACTTTGCTAACTTCCTGACCAGCGCGGGTTTTTCCAGCAAGTACTTAATGGGGTCATTCTTAGTTACAAGCAGAATCCGATGATGGAGTGTGTATTGGCGTAAGCAGTGTAGCACCCACACCAAAGCCACAAACGTCTTCTCAACTCCGGAGTAATTTATTTCGAATAAAGTAAACTTTTTACTGAGATAGTATACCGCACATTCTTTGTCATCACCTAGCCTCCTTTGAGCTAGCATGGCTCCCAACGATTCATTATGAATAGTCCAGTAAAGTATCAGAGGCACTCTAGGGACAGGTGGTACCAGAACCGGCGGATGAGAGAGGTATTGTTTTATTTCCTCAAAGGCTTTTTGACAGTCGGTATCCCACTTAACTTTGACATTCTTTTTCAGGAGCTTGAATAAAGGTCTAGTGGTCTTAGACAATTGAGAGATAAATCTGGCCACGTAGTTCAATCTTCCCAGCAAGCTTCAGACTTCTTTGATAGTTGAAGGATGTTTCAAATCACAAATGGCCTTAACCTTCGACGGGTCAATTTCGATGCCTTGACTACTGACCATGAACCCTAGTAGTTTTCAAAACTCTGCCCCAAACACACATTTGGCTGGGTTGAGTCTTAGCTTGAGCTTTCGGAGTCGGTCAAACAATTTCCGCAATACCTCGACGTGGTCCTCTCCTTATTTGGATTTGGCAATCATGTCATTTACGTAGACCTCCACCTCTTTATGCATCATATCGTGGAACAGGGTGACCATTGCTCTTTGGTACGTTGCTCCGGCGTTCTTCAAGCCGAACGGCATTACTTTATAACAAAAGGTCCCCCATGGGGTAATAAAGGAGGTCTTACTTTTATCTTCTTCTTTCATTCGAATTTGATTATAGCCAGAAAACCAATCCATAAAGGAGAATAACTCGAATCCCACGGTGCTGTCAACCAACACATCGATGTGAGGCAACAGGAAGTCATCCTTTGGGCTTGCTCGATTTAGATCGCAGTAGTCAATATAAACCCTGACCCGTCCATCCTTCTTCACAACAGGGACCACATTGGCGATCCAATCTGAATAGTGCGACACTTCTATAAAGCCTACTTTCAACAACTTCATGACTTCTTTTTCGATTCTCTTGGATAATTCGGGCTTTGTTCTTTTGAGTCTTTGTTTCTTCGGCGGGACACTCAGATCAGTTGGTAGAGCATACTCTACAATTTTCCTATCTAACCCCGGCATATCCGCATATGACCACGTGAACACATCTTGGTATTCCTTTAAAAGGTCGATCATCCTTCTAGCCTTGATTTCAGAAAGGCCAGCTCCAATCTTGATTTTTTTGACATTCTCTGAATCGCCCAGATTTATTGTGATTGTAAGCTCAGTGGTTAACGGCTTAGATTCCTCATGATGGATCCAATCTTGTTCGATGCTTCTTTGATCACAGTCATCCTTGTCATCATAAGATCCAAAGGGATTTTCGTCCAACAAATCCGACTCACATATGCACCTATCATGATTACGATGCCTGGGATGCCACAAAGAGGGTTAGTAACTGAATTAGCAAATGTTATTGTGACTAATGATGTGCATGTGTTTTGAAATCATTTTGAAAGAATTTTTGAAAATGAGGGATCCGTCCTCATATCCTTGGACGTCCCTATCCGTAAATGGTTTTGGAAACCGGGAAGCATGTGGAAGTCCAGGCCTCAAAGCATCGTCATCAGTCTGGTTTGGGTACTTCTATACGTTCCTAATAAAACACGATCATGACTTCATTAATAAGATATGACCGTTTACATGACTCGAGGTCCTGGACCGATGGCTCGCAGTCCAGGACTTTGATTACAAGGAGAAACAACACCTAGACCTAAATGGACTTCCCATGGAAGGGATGAATACAGACTCAAACAAGACCAAACGGGAAAGAAAAGAAAAAGGGTTGGCGATGGCAACAGAAGGCTCAACCTCTTTATTTTCTGTGATGGCACAAGTGAACTCCCCCTCGAATAGATTGACGAGACCAAGAATGGCCTCCTCTTCCTGTAGCAGCTTGGGTGGACCCGGGAAGATTTTCTTCAACTCTGGAAGAAGTAGGCCCTTCTGACCTTCCTTTAACCCAAACAAACTTCCTCGACCTCCGCAACTTCCCTGATTAGCTAGGCCTCCGTAATCACCGGGCTCTTTGTTGCTTGTTTGGCCGCTATAATTAGTACGGCCACCACAACCACCACAGCCCCATTGCTGACCTCGCCCTCTAACACTGCCTCATCTTCCATGGTTATCTCGGTTACCAGAGTTGCTCCCATGATAACCCAGGCCTGCCTTCTTGTGCCACTTGGAGATCCGGAGGGATTCTTTGATACCTTGTCCACACAATCCCATGCCGGTTCCGGGGACATGACCGTTTTCGAGTAGCACCTTGCTCGACATGATTGAAGGTTTAGTCATTTTAGGGTCTCTCATGACAGTCCCAACGGGCACATGGATCATCGAGACTAACTCCGAAGTTTGATAACTTGATTTAGCCTTAATCTCGGGTTCTACATATGGGATCGCTGTGTTGTGAAAGATCTTAAAGTCAGTTTCTCCATGAACGGTTATCAGCTTCCAATCCACGATGAATTTAACCTTTTGGTGCAAGCTCGAGGGTACGGCTCCGGCGGTATGTATCCAAGGTCGTCCTAGTAGAAAATTGAAGGTGCTCGAAATATCTAGGACCTAGAAGCTGACCAGAAAAAGGACAGGACTAATCAGCAATTCAAGTTCAACCTCACCGATTACGTCCTTCTTCGTACCGTTAAAAGTACGAACGGTAGATTTAGATATCAACATTTTTTCTTCGTTCACCCCCAAACGATGAAGGGTGACGAGTGGACAAATGTTTAATGCCGACCCGTTGTCAATCAATACTCTCGCCACCATCCTATCGCGACATTTTACCGAGATAAGCAGCGCCTTGGTATGGTTGCGACCTTCGATAGGGAAGTTTTCATCGGCAAACGAGATTTGATCCTTCAATAAAACGGACCCAACAAACTCATGTAGCTGACTATCATCGATATCCTCTGGCACATGCACTTCATTAAAGGACTTTCAGTAGTGCATTTTTATGCTTCCCGGACGTTTTTAAAAGATCCAAAAGAGAAATCTAGGCGGACATCTTTCTCAATTGGTTCACGACATTAAATTCGCTCGTCTTGACAATTGCCAGAAACTGCTTCGCTTCCTCATCCGAGACGGCTTTCTTCTCGACTACCCCAGCAGGTGCATAGCAACGGCCTGAACGTGTAATGGCGTCAATCTCATCCATCTTATAACTCCAAGGAACTGCCTTGGGGTTGTAACTCGGGGTTTTCTCTATTATCAAGTTCTCTTCATCCTTAGGCGGGAGCTCAATCACGATTGGCTCTATGACACCATCATCGATCTCTAGGGTAGCGAACTCCCCGGCCATAAGGTCGACGACTAGATGCTCTCCCTCATCCAGCATCCATAAATCCTCCTTGACAGATAAATCAATTACTACGGGGGTAATCGTGCCAACCATTTCTTCGTTAGGCTAAAGCGGGTTGTCCATACCTCCTTACCCATCGGGAACAACGTCTTTGAGATCGATGAAGAAACTGGGTGGCGGTGAATACTTCACGAGATAGTCGAATTTGCCGCTAGATTGACTTAGTGTGTCAACCACTTCCCCTTTCTCGTGAGCGAGTTTTATGAACTCACGATGCACATTGCTAACTTGAAGCCCAAGGTCATCACACGAGTTCTCTCATTCACTGGCAGTCACGATTAGACTCTCCAACAAACCCTCATCGATCGGCTCGTTAGTTTCTACACGCTCAACAGGCGTGTCCTTCGACTTCTCCTCAACAACAGCCGTCATGGTCGTCACATTACCTTCCTTCATACTATATATTACCCCCATGTCCACCATTCTAGCGATACATTTCAACTTTTCTTCCATCGGAATATCATCCCCTTCCTCAAAGTGTCCAGCTGACACTAGTACTTTATAGAGTCTGTGAACATCCACATTAAATGTGTGCTTACTCTCGCAACCCTTCTCAATAACTACGTTGACATTGTCAGCATGATTAGGCAACGGATTTTGCTGAACATTGGGGGTCGGCTCCTTGAAGGATAAAATGCCTTTGTCGAGCAGATTCTGCACCTTGATCTTAAGAATGAAGAAGTTGTCCACATCATATCCCTTTTCGCCTCTATGGAATTCACAGGACTTTAACAAATCGAACCCGGGGAATCTTGGAGGATTATCCCGGGGCACTTCTTTAGCTATCATCCTCCTTCTCAATAGCATGAGCAACAACTTGAATAGCGGCCTAGGCAGGGGAGTGAACTGCCTTGATGCTTTCCTTTTGAATTCATGATTCTGATGTGTGTTCTCTCGAAATGTAGAGGGGCCTTGAGAGGCAAGGGGTGTCGTTGCAACTGGCGCTTGTACATACGCGATCTCCACATCCTTTTCTCTTCTATTCGGGACATTCCGACTAGCCCCTTTGTTCAATCTACCATCATGGATGGCCCCCTCTATCCTCTCCCCGACATTAACCAACTGAGAGAAGATCAAGCATCCAGAACCCATTAACTTTAGATAGAAATCGTTAGGCAAAGCTTTGAGAAAGAGATTCAACAGCTCCTTTTCACTGAGCGGGGTCCGAACTTGAGCGGCGAGAGTACGCCATCTTTGAGCGAAAGCCCGGAAGGACTCACTTCTTCTCTTTTCAATTCAAGTCAACACTTCGCACGTGGGGACTATCTCGATATTATACTTGTATTGCAGGACGAACACTTCAGCTAAATCCTCCCACTTTTCAAATTTCTCGGGCCCCGACAACACGTACCATTACAACGTAGGCCCTGTGAGGCTCTCTTGGAAAGTCTGAACCATCAACGAGACATTCTGAGCATACATCGCCATTCTGTTCAAATAATACTTCAGGTGAATCTTTAGGTCTCCAGTCCCATTATACTTAGTGAAATCGGGAATTTTGAACTTTTCGGGAAAGCTCATTTGTGCATATCGAGACAAATCCTCGATCATGTGCTCTTCGTATCCTCATAGCGCACGGAGTTTTTCTTCTATCTTCGCGAACCTTTTGTTGTGTTCTTCCTCCAAACGGGTAGTGATGGCTTCCGAAATAGGGTCTAATTCGACCACTACAGGTGTAGAGCCCAATGCCTCTTCAGTAACATTCCTTCTCGCGGGTCCCTCTACGGGCTCGGGAACAGCTTGATCAGCATTTGGTGCTGCTAATGCGACCCTCATATCATTGGCGAATTGAGCGAGCTGGGCTGCAAGGCCATTGATCTTGTCATCGAGAGCCGCGAAACGGGCGTTCTGCTCATCGATATTCATTTGCGTGACCCTCGATCGTGTCCGAAACGGCGATTGCCTCGAAGCCGTAGCTTTACCTTGATGGAGAAAGGGGACGTTAGCAGGCCGTCAGACCGGAAGATCTCTTTCTCCAACCACTCGATCTCTCAGTTCGTCTCTTTGTGCGTCGAATGGGCTTAATTTGATGATTTGCAATTACCTAAAAAATGAACCATATGTGAGCACACAGTTCATATGGGAGGTCGGCCCATGGCACTGGTCTAGGCGTTTTAGGTCCCTCGAGAGAAAATTTTCGAAACATTGAGATTTTGGAGTTTTTGGATATTACAAACGATAAATAAAATAAAATAAAATAAAAACCTTAACATTAAGATTAAGAACTGAGATTCTTTTGACATTGAAACGGAGAAGGTACATAACGATTTCTAAGCCTCGAAATTAGAAAGAGAGAAATTACGAAAAATTTGAAACTAAGGAAGTACATGAAACTTCTGAAACATAAAAAAAAACAGAATTTCCTAAACAACGAAACTAAAAAAACAACATAACCTCCTAAACATTGAGGCTAAGTGAAATTGTCATTTCAAACTTTTCGGGGTAACTCACTTTATATGCGATGGGGAACTCGCGGCCTTGCGGAGCCACTTGTTCTCTTGAGTTAACTTTGAGATGCGAGTCTTATCCATTTCCATCCTCTTTTTCAAGATGCTCAATTTGCGCTTTTTGAGTGGGCTTGTCGGTCACCTTTGGGACCAACGGTCGTAGAACGGTTGGGATTCTGTGACTGCAAATGTAGAATGTGGAGGCGTGGTGAATTTCTTCCTCTCCATTCAACTTCTTGGGCACGACAACTCTTTCAGAACGGCATTCACTCCATGCGATCTCAATGGCCCGGATCTCGTCGAAGTAGTCGTAGTCCGTGCAGGTGAAGCGAGCCTAAAACATCTCCGTCTTTAGTGGTGGCGGCACCTCTTGAAGAGCTCGGTATTGGCGGGCCACCTTATACGGGTAATAGGAAGTGGTGCCAGAAAGACCGAGCAGCGGGATCGGGTTGGCAAACTTGTGAGCGAAGCGGGCTTCCTCAACTTGGAACCATTTAGCATGCCATAGAAATGCCTTGGGTTCGGGGTCCTTTAGGAAATTTGTCCAACGGGAATATTCTTTGTCAGGGGAATGCTTTTCTAAGACCTGGAACCTCTGTATTGGGTGCCTAAACTCATCTATTTGGAACAATTACATAAGGTGCCCAAATCCCCTTATGTGAGAAAGAAACCATATTTGCAAAATCTCTGGGGAAGCTCGCATGATTTTTTCTCCGTTTTGTTTAAAACAGCTAAGGGACAAAAACGTTTCGGCTAAAATCATGTTGACATAGTTTAATCCAGTACACATGTGTTTGGCCACCCAAGCAATCGAAGGGTTTATGGCATTCTTACGATGAGGAAAAACGATGAGCCCGACAAATGCTAGAATGAAAATCCTACTCTTTTGGGCCATCAGTTGATTTGAAAAACACTCAGCCAAAAAGGAGAATGGGCAGGCGTAACAATTAGCTTTAACAACTTTCCTTACCACCTCGGCCCTAACTCTAAAAAATTGTGGCAACTCGGACATGGGGTCCATACCTATGGGTGGCTTGACAAGCTCGATTCCAAGAGGCATTCCAATGGCGATGCTATATTCTTCCAAGGTCGGAGTTAGCTCGAACTCACCAAATATGAAGGTTGATGTTTGCGGGCACCAAAAGTGTGGTATTGCTTGCATGACTCTAGAATAGATGTTGATCTTGAGTAACGGGAGGAGCCGGCCAATCCTCGCCTCGACCTGCCTTTGGCCATCTTGATCCAACTTATCCCACCACGCTATGAGCTCTTTCTTGGGAGTGGAAATGAATTGGACATCGGTTCTCCCCATCGTATATAAATTAAGATTAACGATCAACCTAATTTGCCATGGACCAACAAAAGGAAATAAATGAATTGCATAATAGGAGGAAAAAGGCTTACTCTATTGAGAACAGTGGCAAACATAAAGACACACACATGAAAAGTGGAGCTCGCTTTCTGTCTAGACAGTCTAAAGAGGTGAAGCTAAAAGGGTGATCTGACCATCGCAGTCTCACGTTGGTGTTAGGTCATTTTAACTCCGGCTTAGTCGAAAGAGATATCCTATAGTCACGTGGTTTCGCGGACAAGGATAAACGCTTACGACAGCAAGAAAGAATTTTTTAGGGAAAAGAAAGGCAACCTCTACATCGCAGTCTTGCGTTCGAGGTTATATTTTTCTTAGCACCATCCTAAAGTATCTTATCGCGGCCCGGGTCCAGCAGCATGGTTGTGTGTGTAACAGTGTAGTGCTAAAACGTTTAAAGCATACACAGCAGTTTATAAACAAACAATGCTTCGAGCATCCGAAAAACTAAACATTCATTTCCAATCACAAACCTACAAAACAAAAGGGTCAATAGCAAAAACATTCACGCCAGGGACATATCCAAACAATAAAAACATTCCCCAGCGGAGTCGCCAAGCTGTTGCGACCTCCCCGAACCGGCCCCACCGCCTAAGGGGTTTGGCTAATGGATTACTAAGCCTAAACCTAGCTCGAGCTCTTTCAAGCTCATACCAATTCGTGACTTAAATTTAAATTTATTAACATGCAAATCAATTTCACTTAAGAGTCGCCACTAATCAATTTTTAGTGGGTCGATTAGACACCCAAGTGAAGCACGTGAGAAGTACTTCACTTCTACGAACTAGAGATTCAATGGGTATGAGGACTTGATTACACTAATTGACCAATTAGTGCCATTTCGGTACCTAATCTTGTTCAATTACCGCCTAACATGTTTACACTAATCGAGAGTATCGAAAATTCATTTCTAACCAGGCTAAAGGAAGCAGCAATTAATGCCTAAACCTAACATGCATAATCGACCATGTGCGAGGCTAAATTAAACACACAATTCAAAGTGCATGAACCGAGCAACATGTAATAAAAAAAATGACACTAATCAAGAAAAGTCAATTCCAAAGCCCAAATAACATTTTTTTTAACTTTAAAAAAAATTTATAAAAATAATATTAATTTTTTTGAAAGAAAAAAAAGAAAATATTAATTTTCTTTTATGTAATTTTTTTAATTTTTTTTATTTCGCTTTTTGTTTAAAAAAATTAAAATGATAAAACAGAACTGACCTGGTCGGATCTCCACATCCGACCTGGATAAAATATATATTTAGAAATTTTTTTTATTATATATATTTTTAAAAAATAATTATATTAAGATAATAAAATAATATTAAAGTAATATGAAAATGGATCCGGGTCGGGTTTGCACATCCAATTCGGATTGGGACTGACCCGGGCGCGCCGGCCCGAGTTTGCGTCCGGACCGGGCTCATTTGTTGAGCCCGGTACGGCGAAAAATCAAATTAAAAAAAATAAAACAAAGAGGCCTAGCCCAAATTTTTTTTAAATAAGTGAAAGCCCAACAATAAATTAAAATCCTAGAAGCCTGAAATATCGGCCCAATGCCTATTCTAGCCTATTTCAAACACTAACCCAATGGCCAAACCCTACCCGGCTTCGACCCGTTTGATCGATCCGGTTCGCGATCGCCGATCCGAATAGCCGGAAACCCTACCCGGTTCGCCCACGTGCCCAACCCGACTCACGGCCGCCCTAACTTCACGACCAGGGCGTCCGGCCTGGCTCTGCTCGCCAGAACGCCGGCCGCCACCCGAACATCGACCCAACTCATCTCTCCATCGGCGTCGCCACGCGACGCAACTCAACCTCGCCGGCCGATCCGACGCCGGCTTCTCCGAGCCCCCATCCTTCTTGGGTGGGGCCTCTGGTCCGGTGGCCGTGCCCATGCTCAGCCGTCGGACAGCATGCCCTGACCTTCGCGGTCGGGGCTTGCCACCGTGTGACCGAGTTCTTGCTCGGCCACCACTCGACTCCTGCTCATCTCACCACCCCGACGAGGGGCCTCTGGTCTGGCGGCTGAGCCCGCGCTCGGTCGTCGGACGATAGCTGCACGCACAAAATGAGAATAGAACAGACAAATGCAAGGGGGATTCGTTCAAGCATAACATCGAACACATGGCGTTCGCAACAAAAACGAAGGATTCCCGACACAATCGGGGCTCAAGACAGACCGAAATCATCAACACTAGGCACATGAAGAAGAAAAAGCACACACGTGGTGTCACAGGTCGGAACTCATGCCAGCCGGACGGCGGTGAGCTTCGACCAGTGAGCCCCGAAACGAGGCCAATTGGCAGAAGAAAACAGGGGAAGGAGGAAAACCGAAGGCAGGTCTGTGGCGCTCCCTATCCAGCTCGGGGGCGGCGAATCTTGACAGATCGGACTATGTCCGATCGTCCCGCACGTCTCCGACCCGGAATCCTCGGGAAATCGGCCCTGAATCAACCAAATGGAAGCAAAATCCGGCGAGGCTTAGGACCGGAACCTACTGTGACGGGGGACCGTTGGTTACTGCTTGGGCACGACGGTCGCCAGCGAAGGACCCCTCTCGGCTTCTCACCCTCTCTCCATAACTCTCTCTCTTTCACGCTCGGTCTCTCTCTCGGTGGGTCTCCCTCTCGGTCTCTTTCCCTCTCGTTCCGTCGCTCCGTCCTTCTCTCTCCGTCGCTCGCTCGGCTTTAAGGGGCCACGGCAAGCGCGCATGGCTCCTGCCACTGCCAGCTACCGTGGCCGGCTTGACCCCGACCCGCAAATCATGCCGGTCTACCCCCCTGCCGCGGCTTCTCCTCTACTGTTCCGGTCCGTTCTTCTCCCCTCTGTTCGTGTCTCCCCCGTACCCTGTGACTGGGGAGGGGGAGGGTTGAATGGTGCGCAGGCTGGGCCGTGGGAAATGGGCCGGCCTGCGCGAACAAAAGGGAAAAACAAAAAAAAAAAAACCAGGGCCACGAATGGGCCGACGAATTCGGTCCCGAAATTCTCTTTTTTTTTTTGTTGTGTCCTAATAGCCCCTAGTAATGCAAATGTGCCTAATGTCTATATGCCATGTAATTTAATGGGAATATTTTTTGTTTAGTGGTCTAAAAATTAAACCCAAAATTTTTATGCGATAAAACCCTAATTAATTGATCAAAATTTAGGTGTCAACAGTTTGATGAAGATAAAAAAAAGAAAAAGTAAAAATAAAATAGCTTCTCTTTATGTAGCCCTAGGATGTTCTTTTTGCCAAGTGGGGAGCCGCCACAAGGGGGCTCTTCCATTGCACAATAGTTAAATAGTGAAGGCTCCGTGAGAGAGCTCTTGAAGGAGCCGCAGGAATCACAAGGAAACTCGTGAATTTGTGAGGCTGAGTGGGTGCATTTGGGACTGTGCATGCATTTGACTTCTTCAAGGACGTCTCTAGAAGTGAAAACGCACGGGGAAATCATAGCCGAATAGTGGAGTTCCTTTGTTTGCACGCGCAGGTTTATGTGATGAGTCTATACATTTAAATGAGTTATTTATTTGTAAACACTTCAAATTTTGCGGGAAACACTCAAACATTATGAGTGGTTGTAAACTTGAATTTTTCTATTATAGTGAATTATTTGATGCTAACTCTCCTCATGGATGTAGGTATCGATACGTCGAACCGAATCACGTAAATATCGCTTGTCCTTTATCGTTCATCATTATTTATCTGGAGATTTTCGTGTTAACATAATTTGCAAGATCTCGGATTTTAGCTTCCGCGATGGTTACATCACAACATTTCCCTTAGCACTTGTTTCAATGGATGATGCATACCAAAGAAACCTCAGCAGTAGTTGTATGAGACTCCATGGACCATATCGTGAAAGCACTTGTTATAGGACAAGTTCATGCCCAATCCTCACTAGGAAAAAGCTCAAGCCTTAGTGTTGGCTCTACTCAATTATAGGAATCGCTCACAATGAAGTCATAAAGTGCTTATCTTTATTGCCATTCAAATTTAAGGAAATTGACAACCACACAGAAGTAAAGGAACTTTGATACATCCAACAAAAGATAGAATATATCATGATAATTTATTGGCAGGGCTTCTTAAATTACTCAATAGAGAATTTGATGCTTCAAGCATAAGCGTCAGGATTTTGGAGGAGGTATGCCTCGGCGACCTTGTACATTCCGAAGGCTTGCTCTTTGTCTGCCTTATGTCCTCTTCTTTAAGCTCAACATCTCCCTTTGTTGAATACGTGCTCATCATCTTGTTGTTGCTCCCGCCTTCTAGTGTTGGCTCGAATTTGACTTCGTAAACAATAGATTCAAACTTCTCCTCAAGATTGATCATGGTATACTTGTATGTGAATGTCATTAAGTTTAGCTCATCCACGCAATTCTTCATGCTACTAAGTTGACCACTTGAATACAATAGAAGGAGATCGTATAATAGTATACTTGTCTACACCCTAATTTTTGTTAAAGCTAGAAAAGAAGCACATTTTATACAGCAAAAAAGCATGATTACCATCAATGAAGTTGATCTGTTTGATGTTTCCAGCCCCTCCATCGCCTTGGAGGAGGTCAATGCTCTTAATAGCTTGAGGCATGAATTTGAGAATTAGGTTATGTGAGTCCAAAACCAGGGCCTTGAACAATTTTGCCGGAGGGATTGGGGAAGTGTATTCATTTGTGAAAGCGAACACACCCATGATGTCGTTAAGGTAGCTAGCTACAGAAATATGAACAATATGATCAAGGAGAGTGGAGTTGAAGGAGGTTTGTGAGCTTGGGATATAAGAGATGAGAATGAGATACACTTATAGGCAGGAGTGGAGGAGTCCTGATTTTTCGTAAGTGTATCCCATTGGCTGATAAATTCTAGGATTGCCAAACTAGCAAAGCACCAAACATTCTGCTTTTTGTCATGTTTTGCATGAATGGAACTTCACTAAGTAGATTAGGGTTTCATTCTTTAGGAGAGAGATTAAGAGCAACCACTGGGATCCAAAAGAAAGCATTTCTTGTGTTCATAGCTGTCCTTGTTCAAGCAGTACAATGGCAACCGAACAAAACTGTGAATCTTTATAACTAGACGAGTATAGAGAGCGTCTGTAAAGTGCTTGGTAACGGAAGGAGAAAGAGAAGTAACAAAGAGGAGAGGAGGTTTCAAAAAATTCAACTGCAGAGATTCATGAGACGTGCTGAACGCTGAATAGATTGGCCTATCGCCCCGTGGCAAATTAGTCCTCCCCAATATTTTATCCTTCATACAAATCTACTCGATTCTTCACACAAACACGAGAGAGAGAGAGAGAGAGAGAGGCTAGGGCGGAACTGGAAGCAGATGGAGGGTATTACTAGCAGTGACTTTGACCGTGATGTGACGGTAGAGGAGGCGAACAATGATAACCGGATGTGCATGCGATCACTGTTTGGTATCGAAATGCTTTTGGCACTCTTCCGAAGGAAGACAGAATCCATCAATCAAAGATTGAAAGGAGAACTTTCTTTGATGACAAAGACGACAACACGGCCCTTTCGCACAGTAATTTCGCAAAAATCCATCCGCCGACATGCGTGGGTCATAGTCGAAAGAAAACGAAGATCTCAGTCGGGCCGACAATAATACGAATGCGAATCCCGATGGGCAATCAAATCACTTAGTTCCATTCTGACCGACCACCGGAATGAAGAGAGAAGAAAAACAACGAATATGAAGAATGAACAATGCAAAAGGCAAGGAATGTAATTCCTTCCATTTCCAATCCGGAAAAAGCTTAGGAATATATTTATCATTCTGCCCACCATTTGCAATAAGGGAATTGTTTTTGCCTTCCCCCAAATAATAAAAAAATTCCCAAACAATCCCAGCACAAGAGCATAGTGCGTACAAGCCCTTTATATGGACAAGTCTCGTGTCGGACTTACGTGATCTATAAGCTGAAATACACGGAGCTCACATGCAGCTTGTGCATCCAATGACGGTATACCACCTTTCGGCATATGCTAAAATAACAATCAAGATGCTAGCATTCGAAGACCACCAAAATTCCCACTCTCTTCTATTCGACTTTTTGTTTTTTTTATGTTTATTTACAGGCTGTAACATCAACTTAGGCCAATTGTGTGGACTTAATACCCTAAAAAACCTCCAACTTTAGTTTTTGTCCCAATTTTATCTTTGGTCTCGTAAAAGACCTCCAACTTTAGGTCGAGTCCAAATTTTACCATAAACTATTTTTTGTCTCATAAAAAACCTTCAACTTTAGGTTATGTTCCAATTTTACCCTAAACTTTTTTTGTCCTATAAAATACTCCAAACTTTAGATCTTGTTTCAATTTTACCCTCTCGTTCCAATTTTACCCTAAAATTTTTATTGTTTCATAAGAAATCACAAACTTTTACTTGAATCACAAATCTGCCCTCGTTAACTCTCCATCCGAAATTTCTCGTTGATAATTAAGATTTGAAAAACTCCCAAGCAAGAGCTGTATCATCCCGAGTGCGAGCTCACCGACCAAGCACAAGTTGCTTAAGTGTCCCAAGCACAAGCTCTTCGACAGCGAAAGATGGAACATTCCTAAGCATGAAAGATTGACGAGTGCAAAATCACTAAGGGAGATTTTGACCAAGAGTTAATGGAGAGTAGATTTGGAACTCAAGTAAATATTGGTTATATTTTATGATACAAAAAAAACTAGAGTGAAATTGGAACTGAACCTAAAGCTGGGATTTTCTTATGAGACAAAAAAAAAGTTTAGGATAAAATTGGCATTGGACCTAAAGTTAAGTGTTTTTTTTATGAAATGAAAAAAATTTAAAATAGAATTGGGACTAGATCTAAAGTTGGGGGTTTTTTATGAGACAAAAAAAAGTTTAGGGTATAATTGGAACATGACCTAAAATTAGAGGTTTTTTTTATAAGATAAAAGGTAAAATTGAGAAAAAAGTAAAAAAAAAAAAAACCCCAATTGTGTGTGTCGAATCTTTGTTAGTTCTCTTGCAGTATCAGTGCATTTGCTAGGATTCCAATTGGTTACTCTTCCCTTTTCCTGCTTTTCATCCTAGTACCAATTGGTGACAACATCCCTTGAAACAACTTTGAAGGCCAGGATACCTTTGATGCACTGTATCCTTTCGATCATCTACACAAGTTATGGATGTCAACTAAGAATCGTGGGTAGCATCGATGAAGCTGTTGCGAAGGCTACGAACCTCGAAATGGAGAGAAAATCGAATAATTTGGTGTTTGTGGGATAAAATGAATATTAATGGCCATGTAGAAGAAGGAACACTTTTAACATATATGTTGGCTAATTTCTTTATATATAGATTTTCTAAATCAAAGGGGCTACCCCACAACACTACTCCAAGCAACTAAAAACGCTAATAACACACCCACAGTAATACAATTCATAACAGCACTAACCAGCTTATCATAAATTGATCCTGATCAACAAGCAAACCCCTAGCTTGTACCTTATTCCCCAAATTGCACATCTAAAAGTTACACTTACACATCCACTTGCATACATAGCTGCACCAACAATCTAGGGAGAATGTAACCACTCCCGATCAATTTGATTTAATTAGATTGCTGAAGGCTGGGCCTGGTAGGACCTGATCAAGGGGATGAGCGAGCCGCTGAGGTGGAGGGACATGACTTCGTTGGTGGACCCGACGAGCTTGCCCCCTATGAACACTGCAGGCACGGGTGCGCTGCAACCGAGCCTGACCAGGGCCTTCTCTATCTCCCGGCAATCGGGGTCGTGGTCGATGTCGTACACCCGGGGTTGGACACCAAGGTCCCGGAACAGGATGGTCACCGTATAGCACAAGCAGCATGAACTCTTGCTGAATATCACTACTCCTTGCTCCGACGCGCATCTCGTCACCTTGTCCATTCTCTCTCTCTCTCTCTCTCAAACCCTAAATCAATTTAGGGTGATTCCCAATTAGGAATGGTACTTAAAAACTTTTTTTTTAAGTTCGGGAAAAAAAGATGTTTTTGATGGTTTTCTCGACTTGGTGTGCCCGACACGAACCCGATTACCACAAGACTGAATCCGGGGCCGAACTCAATCAAGTGGGAGCTTGCCAGCGGCGGAGAGGAGAAATCTAGAAGAGGCTCAAAGTGGTGTGGTGTTGGTTGTAGTTCAGCTTTCTTGTTCGCAATGTATATATAGGGACGGCTAAGTGGGTGGACTGGTAAAAGCCTAGCAGAGAGATACTTTATGTCTTTTGGAAGGGAATTTCGAAAAGTGAGCCTTCTTTTACGTAGATGCTCGAGCTCATGGTAAAGTAGCTATCTCGGAAAATGACTACTGTATTCCACATGGGGCTCAACAACTTGGGCAAATCCATTTTTTGTTCAGTCATTCACGAGTATATAGAACTTAGTTTATTATTTATTGCATGGAGTTAAGTGTAGACCCACCTGAACAAAATCTTCTGAATCAAGGTAATTGGATCAATAAAGAGGTCAGACGATTGTAGATATCATTTAAATTCATATGCATCTTGTCTTTGCTATCTAGTATTCATTAAGTTGGTCCAGAAACGAGCTTTAAAATGTCCACATGGCCGAAAGGGGAAGGAAAAAAGTTAAAGAACGGAAACAAAAGTAACGATATGTAACGTGAGGTCACCCGCTCAGATCTTTCGAGCTACGTGCTGACTGTTTTGATGGTCACCCACATGAATGTCTAGACTTAATGTGTTCACAGAGCTTGTACGAAGATGGGCGTGGCGCTAGAAGGAGGAACGTGGAGCATTGTACTGACATAGAACAAAAGATACAATAGAATATATGGGAGGGCTTGGTCAATTTGTGCTTAGATTTCCAGCAATCTAAGAGATTCTCAAAGCCCACCTTCTTTGAATCAGTTTTTTCTTTTGGTCGTGCAGAAAAAGATCATTGGGGAAAATGACAAGGGCTTTCGGTGGGCTGCGATTCCCTGCTGGTCGTGACCACCAACTTGCACATTTTATTCAAACGTTCCTCCTCACATGCTGGAGGGGACAAAGCTAAATATATGCTCATTGCTATGGAGAGGGATTGGGTAGGGAGAGCATCATCACTTTCATTTGGAGTCTGAATTTGCATCATATCAGATTGAAAATCGACCCATATATTTGGAATTGCGGGCCTCGGATTTTAAGGTCCACAACCTCAGATTTGGAGAGAGAAGGGGTGGGGGAGTTAGAGAGAGAACTTTTTTCCGATTTATGACTATGTAAATTGATAGGAAATATGATTTTAAATGGGAGGACGACATCTATATGGATAGAACTAGAACTATCCAACAAATAGTCTTAGGCTGCGTTTGGTCGTTTGGATTTCTAATCAAAATAAGATTGAATAGGATATGATTTGAAATCTAAGAGATTTGCTATATCCTATCTACTGTTTGGTGAATCACAAAAATAAAGTCAGATATTTTCACATCTTACAATATTTATTATTTGTTGTGAACGTCATATTAGTATAAATGAACCCATGAATTGCATAAACAAAGATTATAAAAATCTCTCTCATGAGACTCTTACCTACTTCATTTTTATTTGCTTATTTTTTATTATTTTTGCTTCTCTTTTTTAATTATTTTGTTTTTTTATTTCTTTTTTCCCCTTCCATCATTCTCTAATAAATTTTTATTAAATAGTAAGCTATACTAATATAACTAAAATATGTAATAAATATAAGGGTTAATACCTCGAACTAATTTTTTAATATTATTTTTTTATTTTTCAAATTTTTTTATTAATTTTTTTATTTTTTCTTTACTTTTTTTGTCCTTTCTCTTCAACCTCTGGCCGGTCGCCGGACCAGCGACCGGCCAGAGGCGGAAGCTGGCGAGATCGGCCCCGCCGGCCACTGGCAAGGCTCGACCTCGCCGGTGTTGGGCGAGGTCGGCCTTACCTTGCAATGGCGAGGTCGAGCCTCGCCGAATTTGGTTAGGGCCCGGTCCCGCCGGCTGCTGGCGAGGCATGACCTCGCTGGCGTTGGGCAAGGTCAGCCTCGCCAGCGGCCGGGCCCTTGCCAGATCTAGTGAGGGCTCAGCCCCGCCGTTGCAGGGCGAGGCCGACCTCGCCCAACGCTGGTGAGGTAGAGCCTCGCTAATGGCTGGCGGGGTCGTCCTCGCCAGCTTCCGCCTCTGGCCGATCGGCGGTCTGGCAACCGGCCAAAGGTTGAAGAGAAAAGAAAAAAAAGTAAAGAAAAAAAATTAATTAAAAAATTCGAAAAATAAAAAATAATATTAAAAAATTAGTTCGTGGTAAAATTATCATATATGTACCAGTTTGGGATTTTTGGTGGTCAAAAAAATAGTTCATGGTAGATTTGTCATAAGTGTACCAGTTTTGGGTTTTTTATGGTCAAAAAAATAGTTTGGGGTAAAATTGTCACAAGTGTACTGGTTTAAGATTTTTTGTGGTATTAACCCTAAATATAAATACATTAGTATTGATTTATAAATGAAATTCATATCAGAAGATATAAAAAAATTTGAATATATAAATAAAACTAAGAATAAATTAAACATGAAATTATTTTTTATTTTTTAGATTAAAATTCATATATTATTTTAATTTTATTAATTTTTTTATTTTTTTATTAGATAAAATTAACTTTTATATTATGAATATTAGAAATACTATTCACCTTTATCTCACCTCCCCCATGGGATAATTTTATCCGGATTATATCCCTCTTATATCCGACTTTATCCTATCTTGGGTAGACACCAAACACGGGATATGATAAAATCTATCATATCCTGAATTTTATTTCGACTACCAAACGTAGCCTTATATAGTATCATCAACTATTGGCACCTAAAAATGCCTAGCTTAGATGTTGGTCATTTTGATGAGGGCATCAACCATATTAAGCAAGATATCGACTTTATAATTAGGATGTTATAGAGATAATACCCACTGGATTGTGCTTGGCATTGGTTTGGCTAGCGGGAGGTTTCAGCATGTGTAAGATCAACATTGGCCGATTGAGACGATGCCAACATGAAAAAAGAGAAGCATATGTAGTTCAGCCAGGATCCTCAAATTGCATGAGATCATGGCCAGACATGTGGTAGAGTTGGCTAAAATACAAGTGACAAAAATGACAGGCTTACACGTGGTATAAACGGTTGACCTGATGCCAAACCTTTATAGTTTATTGAAAGTGCGGAGACGGTTATTTCCTAGTCCAAAAAAGTGATAAAAATCGTGGCCAGACATGTGGTTGGAGCATATTGGCACACGTGGAGAAGTGCTTAGTGAACTTGTTACCAAAAATAGATACCGGCTAGTGGAACCCACGCCTAAAACATGGGGACACATCCAAATTTGGGAAACAAGTCTTGAAACGTGAAAGTGAGATTTTAGAGACCCATAACTATAAAAAGGACGTTTTAAGAGAGAAAAAGGGGAACGCTTTCTCCCTTTCCTCTCTAGGGTTCTCTCCTCGCCCTCCTATTTTCACATTGTTTTCTTCTTCAACCTCCATGAAGGGGAGATTTTGAGCTAGTCCTCTTACTCCCCTCCCTTTTTCCTTTTTCTATAGTTGATTTGGTTCTTTGTTCTCTCTTTCTTGCTTTCCTCCCATTTTGAGGAGTTTTTCTCTTTTGATCTAGTATAGATCTAAAAGTTTCTCTATCCTATTTTGGGGAGGTTTCTATCCCGATCTAGTCTAGATTTGGATTTTTTTTTGTGTATATGATTTTGGGGTTTAGCTTTTCTCGGGTTTCGTTGGTGTACAAGTCCAATTTTGAAGGGGATCAGAGGAGTTTCACGCGAGTTTCAGTCTTACAAGTGTCAAATTTGTGCGCATTGAACCTTAATACTCTGCACGGCGATGGTTTTGGGATGCCGAATCTAGGCATCCACCGCCTAAAGGCAAAGAGATCTTAGTGTGTGTGCTCATTATTGAAGATGAATTCGGTGATTGATCGTCAATGTTGGTTTGAAGAAATCCCAAATCTGCTCTTTGAGCGTATGACCCATAACCTTGTTCTGATGATTCATTTTCTTATTTGGAACTTGTTTTGTAGTATTGATTTGCAGTTGGACTGCGTATCTCTATTATATATATGTGGAAATAAATAAAATGTTTCTTTGACAAAAAAAAAACACAGAAAAAGGGCAAGCACACAACCAAATTGCTAAATTTAACTTATTTTATTCAAGTTCTTATTTCATTTCTTTTATTTTACCAAATTCTCACTCTTGAGAGTTTGATTTGAGCTTGTGCAGTCAAGTTTTAACTCTAGGTCATCATTAAATCTATTTCATGATCCTTTCCAGATTGTAATCGTCTCATCAATAATATCGGGACTACGTATTTTTCCTATTTGTTAATTTCGAACTTGGTCCTTATTAAGGAGTCTTTCTTGAAGGGGCTGACATTCATTCGATGAATTTAGGGAAAAAAAACATAAGCAAATATCAAGAAGCAAAGATTTGAAGCACATCAGACTATACTTTATGTTTGCAATTTCACAGACTAAGTAATGGCATTAATGGGAAGGTCGATTGCATAAACTAAATAATTTAGAAGATTTGATTATATGAAAAAAAATTTGTAGGACATTTGAGATTGGCCCAAGCTAAATTGCTGATAAAACGGCACCGTTATTCTTAGAGAATAACGGTGCATTTTGGACACCTTTTCCGAATGATGGACAACCGGCAACAATAAGTTCTGCAATTAACCTTTTATCAATTATTGGTTTTTATTTGCAAACATCTTGGTAAGATTACAGGACGTTATATTTGGACATTAAAATCCAAGTTAGCTTCCTTTTTGAAAAGGGAAAATGATCAAAATGGCCCATCAACTTTGTCTCAATGTGTAATGTGGTCTTTAAACTTTAGCCTAATGTGCAATATCGTCCCTGAATTTTAAATTGTTCATTGTGGTCCATAGGTTTTTGGTACATGTTTAATTTAGTCCCTGGACTATATGAAAATGTTCAATACTATCTTTGAATATGAATTAATGGAAGGACACCATTGAATGTCTTCATATAGTTTAGGAACTAAATTAAATATGTATCAAAAGTTTGGGGACTAATTGAACAAATTAAAAATTAAGGAATTACATTGCATATTGGACCAAAATTCAAGGACCATTTGTGTAATAAACCATTTTGAATTTTTTTTCCTTATCTCTCTAGATTTGGATTTTGATAGCAAAAGATTAATCAAACTATAATGCGATGTAGAAAGTAAAATCAATATAATTTTTTTCGTATTGGGGATCACAATTTCTGATACAACAAAAAAAAACACTCAAATATTATATGAACTTGTTGAGAAAACCTAACTTAACTAAACACGACATAATACAATGTGGTCCACTTAAAATTGACACAAATGACATTCCTTTCATGAATTTTCGGTAAGAAAATGTTTGTCATCACCTTGGAACAATTTGTAATACAAAAAATCCAAACCGGTACACCTGGAATTTTTAATATTCTGCAATCCCCCCTCTCGCCCCCCCCCTTACCCCATCCAACCACCCACCCCAAAAATTTACTGGAATTAATACCATAAAAAACTCAAACTGGTACAAATGTGATAAATTTATCAAAAATTGATTTTTTGACTAAAAAAATCCAAATCAGTACACCTGGAATTTTTAATATTGTGCAATCCCCCCCACCCACCCACCCACCTACCCACCCAAAATTACTGGGGTTAATATCATAAAAAACCCAAACTGGTACACATGTGACAAATTTACCCCAAATTAATTTTTTGACCACAAAAAATCCAAACCGGTATACATGTGATAAACTTACCCCAAACTAATTTTTTGACTATCAAAAACCCAAACTGGTACACTTATGATAAATTTACTCTCTATTAAATTGGATCAATGCCACAAAAAATCATAAATCGGTAAACCTATGACAAATAAAGGGGTAAAATCCTAAATCGGTATACCTATCAACTATCACGTGTCATCTAACTTAGTAATTTGACTGTAAAAGGATAAATTTTTTACAAATAAATTAGTTTGGAGTTTTTAGTAGTTAAAAAATTAATTCGGCATAAATTTG
Organism: Syzygium aqueum; assembly: GCA_031216185.1. Taxonomy (NCBI): domain Eukaryota; kingdom Viridiplantae; phylum Streptophyta; class Magnoliopsida; order Myrtales; family Myrtaceae; genus Syzygium; species Syzygium aqueum. The sequence goes on along the minus strand of CM062238.1, from coordinate 4,531,725 downwards.
TTACATATGTATCAATTTAGGGTTTTTTGTGTTATTAACCCAATTTACTATCTCCCAAACAAACTTCTCGATGAGCAATGTCATTTCTTCTTCATTGCACTGGTCTTTAATTTAGAGAGGAAATAGGAAGAGGAGGGAGGGAGGAACCGGCTAAGGCTGCCTTTGGCATAGTATTTCCAAGCAATTTGGTGTTTGGTAATACAATTACAAGAGCCTTTAGTGTAAAGTTGAGCTTTGAAAACGCTCAAAACTCACTACAAGTACTCCAGCTTTGCACTTTTAGCATTTTTGTAACGCTCTTTTCAGGAGTTTAATAAAAATTTTCTTCCAATTTTGCCATCACTAATATATTGTTATTCTATTTTACCCATGTTGTTTTTTAGAGACAGGGACAATCATGATTGGGAAGCTTGGTGGAGGAGGTCGACACCGGCATCGCCTCACTCGTGTGACACCAACATCGCCTTGCATGGGGTAGCCCAACTTCAGTGGCCCTCACTTGGGTCTCACAACCACAATGTCACCTTGCTGAGGATTGTTTGATCTCAACAGCCCTTGGGTTACCTCTGTGACCCTTTGTTCTCCTTTTATAAAAAAAAAAAAAAAGTTCCTTGCAAAGAGTGTTTTGCAAGTTGTTTGCATAAAACTTATTGCTTTTCATGCAATGTCTTTTGCATAAATGCAAAAGCTTTAAGCAAAATCTATTCCCAACGCACTCAAAAGTTTTTTAAAATTACAACATGACTCCCCAACTCTATACTGTTTAATTTGTTTTATATATCTCGTGTCCTTTGCTATTGATATGACTAATTAGTTACTTGTCAAAAGTAAAATTACCAATAGAGGATTTAGTGTCACATCAACTGTTAATAGATGTGAGAGATAAAGGATTCAGTTATACGGCTTGTGTCGCCAATATTTATTGTAAAGAATTTAATTTATTGTTTAAAATAGTTCGTGTCACCACTACTTTTTAATTGTGGAGTTTCTATTTATTTTATAGAATAATTACCTTAACCAAATGACTAAAGTAACCCATGAGCTACAAATATTAACTTAAAGACTTTAACTACGCGTTTGGGAGAGTATTTTAAATTAAAGGGTTTTACAAATGTTTTATAAGTTGTAATTAAAAAGTATACTGAGAAGCAATTTTGATTTAAATGTTGTTTAAAAAAATACACCTATAAAGGACTTTAGTGATAAAGAAAAATAAATGTCTCTCGCGACCTTAGGGAATGACTTGTCATTGAGGTCGGTGAACTTAGGCAAGCTAGTTCTAAGAACAATAGCGAGCTAGATCTGGTAAAAGTGGTGAGCCCAGATGCCAGACCGCCAAGGTCGCTCAACCAGGTGAGCATTGACCTCGGCAAGCATCGACGCGCTACCCTTGTCATACAACTAAGGGAGCCTCAACCTCCGTGAGCAGCAACCGCGACTAGGCGAGCCTTGACCTCTTAGCGAGCCTTGAGCGATCATTGGCGACCCTCAGGTGAGCCTTGCGTGATGACGAACATCGGTGACCGTTGATGACCCTTGGCTTTGCAAAGAGACCACGGACCAGGGTTTCATTCAGGGGTTAAAAGGGAATACAAAGATATTAGTGAGCACGAGATCGGGATAAAAGAGATTCATTAAGGCTGGGATTTGTTTTTTTTTGTTGGGTGTCTTAATTAAGGCTGGGATTCAAAGTGCCAAAATTGCGGGAAAGCCAAAGTCAGCCCTTGTGGTGAGAGGAAATGCCTTTGGATTGCATTTGCCAAAATGGGCTTGCAATTTGTTTCAAAGCCCATCTTTCTCTTCTCTCTACTGTCTGCTGCCATTAAGTCTGTCTTTCTCTCTCCTCGCCAGCTTAAAGATTGTCGACTTCGGATTGAGGACTACGATTTCATTCAATGGTGGAAGTCCTGCACCATGAACAAAGTGGAGGTTGTATACGACGATGAAATCACCATGCATGCAAGGATTGGACGATGCGCTGGTCCTTTTTGCAACTGGAAATGGCATTAAATATGTATAGAAAAGTTAAGACGAGAATTGTTGTCGATGAAGTTCATGAAACGATCGGAATACCGGTTGGGAGGCGAACACCACCAGTTTTATGCATTCTTGGCCCGTAAGAGTTAGTAAGAATGTGTTGGTCTGTGCATTGGATTGGCGAGCTGTAGTCACCTGTTGAAAGACAAGCAAGGCCGTGGCGGCGGCTTCGATGGAGAGATCCCCATCGTTTTCTAAGAAATCTCAGTGAAGATAGATCCGTGACAACCGCTAAAAGTGGCAGCAGACACGAATGAGGGGTGGCCATGGCGGGAGGGCAACATGGTGCAGAAAAATCTGTAGGCCCTGAAGAGATACAGAGGAGAAGTTGTTGAGGAAGAGTTGAAGTGTTTTGGTTGGACAACAACTCGATTTTTTTTTGGATAAGTACATCATAAGTCCTAAAATTTATCGTCAAAGCGCGATTGAATTCTAAAACTTTTAAAAAAAGTACAATCAAGATCTTCCATTAACGGAAAATACACACGCGTCTTTTGTTTTTGATTATTTTCTCTTTTTTAAGTGGCATCCACCCCACTAAAAATTTGTATTTTGACCCCCACTAAACGGTCCAACTTATTTGACTACATTAAATGTGCTAATCTTAAAGCCCATCTTATCCTACTGAGCAAAAAAGGCCATGAACTAAGAACACCTTAACCTTCTTATCAAGCCTAAAATAGGATAAGCATAGTAAAAAATATAGAAAATGTAATTCATTCGAAAACTTAGAATTTGGTCTTAAACCCATTTTAATGTATAAATGCTTAACAAGAAAGGATTTGAGGTTTGAAATTATAATACATGAAATTTCGTATACTGTGTTCTTAAAAGCACATTTTTTTTGCACATAATCACCAAAATTTCCAATAGACTTACATTCGGTCACTTGAAAAATTTGTGACCGTAATTTTGTGTGATTTTATTTTCCTAGCACTTATTTCCTTTAATTTGGGTTACAATATTTGCACATGACATTTATCCTAAGGAAATACCAAAAAAGTTCTACAATTATACTTCTGCCAATTTAGTCATAAAACTTTCAATTTAACCAAATTAGGCATAAACATTTTGATGATTTGCCAATTCAATCAAAAATTTTTCAATTATGTCAATTTAGTCCTAAAACTTTTGATGATTTGCTAATTCAATCCTAAACCAGGCTTAGAAAAAAATGAAAGATAAAAGAAAAGAAGGAAAAAAATAACAAAAAATTCAGAAAGATTTTTTTAAAAATTAAAAGTTTAAAGAATTATCGACATCGGAGACTTTCGGCCAAAATTGGCTGGAAGAACTGAATTGGCAAATCATCAAGAACCGTAATCATCTAGTTACTATTTTGAGGCATACATGATAAATGCATCCGTCTAATGTAAGATTATCGACACACTCGTCGGAAAATCACATTTTCACCACAAAAAACATCATTAAGCATAAGCTTATGCACGCAATCAGGCGGAGTGTATTCATCATAGTTTATGGACCTGTTGTCCTAATTCGACCCGTTATATTTTCATAAATTTATCATGCTTCGATTTGGTGCACGAGCATTGGATTATACAATTGTGAATGGAATGAGATTTTTGTATAAGTTTAAGAAGACTATTATCGATGAATAAGTTCAATTAAAGACGGTGGAAAATTCAACATTGGGTAGGCAAGTTCAATCTAAACTACAAGCATCACAATCTTCTTATTGGAGCCCAATATATTTCCCATGGACCGAACAGTCTCGTTGGATGGCCTTTGGAGCGCCGGATTGAATAGAGATGGGGATGGAGTTTATTAATATTTTCATGAAGGCAATACCTTGGGAAAAGATTACCCGATTCTTAATATCATCTAAAGCTTTATTTATCAGAAATACATGTCAATTATTACTCAGAATTTGTCAACCATGGAGAAAGTCAGAACCAGAATTCAGAGGAGTGGGGGAGAGTACGACTTTTTTGAGAACGTAATTTGTAGAAATGAACTATATTCGACTTCGATTAGACTCACGGTATGATGGGCGCATTTCTGCATTCTTATGGGCTATGTTTTCCTTCGACCAGTCTTGTGATTAGTAGGTTCAAAAATAGGGATATCACCACCCCTCCATTTTATATTTAGTTAAGTTTACATAAAGATAATATTTATAATTTTTAACCAATCGTTTAAGAGGCTTGATTTGACGGAATTTCCTCTCACTGAGAATGGTGGAAAATATAGCATTGTTCTTATTGCTTTTTGCCTTCGGAAATAATCTACTGCAGGCGAAAAAGTTGTGTACTTACTATTCTTCGGCTAGTACACATACACTAGTATTTGGAAACGATGCATGGCTCGAGCTATATTTTCCTCCATCCCTAATTAGAGAAAATTTCCTCCTACAATATCCCAAGCTAATTTATGGATTACAAGTTATAAACATCACCACATGTTAACTAAAATTAAATGGTGAATGATATCTACGATTGTAACCCACAAATCAGAAACATAGAGGGAATGATGTATCATACGCTAAACTTATTTGTTCGCCCTTCCATAAAAAATGAGAAATTATTTTTATCCTCGAATTTTTTTAGATGATTTATTAAATGCTTTAGATACTGATCTTTACAGCATCCTCAAATGGGTCTTCTGATCGTCGGATTACAAAAATGGACATCCCCCAATTCATATATAGTTAAGTTTGCATGCGGATGATATTCATAACTTGTGACATGTTTGTTAAAGATACAAAATGGGCTCCTTTCAATTAGGGATGGATGAAAATGTAGCCCTCACTTCCGAGAATCATGCCAATGATAGTTGACTTCTACATATATCACGCTACAAAACGTAAATAATAAGGTCTAGAGTTACGGTTTTTGAGTAGTCTTGCATGTTGTGCCCAAAAAACCAGGAGTCATTTGCATTGCCAGTTAACTGTTGTTGCCTCGTGGAACTTGTGAATTGATCGTGGGCTGAGCTGAACTGGGCTAGCCCATCATGGGCGGCCCAACTCAGTCTAAAAAGCCCATCAATTTAGTTTAATATTAGATCTAATAACAACTTGTTTATTGCAGGGTTTATTTGTAAGTACGTTCTCAATTTGGGCGAAAGGACTTAGAACAAATGACCTAATTAGGCATTTCCCCAAGTTTTCTTTCTAGTATTTCGTTATTATTGAAAATTCGCACAACGCGAACTCATAACTGGTTACCAGTTATAGAAAAAATGTAGCCGAATCATTGCCATATCCATGCCATTTTTTTTTTGAAGTAATGCCCTCATCGGCAAGCATTTGCGTATTAAGAAACTGATTAGCCTAAGTATAACATGTACAAGGGATATACCACAACTTCATTTTAACATTTTGCAAAAGAGAAAATTTCAAGTTCTTTCAACTTGTCAAATACTAAAACGAAATTGTTCACAATATTGGAAAAATTCGTTTCTTTACCTTCAAGCTTAAATTTATGATCCAACAAATAAAACAATAGAAATTAAATCCCTCCTAAAATTGGTGCAATTAATTTGGGGGGGGGGGGATTGTCCAAATAATTTTAAACATATTGTATGTTTGCTAATTCAGTCATTTACCTTTCAATTTTATCAATTGAATCATAAATATTTTCACGTTTTGCCAATTGAGTCCATCTGGTCAATTTTTAATTAAAAATCGCTGACGTAAATGCTAGTAGTGCCATGTAGGACAGTCAGCGGTGATGTGAATATTTTTTAATAGTATTTTAATATTTTTCAAAATTTTTAATTTTCTTTCTTTCTTTCTTATTATTTTTCTCGGACTTGGAAGAAGAAAAATATAAATAAATAAATGAAAAGAAATTTTTAAAAAAATTTGAAAATAAAGATTTAAATATTATTAAAATTATTCACATCAGCACTGGCCATGCCATGTAAAACGGCTTACGTCGATGTTAGCAATTTCTAGCTAAAATTGATCAGATAAATTCAATTGGTAAAATGTAAAATGATTTAGGACTCAATTGGCAAAATTGAAAAGTTTATGACTAAATTGGTAAGAGTACAATATCTTCAGCACTTTTTAGAAAATTTTCCTATTATTTGGGATGTCAAGAATTTTCAACTTAAAAATTGGATATCATCTATTCAAGTCTTACATAACATTATGCAAACTGTTTTGGATCACGACCAAACAAGCCAAAAGACCCGAATTTAATTGGTTCATGAAGCTTGCTAGGTATTCCTTGGGCCTTGAGTAGCCGAACCTAAGTGTCCCTATCCTTGGATTATAAAAAAAACATGGATAATGGTACAAATAATCTTTGAATTTTGGCCAAATGTGCAATGTGATCCTTGAACTTTTAATTTATTCAATGTAGTCCATTGACTTTTGGTACATGTTCAATGTAGCCCTTAACTATATGAAAATGCTCAATGTTGTCCTTCCATTAATTCAATATTATGAACAATATTGAACATTTTCATACATGTTCAATATTATCCTCTAACTATATGAAAATACTCAATGTTGTCCTTCCATTAATTCAATATTAGGAAAAACATTGAACATTTTTGAATAGTTAGAGGACTGTATTGAACATACACAAAAAGTTCAAGGGCCACATTAAACAAATTAAAAATTACATTATGCATTAAGTCAATTTTCAAAGATTGCTTGTGTCATTTTCCTATAGTTTGCCTGAAAAAAACTCTCAAATAACACATTTTGTGGATTTAATTACTCAACTAAGAAGAAGTAACAAGTCGTCGAGTATGGTATTGCAATGGTAAAAGGATCATATTGTCTTCCATGAGATTACAAGTTTGAGTTATGTCAAAAACGAACTTCTTCATAGCTTGTACTTCTAGAATGTAGCCAGGGTTGCAATGACGGGCCCATCAACCTCTAACCTTTGAGTTCTAAGTGGATGAAGTACTTATGATTCAAACCTTGGAACCTTCTTATATAAAGGGTGTGTAACCTTTATGATAATGCCTAGATGGATTGGCCACACTGGTATTTGCTTGGCAAAATTATCCAAAAAGACATGAATCTATTGTACGGTCGTTAAATGGGTCATTGACCCATATTTTAACTCATATTTGTTAAATTGGGTTAAATATTGGTAGCCTCAAATTTAAAATATAGGTTTAAGCGGGTCTAATAAAGCAAAACCAATTAATGATGGCTTTAATAGGTTTGTAAAGAACCAAACTTTAACCCATTTGTTGAAGGAGCAGTACCCTCTTGTAGCCATGTTCTTGGTCTCCAGTGGCCATGCATAGGTACTCGTTTCCCATGTCCATGTCATTGGCATTCAGCTCGGGTCCATTGAGACAGTGGCTTGGTCTAGGTCCATTGAGGCTAGGCCCAAGATCCCATTCTCGTGCTCGGGTTCATATACGTCGGACTTGAAACCTCGATGCCAATGTCTGAGTCCCCACTATGCATGCCTGAGTACTTGGCTCCCACGCTTAAGTCATTGGCACTCGCCCTAGGTTCATCGATGCCAACTTGGGTACATTTGAGGTTAGGCATGGTTCCTCTATGGCTAGGTTCAGGTCTAGGTCCACAAAGTCAGGGCCTAGGTCTATCAAGTAAGGGCCAAGACCTCGATGCTGGTGCTCGAGTCCACAGAGGCTATGCTTAACACTTGGGCCCAAAACCTTGGTATGCGTAAGTTTGACCATGCCTGGGTACCCGACTCTTGTGCCTAAGTCATTGACACTTGGCCCAAGTCTATCGTGGTCAAGCCTGGTTCCTCAAAAGCTGGGCCAAGGACCCTCGAGGTTGAGCCCAAGACCTAGGCCATGCCTGGGACAGGGAGCTTGTGCTTGGGTCCTCCATGGACCTACTCAGGTACCTGGCTTCTGTGCCCAAGCCACTGGCGCTCGGCCCAAGTCCATGTGGTCAAGCCTAGTTCCTTGGTAGTTGGGCCCATATCCATAGTGGCTAGACTTAGGTCCCCCAAGGTCAGGCCCAAGACATTGGTGCCCGTACCAAGTCCACAGAGGTTGGCCCAAGTCCTTCGAGGCTTGGCTTCAACCTTGATGCTCGGTCCTTAATAGCCATGCCTAGGTACCTGGCTCCCACTCCCAAGTCATTGGCACCTGGCCCCATTTCACTGAGGCTAGGCCTGGGTCCCCGAGCCTAAACTTGAGACCTTGGTGCTTTTAGCTGGATCCTTAACGATCATGCCTGAGTACCCATCTCTACACCAAAGTCACTAGCGCCCCATTGTGTCCATTATAGTAACGGCCCAATTCCTTGACAGTCGGGCGCAAGTCCACAAAGGAGAGGCATAGGTCCCTTGAGGCTTGGCCCGAAAACTTAGTGCCCATGCCCAAGCCCACAGAGGCCGAGCTTGGGTCCCTTGAGGTTAGGCCTGGGTACCCAGCTCCCTCACCCAAGTCACTAACGCCTAGCCTGGATCCATTGAGGTCGGGCCAAGTTTCTCGGTGGTCAGGGCTAGGTCCACAAAGGCTAGCCCCGAGCCTCTCATTGCCGAGCCCAAGACTTTGATGCTCGTGCTTGGGTCCACGAACAATCCGAGCACCAAAGCTCCCTCATCGACTCGGCGAGATAGTCCATGGAGTCACCTATTCTCCAAATGCAACAATTAAAGGAGAAAAATTGCTAAGAATTGAAGCTCAAGTTGGGTTGGGTCCGAGTCAAATCGGATAAGGGTCACTAAAATTGTATTATATAAAAATGGATCAATTTGATTCGAATCATTTTTGACTTACCTAATTCATCCGTATAACGGGTTTAACGACCGTCAATTTAATTATAAATTTTTCAATTTGATCAATGTAGTCTCGAACATTTTCATGATTTTTCCATGTAATCCATATGGCCAATTTAGACCGGAAATTGCTGACATGATGGTATACTTAATGTTGGCCATTCCATGTGGCACGGATAGCGATATGACGTGTCTGGCTCAAAACGACGTCATTTAGAGGAATTTTATATTTTTTGTGATTCTTTTCTTTTCTTTTTTTCCTTTTCCTTACTATTCATCTTCCCATAAAGAGCTGATGGGGTCATCGAGCCGTCAACGATGGTCGTTAACCCTTACCTAGATTTGGGCGAGGGCATGCAGGGGAGGGTGACGAGGGATGTGAGCACAATCAAAGGTGAGGGCTCGAGGGCTGTAAGTGACAACCACAAGCAAGGACCTATGGGCCATATATGTGATCGTTGCTCACAATACGAGAGCATAAAACAAGGGCCTGTGGGATTGTCGCTCGCATGTGGCCGGCTGCGCGGAAGCCTCACCTGGGGCCGGTGACCCTGGCTTTCGTTGAGGCCCTGGCGAGCCTTGTCGGCCCTTATTCATTAGGTGCCGCAGACACCCGAATTCTCTTCTTCTTTTTTACAGTAGGATCTTTTATTAATTCGGTGGCCCAAGAATCATCTACCGAAGATCCTTTTGGATTGATGGATTGATAAAGATCTCTTTATTCTAAAGAAATTCCCGAAAACGATATTCATTCGCCTACATAAATTTCATGGGACTCACATACATTTGATGCCATAAGATTACATTTAGAGTGATATAATGCAAAAGAAAACAAAAGGACCTCAAAAAGCAAAAGAGAAAAAAAAACCAGAGAAGAAGGCTGTCATCTTCCATAGCGTGCAGCCATTAAGGTTGGAAAACAAGGCTACCAAAAAGTTCGGCTTTTCATATTCGCAATACAATCTCACTTGGGTATGCTAAACGTATTATTGCTATAATGAGGGAAAACTAAAAAAAGATGCAAATATTTAACTTAGGTCTCTATATCCAAATAGCTCTGGCCTCTCGGAGAAGAGGGACCAAAGTGCCCCTCACCTGGTGGCTCATGAGCTCGTTCGGGCCGCCGATGTACTTCTGGCCGATGAACACGGTGGGAACGACCTCATGCTGCCCGAGCTGGACTAGTGCGCGCTCAATCTGCTTGCTGTTTGGGATCTCGTCAAGCTCATACACTGTTGGGTTCGCGCCGTAGCTCAGTATGAGCGACTTCACAGTGTGGCTCATGCAGCACGTGCTCTTGCTGAATATCACCACCGGCTTGTCCCTCACGAGCCCTGCCAGCACCGCGTCCATGCCGCCGGACGACAACGTATCTGAAGCCTTGAGATAATAGAGTTCGTGGAGGTGAGCTTAGTGTGCTTTGAGCTCGTGCTTAGGGTCTGCTGCTTGTGAGAAAAATGGCTTGGCTTTGAGGTCCTTTTATAGAAACTCGTCAGTTATACAGTGGATTCACTTTTCTGTGCCACTTATCTTTTGCAATTTAACTATGGTTTTGCAAGAATAATCCTAAGAGATAAAAAGGGTTTATTTACAATCTTTGTAGGGGGAAGAACAATATTATGTGGAACCGTACATAGTCTTATTCCTATATCAACCTCATCATTAAGTGATGGCGACCCTAGTGTCGCAAGTTGCAATCTTCAGCTAGATGCACAGTGCATATAACACATATTTTAGGCCATATGAAGGAACTGTGTTGTCTTCTAGAACTTAAAAGAGTGGAATATATTCCCATGCATGCAGTGTTTTTACGTGGCCTGAATTGAGGACATACTGTCCCGATGACGAAGACAGATCCTAATCAATCGGACATCTATCTAGAATGGTAATCTGGTGTTTTGTGGCATGAGCATTTGAACCAGGCTGAATTTGTAGTATTCCAAACCCTATTCTTTTCTTTAGTTACAGCGGCAAACTCTAATCAAGACATGGTTTGAGTTTTCCTTCCAATCAAACCTTTGATTGGTGGGTACAGATATGAATATCTCACATGCAAACTTAATTAAATATAAAAATGGATGATGCCATTTTTTTGTAACACCAATCGAAAAATTAGTTAGAGAAACTTTTCTCCAAGTTTAGATGGAGAAAAAATATGGTCTTTGTTAAGGTGCACGTGTGAGGGTGTTAGGTGAAAAAAGTCACACTTCGGAAATGTGGTGTAATGTGGAATAGTTAATTTACTATAATTGACTCATAACTCATTAGCTTAAACTTTTAAATGAATGTGGTTTCTACTAAATAAATTGACAGACTCAGACTTAGATTCTCTCTTGGTGATATCCTCTAATGGAAGTACTTGTTTTTGTTGCATTGGTCTAACAAGTGGTAGAGGAGCTGACGGTTGATTAGTGGCAATTCCTAGTATGTAACAACTTTTAGCTGAACTTGGCTAGGCCAAGGCGATTGAGGTAGAGGTTGAAGGGCAAATATTGTCCATGTTAAAATATGCCAAACTTGATTGGGCCAAGGTTGAAATTCAACTTGAGATAACACTAGTGCAAAACGACACCCAAATGAAGGGGGAGCGGAAACATATATTCTAGTTGGTCAATAACACATTACCTCTAACAAATGTACTCTTGACCTATTTCGACATTCAGGTCATAAGACTTTACTGCTCAAACCATGTTATTACTCAAAACATCATCAAAACATCACGTTTACCCAAAAAAAAAACCCTGATACATACGTTGCACGATTTTGCATTATTCAAGAATTCGAATATTAACATTCACTCTCATAAATAGGCACAAAGTGTGCGCAAAGCACGTATATATAATTCTTGAAAAGGGGTTGAAAATATATATTTAGGAAGCTTCCGAGAATATGAATTTCAACCTATAATTTCGACCAAGCAAATATAACAAACCAAAATAGTCAATCACTTATTCACAAAATGTGCTGAAGCCAAAGATGCTTTGCCTCATCTTACTGGCTTTGCACACTTTTCTACATATAATACAATCCAGAATCGCATTGCTATCAAATTCAAGTAAACCGAAAGGTGAAGGGAAGTGAGACAAAACATGAGATTCCGAGGAAGTCCTGCCTTTGATTGAACGGTAAAGTCCCACTATCATCTAATTTACCGAAACTAAGAAAAATCATAGGTCAACAAAAGCATCCGTACAAGGAGAAAAATATATTCCTATGAAGGCCCCACGACGTTATCGTCGCTTCTGCATATTTTGCGGTTATTCGATTTGGGAAGAAAATATTCTGCTGAGCTTGAGTGCTGATATATTCGCCGCGTAATGTGCAGTCAACGTCTGCATATTACAATCGTGCGATTCTTCGCCAATAGTTGCAATGGCCTATGGCTTAAACGATCGGTCGGTGATGTCTAGGCCAATCATAGCTTTGATTTCCGGTGAAATAATAAGAAAATGTTGCATGGTTCTTAGACTATGTGAACCAAACCCATCGAGACCGTTGATCGCACGTGCATTCAATTCAGGTAAAAATTATGAAATCTCTCGAGCAATTGAGTTTAGAGAATTTATGATGGATATTGTTAAAATATGTATCGAGTTTGAATCTGAAAAGGAAAGTTTTCTTATTCAAGTAAGTTTCTAGTTGAATGGCTTCCTAATGAAAAAGGTTTCTTAGAAAAAAGTTTCCTATTTTAGATCAAAGATCTTGTCTATATATAAGAAGGGGATGTTCTTTGTGAAGAGTATCAAAGAGGTTTCTTCATGAATTACACCTTGAAAGCCTTTAGTTTTGAAGCCAATTAAATCTTGTGTATTAAAATTATGTCTCGATTTTGAGCTCGAAAAGGAAAGTTTCTTAATTCAAGTAGGTTTCCTAGTTGGAAAAGGTTTCCTAATTGGAGAAGATTTCCTCAAAAAAGGTTTCCTAATTTGGAGCAAATTCTTGCCTAAAAATAAGAAGGGGATGTTATTTGTGAAGATCATCAAAGATGAGCTTCTGCTTGTGAATTACATCATGAAGATATCCGAGTGTGTTGTAGTCGATTAAATTCTTGTGGTAAGAATTTGTGTATCTCTTTTGTGAGATTGAAAGATTATTTCGTGAGAAATTGTTGGGCTAAATTCTATGTGAGTTATTGGGTATAATTGAAGCTTGGGAAACATTAAGAGTATTTAAGTGACTTAAGTGTGGTTGTAATCTTCATTGCATCACTTGATCTAAAGTGAAATTTCATGCTGTTTTCCTCGTGGACGTAGATCATTACGACCAAACCATGTAAATTTGGTGTCCTATTTATTTTTCTTATTTTGTTATATTATTGTTTGACCGCTTGGCTTCATTAAGATTTGTTAATTCCTTTGTGAGATTGAGAGATTATTTTATAAGAAATTGTGAGGCTACACATTATTTGAGTTATTGGGTGTAATTGGGAGTAGAGAAACACTGAGAGTGTTTGAATGACTCGAGTGTGGTTATAATCTCTATTGTATCACTTGATTTATAGTGGAATTTGTTATTGCTCTCCTTGTGGATATAAGTTACTACAACTGAACCATGTAAATTAGGTGTCTGGTCTATTTCCTTACTCCGTCTATTTTTTTGATCGATCGCTTACTTCAGGTATGAATGAGGCATGATGCATCGCCCTAGTCACTACACCCTTTGAGTATGTCTTGAGTTTTGGCCAGCGGCTTGAGTGAGAATCGAATCTTGAAGATGTTAGATGAGCTCGGGATGGAGTTTGGTGAGGCGTCCAAGGATGAAGTGCTTGCCCCTAGTAATACTATAGGAGGCCATAGGCTGGCTATAGTCATACTTTGGAAAAAGTACTTAAAAAGTCTTAAACTTATTGCATTGATGCTAATTTATTCCTTAACTTATATTTGGAATTCAGTCCTAAACATTTTATTTTTGTGCCAATTCAATCCTTCCAGCTAATTTTGGTTGGATATTGTTGACATGGCCGCTGATCAGCCTACGTGGCATTGCCAACACTAACGTGGATAACTTTTAATAATATTTGATATTTTTTATATTTTTTAAATTTTTTAAATTTTTCTTTTTTTTTTCCTTTTTTTTTCTTTCTTTTTCTTTTCCCTAGAGCGGGGCTAACTAGGTCAACCTCGACGGCTACTAGCGAGGCTTGACCTCATCTAATCTAGCTACGTTGTGCTTCGCCCAGCCGTTGGCAAGACTCGCCCTCGCCGATGAGGCTCAAGCCCTCACTAGTGGCCAAGAGGTCGCAACCTCAAGCAAGGGCTTGAGCCTCCCTAGTGGCTGAGCGAGGCACGACCTCACCCGATCTGGCGAGGTCATGCCTCATCGATGGCCAGCGAGGCTTGACCCTCGCCAACCCACGCAAGGCCGCCCCTATGGCCATCCAGTGAGGTCGAAGGCCTCGACCTTATGGCCTCTAGTGAGGGCTAGAGCCTTGCTAGCGGTTAGGCGAGCCTCGCCGGCCCTAGCCTCCTTTCGATTGCCAGACGAAGAAAGCAAAGGAAAGAAAAGAAAAATAAATAAATAAATAATTTGAAAAAAATATTAAAATATTATTGAAAGTTGTCCATGTCAGCGTTGGCGATGACATATAGAATGACCAGCATCCACGTTAGTAATATCACGTCAAAATTAGTTGGAAAGACTGAATTGACACAAACGCAATATATTTTATGACTTTTATGATACTTTTCCCTTCATACTTTGGTCACCCATAGTCGGTGAAGCCCCGGGCGCCTGGCCATGATAGGCATGGAGTGGGCACCTGGGTCTTGGAAACATGGGATTTAGGCTTGTTCTCAACATCGACATTTTATGAGTGTTGCATATGAGAGCCTCTCGAGGGTACTACTAGGGTTTCTCTCTCAGAGTTTTGAGAAGAAAATTCCTTTCAGAAATTGTGTGAAACACTAGGAGAAAGTTGATTCGGTGTGATCTGAGCTTGGGATTAATTTGGTGTAATCAGAGCTTGGGATTGAGAGACATAAGTTACCGTGTGCCTGTCTCTCGATCATTTCTCCATCATCTCGCGATTGTATTGGATTGGACGGTCTCATTGCGCAGCAGGTATAGACCATCGACACTTATATCTCATGCAATGTATCAACGTACCAATAACTAATTACGACATCGCTACTTATGCACTCAGACAATCTATATTTTCTAGGGATTTAGATAAGCATGCATCAACATTTGCAACTCGAACCCAGTGGGCTGAAATGCCCTCTGTTATGTAGGCTTGTTTGGCACTTGACTCAAGTTGCTTAGCGAATCAATTATTCGACCGAAAACAGATAAAAAGAGAAACAGAAGATAAGATCGTTTTAATGATTACGATAATGTCTGAATATTACATGGATCCATGTAATCACCAAAAGAAGGACCCCACTTTTATCTCTCTTCCCCTCGTCTTCTCTTCTCTGTTTCTTTTTCTTCTTTTCCCTTTTTCTTTTTTCCTTTTCTTTTCCCTTCTTTTTAAGAATTCGAGCCACCCGATCGAATCAGGGACGTGACGCGAAATGCATCCACTTTTCAACTTTGTCTAGAGATAAGAAAAGATATATAATATGCTTTTCTCTAGAAAAGACACCTTATGTAATTTTCAAAAGGTCAGATTCTGCCACGTGCACGCAGTCTGGAAAGTCAGACCATCTAAGACACATGGTTTAGATTGTCTTTTTTTTTTCCTTCTATTAAATATTTACAGAGCCAATAAGCATTGGCATGTATAAAGTGCCAAAGATTTAGTAAGAAGTATTTATAGCAAAGGTTCTCATAAATTTAAGAGTTAATACCACGAAAAATCGTAGACGGATATACTTATGATAAATTTACTCCTAATTAATTTTTTGACAACCAAAAACCCCAAACTGGTACATTTTCGATAAATTTATCCCTCGTTAAATTGAATTAATATCACGAAAAATCACAAACTGTTACACATGTGACAAATGGAGGGTAGAACCTCAAATTGATACACTCGTCAACTGTCAAGTGTCATCCAACTAAAAAATTTGACAGTAAAATTGAACGGAAACTAATGGAGGGTAAATTAGTTACAAGTATACTAGTTTGGGATTTTTGGTAATAAAAAAAATAATTTGAGATAAATTAATTACTGGTGTACTAGTTTAGAGTTTTTTGTGATATTGAGTCTAAATTTAAAGTTGCTCAAAAAACTATGAAAACATGGGAGAAATTGGAACTTGACCGTAGCATCAGGTTAAGGTAGTTTCAAATGCAAAAAGGCTAAATCCCTTTTTTTTTTTACGTTTTCCTTTTGTTGGTGTTGGAGTGTCTGGCGTCATATAGCTGCTGACTACCATCCCATAAGTTATGTAATCCCTCCGTGCTACTTTTACCTTAACAGATAGCTTAGTACATCTACGGGTAATGAATAATAATTATTTACTTCGGGTCTTGATTAATAGTGTTTTCTTATAAATTGTGGTGGAGATCCTCTAAATTAGGTGTATATTTGCAATTTTTTGCTCAAAAAATTGTCACGCTAACAATTCATCGAAATATCTAGGTACAATCACATCCTCTCGCTTTCTTGGCCATCTGACCACGGCTAAGGAGGTGAATGGCTTAAGGGAACCCAAATTTTAAGGCCGGCGACCTCAGACCTGAGATTGCGACCTTTGCTCTCGAGGAGAGGGAGAGAGGGGAGGGGCGGTTTTGGTAGAGAGGTGACAGGTGGAGGCGACAGGTGGAGGCAACGAGTGTGCACGATCTTTGTATTCTACATTTGGGGGGATATGGAAAATAAAAAAGGAACAAATTTCAGTCGTTCAAATCAAATCGATCTGTGTATTCTCCGTTTGGGGGGATAAATTTGAGATGTCTATTACGTCCCCAAATGGAGAGAATTCAAACATTCTTTTATGTCTCACACTATTAAAATTTACTTGTCCAAATCAAAAGACTATACTCGCGCATCCAAGGGAAATAGGAAAGCTAAACTTGTCGGAATCGTATCGGAATCCTTGGATAGCAAGTAAAGAAACTAAGTTGGAACCCATAGACTCGCTTAGCTCATGATAAGACCAAAGTCAACTTAAGCGGTATTTCTACAGTATACAATGTACATGAACCTGAAATTTTGCAATCCGAGGTGGGTTCCTGGCATCAAAGAGAGGGAGATTAGGGTTTCTCTGATTTAACAAATCAAGCATTCATATGCACTTTATTCGCTCATCTCCTTTCTCCATGAACTATGCTCGCGTGCTATAACCAAAGATCGACCTTCAGATTACCTTTTTGGTTATTTCTCTTTCTCTATTTCAGGGGACCATCCGATGTGCGTTTTTCTCTGCGAAAAGGGGCGATCAACTGATGCTTTTCTTCAAGGCAAAGCTGTGTTTCGTGAGGCGTGAAACACGACGTTGTGACTCCACGATGGAACTGAAGTCTTCTCGATGTGTGAATATAATGCTTTGGAAGAACCAAATCTCGAGGATGATGATCCTGTCAATATACACAGTGTACCATGATATTTACAAAAGTAGAAGCATACGTGGTTTTTGCGCGGAGGGAGATTCCACGGAGACAGGATGAGGGTATATATATCTTTAGCAAAGGAGGAGGCTCCTTTATGTCTTTCTCACGCGATTCACTATTCCTTGCGTTTTTTTTTTTCTGTATTATTTTGGAAAGATGACTAACGTAGGACGGATATACCACGTGACATATTGAAACTATGCCATTTACACAATTAAGTTTTTTCGATTTTAATTAATATACCACAATGAATGGGGAGATTTGATTCAACCTCCCCCCCCCCCCCCAAAAAAAATCAATATTGATGAAAAGGTGGAAAGAAAATATAGGAAAATTGTCTAAAAATTCATAAACCTATTGTATGGCTGTTAATTCAATTGTCAACTTATCAATTTACCTAATGCAGATCTTAACCTTTTAACGATTTTTCAATGTAGTCCATCTTGTCAATTTAGGCTAGAAATCACTGACGTGATGGTTCAGTCAGCATAGACCATCCTATGTGACACAGCCAGCATCTGACGTGGACGATCTTACATGAAATTATGTATTTTTTAATTAATTTTTTTCAATTTTTTTTTGTTTTTCTTCTTTTTTCTTCTATCATTTTTCTTTTTTTCCTATTCTTTCCTTCTATACTATTCATCTTCTTACCTCTACCAGAAAGGGCTGACAGGAGTTGCGGGGCCTCAACGATACGCAGGGTTGTCGGCCATAGGAGGCCTACACGCTCTCATCAGCCATGGGTGAGCAACAATCCCACGCGCCTTCGCCCCTCACCTTGTGAGCAACAATCACAGATATGACCCATAGGTCCTCACCTGTGGTCGTCACTCACAACCCCCACAATCTCACCTTTGATTGTCGCTCACATCCCTCGACACCTTTGTTAGCATGCCCTCGCTCAGATTTGGACAAGGGTTGAAGGCCATTACTGAGGCCCCGATGACCCTATAAGCTCTTTTTGAGAATATGAGTAGTGAGCAAAAGTAAAGAAAATAAAATAAAATAATAAAAAATTTACAAAATTTCTCTAAATGACATCTTTTTGGATGGAGTTAAACTCATCATATCGCCAGTTATGCTGCGTAGGACGGTCAATGCTGATTGGACGGTCATGTAAGTGATTCTAGCCTAAATTAGCTGGATGGATTACATGGAAGAATCATGAAAAAGGTTCAAGACTATATTGGCTAAATTAGAAAGTTTATGACTAAATTAACAGTTCTTAGCCTGTCAAACGCCTGTTAAATGAGTGAGTCGGATAGATCGAAAATGATCCGACCCAAATTGACTCATTTTTATAGAATACAATTTTAGTGACCCTTATTCAATCTAACTCAGACCCAACCCAACTCGAGTTCAAATTCTCAGAAATTTTTCTCCTTAAATTGTTGCATTTGGAGAATAGGTGACTCCATGAATTTGCTTGTCGAGTCGATAAGGGAGCTCTAATGCTCGGATGTCTATAGACCCAAGCGCGAGCATCAGAGTCTTGGGCTCGGCCTTGAGAGACTTGGGGCCAGCCTCTATGGACCCAGGCCTGATCACTGAGGAACTAGGCCAGACCTCCATGGATCTAGGCTAGGTGATAGCGACTTGGGCGAGGAAGCTACATACCCGGGCTTGACCTCAAGGAACCCAAGCCCGACCTCCATGTGCTCAGGCACAAGCACCATGTTCTTGAGCCAGGCCTCAAGGGACCTTTGCCCCACCTTTGTGGACGTGGGCCTTACCATCAAGGAATTGGGCCTGACTATGATCGACCCGGCTAAGCGCCAGTGACTTTGGCGAAGAGCTGGGTGCTCGAGCATGACCATTTAGGACCTAGTTAAGAGCACCAAGGTCCCAAGTCTAGCCTCGGGAGACTTGGGCCCGGCCTCAAGGGACCCAGGTTCGACCTCGATGGAAGGCTTGGTGCTAGTGACTTGGGCGTAAGAGTTGGGTACCTAGGCATAGCTATTGAGGACCTAGACATAGGCACCGGGGTCTCGGGCCCGGCCTTGAGGGACTTGGGCCCAACTACCGAGGAACTGGGTCAAGACATAATGGACTCGGGCAGGATGCTAATGGCTTGGGCATAGGAGCTAGGTGCCTGGGTAGGTCCATTGAGGACATGATCTCGGGCATGACCTAGGTCTTGGGCCTGAACTCAAGGGTCCAGGGCTCGGCTTTAAGAGAATCGAGCCCGACTATGATGGACTTGGGCACGAGAGTCAGATACTCAGGCATGGTTAAGGACTCAAGCATGAGTCCAAGGTCTTGGGCCTAGGTTTGAGGGACTCGAGCATAGCCTCTGTGGACCCTAGCATGAGTGCCAAGGTCTCAGCCCAAACCTAAGAGACCTAGGCCGTCTCTATGGACCTGGCCCCGAACCTGACCGTAGAGGAACTAGCCCAAACCTCAATGTACCCAAGTCGGCCTCAATGAACCTAGGTCGAGTGCCAATGACTTAAGCGCAAGAGCTAGGTACTTAGGCATGGCAGCTGGGTACCTAGTCATTGGCACCGAGGTCTCAAGCCCAACCTTTATGGACCCAAAAACGAGTATGGGGTCCTAGGCCCAGCCTCAAGGGACTTGGGCCTAGCCTATGTGGACCTAGACCTAGCCATGATCTCGATGAACCCAAGTAGGGTGCCAATGACTTAGGGGCGCGAGGCTAGTACCCGTGCATGGCCGCCGATGACCGGGACATAAGCACAAGAGGGTATTGCTCCTTAAATAAATGGGTGAATAAGTGATGACTACTTTGGTTGGTTTACAATTGTTTGGTTAATTACATTTTTCTTTGGTTTAAAATCATATTCGGAAGCTTTCTAAATATATTTTCAACCCTTTTTCGAGAATTTTATATATATATATATATATATATATATATATATATATACCATAAGTGTCCAAGGATCCGGGGACTTATAAATAGCGAAGATAGTAATATAGAAAACAATCAATGTCTAGATGTGGGTATTGATATTAAAAAGAACAATATGGTAAAAATATATCTAATTATTAAACGTCGTTCTAAATAATTAAAATATCGGATGAAATGTTGAAATAAGAATATAATTCTAGAAACGTCTCTATTATTTAAAGCTTAGGCTGTAGAGAAAATATATGTTAATAGAAAAGTACAGATTTCAACATAGAAAATTATTAAATAAATAAAATTAAATAAAAGCATGGACATTAAGGATAATAAATAAACCGTAAGCAATATATAGGATGAGAAGAAAGACTATAAGTACTTCTAAACTAACCATGTAGGTGGTACATGAGATAAAAGGCCAAAACTGTAAGAAGAAGTAAGGATATCTAACAAAAACAGAAAAATAAATTACAAACCATCCACAGGTGGTTCGACCTGCCGTTTGTGGGGTATGTAAATATAAATGCAAGGAGGATATTGAAGAAAGATAACTGTTATTTAAACAAGTAAGAAAGATTACAACAAATTGAAGTGCAGAAATTGAAAGTTACAAATATAATAGAAGTACAAGTGCAGGGACTTCATAAAAAGTTTTGTATTCTCAGATCATGAGTAAGATCTGGAATATTAGGTGACACAAAGATGAAATGGGTATGGAAAGCAACAGATCTTATGAAGTTTCGGGTGAAACTTTGTGTATCCTGAGAATAGTTCTGGCAAAATTGTTTGCAGACTATGTCTCTCTAAAGGAAACTAAGATTTGGTAAGTGTTATGAAAGACTATGGAAATGAGAACTTACTGGTTCTAGAAAGGTTGTAAGTTCTTCTTATTCTCCGGTGAAGGATTGGAGAGAGTTTCAGAAGAGGTTGTGAATGGCTTAGAAAAGAGAGTGTTTTGATGTTCTGAGAAGTTTTCTGAAAGGGTGTTGGTCGAAGGTGTGTTTCGTTTAAAAGAATGAGGTCTTTTTATAGAAAGACTGGGTTCCTGTAGAAATATTCATGAGTGGAACTGTAGCGGTAAGTGCACAGCGTTACAGTGAATAGTGACTAAACATAATTATGAAATTTTGAAAAGAAAAAGCTGATAGACTCCTTTAGAAATGATGAAAATTGGCAGGAGTCTTTCGGCGCCTTTTTCTTATGAAAATCGGGTGAGATCTTCCACCGGTTCAGGTTCTTCGTCCTATTCTTTATCCTTCACGCTTGCCCAATTGTGAGGAATAGGCTGAAAACCTGGGATACCATAGCAATCATCTTCATTGGAATTGCCACTATGGTGGGATTGAGAAGAACTTGTTTCTTCAATTTGTGAAAGAGCTTGTTTAAATACTCGTGCTAACTGTTGGTGAGATTGAGCGGATGCCAACTTAGAAAGTACAAAACCTTTATCATGTAGAAAGGGGGTGATGTTATCAGAACTGGTAAGGATGGAACCCCTAGAAAGAAGCCAATATGAAACGGCTTTTTTGGTGACTCTATCAAAAAATTTAAAGTCATTCCACCACTTGACTTTGAATCGTCTTATGAGGATGGGGATGCTAGTTTCAATGGCTCTTCTATAATCAAAATACCATCCTAAAACCCAAAATACTCCGAAATAGTAGAAAAAGAGCATCGGTTTAGGAAAGTTTTTCTCATAAGGAAGTGGGATGAATTTTTCAAGGAAAAGTTCATAAGCGGGTTGGATTTTGGGATGGATAATTTCATCAGTTGATCCCATATATTCCCACCATCTTATGAATCAGTATGGAGTAAGTTTGATGTCAAAATTTTCAAAAAAGAATAGCCAGGTATGGGTATTGTTGGCATTCTTTCTCCAAAAGGTATTCCACCATGCTTGTTTGTAGTCAAAATATGAAAAGGATGGAAGGGAATAAGAAGTATTGAATTTCTTCAAGATTAATGGGTCAGGTTTTCATTGGGAAGGGTGAATGATCCTGTGAATTCTGGCCGTGGAGTAATTCACATGACCTTTATCAGCAAAATGTCTAAAAGTAACAGATTTTGTTTCTTCCAGAATTTTCTCATAAAATTCTGTTGTCTTGTAAATATCATGAGGGGTATAGAAGAATTTTTCAGAAAACATGTTTTTAGCAAATGCATATGAGTTTTCATCATAGAAAGCATTTTCGACATTGCAAATGTTTAGAAATATTGTTTTATGAACAAATTTTGATTTTGGAGGGGTAGTCTGGGTAGACTGAATAACCATCTCACTAGAAATTGTCTTCCCTTTTGTCTTTTGTGTGGCAATGGGAGATGGATCTGGGCTGACCAAAGCCAAGGAAGGCCATGGTTGAGTATTGAAAGCTTGTTGGAGAAGTTGCATAGCTTCTTCTGATGATAATTGGGCTATTAAATTAGAAGGAATTTTCACAAGAGGAAGAGGTTCCTTCTTGACTTGGCTAAAAATGGTAGTAATATTTGCTGGCTGTTGGGCAGCTTGAAGCCATGTTCTTATATTAGTCAGGCCAGAAGGTTTCTTTTCTGAAGATGTTTCTGCAACTTCTTTTCCTTTGTCTCTTCTTGTGGATTTGTTGGGAGGCTTTGGAGGCATTTTCCCTGTAAAAATTCTCTAGTGAGAAACTCTTGTAATGAATTTGAAGAGCCATTTATGAATTCTATATCAAAATCAAAAATAAATAAAATGGCTTGCCATCTGGCAAAGATTTGTTTGGAAGCAATATTTTGGACATCTTTCTGTAAAATATCTGTTGCAGATTTGCTATCAATTCTTAGCAAAAAATTTTTATTCAAAAGATCATCCTGAAATTTAGAAATAGAAAGTACAATAACAAGGATTTCCTTTTTTATGGTGGAATAATTTTTCTGGCAATCATTCTAATGATCGGAGACAAACTGAACAATTTGTTCTTTATTGTCTTTAGATTGCTTGAGTATTCCCCCATATCCAATATCAGGAACATCGGTTTCAACAATTTTAAAAGCAGAAGGATCAGCAAGATGCAAACAAGGAATGTCTTTGACAGTTCGTTTGATCTACTTCACAATATCAGTATGAATTTGGGTCCATGGCGGAGGATACTTCTTAAGCCTCTAATGGAGTGGTTTACAAATAATATTAATTCGAGGAAAGAATTCAATAATGTAATTTAAACTCCCAAGAAATCTTTGCAATTGATTTTTATCTCGGATTTCATCAGGAAATTTTTCAGAAAAGACTATTGATCTTTCTATAGGAATGATGGTTCCTTGGCGAATGTAATGTCCTAGAAAACATATTTTTTGTTTTAAAAAGGGATATCTTGGTAGGTGAAATTACCAATCCATTCTTTTTCACCACATTGATAAAATGATTGATGTGCTTAAAATGTTTTTCTATAGAGGTAGAGAATATCAAAACATCATCAATATAGATAATAATATAATCAAAACAATGATTGAAAATATCATTCATAATTCTTTAAAATTCAGAATGAGCATTTTTTAAACCAAAAGGCATGACATTCCATTCATATTGGCCAAAAGGAACAGTAAATGTTGTTTTATACCTATCCTTTTCACTAATTTGAATTTGCTAAAAGCCTGACTTCATATTAAATTTTGAAAAGATTTTTGAATCATAAAGTCTATTTAACAAATCTTTTTTGTTTGGAATAGGATATCTTATCCATTTCAAAGCAGTATTCAAAGGTTTATAATTTATTACCAATCTTGGAACTCCTCTTTTTAGTTCAGCATTTTTGTTGACATAGAAAGCAGAGCAACTCCAATGTGATTGGCTTTTCCTAATAAGCTTCTTCTCAAAAAGTTCTTGAATTTTTTTTTGACAGAAATTTAGAACTTCGTGATTCATTTGAGAAGGTATAGCTTTAGTAGGAATATTCTTTTTAGAAAAATCTGGCTCATAAGGCAAATCAACTATATGACTTTTTCGGGACCAGAAGGCATTTGGAATATTAGAACATATGGAATCTTTGATTTGATTTTCAAGAAAGGAAATTCTTTTTTGAAGACTTACCTCGGAGAGATTTTTGTCAATTTTTTTGTATGCAAGATCTTCCTTAAGAAACTGGAGATGAGTTTCCTTATCCTGAATTATGCAATTTATTTCAGAAATAGAGTGTTCCCGAAGGGTATTTAAATTCCTGATTTGGGGTTTTGAAATGAAATCAAAACATATCTTTTTTCCCAAGGTTTTGTTTCAATTCCTTTTTTAGTAACTTTAAAAGGTTGAAGTAAATTGATAAAAGGGGATCCAAGGATGACATTTTGCCTGATGTTTTTGAGAAGAAGGAAATGAGTTTTAAAAGAAATTTGATCCTTTACAATCTCGGCTTCAGGAATTTTGAAATTTATTTTCAATTTGTTTCCGGATGCTGATTTAAGAGACTGGGAAGTTTTTTCAAAGTATATGGTTAGTATGAGACCTTCCCTTATACAATTGAGAACTGCACCAGTATTAAAAAAGGGTTGTAGTATTTAAGACGAATTTTTGAATTCTAATAGAAATGTTGATAACCCATTTTTTGGTGGTTATTTCTGAAAGCATTAAAAGGAATTTTGTGTCAAAAGAGGAAGGAAGTTGAGGAATATCATTTTCTTCAAAATTCTCTTCCTTTTGTTTTCCTTTTAAATTCTTCATTTTTATTTCCAAACTGTCTTTTTGCATAGCAATTTAAGCGGCTTTGAGATTTTGTATCTCTTCCTTTTGTTTATTGATTTCATTAGTAAGTTCATTTATAGAAATAGGTTTGAAACTAGCCTTTTTGGTTTTTCCCAAAATGGTAGAAATATTATAAGGATTTTCATTTTGAAAAGTGGGTTTAGAAACTGGTTTTGGGTTTTGAAAGTTATTCAAATATTTTATTTTTGTTTCAAGATTAGTGATTTGATCAAATGTTTGCAAAAGAATTTCTTCTTCTTTTGTTAAAACATTTATTTCAAAATTGGTATTATCTTCTTCTTCATTTTCTGAGGTTGAAGACGAAGAAGTTTCTAAATCACAAATTTGTAAACCTTTTTTAGAACTACATTCATCGGAAGAACTATAGTCAGTTTCAACCATTAATTGGTTAAGCTGATGAATAGTTTCTTCGTCTAAATTTAGTTCATTAACCTTGTTGGCAACTTTGCAAAATTGAGAAGTGTGGCCTTTCTTACCACAATTATAACAAGTGATATTTTTACAATCTTTTTTGGGCTTTTTGGTTTTATTGAAATCCTCTTTTTCTTCCTTTTTTGAAGAACTTTTATTAAACCTTTTCTTATAAGGTTTCTTATAAAATTATCTCTTTTCTTTCTTTTCTTTCCTTTTGGAAGTGCAGGTTCCTGAACATTTGGGTTTATCAAAAGAATCAAAAGACGGATCATACTGGGCACAAAAATCTCCTAGTCCTTTTCTAAAAAGTTTTTATTCCTTTTTTATCTATTTTTGGAGACGAATATTGGTACATAATTGTGTTCCAATTTTATAAACATAGGAAGTTAGTTCTTCATAAGAAAGGTGGTCATATGGTATATGATTTCCATATTCTTCACTGATCTTACCGCGAACTTGTTCTCCTATAAGTTTTGGTAAACCAGCAAGAAATTTTTCTTTCCAAAAAGACTGATTACAATATGTTCTCTAGAAAACTCTTTGAAGAAATATTTCTTTGTATTCCCTAAATTCTCCTAAGGATCTACATTTCATATTTGACAAGAGATCTTGGTTTTTATCAAGAATATGAAAAGAATCTCCAAGAAAATACTGAGATATGGAAAATATTAAAGTATTGACAGCATCTTGAATAGGTTGATCATCATCATCAAGAATGTTTTGACCAAAAGGGTCGAGTTTATAGGCATTTAAAATCTGAGACCTTTGCTCTTCATTCAGGTAGTTATCCCACCATCATTTGAGTTGGCCAGTGAATCCGGCTATTAAAAGATATGCAACAGAATGATCGGAAGTATCAGGAATGGTTTTGTAGGTGTTTGCAAGCATAACCATTTGAGTCAAAATATTTACAAGGTTTTGTTCAGAAACACCGTCTATGTTCCATTCATAAATAGCATCAGAAGAATACTTATTTTGAACTTTAGAAAATGTTTCTTCTGCGAGAATATCTGGTGGAGTGGCACGAGAATAATATAATTTTTGAGGATCTCTCCAAGTAATGCGATTCACCTCAGGAATAGAATCAGTATCAGATTTATCCAAAAAATTGATCTGGTTGGAAGTTCTAGTGCGGTCAGGAGTGTCTTTGACACACAGATTTTATATTAAAGGAGTATCAAGAACTATGGGATTTTTAGGAATTAACACCGTTTTTCCCTTTAGGAGTCTCCTCCTATCTTCCAAAGCTTTGGCAAAATCAAGACTGGGATTCTTAGGAATTTCGAAATTTTTAAAAAGTGGGGGCTTCAAATCCTTTTTTTGCTATTGATACAGAAGAAAGTGGAAAACCGTTTTGGGTAAGATTTTCAATCCGGTCAAGCTGTTTTCCTATGGTATGAAGATGTTGGTTAGAAAAATTGTTTTGTTCAACAATCTTCTTGATTCCTATACCATCAATTTCAGAAGCAGTTTTAAAAGGAGAGGCTATTATTTCAGTCTCTCGATGTTCAATTTTGATTTTTCTAAGAGGAGGATGATTGGACTCGATGATAGTACCATCGTCCAATTTCCATTTATAAAACTGTTCAAGAACAAAAATCTGTTTTTCTTTTAGAAATATATTTTCAAACCAATCAAAGAAGAATATTTCGACCTCATGTTGATACATGTAATCATAATATTCTCTTTTGATTTCAAGTGCTTGTTTTTGAAAATTTGCAAAGACCCATTCTCTAATTTGTATATTATCGGAAGAATTGAATTCTTTGTTCAAAAGGATCCTATCAGGTTTAAAAGTTATTTTTAAAATATTGATTTCCGGATCTTCCATTTCAGAAGGAGTAGGTTTAGGGAAATCAGTGTTGTACTGATAGACTGGTCTGGAAATTCCTGACCTATTGTCCAAGTCACTGATATTAGGAAAAAGAGGTGCACTTACAGCTGCTTCTTCAGGATTATTTAAAGGAATGTTGGGAATATTATTGGGAATAACATCAACAGACCTATGAGAGGAAGTGAAATTCCAAGAAGGAACAGATCTGATATCACAAGATCTTCTAGGGATGTCGATTGATCTCCTAGAAAATTGAATAGTCACTCTTCCCTCAGGATGTTGGATGACATTTGTAGGATCAGAATTTTGAATGATTTATTGGGGAATTCTGTTTTCTAATTCCCACTGATTAGGAAGGGTTATTTGATTCCAAGGAATGGTTCTTGGAACGGTGATATTTGTTTTAGAAATATCAGTTTGCAGAAGAAGAGTTTCTTTATTAGAATTCAATTTGAAAGCTTTGCTACCAAAAGCAGAATTCATTACCTTGTAATAAACTCTGTATATGAGGGCTATTGGAATAGAATCTTCAGCAATAGAATAATTATGAGTTTTTATTTGAAGAGTAAGGGATTTCAAAATGTTTTTGTCTTTGAGGGCGATAGTAAGACCGGGATGACTATCAGAATGAATTGGCCCATTGTAGAGACTAGTTTCTACTGCTCCAAGAATAGATTCTTCATATTTTAAAAGTCTAGCATCTCTTAAAACAAGAAGTAAAGAAGTATCTAATCCTTCTTTGGCTAGGAGCTTAGCACCAACCTAAACCAAGCCTATATGCATGTAATTCCACTTCTGGGAATGCTTTTTTATAGAATCTTTATTCAAAAATTGTATTGAGCCAAAAGAATTAGAAAAAGGAACATCTCTTTCCTCAGTAACAATGACATAGTCATTATTACCAAAGAGTTTGAATTTTGAATGTTCATAAATCGTATCTAGTCTAACTTTAGGAATGAACCAGTTTTCAATGGACTTATTAAAATCTTCTATATTAATTTCTTCTCTATTTATCGGTCCGTGGTCTGAGGACAATTGTGATAAAGAACTAGAAAAAGACTCAGATCTTCTTAATAAGTTCATTGCAAAAGACTACTTCCTTCTTTTCAATAGATATTGGCGATGCTTACCAACGAACTTACTACCCCACTGGGCTTTACTGCCTAGAACACATCCATATATCACGCGAAAATACCTCCACGAAGGAAATCGTCTTTACTGCAAATGAAATTATAAAGAACATCTTTATCTACGCCTTGGCTCTGATACCATAAGTATCAGAGAGTGAGTGTTAAGATTCGAATTCTTGAATAATGCAAAATCATCCAATGTATTGGCAAACATGATGCTTTGATGATGTTATGAGTACATAATACAGCTTGAGCGGTAAAGTCTTATAATCTTAATTGAGAAATAGGTTAAGATTTTATATGGGAATAATTACCAAAAAAAGTTTAAACATATTGCACTTGTGCCAATTTAGTACTAAACCTTTCAATTTGGCCAAATTAGTCTTAATCCGTTTGAATATTTGCCAATGTAGTCCATCTTGCCATTTTGGCCAAACATCGTTGATGTGGACGACGGCTGTCATACGTAGCACTGATGGCGCTAACATGGATAATTTTTTGTGTTTTATTTTTATTTTCTTCGGAATTTTTTTATAATTTTTCATTTTTCTTTATTTTTTGTTCTTCCATGCGAGAGCCAACAAGGCTCGACTCGTAGGGCCGACAGGCGAGGTCGCCTCACCGACCTCAAGCATGGCTTGCCCTCGCCAGCTTTGCATGAGGCTCGATAGACCCGAAGCCAGTGAGGTCAACTTTCGTCGGATACCAGCAAGGTTACCTCACCTGTCGCCCCTGCGAAGCGAGCCTTGCTCAACTAACGAGGTCAGCCCTTGTCAGCTCTCACCTATGGTCAATCGCCGGCATTCAAGGAGGTTGACAAATGTGGAGGAAGAAGGAAAAAAAACAAAAAAAAATTATTAAAAAAATAAAAGAACCAGAAAAAATAATAATAATAAATTACAAAAATTGTCAATGTCAATGCCAGCGGTGCTACATAGGAAGGCCAGCGCTCACGTTGTAGATTTTTGATCAAAATTGGCCAGATGGACTACATTGGCAAATTTTCAAAACGTTTAGGATTAAATTATTCAAATTGAAATGTTTTGGACTAATTGGCACAAATACAATAGGTTTATGACTTTTTTGATAATTTTCCCACCTCTACCTCAATCTCCTTGCCCCGCCAAGTTCAGCGAAAAGCTAATACATACTAGAAGTGGTCATTGATCTACTATCGGCTCCTATACTACTCATTGGATTGATGCAACAAAAACCAGTACTTTCACATAAGGACATCACCGAGGGAAAGTTTAAATCTGAGCTCATTAACATATTTAATAGGACCCACTTTCATTCAAAAATTTAAGCTAATTTGTTATGGGGCAAATAGGATGTATTAACTGCTCACATTACACCACATTTCTAACATGAGACTTCTTTCACCTAACACCCTCACAAGTGCACCTTAACAAGGACCATATTTTTCTGGGAAAAGTACCAAAAAAATCCTAAATCAATTACATTGGTACCAATTCAGTCCTAAATCTTATTAAATTGGTACCAATTCAGTCCATTCGGCCAATTTAGGCCACAAATTGCTAACGTGGACATTTTAAAATATTTTTTTGAATTTTTTTATTAATTTTTTCTTTTATTTTCCCTTTTTTTATTTCTTCTCTTTTCTTTCCATCTTTTTTTCTTTCCTTTTTTTTATTCTTTCCTTCCTCTTCCCTCTGTTGGTTGCCAGCCTCCATGATGACTAGCGGAGGCCATCGACGGCCAGCGAGGGCAAGGGCCAGGATGCCCTCGCTAGCCATTAGGGAGGTCGGTCCTTGGCGAGGGCTGGACGAGGCCACCCATGCCCTCACTAGATCTGGCAAGGGGCATCGCAATGGCGAGGCCAACGAGGGCATCCCAGCCTTTGCTGGCCTCTGGTGAGGGCTAGGTGAGGGTCCCCTTGCCGGATCTAGCGAGGGACCTCACGATGACAAGGGCGTCCCGGCCTTCGCTGGCCTCTGGCAAGGGTTGCGCGAGGGTACCCTCACTGGATCTAGCAAAGGGTAGCCTTGTCTAGCCCTCATCAGCCCTCGCCAAGGGTCGACCTTCCTTGTGGCCGGCGGCCTCGGTCGGTCATCATGGAGGCTGGCGACTGGCGAAGGGAAGAGGAAGGAAAGGAAAAAAAATGAAAGAAAAAACTTGAAAATTTATTTTAAAATATCAATGTCAACACCAGTTGTGTCACGTAGGACAGTTGGTGTCCACGTCAGCGATTTCTAACCTAAATTAGCCGGATGAACTGAATCGGTACCAAAATAAAGAGGTTTAGGACTAAATTGGTACAATTGAAAGGTTAATAACTGAATTGGTACAAATGCAATAGATTTAGAACTTTTTTGGTACTTTTCCGATACTTTTCCCTATTTTTTCTCCATCTAAACTTGGAGAAAACTTTCTTCGACTAATCTTTCCATTGGTGAGTTACAAAAAAAAAAGGGGCATTCGCCCACTTTTATTTCTAATTAAGTTTGCATTTGTGATATTCATAACTGTACCCACCAATCAGAGGTTTGATTAGAGAAAATTTCCCCTGATCACGGACGAAGGAAAACTGAAATCGTCACCTAATTAGAATTTGCCGCCGTAACTAAATAAATTTTAAAAAGGGTTAATACCACTAAAAACCCCAAACTGGTACACATATGACAATTTTACTCTGAACTTTTTTTTTACCACAAAAAACCTCAAACTGATATACATGTGACAATTTTACCCCGAACATACCCTAAAGAACCCCAAATTGATATACTTGTGACAATTTTACCCAGAACATATCACAAAAAATCTCAAACTAGTACACATGTGACAATTTTACCATGAACTAAAATTTTAATATTATTTTTTCGAATTTTTATTTATTTTTTTGTTTTTTCTTTTCTTTTTTTTTGTTCATCTTCAATCTCTGACCGATCGCTGGACCAGCGACCGGCCATAGGTGGAAGCCAGCGAGGTCGGTCCCGCCGGCTGCTGGCGAGGGTCGCCCTCGCCGGCATCGGGCGAGGGCGACCCTCACCTGAGTCGGACAAGGGCGGCCCTCGCCCACGCCGGCGGGACCGACCTTGCCGGCCTCCGCCTCTGACCAGTCGTCGATTTGGCGACTGGCCAGAAGTTGAAGATGAAGAAAATAAAAATAAAAATAAAAAAATTCGAAAAAATAAAAATAAAAATATTAAAAAATTAGTAGTTCAGAGTAAAATTGTCACATGTGTACTAATTTGAGGTTTTTCGTGATTAAAAAAAATAGGTTAGGATAAATTTGTCACGGATTTACCAGTTTGGAGTAAAATTATCACAGATGTACTAGTTTGGAATTTTTTATGGTAAAAAAAAAAGTTTGGGGTAAATTGTCACAGATGTACCAGTTTGAAATTTTTTGTGGTAAAAAAAAAGTTCAAGGTGAAATTGTCATACATGTACCAGTTTAGGATTTTTGGTGGTATTAACTCTTTAAAAAATAATAGGGTTTGAAGTCTTCCAAATTCAGCCTAATTCAAGTGCTCATGCCACAAAACACCAGATTACCATTCTAGAGAGATCTCCGATTGATTAGGATCTATGTTAGTCTTCGGGCTCATCGTGACAATACGTCCTCAATTCAGGCCACGTAAAACACTGCATGCATGGGAATATATTCCACTCTTTTTAAGTTCTAGATGACAACACAGTCCCTTCACATGGCCTAAAATATGTGTTATATACACTGTGCATCGAGCTAAAGGACATTGCAACTTGTGACACTAGGGTCGCCATCACTTAATGATGAGGTTAATATAGGAATAAGATCTATGTACGGTATGATATTGTTCTTCCCCCCACAAAGATTGTAAATAAACCCTTTTTATCTCTTAGTATTATTCTTGCAAAACCAAACTTTAAATTGTGATAGATAAGCGGCCAAAAAAAAGTGAATTCACTGTACATCTGATGAGTTTCTATAAAAGGACCTCAAAGCCAAGCCATTTTTCTCACAAGCGGCAGACCCAAAAGCACGAGCTCAAAGCGCAGTAAGCTCACACACACGAACTCTATTATCTCGAGTCTTCGGATACGTCATCGTCCAGCGGCATGGACGCACTGCTGGCAGGGCTCGTGAAGGACAAGCCCGTGGTGATATTCAGCAAGAGCACGTGCTGCATGAGCCACACCGTGAAGTCGCTCATACTGAGCTACGGCGCGAACCTGACGGTGTACGAGCTCGACCAGATCCCGAACAGCAACCAGGTCGAGCGCGCGCTGGTCCAGCTCGGGCGGCGTGAGGTCGTCCCCACCGTGTTCATCGGCCAGAAGTACGTCGGCGGCCCGAACGAGCTCATGAGCCACCAGGTGAGGGGGACTTTGGTCCCTCTTCTCCGAGAGGCCAGAGCTATTTGGATATAGAGACTAAAGATAAGCATTTGCATCTTTCTTCAGTTTTCCCTCATTATAGCAATAATACGTTTAGCACACGCGAGTGAGATTGTATTACGAACACGAAAAGGCGGACTTCTTGGTAGCTTTGTTTTCTAACCCTAATGGCTGCACGCTATGGAAGATGGCAGCCTTCTTCTCTTTGTTTTTTTGATCTTTTGCTTTTTGAGGTCTTTTTGTTTGCTTTTGCATTTTATCACTCTAAATGTAATCTTAAGGCATCAAATGATATGTGCGTCCCATGAAATTTATGTAGGCGAATGAGTATCGTTTTCGGGAATTTCTTTAGAATAAAGAGATCTTTATCAATCCAAAAGGATCGTCGGTAGATGATTCTTGGGCCACCCAATTGATAAAGGATCCTATGGTAAAAAAAAAATTAGAGAATTCGGGAGTCACGCTCGGTATGTAGATGACTTTAACAGTCAAAGTGCATTGAACTCACACGTAACCGGTGCAGCCAAACATGGCTCCCGAGCATGTTTAACTTGCATCGGATGTAGATACGCAGCATTGCAACAACATGTTGCGATTCAAGCGAATGATTCGAATGGCAAATTTCAGATAAGCAGCGAGTGCGCCGAGAATGACCGGTGATTCGAGTTTCGAGCTACGTGAGATGCATAAAATCTTATAATTATTATATGTGAGATCCATCAAATCTGTCTATGCTCAAATCAAATGATAAGCGGTGCATGCAACTCTTTTGGCTAAAAGCTGACACGCACTATAGGCTACGCGATTTCACTACCAATGAAGAAGGATTTCAAATCGTACTTGTTCAATCGATGGTCACGTAGTCACGGCCAGTCACACTTAATTTTAGAAATTAATGTGTTTTAGTAGTATTATTGAAATCAGATTGGCCAAAAGAAGAAAGTTTAGGCCTGTTGACAATGGCGGAAAGCCAAATGAGAAGAGGCAAAAAAAATTAGGCCTGTGGGTGTACGTTCCATCATCAACAGTCGAAAGTATTTCCGCTCGAGGAAAATCTCACCCTTAAAGTGGGGAATATTCTTCACTACGTGCATCAAGACCAGAAGCTTAAAAAAATAAAAAATAAAAAACCACCCCAATTTCCCTTTCTCGAATTTGTTTAGCCGACACCAATGTCAGGAATAATTGCCCTAAAATGACGGTAAATTCATCACTAAACTTTCAATATGATCAATTTAATCCTAAACTTTTTAACCATTTATAAATGTAATCCTTCCAGTCAAATTGTTAATGTCAGTGCCGACCACGTAGAAAAAAGTACATTGACAAATCGTCAAATAGGTTTAGGACTAAATTTGCCTAATTGAATAGCATAAAAATGAATTGACCGCCATGTAATAAATTTATAACGTTTTGGACAATTTTCCCTTGCTACCAAAGCGTTATTTTTTTCTGGATACATACGTAACTTTCGCGTGAATAGCATTCTTATTTCAAAACGTGCAACTGCAATTACGGGATTAACAATAAGAAACGAACAGTTCGATATGCATTGTTGAAATGGTAGTGAGCTCCATACATTGCTGGAGTTCATGGTGTTCTTTTCATGGCAGAACTCATCTGTTTTTCCAGTTCGCATAGATTGAACTCTGAACGGGAATCGATTTAGACATGCGTAATTTGAGCACATGACCATCTGCGCTCTGACATAGATGTGTGCACTCGATGTAAGAACATCATGCGATGTGTCATTAAACAATTTACACTGCCGGCGAGAATGGAAGGAGGCGAAACAGAGAATTACATCGACAATCCATCGCTATCCATATGCAAAGTTACTGAGGAACTAGAGCAGAGAACAATCAAGAACAGTGTCTACTTTTTCAAAGTACGACCAACAGACAGCATTTTCACCAATTTCTCAGAGCAAAGAACGTTGAAGACGGTGAATTAATCATCCGGGATAATTGCTACCATGTTCCTTTCCCGTTATGAGTCCGTAAAAGAAAGTGCAGCAAAGAAGAGATCAAACCTGCAATGATGCAACTCGGAAATGTACCTCCGGTTTTAGCACTATCGAAAGAACTCAAAAGCTTGGTGGACCACCAAGAAGCAAGCCTGTTGGAAACTCCAACCAAGCTCTTTTGGTTACAACTAGGAGACAAGACTATTAGGCACCCCCTCACAGGGTAGAATAAAGTCATTCAACGCGTAATTGAAGGGCGCGGCGCCAGCAAGCACAATTAGTTTGCATTCTTATTGATATGCTTTCTTAACCAACAAAAAGTGCATGGAGTATGCATCCTTCCGCAAACATACCGGTCAAAATTAATAACAGGGTTGGAAAAGAAGGAATGAGGATGCCTGCCACTCGTTACTTCTACGATTCCTACCAGCAACCAATTCCTAGCGACCAAAACAGCACCGAAATGGATGTTGTGGGAAGTAGACTTTGTACGCACACTCTGAACAGAGCATCAGAAATAGATTACGCATGATGATGAGTTGGGGCAATAGGTCTTCCCTCACGATTCGATATAATCTCTCAAGAACGGGTTTCTTTTCTCTAGTTCGGCACTTCTTCTCCAAGCTTCTACTGCTCGGCGGACTGTGGCATTGGCCTCATTTATCTCCTCGGTGGAGAACTTGTGCTCTATGATTCCCAGAGGTCCAGGCTGCAACACCCTCACTACCGTTTCCGCTTCTTGCTCCAACTGCCTGTGGAAAGGGGAAATGGCGTACAAATCAAAAGGCAAAGAACAAAGTACAAAGAGAGAAAACAAAAAAGGCCAAGATCATCCATAGCTATAGCAGGGATATTAGCAAACTGGAAACTGCAAAGGGAGAAGCAAATACCGGGGAAAAAAAGGAAGAGCCAACCGCATGTTACATGATATCGGTGGTGTCACTTTAACCTCTGTAACTAACCAGCCAACTCGTGCAAAAAGAAGACTTTTTTTTTTCAGGTTCAAGTATCAACTCAGCACAATAAGAACTGGTGAAGTCCTCCATGAACCGGACAAGGACACAAGAAATTGATATTATGTCCATAAATTCATCTCGAAACGACAACCAAGGGGCAGAGACAACAATCAACTACCATGCTAAAAGGCAATTAGCGCCATTTGTAAAAGGCTCAAAGCATGACTTGACCACATTCACACCTTATAACATCCATAATCTCTGATAAACGTGGCCCTTCAATATCAGGAAGAAAAGGCAGACACAGAAAGATCAATCACCCTCACTTTATGATTTCCTGATCAGATCATTGCCCATATCACAGGACATCAATGTTCTTAGACTAAATGACACAATGCAAGCGAAAGCTTCCAAAGCTCCATGCGGATATCGAACAGGCACACCCACGCATTCACCTTCGACCCTCCAACCATTACTCCAACAATTAAACATCCAATTCGACCTACGGAAGAATTACACAGGCACAGGTTTTCCTGCCATTGAAACTCATGCCCCCACAATCCACCATGTCTCCTGAGAATCACTGATTCATCCACATGGGCATCGGATTCATCCTCCTCCTCCCCTTCTTTTATCTGTCTCCTCTTTTGCAGGAAAACCCATTTGTTTCAACTGGGTCTCTTCTCAATGTGGTTGGAACAGCACCAACCAACTTTTAAGAGAACCAGTCTAACTCAGCATGCCCAATCGAGCAGACACAGAACTAGAACGAAAGTCAGAGACCATTATAACCGGAATCGACTCAACACCCAGAAATTTAACGGTTCGAAATCACGCAGCAGGGTAAAAAAGAAACACGAAACGCAACCGGGTCGAAGCGAGATCATCAGCCGCTTACTTGAAGAAACGGGAGAAGGGAAAGGAGCCGGTGGGCAGGCGCGAGAACGACATCGCGCGGTGGTGGTGGCGGTGGTCCCTCTCGCGCGCGCTCTCTCTCCGTCTCCCCTCCGAATTTCGATCACCCCAGCAAGCTCGCGCCGCGCTGCAGCTGCGTTCGTTCCGGCCAAAACGAGCTTCAAAAGGAGGAGGAAGGAAGAAAAGCAAGGACCCGACGGACGGACGACGTTCTTGCATCTCCTCCTCCTTAAGCTCAATCCTCTTAAGAGGAAGAAGAGCCCCAAGAAGAATCGATTGGGCACAAGCCCAAATCAAAAAAGAAAGGGATAATGACACTAGAATTCGTGAACTTTGACACCGTATGCAATCGTAATCCATAAATTTTTAATTTGTTCTATGCAATCTCTAAATTTTAGCTAAATATTCAATACGGCTCATGAACTTTTAATCCGTTTAATGCGATTGCTGAACTTTTGGTAATTCACAGATTACATTGAATATGCACATTAAACAAATAAAAAGATCAGGGACCACATTAAACATAGGGCTAAAGTTCATGGACCACATTGAAAAAAATTAAAAGTTCAAAGATAATATTGCACATTGGGCGAACTATTTATATCATTTTCCCAAAAAGAAACGGAAGGATTACACAGTTTATGCACTATATTGAACATGTACATTAAACAAATTAAAAGTTTGGGAACCATATTACACGTTGGGTAAAAGTTTTTAAACTGTTTGAGTTATTATCCCTACAGAAATCATCTGTTTGAGTTAGGGCGCGAATGGTAATCATTCTGCTCCAGAAAATCAAATTCTTGTCAGAAATTAATTTCCGGAATTCTTGCCATGAATTGATTTTTGGAGGAGAAATCTGTTTGATAAAATATAATTAATTCTGCTCCAGAAATTAATTTCTGAAACAGGAATCTTTTTTTATTTTTTTATTTTTTTGGGCACCTCAAAAAAAATAAATTTCACTTAAAAGTATTTTAAGCTATTTTGTGAAATAAAACTGTTTGAGTTATTATCCCTAAAGAAATCAATGGTGTTTTCCAAAAAATAGAGAGTCGACTCCGCTGGGGATCGAACCCAGAATCTCTGGTTCCGTAGACCAGCGCCTTATCCATTGGGCCACGGAGTCCTATTCTTGGCAATGTCTTGCTCAATATATTATTATCTATTTTCATTCCACAGTTCCTTCGACCAACATCCTGGACTCGTTTTTGAGACGAAGTTATGAACAATGGGAGCAGGGAAGACGATGATGCGGACTTTAACATTTGCCTGGCAGTAGTGGCAGTTTGTCCATCGACCAAACCCCGAGGAGATACAATGATACAGTAGAAGCTATACACTTGAAGCTAAAACCCAGTAAGATTAAGAAGAGACGAGGCATGCTCGAAGATATACATGATGGGTGGTTCAAGAAAATGAGTAGTTCCTTCGCTTGTGGCTCTGGAACAAGAAGCCGGTCTCCGAGTTCGTCTTGCTCCCCTGCGGCCTAGCGGAGCTCATCCGGAACAGCCCGTTGAGCTTGCCCAGCTTCCTGGTGAACGACCTCAGCAGCCTGCTCGCCGGGTGCGGCCTCCCGATCTCCTGCTTCATCGACGCGTGGTCCTTCTCCAGGTCCGTCAGCCGCATCCTCATCCTGGCGACCTCCAGCTTCAGCTCCCGGTTCTCCCGCCTCACCGACGCGTAGTTGTCCCGCGGCGAGATGGCACCACTCCCGCCCGCCCCGCTCCCTGAGCGCTGCGGGAATGGGCCGGCCCCGCCGCCAATGCTGGCCGACGAGCTGAGGAAGAACTGGCTGTGGTGGTGTGGCGGCCCGCCCGCCCCGCCCATCGCGCTCTTCAGCCTGATCTGCTCGAAGTACAGGACTTGGACCGCCATCTGCACGGGCAGCCTCTCGTTCTGCGCCGCGTGGCTGCAGGCTTCCTGCGACAGTTTCTGGCAGTTGACAGTCTTGCACAGCCGGTATCGCTCCGTGTCCTTGATGTTCGGATGAGCCTGCAAAGAGAAGCGCGAGCCAGTGGACTATGATTATTTCGGTCTACAATTTGAATAGAATTACTTGTATTACAAAAGGTCTTGGTACAAGGATCGGAAGGATAAGGATCCTGACCTTGAGGAAGATATCGACAGCTCTGTAGAGTCCATCATTTGCTACACGGGCGTGGTCAGGAAGCAGTTCGGTGAGCGCTATGAACTTGGCCGGCAACAAGTTGGGATCAAGGGCAACCTCCGCAAGATAGCTGTCTAACAACTTCGAGACCTTGAGAAGTGAGCTGTGCTTCGGGGATCCAGGACTCTCAAAGTCGCAAACCATCTCGTTTTCATCCCTCAGCTGATTGTCCTCGTCATCCTCGTCCTCGTCCAAGTTCAAGAAAGTGGAAAATATCCTCAAGATCGACTCCGTGTCGTAAATTAGGCTTTGCCCATTCCCGTGTGAATTCGCGGGGATGAGGATGTCCTCAAGAATGGCCTGGTCCAACTGCAAGCCAATCCGCCTCTCCAGATCGGATCTGCAAGAAGTGGACGTGGATGCTCCAAAGGCAATTTTCAGCAAGCTCGAGAGAAATACCAACGGGACAGGGCTCTTCCTCGACTGCGTCGGGAGCAACCTGACTATTGTTTCCACGATCCCCCTCTGCTTCTTCTGTGATTCCAAGTCCGAATAACTAGCTTTTGCAGAATGCGGATCTCTAAGGATGAGGCCCTGAAGAGAATTATGGGCATAGTTCACCAAAATTTTGCTGACCATGTCCTGCTTTAGTCCCTTCGACTTGACGGCCGTTAGAACTCGCTCGAAGAAATCAAGACTTAGCACTGAAAGCGATTTTCCCCACCAATCCGTAGGCGTCTCCGGTTCCACATCCTCGATGGGCTTTGCTGAAAAATTGCGGTCAAGCTTGGATAAGCCCGACGTGAGCTGCTCTTTGCAAGCGTTGTTTGCTATGGCATTGATCAGCCTACTGACCAGGTTGATCTCTTCAGAGATGGGCAACAGGTTTTGGCATTGATGAAGCACGGTGATTGAGATAGAAATGTTCGGTAGCACCATGTCCTTGATGTAAGCTTCAGTACGGAATGCCAGGTTTTTCTCAGCCAATTCCTCTGTCATCTCCAGGTAATGAGCTACGCAGCGAAGCGTTGCGACATTGGACAATGAAATGTCTATGTTTATGCCATAACAGAACTTGGCAGCTATCTCGAATGCCTGCGGACCACCTGGGACATCCCGGAGACTAATCCGTGAGGATTTTGAT
This sequence comes from Syzygium aqueum, assembly GCA_031216185.1. Classification (NCBI taxonomy): domain Eukaryota; kingdom Viridiplantae; phylum Streptophyta; class Magnoliopsida; order Myrtales; family Myrtaceae; genus Syzygium; species Syzygium aqueum. The sequence continues at coordinate 4,492,110 of CM062238.1, read as the reverse complement.
TCTTTTGTGTCCACAAACAGTTTCAGAATCCGACCGCTCCTCGAAACAAGAGGAAACTGCAACGAACATACTCTCTGCATCAATGATCTTACAAAAAAGCATACACTTGAGCCCCATCTTTACCTCATTTTTCTGCATTAGTTTCTCTAGAAAGAGTAGTTTCGGAGCAAACTTTCTATTTATGTCATCACCATCGGAAAAACTTCTTTTTCTGAAATCTTCAGCCGATGAAACATGATACTCAAATTCGTGAATTAGACTAGTTGGACCAGGTTGTATGAATGTGCATAGTTAAGCTACAACGATTTTAGTTAACTATGAGTTGAGAGGATCATCGTCATCATCCATTCAAGAAGAAAAGGACCACAACCTTCATTGGCATCTTTAAGTGAAGTTTCGATGATAAACCAATTAAAGATCTTTTCTCCACTCCTAAGAAGATAAAAAGGCGCCAGTTATTCTCCAATTCAATCCTTCCATACCTTGTGAAGCGCGAAGGTTGTTGCCCCTACTTCAACGGTGAGATCACTGGAGACATCAGATATCGGCCTGCAAAAATCATCTCTTCAGATCGAATTTGAAATTTAAGTAAGTTTCACTAGCAAAAGCTTGTTTCTATTTGAGAGGAAATTGCCAGTGACTGAAGGACTACGCACCAACCATGGCTTCAGTCGGCATGCATTACCATGTCTGAGGCCAGGACGCTGTGATTGTACGACAGTTCTGTCTGTGCTTAACATTCTTAACTTTTGACGGCATGGTCCATCATGATGTTTGTTCAAAATTATGTCCAAGAAAAGAACCAGGCCTACTGTTTTTCATTAATTCCTCTGATGCGCTAGAAGCTATTGAATCCAAGTTTTAAGACCTCGGTATGGCAGAGATCTATCTTCCAATTTCAGATATACTTAAGGAGGGAATTACGGTGGATCGTTTTCCCATGTAATACCAGGATAAGGGCGGCCTCTACCAGCCGTGTCACTTCCTACTTTAGATGAGCATTAGATTTGTGAAGATAGCATAAGCGATTCTTTGCGATTAACGGAAGCGAAAAATGCCGAGAAGACTATTGTATTTCTTGTGAGACGAGCGTTGACGAGAAGGCGATGTCTATGTCAGGAACGCAGTACAAGCTCTACTCATTTGCCAAATGAGTAGTCAGGGCATGGCTTGATTCCTTCTTTTCTTGGTCATTCTGAACTGATAGAAGTGAGATACACTTTGCAGCTAACACTAAGACTACGGAAAAACTTGCTAGGCAACAAACAGTCTCTGGTAGGCGACAGCAAAGAAGTGGAAAATGAGGAAAATACTCACCATTCAATGGCCTGCCTGACGCTCGAACTCGGACGAAGCGACCGCCTCCCCGAAACGCTCGGCTTCAACTCGGCAACTCCAACTGTTATCACACCCATCCCTCCTACATCCGAACCCGCCAACACCTGTACTCTAATCCGAAGGTTCTCCTTCTTGCATTTGCACTTTCGCGTCTGTTGAGCCTTCCTGGCGTCGAGTGTGTTTTTGCAAATGAAGAAGGGCGTTTGGTGATGAGGAGTGATGACTTTGATGATGGCGGTGAGACTTTTTAATCGAGTGTCCATGATGGCTGTTGCTCTAAAAAGTCAAGAGAGGAGTGCAGGTGCGAGGTGCACTTTTTTGGGGAGGGAAAGGTGGTGACAGATTGGCCTTATGCTCCATGGTCTTTCGCTTTGAGAAATCGACCGAGACTGTGCGTGTGCGATTGCTGCATCGCTTTTGGGGGGATAGTAATCATTGCCAGTGAATGATATGCACTAAAGAATTGGACTAAACAAAAGGCAAAATTGTGTAAAGCTCATTTCCGGTGTGAGTTGGATTTACCTGCTGCAATGATGACCCCAGTTCAACGACTTTTTCGTTTTCTCATATTGAAAAGAAAGTTACATGGCAGACCGACCTTTACCCTTTCTGGGTCCAATCTTCTTTTTTACTGGTTTGGTACTTCATTTTCTGCAGAATGGATGTCGGTTTCAGATCACTTCTCCTAATGCTGATGCATTGAAATGACCGTGAGTCATTTCATCTCAGCTTCGGTATTTTTTGGGGGGGCGAAACACTTCATTCTGTTGAATCCTCGTGCCAATTTCTGGGCATCAACGGCTTGTCCAATCATGCTGGCGTGAAAAATCTTAGAATACAAACCATTCTATGGTGTTTGCCGCCCAGGTCGAAAATTGAATCAAATTCTGAGATTGAAAGCCGCTTTGAGCTTTCTTGCCAACGGTTAGAAAAGAAAATCTGCGGCAAGTTTTGCACGTATTCAGGTTTAATCAGATCGATTTAACACGCATCCAATCTTTCTAATGAATTGAGGAAGATTAATAATTGAGCAGAAAGAAATCATGGGAGTGAAACAAGATGTGAAAGCAGATAGCTTTAGGGGATTAATGTAACTTAGGACCATTCTAAGATAATAATGAACTGCTTGATCAAGACTAAATTCACAAAACAAGCCTAACGTTCTTAATATTCCGATAGTTCATTGAAGGAACATCAGAACATTTACACACAGGAGTACTGCAAACTCCAGAAACTAAAGCAAAGGCAGTATGACCTTACCTGATATGGCTGCAACCTCCGGTGTATCGATGGGTTAACACTTCATATCAGAGAGTATGCAAGCTTATTCAAATATAAAATGTAACCCTATAGGAGATCATTAAGTCCTAAATGCTACAATCAAGCTCGTTGGCTAGACCCTCATTTAACAATTGAGGATCCCAAATCATAATGGAGACAATTAATTTACTGACATCTAGACCTTATGTAATGGTGGTTTGACCACATAAAGAAGCTAATGGGATTGAATACTCTTGGTTCATCAGCTCGATCGACGAACATCGTTGCCTGGCTTGGTACTTCTGCTACTACTCAAGGAGGCGGAACTATGACTTGAAAATTGTACATCAGATAGTGGAACTGACCCAGTCTGAGAAAACATTAGTCCAACAGAACTAGTAGAAGTCTCGTTAGATGGCACCCTGGTCGAGTAAGAATCTTTCATGGATCCTGAAACCAGTTCAGGCCTCAATTCTGAAGATGATGACGGTGCCAACGTCCCAAGCAAAGATCCAACAGGGTAAGGAGCAACTGGCATGTCAGTGAGAGATGACGCCGACGGGCTATACCTCATTGTCCCCATTGGATGATCAAATTTGCATGTTGACCCAAATTTGCAATGCCCATTTTGCATGTAAAAGGCGCATGGTTGGACTCCCTGCACAAAATAGAACAAATGAATGTTCAACGCCATCAAGCTAGTATTATACAATGTGAAGATTACAATTGCTGTTCATAAGTTCAAACAGAAAAGTTCATTGCTGTAAAACTTTTTCATCACCTTCTAGTAAAAAAAAACAAGTAGTATGCTGTTATAGAGCATCAACATCTAACTTATGTCCTCCTATAACCACCAACATATGCCCAACTTTGACAAGGACCAATAAATTACCACAATGGGAAGCAGAGCCCTTACTACAATGGGAGATGTACACATAATTAGCATATTATAGTGCATAGAAATGAGAAAGAAAAGTAAACAGGACAAAAAAAATTGGCCACTAGTGTTCAGAATAGATGCACTCCCTCCCTCCTAACCACTGTTCAAAAGCTGGTGCGCAAGCATATACTTGTGCATGTACAAGCTCAAGAGCCTCCGCAATGCACAACACAAGGAAGTACTTCAGGAAAACCACCATTATACCAAGAAGCAGGTAATGAACCACGAAGCATACTTCTGCCAAGTGCAAGACCGAGAGCACATCCCTCTTGTTTCTCAGCAAATAATATTGTAACATTAATTAAAACCTCATTCTTACACAAATTTGAAATAAGAGTAAGATTAACTCATATTACATGAGAAAGCTCAGTTGCCAGAACTTTGTCATCACTAGCTAAGACCAAAAGAGCAACTCTTAAAAAGTAGTCTTCAATTTTTCAAATGTGAATTAATCATTCAGTCTAGCAGCAGCTAGCCAGGATACTCTTCTCATGAAGGTAAAGGCCAGAGCAAACATCTATTGCAGATTGAGAATATTAAACAGATCTTATGACAACTTTTCACAGACATAAGTTCAGTTAGCACCCTACATGCCGGAAATGCCAAAGTATGACAGTTCCCTTTTGAACAACGCCATCAAAACTTGCTAACTAGTTCTTTTCTAAAGGACATTTGACCTGAACATGTTGATGTCCACAACAACAGCAAGTCAAAACTTTACAAGGTGATAATCGATCGAAAAACTTTACAAGCTTAGTCAACCAAAGGTCATTAGGATTACTAGAGCTGCATCCATCATGGGTACCAGGATTGCAAAGACTAAAATAGCATACCAGATGATTATCAACAGGAACAAAAATTAGGCAACACATCATTTGCTAGATCAACATTCCTGCTACAAAGAAAACTAACTACAGATGGACAACCGAATTTTCATTTAAAGTATAACAGATGGACCAGGTTTTAACTTTTGGTATCATTTCAACACAAATAAAAGCAAACATCACAGCAGATGTCCTCCTAAAGATAAGGCCTCATTCCAGCACTGAACAATTTAAATAACTTTTACCTTATAAAACAAAAATTCTTGATCTACATTATTAGCAAGCATAGTAAAGAATCACATGGTAAAAGCAACAAAGAGAAACCACATACCGGTCTCAAAGGAAGGCCAAGCGGATTGAGGACGAAGTTTGTCCCCGGCACTATACGATCCCTAGGATGATGGTATCTACAAGATGATCCAAATTTACAATCCCCTGTTCTCATGTAATACTGACAATCAGGCTCACCAGGTCTCTCTGGAAATACTAGTTCTTTATGACTGCTGCCCCATGGTCCAGCGGAGGAAGGAATGGAGGGAAATGATCCAGCAATAGCTGGGGTAGATGATGTCAGCTGTGCTACATCATAAAGCGAAGTTGCTCCCATTGCAGGCCGGGCACCAGGAGATAATGCTGGACTTACAGGTGCCTGTAGAAGAAAGACTAACCACATCATACAAAAGGTTCCATTAAAAAATCTATCAAATTTGATTACTACTTCAACCTTACCGAGTAAGGGCTCCAACCAGGCACGGGAACAACTCCAGGGGAGATCAACACATGACCATACGCCCCTGGAACATACGAACCAGGCAGAAGAGGAGGTCTAGCCACTCTTAAACTAGTGGATGCTCCCCTGTATTGATCAGGAGTAGGAACCGAAGGAGATTGCACCGGTGAATAAAATTGAGGTGCAGATGCTGGCATTGATGCACCAGCAGGTTGAGGATGATGGAATTTACAAGTTATGCCAAATTTGCACTGCCCCGTCTTCAAATAGTAGGAGCATTCTTTCTCACCCTGATAACAAAGAAAACAGAATTAGAGATAGTTCCAGAAACTAGATCGAGTAACTTCAAAAAGACTGACTAAGATAGGGAAAAACAATGTCTCACCAGTCTTAATGGGTAGCCATAAATATTAAGTGGGACTCTATTCAACAATCCACCGCCATTTTTGGGATGGTGAAACTTGCAGGAAGCACCAAATTTACAGGTCCCAGTCTTCAAATAAAACTGTGGAGACAGTGACCAAAACAGAAACGTCGCTTAATCCTTGTGTGTTGCGTGGGTATCTGTTGTTGGCATTTTCATGCCTATGGAGGGGCACTCAACAATACAATGATCTAGGTCGTGACTACAGAGTCTTTGCATTAACAACGTTGAAAATGCAGAGCTTATTACATGCTTAGCAACTTACATAATTAGTAACTGAATACCTGACATGCAGGTTCCCCTGGTCTCTCTGGATAATCCCCTGTAGCTCTCACAGCTGCCACCACCTAAATACCATGTCGAGCAGGAGTCAGGACTATTAACAAATGCCATGGAGAGGAACAATTAACTAGAATTCCCTGTTGTAAGATCACAGTGATATATTATCAAATCAAAATGTGGCCACTAGAAACCAAAACAAATGACAGAAAAGTTTGTCTTTTTAGGTGCAAATGAGAAGTTTGCAGTGGTTTCTATGAACTATAGCAGGTCTTGCTGAAATAGTGAACGATTTCATGGAATTCCCAACACTTGGGTTCATAAACCCAATTACGTTAGCTCAATTCTGATATGGACAAGGAGGAGGAAGAGAGAAAAGATAAAGGTGTGGTAAACTGTAGATGTTACATGACATGAATACATGCCTCTCAATCTGCTTCCGTCAATGTCCGGGAAGCCTAGCTTCCAATCTGAAGTCCTTCACTTTGTTAAGGTTGAAGACTATCCGTGAGAAAAATAGGAAAGTTAATCATGATGATCTGAATAAGTATCCGTATTGTCATGGGGTGATGGTCATCAAAACCATACTTTTCACAGGTTCAAGGTAAGCAACTCTTACTAATTGTTTGGTCTCAAACACGCTACCTGACACAGAAGTTTATGAATTTGAGATTTTATTTTAGATCATCATCGACAAGTTCACGGAACTATTTAAAATAAAAATGATGTTGAATCCATTCTAACTGAAATCAAGCATTGATTACCTTTTGAGTCTTGGAAATGGCACAGTGTTTCAAGGTGGAAGTGGTTTACTGAATTAGGTGCTCTGGAAAAACAAACTGTCAATTGGATTCTAATTATGATATCATCAGCTTGATGAAATTGGCCATCAAGATCTGATACTCCAACACCTACAAGTTGAAAATCTCACCTGGGACCATTAGGTTCTGATATCTTCTTAACACTGTCCTAATCAAGCAACCAGCAGCTGGAAGGTGTGCGGAACACATATTATGGGGTAACAGTTAGCCTTGTCACGAGGTTACAAGCATTACCATAGATAGGGGGCATTGAGCTTCAGCAAAAGACCTTCTATCCAGCTATTAATTGGACTGTGAGCAAGGATGACCAAACTCAATGCTTCTAATTCATTGCCGAAGTTCATTGAAATTACCAAATTATATGTGGCAGAATGAATCTAATGCATCATCCTGCTTGATCTCGTAAAGTCAAACTGTTTACTTCAGAGCGATGTCAACTTGCTCATGGTGTTTCAAGTCTAGCAAAATGTGGTGGAGATCAGGATATTAACATAGGAGTTAACAGGGAGGAGCATGGAGTAATGATCCATGTTTCACGTTCGAACACATTTTGGAATAGAGGATCTATAGGATTTACAGTTCGCAATTCATTAGTAACTAAGTAGTCAGTTAATTCATGTGTTTGTGGATGTTTTGTTGTCAAATTATTGTCCTGTTCCAGGTTCGGCCTAGATCAGGGCGTCATGCGTTAAAGGACAAAGGAAGACAAAACCGCAATCAACAGAATATGGTACTACTCTATAAGCCCATCTAGGGGCAGATAGTAATAGAATCATTATCCCCAAAATTTTCATTTCAGTAATAACTAAATGTGCAACCAATTAAAGAAAGGCCTGAATTCATACAAAGTCTTTCACTACCATGAGTAAAGGATCAAACATTGCAAATCAGTCTACTAACTACACCCACACAAACACTAGAAAGCGAAAATCTAACTAGTACCAGTACTAAATATCTTTGCCCACTATGATGATCAATCGAAGCCAAGTTACCCGCAACACAAACTTGGGCATCCTAAGTATATGATCAAGCAAGAACGGATTACATCCGACGAAAGAGTTGAATTTCGATTCAAGAACCGGCTACGCGCATTCTATCTAAGTAAAAATAAACTCGGGGAAGAATGCATATTACTCAACAGTGATCGAGGAGTTACCGCGGCGCGATCGCGCGGGTGATTGTACCGGCACCTGCTACCGTACCCGCAGAACCCCGTTCGCATATAATACGCGCAGTCGGGCACGCCGGGTCGCTCCGGGTAGGACTCGCTCCCGCTCCCCCCGCCGCCGCCGCCACCGCCGCCGAGCCCCAGATGCCACATTGAATCTACCAATTCAGCCCCCCACCAACAAAAAAAGGAAGAAGGATCAGACCGGGGGAGATGAACCCGAAACCCCTAAACGAACCCGCCACATTTACTTGAACACGAACAAGAACAAGAACCCTCGAAAGACAGACAGGGGATCCCACGCGAGCGGGGGCTCCAACCGAAATTGAACGCGCAAGAGCAAACCGAAATCAAATGGGGAAGAAGAGGGGGACCACCTTGGAGCCCGGTTGCAGCGCCCACTGGGCTCCACTCGGGAGGATGGTGACCCGATTGGGACCCATTTCTGGCTGGATTGCGACCGTACAGCTCCATCGAAGTCAAGAACAAGAATTTTGAGGAACCTCCCTCCCCCTCTCCCTCTCTCTCTCTCCTCTCTCTCTCCGTGCGTTCTCCTACTCCGCCTTATTAACTTTCTGCCCCCTGCTTTGGGCTGGTGATTCTGTACAAAAAAAAGGTGACGATTTTGACGGCTTTACAAAATGGAAGGCCGCGGATGGTTGGATGGATGGACGGGCTTCTTCTCCCTATCTATCTATCCCTCTCTCCCTCCCGCTCCCGCCCCCGCCCCGCCCCGCCCCGCCCTTCCTAGGGTTTTCTACTGTTCTGCCAAAATGATCTCTGATAGATAGAGAGAGAGAGAGTGAGAGAGAGATGATACAGTAGTGAGAGAAGAGAAGAGGAGAGGGGAAGGGGCGGAGAGCTTGAAGCTTTCTCTCTCTATGATCTTCCTCTCCCTCTCTCCGTCCCTCCCTCTCTCTCTCTCTCTAAAAGGAGGGGGTACACCGTACGGTCGTCTGCGGGTGGGCGGTGTGTCGGCATCGCTGTTACCCGGGCGCTTCCACGTCGTCGTATCGTCGACGAGAGAGAGAGAGAAGGAATCTGCTTTTTTCCACGTCGGAAATTTGCTTCGAGGACGATTTTCCCGCGAACACCGGCCATCCTATATGACATTAACGTGGACAAATTTTATTTATTTTATTTATTTTTTTTTTTTCTTTTCCTTCTTCCTTCGTTAATCGCCCAATATCGGTGATGGCCGACAACCAACCAAAGGCTACAACCGACAAGGGTCGGCCTCGCTAGCCTCAGGTGAGGTAGCCCTCTTTGGGATCTAGAGAGAGGCAACATCGCCGGCCTTGAGCAAGATCGAGCCTCGCCGATTTTTGGCGAGGGTCGCCCTGGCCGAAAGCTAGTGAGAGCAAGACTCGACCTCGCCCAAAGCAAACGAGGGGTGACCTAACCAGCCACAAGAGAGGCTTACCCAATGCCAACGAGGTCATCCCTCGCCAGATCCAAGCGAGGCCCACCCTTGCTGACCTCTTTCGAGGCTTGAACTCGTCGGATTTGGCAAGGGCAAGCCTCACCTAAGGTCACCTCTTGTCGATCGTAGCTCCTAGCTTTTCGCCGGAGCCTGGGCGACCGGCAAAGGAAGAAGAGGGGAAAAAAAAGAAATATAAAAATATAAAAATAATAATTAAAAATTCAGAAAAATATTTTAAAAATTAATAAATTTTGTCAACGTCAACATCGGTCATCCTACCTGGCACAACTAGCATCCACGTCATTGAATTTAATTGGTTACATGTTAAAATGTTTAGAACTCAATTGGCAAAATTGAAAAGTTTATAACTAAATTAGCTAAAGTGCAATCGGTTTATAACTTTTTGAATAAATTTCCCCAATTTTTCCCCACTTATAAGACAAAATTATCCCTTCTTAATGAATGACCGAGTAACTTATCTTCTTCACCGTTGTTATTTCTTCAATACTCTAATGGTCACCATGGAGTTCTCTATCAAGCAAAGTCTACTTGCCCTCTTCCTTTTCTTCCGTCACTCGCATAATTATACAATGATATCAACATTACGATAAAAATTTTAATTAAAAATTTGATTATCATCGGCAATCCAATGGCCCTTCAATTTTTTGCATTCGCCTTTCGTCGGTAAACACACTATTGTCCAATTCATCCCTATTTATCTTGTTCTGTTAAGAAAGTATGTTGAGCTTGAGCCTGCGAATGACACTTGAATGCGAATCAAAGTGCCTAGAAGTATGATCACGCAAAAGTGCAAAACCCTGGAGGTTGAGGTTGGAGAAGTAAAGTCCGACTTGGACTTGTCTTAAGTCCTGTATTATTGTTTTGAGAAACACGGCAATTTTCGAATCCAATTTGATTCCCAAAGTTTATTTTCGTGAAAGGTTGGAGCAATTTCGACTTATTAGTCTCTATAATGTTTTCGAAATAAGAACTTATGCCAAACTTGACTTCGCCCAACTAAGTGAGCTTCACCCACTAGGCATGTTATGACATCCCCGGATTTGGACCTCGTTAGCCAAAGGTAAATAGTGATAGATTAGGCAAGTGGTCCAAGCCGAGGATTGTAATGGAACGGCCAATATGGTTGAAACGAATGTACCGAAGGTTAGTCATGGTTCGATCAAAAAATTGTCTACGAATTGGCCTAGGGATCGACAGTGGAATAACTCCCTGATCTCACAAGACAATTATAGTGATATGACTGTGGAGTAACCCTTCGACCATAAGGACAGTTAGTAGGACTGTTCAGGATAGCTATGGATCAGTCATGTGTCGGCATGTGTCGGTCGTGGATGATACCGCACGGTCATGCATCGGTCATGGATGACCATGAGTTGATTTCGGGGTACTGAGTTCCACGAGACTAAATGACAACTGAAGATTGACCATGGGTTCTTGACACTCGAATGTGGACCAATAATGAATCGGCTACGGATCATTGTGTTAAGTCGAGTAGGTCATGGACGAGCCATGTGCTAGGCAACGAGCCTAATGACTTGGCCGCAGACTAGGCTATATGCCAGTCGTACCGGCCAAGCCTCGTACCCAGACATGACCGGCCATTGTACCTATCAACTAGGCCACGGACCGGCTATGTGCACGGTCGTATGCCAATTATTGTGCCCAACCTTTGTGCCAGGCAATGTGCACGTCAGATCCGACTCCAACCTAATTCCGAGCCCAAGAGACTTGGCCATGAGCCATGCATGGTGCTCATTCGCGTGCCAATGCATGTGTTTAGTCCATGGACTAGCCCCTCGCCCATGTGGATCGGCGTCATGCTTGGCGTGCCGCTCGTGTAGCCAGGCACCGCGCCCATGCAACCCAGCACTGCGCCCGTGCACTTGGCCATGCACTCGGCCATGTGCCTGTGCAACCCAGCAGTATGCTCGACCCTGCACCCAGCCAAGCCCAATTGCATATGCCATGTGCCTGGGCAGCCCGACCAGCCCGAACTTACATAATTGGACTCGGACTTTTGTTTGGTTGTGTTTAGTCACATTTGGAGGTTTTCCTACACCTAACCTTCAATCGAACGGGTATAATAAGTGTGTTTTCTCGCGAAAAACCCTCGAAAAATAAGTTGAGTAATTATGATGTGGGGTTACAAGTTAGATATCGATTAATCAGTATCATGTAAGCCAATTGATCCTAGCTATTTGTGAGCAAAACTAGCACATGTAGAGGACTAGAAGAAAGCATCACGCTTCAGAAATAGAGGGAACTAAGAGACAAAAATTTGACTTGGTCAAATTTTCCACTAAAAGCCACAATTACTGGAATTTAGCTTAGGTGTGCCCCTTCATAATTAGGACCAATTGAGTTGTCCACCCTTATAATGGAGGCATGGTGACTCATGGTCACCAATAATGGACAAAAGACAAGAAGAAGGAGTCGTCCAAGGGGAAACCCGAGGGAAATCAAGTGAGAGAGGGAAAGCCACATCAAGAGCCATTAATGGCTTAGATTTGGCAAGATCACTTCATCATGCTTTTTTGGCCGTTGTTCATTAATGACATTAATGCTCAAGATTTCTCTAGATTAAGTTCATGATGGCAATTGACTTTAGGGACCATATCATTATGATTTTGCCTCTTCTTCAAGTGTGGATCACTACTTCAAGTGTGGATCACTATAAATGGAGAAGGCCCCCACTTAAATGGGAGCGTCACATGCCTACACACACTAACCTATAGGGGTGTCAATGGATCGGGTAAGGTCGGGCTTTCTTGATACTCGACCCGACCCGAAACCTACAGGGTCATGCTTGACCAGCCCAGACCCGCCCAGACCCACCCAAGACCTTGTTCACCGTACACCCCAAGGCCCGGGCCGAATCGGGTCGGGTCGGGTCGGGTCGGGCCGGGCTTCGGATTTTTTTTTCTCGCTTTCACGCATATAGTAACATCAAAAGGCAGAAGACAATTCTCATAAAGAAAAATTTCTACATAGAAAAATTTCGCTTTCGCAGCAGTCTCTCTCCGATTGTGAATCGCAATTCGCAATGCGATTCCCAGCACCAGAACACCCATTGACTCTTATACTACTGAACTCAGGAACAACATCATCATCCTCATGAAATCAATACAAAAGAAAGGCAACATCTTGGAATCCCAGAAGCAAAATCCCTGTTCATTATGTTTGCATCAAACCACAATTCCAACTCCATCTCAATTTATTAGGCACAAGTCAGGAACGAAAACTTCATCAAGCTCACAACCCAACAAAAACCTCACTCCTCAACACTAGCCAACGACAGCCAAGTTCAAACCCCAAAATGAAAAGAAAAAAATGGAAACTTGAAAGCATCTACAGGACTTTGAGCATATCCTCGGCACCACCGAAGGTGAATACCCCGCCTTCCTCCAGGTTGAGCACCTTCAGGACGCCATCCTTTGCGAGCAGTGCATACTGCTGCGACTACACCCCGAGCCCTACCGGCTGGTTGCTCAGGTCGAGCTCGCACCCGATCGCCCTAGTGAAGTCCTCGTTCCCATCCAACAGCAGCATGACGTCGTCGCCGATGCCCAGGTTCTCCTTCCACGCTCGCATCACGAAGGTGTCGTTCACGGAGATGCAGGCAATGTTGCCCACGCCCTTGGCCTTCAGCTCCCCGGCCTTCTCCACGAACCCCGGCAAGTGCTTCTGCGAACAGGTCAGGGTGAAGGCCCCTGGAATGGCGAAGAGGATCGACTTCTTCCCGGCGATGAAGGCGGAGACGGTGGTGGTCTGGAGCTCGCCGACGAGGTCGAAGTAGGAGAGGTTGGCGTCAGGGAGCCTGTCGCCCACGGAGATGGCGGTGCAGGTGGCGGCGGTGGAGAGGCGAAGGGGCTTGTAAGGGGACCGACGGCAGGGGACGGCGAAGGGGGAGGAGCGGCGGCGTAGCGACAGAGAGGGGAGAGAGAAGGGAAGAGAGACAGAAAGGGAGATGGGTCGGCCCAGAGTGTCAATGGGCCGACCCTAAAATAACCCAACCCTAATGAAACCTCAAATTTTAAGGCCATATTTGAATAAAATTAAGGCCCAACCTCAAAATATCCCAAATTGTAGGGTCGGACCAGGCCGGCGCGGGTTTGATTGACACCCCTACCAACTGACTATCCTTCTTCTCCTTGTTGTTCGACCATTAGGAAGTTTATGTCCGAGACCACGCCTTTCATGTGCTCAAGCCACACGCCACTTACTTTCCTTATTTCTCACGTGTTTTAGTTGTATTGTTTGTGTAAGTAGATTCCCTAATATCAGGAAAGGAAGTTGAGATTTGTTGTCACATGATTGCTTGGACCATATCTAAGTCATTTGGTTTATTATAGTTGGTTCTTTCCATGATTTGCTTATGTTTCGCGTTTAATGTTCTCTTGTTATTTCTTGGCATGAACTTAGCTATTGATTTGCCATTGATACCAGTGCGGTAAGAGCCGACTCATGTTAATGGCGATCGATTCATCCTCGCTTGGCATTAGTAAGTTTACTTATTGAGTTCCCCGACTTATTCTATGTTGTTTTTCTCTTTTCAGGACCGTAGGATGTCGTCTCCCCCAACCCGTTTTGGCAACCCCATAGAAATGTGAGCTGAGTTGCTCACCGTGATCGATGCCTGTGAAGGCCGCGCCTACCGTTGGATTATAATTTATGTTATGGTGGACGAGGGCCTTGAAGAATTAGTCCCCCACACATATGTGGCATGGTACTGCCTGTCTATCGAATACTGGATTGGACCCCTGTGTGGGTTCAGTGGCCCCTTCGACGGTATGGGCGGGCCGGCTCCGGGAAATGTCGCGGGTGGGGTGTGAGATGGCTAGGTGGACGGGTTTTAGTGAGGAGTAGCATGAGTAAATGGGAACACGAGGAGATAGAGTAGTAGAAATAGAATCACCCTAAGCCAAAATGTTGTTATTCATAGTCGGCTTTTGCTCGGAAATGCCTTTGGGATAGGCGTGTAAAAGATACGCGTAGTTTGCAAGGGATAAAAAAATGTCCTTGTTAAAATAAGCACAAATCATGTAAATATAACGTGTGATATTTGCTTATGATGTTTCGTGATGTCTCATTTAATATTGCTTCTGTTTGCACATTTAAAATGAACAGGATGTACTAATTCGTTTTCGCGAGTCACGAGCTCGAACGGGTCATGATCGGTTAACAAGCATCAATTTCGATTCCGAGTCGGGGCGTAACAGTGGGCTCAATTTTGGTATCAGAGCAAGTTTTCCCTCTAGTAGGTATAGTCCGAGGCAACTTGCAATTGGTCGATCCAACGAGGGCGAGGAGTGGCGCCGGGGCCGTACGACCTGATCATTGAGCGGCCTTTGATAGAGGTGGTGTCGGGGTCATGAATGCCTGATCATTGTGCGGCTTTTGAAATGAAGTAGTGTCGAGGCTATAATACCTTATCATTGAACGACTTCTGACAGAGGTAGCGTCGAGGTGAAAGGCTTGATCATTTAGCAGCCTTTGGGCAGAAGTGGCGCCGAGGTATAACCACCTAAACATTAAGTAGCTTCTAAATAGAAGTGGCATCGAGTGAAGGGCCTGATAATTGAGGGGCTCATAGCAGGCTTCTAAGACTACAAAATAACGAGAATAATCGAACTATGCATCGAATTATGGAAAACGATTCTGAAAGCCAAGCGAAAATAAAGACCTGGAGTGATAAGATGCGCTGAAGTTGGGATAGTTAACTAGGAAACACCCTACGCATGTGATTGTTCGACTGATTGTTAGTTGAATAGGCCTTGGTTGATAATATTTTGATCACTGACCTATTCTGTGTTGTAGAAAGACCTATTAGAATATCAACGGCAATATGAATACTTAGGACCTGGCCACGACCTCAAAAGGGAAGTCAAAGTAAGACCCCCAAATAGATGAAATTCTGCAGGCTCTTGCAACCGTTGGAGATTTGTTGGGACAACAAGTTCAGCAATGGCCCCAATGCTAAGAATGAAGGGGCAAACGAAAATGGGAATGGTGACAATATGATGCACGGGTTGGTCAAGCAATTCCTGAAATTGCGACCTCCGAAATTTATTGGGACAGAAGATCTTGAAGAAGCGGAATCCTAGATAAATGAGCTTCAAAAGATATTTGAATTGTTAAAAAGTTCTGAAGAAGAAAACGCGACATTGGCAACATACCAGTTACTGGGTTACGCCAATCATTGGTGGAAGGCGATGAAGGAAATTGTGTTTCTAGAAAATACTACTATAACTTGAAATGCCTTCATCAAAGCATTCAACAGAAAGTACTTTTTTCGAATGTGCTCGGGATAGAAAGGTGAAGGAATTTTTGCAACTCCGACAGGATAATATGACGGTGGACCAATACGAGGCGAAATTCTCTCAACTATCGAGGTACGCCCCTCAGCTTATTGAAGACCCAGTGGATAGGGCAAAGCGATTTCGTGATGGTTTAAAACCCGATATCCGGAGTCAACTGGTCGCTTTAAACTTGAGGGACTTTAATGAACTATATGAACGAGCCCAACTGATCGAGAAGGATTTGCTGGAGAGGGTGACTCTGGCAGGATCCTATCATTTTGCTTCTCGGGCGAATCAACGCTTGAGCAAGAGACCTTTGGCAAGAGGAAATCGTTCCTTCATTTCTAATAAGAAGCAAAATTTCCCAAAGGTGACTACCGATACTTGTTCTGTTTGTAGAAGATGACATGGTGATGCTCCATGCCCAATTTGCACGGGAGCATGCTTCGGATGTGGCCAACAAGGTCACATGGTAAGAGACTGTCCATAAAGACGTCAATGAATGCCTTCACAACAAAGGCAAACAACGGCATCAAATGGAGTTCAATCTCGTGATAACAATGGCAATCATCCCCCAACACAAGGACGATTATATGCACTTACTCAAGAAGATGTTGAGAACTCCGAAACAGTTATTAGAGGTATGGTTTTTCTCAACACCCGTGCTGCATATGCCTTATTTGATACTGGAGCTACTCATTCATTTGTATCTCAGCAATTTGTGCAATTGGCAAAATTTGAGATGAAACCGTTAAAAAATGCACTTAATGTTTTTACTCCAATGAAAGATGAGGTACAAACCACCCTAAGATGCCAAAGGTGTAAGATTATTATAGGTGGGTTTATAGGAAATTATAAATCTATCGGTATTGGCCATGTATGATTTTGATGTTATCATAGGAATGGACTGGCTCAGTAAACAGCGGGCCAATATAGATTGCTATAGTAAGGTAATGCAGTTTAATCCACCTGATTGTCCATGTTATACATTTGTGGGAAATGGAGAAGGACATTCTACTTCTCTAATTTCTGCATTAGAAGCAACTCGACTTTTGAAAAAGGGGTGTCAAGGGTACTTGCAACAATAGAAAATAAGTCAAAGGAAGAAGAGCCAAAGTTGGAAAATATACTGATGGTACAAGAATTTCTGGATGTTTTTCTAAAAGAATTACCAGGACTATCTCCGGAACAAGAAATAGAGCTTGCCATTGAAGTAGCCCCTGGAACGGAGCCTATTTCCAAAGCTCCTTACAGGATGGCTTTGATCGAGTTAAAGGAACTAAAAATGCAATTGCAAGAGTTACTTGACAAGGGATTTATCCGTCCAAGTCCATCTCCTTCAGGTGCACTAATATTGTTTGTGAAAAAGAAAGACGGATCACTACGACTCTGTATCGACTATCGACAGTTAAATAGGATTACTATAAAAAATAAGTACCCACTGCTGAGAATCGACGATTTATTTTATCAATTCCAAGGAGCATCGTGTTTTCCAAGATCGATTTGAGATAGGGATATCATCAGCTAAGGACTAAGTAAGAAGATATTCCGAAAACAACGTTCAGGACCTGATATGGTCATTATGAGTTCACTGTGATGCCGTTCGATTTGACGAATACTCCAACTGCTTTTATGGACCTAATGAATCGAGTATTCAAGCCATACTTGGATTGTTTCGTCATAGTCTTTATTGATGATATCTTGGTATACTCAAAGAACTCAACTGAACATGAACAATATCTAAGACTAGTGCTTCAAATGCTCAGGGAACATGCACTTTATGCAAAATTCAGTAAGTGTGAGTTCTAGCTATCTCGCGTGGTGTTTCTATGCCACGTCATCTCGGGCGAAGGAATATCAGTGGATCCATCCAAAATAGAAGCGGTAATCAACTAGCCGAGACCAACGACCGTAATAGAAGTTCAAAGTTTCTTAGGCTTGGTGGGATACTATAGAAGGTTCATGGAACGATTTTTTAGCATCGCTATTCCTCTAACGCGATTGCTAAAGAAAGAAACAAGGTTCGAATTGACCGACAAGTGTGAGCAGAGTTTTTAAGGATTGAAACAAAGACTAACTACTGCACCTGTCCTGACTATACCCAAGGGACCAAGAGGATTTGAGATATACAGCGATACCTCTCATAAAGGGCTAGGTTGTGTATTGATGCAGTATGGCAAGGTAGTGGCTTATGCCTCAAGACAATTGAGGCCATACAAATTGAATTATCTAACTCATGATTTGGAGTTTGCTGCGATCATGTTTGCCTTGAAAATTCGGCAGCACTACTTGTATGGAGAGAAATTTGTCATCTATACGGATCATCAGAGCTTAAAATATTTATTCTCCCAGAAATAGCTGAATATGAGGTAAAGATGTTGGATGGAACTTTTTAAGGATTACGACTGCAAAATATTGTACCATCCTGGTAAAGCAAACAAGGTTGCCGACCCTCTTAGTCAAAATCAGTCATCGCTCATTTAATGGTTAAGGAATGAGCCTTGCTTGAAAACACTCGGACATGGATTTCAAACTTGAAGTTGAACGACATTAAAGTCTATTAGCTACTCTTAGAATTGAAGCAAAAATCATATTAAAAGTTAAGGCATTGCAACAGAAAAACTTGGAGATTCAAAAATTCATAAACAATTATTAGAAAAGAAGAAATCCAACTTCTATATAACCGAAGATGGAATATTAAAGTTCAATGGACGTCTATGTGTGCCTAACGATGAGAAACTTAAAAAAGAAATTCTTATGGAAGCCCACAAGAGTAATTACAGTATTCACCCAAGCAGCACCAAAATGTACTAGAATTTGCGACAACATTTCCGGTGGAATGGCATGAAGACGGACATATCCAAACACGTTGTTAAATGCTTAATGTGTCAGCAAATCAAGGCTCAACATTGCAAGCCTAGAGGATTATTGTAACCGTTGAAAATTCCTGAATGGAAGCGGGAATATATTACTACGGACTTCGTAATGGGATTATCGAGAAGTCAATGAAGAAATGACTCAATATGGGTGATTGTTGATCGACTGACAAAATCAGCCCATTTTCTTCCGATAAGAAAGAAATTTTTGTTAGAAGATTATGCCAAGCTATATGTTCGTCAAATTATGTGACTACATGGAGTTCCAGTCACGATTACATCTGATCGAGATCCTAAATTTACAGCTACTTTCTAGCGAAGTTTTCAAACCGCTATGAGAACCAAGTTATAATACAACACTGCTTATCATCCGCAGACCGGTGGCCAAACAAAAAGGACCAACCAAACTCTCGAAGACATGTTGAGAGCATGTGTCATTGATTTCAAAGGGAGTCAGGATGAATATTTACATCTCATAGAATTCGCATACAACAACAGTTACCAGCAAAAGCATCAGAATGGCACCATTCGAGCCACTGTATGGTTGAGCTTGTAGAGCTCTAGTCTGTTAGGACGAGATCGGGGAAAATAAGGTCATGGGTCCAGAGCTAGTCTAACTCACAGTAGAAATGGTACAGATACTTAGGAATAAGCTTCGAACTGCCTAAAGCCGACAGAAGAGTTATGCTGACAAACGTAGGAAACCTCTAGAATTTCAAGTAGGCGACCACGTGTTTCTTAAAGTGTCACCCATGAAGGGTGTGTCGCGTTTTGGGGAGAAAGGTAAACTCAGTCCAAGTATGTAGGACCTTTTGAAATTCTAGAAATAATTGAGAATTTGGCTTATCGGTTGCCATCACCATCAAAACTTGCCCAGGTGCATGACGTGTTTCATGTATCTATGTTGAGAAAGTATGAGCTCGATCCGGCACACATGCTGAATTTCGATGAAGTCGAATTGGACAGTATAGTGTCCTATTTTGAGGAGTCGGTGCGGATCATAGATCGTAAAGAGAAAATGTTGAGAAATAAGACCGTTCCTGTAATAAAAGTCTTATGGCGTCATCATAACATAGAAGAAGCCACTTGGGAAGATGAAGAAAACATGAAGCGTCAGTACCCGCATTTATTTGAGGAGTCAGGTACGCATTTAAATTTCGAGAACGAAATTTTATTAATTGGGGAAAATTGTGATATCCACGGATTTGGACTTCGTTTGCCAAAGGTAAATAGTGATAGATTGGACAAGTGGTCCAAGCAAAGGGTCGTAATGGAATGGATAATATGGTCAAAACGAGTGTATTGAAGGTTGGTTATGGTTCGATCAAAAGATTGTTCACGAATTGGCTTAGGGATCGACAGTGGAATGACTTTTTGATCACGCAAGACGATTAAAGTGATATGACTGTGAAGTGACTCTTCGATCATAAGGGCCGTTAGTGAGAAAATTCGAAATAGCTATGGATTAATTCTGTGTTGGCATATGTTGATCGTGGGTGATACCGCACGGCCATGTATCAATCACGGATGACCATGAATTGATTCTGGGGTACTGAGTTTCAAGAAGTTACATGACAATCGAGGGTTGACCATCGGTCGTTAACACTTGAATGTGGACCGATAGTGAATTGGCCACGAATCGTAGCGCCAAGTCGGGTAGGCCATGGACGAGCCATGTGCCAGGCCACGAGCCTAATGGCTTGACCGCAAACTAGGCTATGTGCCAGTCGTGCCGGCCAGGCCTCGTGCCCGGACATGACCGGCCATTGTGTCCGTCAGCTAGACCACGGAGCAGCTATGCTCTCGAACTTATGCCAATCATTGTGCTTGATCCTTGTGCTAGTCATTATGCCTGAATCTTGTGCCAGG
The DNA here is from genome assembly GCA_031216185.1 of Syzygium aqueum. Lineage (NCBI taxonomy): Eukaryota > Viridiplantae > Streptophyta > Magnoliopsida > Myrtales > Myrtaceae > Syzygium > Syzygium aqueum. Next base: position 4,471,838 of record CM062238.1, on the reverse strand, counting down.
CAATGTGCCCGTCAGATCCAGCTCCGACCTAATTCCATGCCTAAGAGACTTGGCCATGAGCCATGCATGGTACCTATTTGTGTGCCAATGTATGTGTTTAGTCCATAGACCGGCCCCTTGCTAGTGTCAATCGACGTTGTGCTCGGCGCGCCACTTGTACAGCTCGGCACCCCGCCCATGCGCTCCGCCACGCGCCCGGCCGTGTGCCCCTGCAGCCCAGTAGCGTGCTCGGCCCGGCACAATCGCACAGGCCATGCGTTTAGGCAATCCGATTGGCCCAAACTTGCATAGTTGGACTTGGACTTTTATTTGGTTGTGTTTGGTTACATTTGGAGGTTTTCCTACACTGAACCTTAGATTGAACGGGTATAATAAGTGTGTTTTGTCGCGAAAAACCTTCGGAAAATAAATGGAGTAATTATGATACGGGGTTACAAGTTAGACATCGATTAGTCAATATCGTATAAGCAGATTGATCCGAGCTATTTGTGAGCAAAACCAGCATATGTAGAGGACTAGAAGAAGGCCTCACACTTCAGAAATAGAGGGAACTAAGAGACAAAAATTTGACCAAGTCAAATTTTCCATTAAAAGCCACCTTTATTGAAACTTAGCTTAGGTGTCTGCCTTCATAATTGGGACCGACTGAGTTGTCCTCCCCCATAATGGAGGCATGGTGACTCATGGTTACCAATAATGGACAAGAGACAAGAAGAAGGAGTCGGCCAGGGGGGAGCCGAGAGAAATCAAGTGAGAAAGGGAAAGCCATATTAAGAGCCCTTAATGGCTTAAATTTGGCAAGATTACTTCATCATGCTCTTTTGGCCATTGTTCATTAATGTCATTAATGCTCAAGATTTCTTTAGATCAAGTTTATGATGACGCTTGACTTTAGGGACTATATCATTGTGACTTTGCCTCTTCTTCAAGCATGGATCACTATAAATGGAGAAAGCCTCCACTTGAATGGGAGCCCCACACGCCCATACACACCAATCGACCATCCTTCTTCTCCTTATTATTCGGCCATTAGGAAGTTCACGTCCGAGACCTCGCCTTTCACATGCTCAAGCCACACGCCACTTACTTTCCTTATTTCTTACGTGTTCTAGTTGTATCGTTTGTGTAGGTAGATTCCTTACTATCGGAAAAGGAATTTGAGATGTGTTGTGACGTGGTTGTTTGGACCGTATCTCGGTCATTTGGTTGATCATAGTTGGTTATTTCTATGGTTTGCTTATGTTTCGCGTTTGATGTTCTCTTATTATTTCTTGGCATAAACTTTGCTATTGATTTGCCATCGATATTGGTGAGGTAAGAGCCGACTCATGTTAACTGCGATCCATTCATCCTCGCTTAACATTAACGAGTTCACTTATTGAGTCACTCGACTCATTCTCCGTTGTTTTTCTCTTTTCAAGACCTTAGGATGTCGTCTCCCTCAACTCGTTTTGGCAACCCCATAGAGATGCGAGTTGAGTTGCTCACTGTGATCGATGCTCATGAAGACTGCGCCTACCGTTGGATTACATCGTATGTTATGGTGGACGAAGGCCTTGAGGAATTGGTCCCCCACACGTATGTGGCATGGTACCACCTGTCTAACGGAGACTGGATTAGACCCCTGCACGGGTTCAGCGGCCCCTTTGACCATATGGGCGTGCCGGCTCCGAGGCATGCTGCGGGTGGGGTGTGAGATGGCCAGGTGGACGGGTTATGGGGAGGAGTAGCACGAGTAAATGGGAATACGAGGAGACGGAGTAGCAGGAGTAGTAGAAGTAAAATCACCCCAAGTCGATATTTTGTTATTCATAGTCGACTTTTGTTTGGAAATGCTTTTGGAATAGGCATGTAAAATATATACGTGGTTTGCAAGGGATCAAAAAATAGCCTTATTAAAATAAGCACGAATCATATAAATATAACCTGTGATGTTTACTTATGATGTTTTGTGATGTCTCGTTTAATATTGCTTTCATTTGCGCATTTAAAATGGACGGAACGTACTAATTCCTTTCCGCGAGTCATGAGCTCGAACGGGTTGTGATCGGTCAACAAGCATCAATTTTGATTCCAAGTCGGGGCGTGACACACGTGGCCTAGAGATTTAGGTGGTGTGGGGACGTTCAATTTGAGGTGTGGGGTTCAATTCCCATGCCCTGCAAAGAGGCAGAGCAAATGTCTAAGAGTAAGAGAGATAGAGAAATGAGAGCTAGAGTGGGATAGATCATAAAAAAAAAAAACTGAGTTGAGTTCTTCCTGGGCCGCCAAATCTAAGATAATATCATTATTGCTCAGAAAATCATTTATTCAATGCATAAAATGAAAGAGAAGAAAGGCTACATGCTAGCCAAGATAAATTTGGAGAAGGCGTATTATAGGTTGGGAGGGGAATTCATTCGTGAAACCATTCACAAGGCTGGATTTCTTGGTTCATTGGTAGATCTCATCATGCGATGTATTGCAATTAACATTATGCAGCTTCCTTGGAATGGGGAACTAATGGACGTGTTCCGGCCTTTAATGGCTGTGAGACAAGAAGATCCGCTTCGCCTCACATCTCTATCCTTTGTATAGAGCGGCTTTCTCACTTAATCGTGGATTTGCTTAAGATGGGTGACCGGAAGCCATTTCGAACTTATCGAGGAAGTACTATGATATCTCATTTGATGTTTGATGATGATCTCCTTTCATTTGTTGAAACCTTTGTTGATCATTATTAAGTAGTGCCTTGACTCTTTCTGCGATGCTTCGGGTCAAAAGATCGGTGCTACTAAATCTAAATTCTTTTGCTCTAAGAATGTACCTCGGTACACAGTGCTCCGTATTCGTACTGTTAGAGGTTTCTCTCTCACAAGTAATCTTGACAAATACTTAAGAGTGCAATTGCTTCATGAACGAGTTACTATAAGAACTTATCAGCCTACTGCCGATAAAGTGCACAAGAAAATTAAGTGGGTGGAAAGCTGAAAATCTATATGGTGAAGGAAAAACCACCTTGGTTCAATTTATTGCTCCGGCTTTGCCATTATATGTGATGCAAACAGTGAAGTTGCCTATTATAACATGTGAAGAAGTTGAGCGAAATTGTCGAAATTTTATTTAGGGTGACGTTCAAGATAAATAGAAGGGATAAGTTTTGCCAACCAAAGAATTGTGAAAGGTTAGAACTTTGCAATTTAGGTAAAATTAATAAAGCATTCCTTATGAAACTTGCTTGATCCTTAGTTTTGAAGCGAGAGTCATTGTGGGTGACTTTTATTCGAGACAAGTATAGCTGTTTTGAACTATTACTCGATTTCACTCCAACTCGAACGAATCATTCACTCTTGAAAACACTTAATGAAGTATAGTCTGACGTCCTAGATAGTATGAAATGGGTAATGGCTAATGGAGAACAATTAAATTCTATACTGTCAGGTGGGTTGATGAAGTTGGCCCCTTGTCCATTGGATTGTGCCCTCTGCAACAATTCTAGATCTAGACTGCTTTGTTCTTAACTTTGTTTGTAACAACTATCAGTCTCACAAGTCTAGCAGGAGCTCTACCTCAATCAATTTTGATGCGAATTCAGTTCATGCTCCCACCTTCAGACTGTGATGGTGATGATTTGCTTGGCCGGGGCAACAATAGTAGTGGTTCTTTCACCATCAAAGAAGCTTACGAATTGATTTCATCGAGATGTTAATTGCTTACTAATAAACTCTAGAGTTTAGTGTGGAAATTGAATGAGCCGCAAGGGATTAGAAGCTTCTGGTGGTTGGCTTTTCACTAGCTGTCTACTTACTAATTATGAAAGATTTCTACGTAAAATCACTGCGGATTTCTTTTACTCTTCTTATCCACAATCCTCTAAAACATTTTTACAAATGCTTAGGAATTGTAATTATGCAAGGCTAGCTGGTAAGAGATTTTGCTAGCAAGCTTAAGGTATAACAAATTTTATTACTCGTGATCTGCACGAGCTTGGGGTACTTTTTGGGTCTCAAAATGGCAATCTCTTTGGGCATTTACAAACTTATTGTAGAGGTGGACTCACAAGCAACCATTTACCTTCTTCAAAAATCAATGCCCTCTCTCAATTTTGGTGACATTCTTCTTTTTTAGATAGGAAAATTATTAGAGTATTTTTAACAGTCAAAATTGTACAAGTGCTGATTGATCAACAAATTGGGTACTTCAATCTTGTATGTAAATGACACTCTAACATTATATAGCCCACCGAAAGCTTTACTTATGTTGTTGATGGAAATTTAACTAATCAAATTTTATTAGGAGTAATACTTGGAATTTGCCCTCTTTTTTTGCCAACAAAAATTATTGTTTTGGGTCTTGTCAATGTGCTAAGTGAGTCGAGTTGTAAGGGCGCGAATAATAACCATTCTATTTCCCTGCTTTTCAATTTTTTTGTCCTCAGGAACAAATTTAGAACAGAAATCTATTCGGAAAAATAATTTCATTTTTTTCTAGGACAAATTTTGGCCTAGAAATAAATTTGAAAACAAAAATAAAAATAACAACTCTCTTTTATTGCTCACCCTTGCTGTCCACTCACCACCAGACATCGGCCGTTTGCCATCGCTTGCCATCGCCACCTTTCACCGGCCATCCGCCGCCGGTTGTTGACCATCTGCCCCCCCTCCCCCCTATCGTCGCCTGTCGTCCGTCAGCCACCGCCTCACCCCCCCACCATCGCTTGCCGCTACTTGCCGGCCGCCCCACCGTCGTTGCTCACCTGCCCTCCCACTACCTGCCACTGCCGCTCACTGATCGGCAGGAATAAAAATTTTGCGTCGTTATCAAACGAATTTCTATTTCTAAAACAAAATTTTGTGTCGTTATCAAACGTTACTTTTTGCTCGGAAACTCGTTCGGGAAAGAGAAATGCTGTCACTCATGCCCTAAGAGGCCCCCTTCGTGTGCTGTGAGTTAGTGTTGTGCAATTGCTGAATTTTCTCTTCCAAATTGGTGAAGAAATTTCATTGTAAATTATATCCTGAAGAAATAGTGTCTGAGACAAAGAGTAAATTTCTGCTGCTCTTCCCACGGAGTAGTTAAATTATTCTATTTCATTTTTCGTATATAATAAAATATGGGAAACTAAAATAATTATTTTTATTAAAAGTGCTTCGAATTTACCGTCAAATGGCTCGGAAAAGTTGAAATTTATTTTTTAATAGGCATAACAAAAATGTTAGTATAAAACTATTGACTTATAATTGAACAAGAACGCATAATATGAGAGGACAAGTGTTATAATTCTATTATATTACCCATATTTTGTTCACATAAAATTTCAACAAAAAGCGCCTTCATTTCTGTTTGTAGCGGAAAAAGAAAATAAAGGAAAGGAGAAAAGAAAATAACGTTCGGCTCCAGCGCAGCCTTATCCCTGTATCGGGTTTGACTATCCTGTTTTCCAAACAGTCCGTTGGTAAAGCCTCATCCGATAACGCTCGCCTCGCGTTTCCGGCCTCAAGGTTCAAACCAAGCCACAGCCCATTTCCGCCCTCAAGAAAATGAACGCCTGCACGACGAGCTTCTCCGCCGGGACGTTCCTTCGCCGGCGCCGACGCGGCGTCGCCGACCGCTCGAGCCGGAGCGCCACCTTCCTCCGGCCGCCGCCGGCGCCTAGAGCGCCGAGAACCGTCTGCATGGCGGTCCGTTGCTCTTCCGTGGCGCTTTGAAACTAGGCTCATCTTTTGCTTTTTCGATCGATGTTTTTGTGCTGATTTGTCGTCCGAGAGAGCTCCGTCGAGCTGATGCGGCGTTTGGTGTTTCCGTGATGGATGTGCAGGAGCCTTTCCTGATCAGGAAGCTGGAATCGGCCGAGAAGACTTGGAAAGACCTGTCGGTAAGGTTATTGCTATTACTCGTGATCGTTGCGAATCGGCGAGCGCTTGTTTGCGGGCGCAATCCGTGAATCTAGCTGTTTTCATCGTGTGTTTCCGGAGCGTTACGCGGTGCTGATGTTTGGTGAATGCGTGGACGTCGTGGTTGTAACTAGAGGCAAATTGCAGGTCAAGCTAGCTGATCCTGAAGTAGTCTCGAGCCCTGGCGAGTATCAAAGGCTGGCTCAGTCTGTGTCGGAGCTCGACGAGGTACTACTCGTATGATTTTGTCTACTCATACCGGGGCGAGAGTTGAATCCTCTATGTGGTCGTTTGCTTTTTTGCTGAATACAGTGTAATGGCCCTGCTTTGTAGGTTGTCGCGATGTATAGAAGATTTAAGGATTGTGAAAAAAATCTGGAAGACACGAAAGGTTGGCTTATCTGCATAATCTTTGGCAACCTCGAGCTTTTTGGTTAAATTTTCCGTTTTCCTTGTGTCTATGTATAGCTTTGGCAAAGGAGGAAGGTGATGGCGGAGAAATGGCCGAGATGATAGCTTTTGAAATTGATTCTTTGGAGAATGAGCTTAACGAGATTGAGGAGAAACTGAAGGTTAATACAGCCTGACCTTTTTGTATCCTTCATTAGAGTTATCATTTTTTGTTACTTCGTCATGGAGCAACGATCTCACGTGGCCCTTGTCCGTGCACCTGCAGGTATTGTTGCTTCCGAGCGATCCACTCGATTCAAAAAACATTATGCTTGAAGGTAAAATTATTTGTTCGATCCTTGTAGCTTGTTGCACATTTGTTTTTGGGATTTCTAAAAACATCAGATGTAAAAGCTCATAATGTCCATGAATTAATGTCATCACAGAGGAGAAATTGGGGATAATTCTTGAGGAATATATGAGTAACAACTGCAAGATCTGGTTGTTTAATCATACTTGGGGTAATTTTGCTTTGTAATTTCGCTCGTCATACGTGGTGAAGTCTGCTCCTGATTATTTGTACCGTAATTAGAGGGATTAGAGTGTGTATGTCAATTCAAGCTTCTGCTAAATTGACGCTTATAATAAGCACAAATTAAACACAAACTTAGTACTCTTACATTAACGGTTGATGTTTGGACTGAATCATCATCATATGTACCCTTGGGTGTTGTCTCTGCGACATCATTTACTTCAGTTAATGCTATTTATTTGATCATTTTCCATTTGACAAAGTCGGCTGGAAGAATTCTATTTCATCACAATAACTGCAATACTGATAACTAATTGCAGCACACTATCTTTTGCTGTCACTTCAACTCTGTTATTAATAGAAGTTGTTGTATAGCGCTTGAGACCTGTGATTAATGAATGTACATGGCCACGCCATGTTATTTGGATAGCAAACATTCATGGAGAGTTGTTGGTAGATTGTCCGTCAGATGTGAAGTGAAATAAAATCCTACATCAAATAAGTAAAATAAATGATTTATATCTAGTTAGCTGATAGCTCATTATGAGGTCTTGAACTTCAGTCACGTTCAGAATTTACTTTTGCTTACAGTTATAACTTACAATTTAGAATGGCATGCCATGTGTGGAAACTCTGAGATGCATCCCATTTTAGGTTTCATGGGTTTGCAAGGAAGTAATTCTGTAATTTAGAAAGGAAAACTGCCCCTCTTTTTACAGCAGAATGCCTATTTAAAAAGTCGCTGGCCCCAAGGTTGTATGTTTAGACTTTAAATAGATTTTACCTTCCTGTTGATGCACTGACTGTCAAAAACTTAACAAGAAGAAGCTAAAGCAGAAGTGATGACATGAGGTTTTTTGCCTGCAAACTCGTCCTAAGCTTATCAGCCAGAGCATGTCCTCTTTTATCTTTTAGTCTAGAGGAGAGCATTTGGGGAATTGGGTTTGCACGTAATATTTTTCCTAAAATTGTGTTTTGGCTGATAGATGCTCACTTGTTTAGATGGTAACTTCCTCTTTTTGATTTACTAAAACAATATCTCTACTTATTCTTTCATCAAGTGAGGGCTGGCACTGGTGGAGATGAAGCTGGGATTTGGGCTGGTGATCTTGTAGGTATATGTTTCCTTGTTCATTTGGAGTGCACTCTCTTTTATATGTTTTTACGTTCAAAACTCGATACTCGCTGAGCAGAATTCACTCTAAAGAGGTTAAATTGCTGGCATTAGATTCTTTATAGTACTCTGAAATGCTGTTAAGAAAGTACATTTGATATGCTTGTTTGTTTCTTTGTTTTTTTTTTTTTTGGGGGGGGGGAGGTCAAAATATTGTCAGAAAAAGAGTTGACTTTCATGCTGTCAAAATTATTGAGTATCTTTCGTATTGAGGGATGAACTTGAATGGAATATAATTATGTCCATTTATTGGCTCTATTCGCATCCATTTTTTGAAGTAAAGATTTTCTTACTGGTTATTTGAGTTTGTGTTGCTGCAAATCCTGAAACACACTTTTTTTTTTTTTGGGGGGGGGGGGGGGGAGGTCAAACTATTGTCAGAAAAATTGACTTTCATGCTGCTCAAAATTATTGAGTATCTTTCGTATTGGAGGGTGAACTTGAATGGACTTAATAGTCATATGCATTTATTGGCCCTATTTGCATCTATACGAAGTAAATATTTTCTTACTGGTATCCTGAAACACAATTTTATCTTTCTTTGTGCTCCTTTGCTAAGGTAAGCATGTATCAGAAGTATAGCGAGCAGAACTCATGGAAATATTACCTGGTCTCCTATTCCGAGGTATACATTCTTCACTACCCAAAGTTTGCAGTTGGCTCTGTGCTTTGTGGATATATAGGCAATATTTTCTTTCTTTACAGGCTGAAAAAGGAGGGTATAAAACCTATGTGATGGAGATTAGAGGTAATCGAGTGTATAGCAAATTGAAGTATGAGTCAGGTGTGCATCGTGTTCAACGTGTCCCTCAGACAGAAGCACAAGGACGTGTGCATACCTCAACTGCCACAGTAGCCATCATGCCAGAGGTAGGTTTTTGTGGACTTCAATACGTGATAGTATATGGTCAAATTTTTTGTTCACGTCGATATTCTTTGATAACCAGTGGCAAAAGTTATTTCCAGAAATACTCCTGTTATTTCAGTAGCTCCTTGATATGCCTAAAGTTCTTTTTTCTTTTTTTTTGGTAAGGTGCCTAAAGTTCTTTGTAAATGAGGGATGTAAAAAAAAAAGTCTGGTTAGGACTCTGTCTTATGGGCTGCATTTCTTCAATTACTTGCATGGTGACTATGAAAATACCAGCTTTCTCAGTACCGCAATATGTAAAAAGGCAGTTATGTTTTTCAGTAATGTGTTGTTCTAGGCTTAGTTGGGCACTTTGGACTTGATATATGCACGATAAGTTTGAACTTGCTTTCTATATGAGTATACTCTTCTCGTTTCTAAAGGGAGTGCAATTGACTAATCTTTATCATATTATGGATTAGGCTGATGAAGTTGACGTGGTTATTGACCCTAAGGATATTGAACTTACAACCGCAAGGTCCGGTGGTGCTGGAGGTACTTTTCAATAAACATCAAGATGAATAGTAATTTCTTTTATACTTTACCAAAAAAAATAGTAATTTCTTTTATTATGATTTCCTTGGTCAAAGTATTGGGCATTAAGGACAACAATTAGACGATCATTGCTCATATTTACGGAATAGTGATTACCCTCCCATGTGTAGCACCATTTAATCTTGTTTCAGAAAGTTGATTTTTCAGCTGATGGTACTTCTACTGGTACAGGTCAGAATGTGAATAAGGTTGAGACAGCTGTTGATCTTTTTCATAAGCCAACAGGAATTCGTATATTCTGTACTGAAGAGAGGACACAACTTCGAAACAAAAGTCGGGCTATGCAGCTTCTGCGAGCAAAATTGTATGTATTGTCTGCACAATCAGTTTACTACAAAAAGAGGGCAACTGACATTGTCAACACTTGTCCCTTTTTCTCGAACCGCTATAATCCTTCCTTTGTGGTGTATTTTTTTTTGGCTTATTGATAGAATCCAATTAGTTTCAATAGCTCTTTTTTGGCTGAAGTTGATATTCCCTTCATTGGCTCTATTTATCTAAAGGTTTCTGTCCTTGTTTTTCTTTCTTTCTCAATTCTTTGTGTTCCAAAATATAATTTTTGTGAACCCTGTGACAGATACGAGATGAAAGTAAGGGAGCAGCAAGAGAAGATAAGAAATCAGAGAAAATTACAGGTTTGGTAGATACGTCTCTGTCAGGCTGATGCGTAATCTGTCCTATTCTTTTGCAACTTCACTAAGAATGCGCTTCATGATTTCCATTATGAATTTTTAGTAAGCGTGATTTCTGTTACCCTTTAGTTGCCAATGGTAGATTCGTGGATGAGTGGCATTAAATTTCTTCTGGCATGGTTGGCATATGTTTAGAATGCCACAGTGGGTAGTTTTCATAATTGTCCTCTTTGCGTGCTGGATGAGTCGTTTTGTGATATTATTTATCATGTGCAGGTCGGCAGTGGGGCTCGGGCGGAAAAGATTAGGACGTACAACTACAAAGTATGTGGTCAACAGTTTTGTCTTTCCTCTGTTTTTTTAAGCAAGCTATGTATGAATGTGCCCTAATGCCCTTTTGGGGATATTTGAAGCACTAGATGTGTTTGGCCCTTTTTAATTCTTCAGAGCGCACATGAAATGAACTGTTTATACATTGGTCAACAAAACACTTGCTTGCCTGGGATAAAAAAAATATGGTTTCATCGTAAGAATTCTGCACGTTGGTTCAGCTGTTGAGATTCTATTAGTGGATAGCTTTATTGTATCAGGTTCTGGATATGTTTAAAAGGACAGTTGATGATATAAATCTTGTCTTGCTCCAAAATGGTAATTCTGATGCACTATATTTTGTCAGGATAACAGAGTCACAGACCATAGGTTAAAGATGAACTTTGAGCTGACATCTTTTCTCAATGGTGATATCGAGAGCGCAGTCCAGGTATATTCTTGCACAATCTGTCGTCAGTCACTACCCTCTCCCGTTTGCGGGCTTATGGATTCAATGGCAATACACGTCTTGTGAAATGTAGAAGTTACATTGGTCTACTTGTGTTGGTAAAATGCAAATCATGGGCAAATTTAAACTCAATGATTCTGTGGAATTACAGAACTAAAAGTTAAATATACATATAATAGGTGCCATAGCAAGCGATTTAGGAATTTAGTCATGAAAATTTGTATCTCAAGAGGAGGGAACTACCAAGTCCTAGCCTTTTGCTGGAAATTTTAGTATCCCACAATTGTCAGAAGTCCTGTGACATTGAAATCTCTTAAGAAGGCTAAAAGTGAATTTGACCAGGATTGACATGATTCTTATTGCGATCTCACATTTTTCTGGACCTGCTGCTAGAAATTGAGTTCCTCGCCACAAAACTCTCTTGCAGGCTTGCGGTGCGATGGAGCAGAAGGAACTACTTGAAGAGCTAGCGGAGTCTGTCACCGCTACTGCAACAGTGGGCTGAGTTCTGGTGCCCTGTGGCCATAGTTTTGGGTTGTTGGACTAGTAATCAAACTGGAGGGGGGCTCCTTAACAGAAAATTGGTGTTGAACTTATGCAGAAGATGCGCTCCTGCTCTGCCATTACATGCCCCCGGTAACATTTACTTTCTCGGCCGATGGGATTTGTGCACATGGAGTTTTACTTATCTGTTAAGAGAATAGGGTCCATTTGTTGAGGCGGACAGTCCGAGCCACCCTCTTATTCTGTGTAAACTTAACCTTCCATTCAATGAGAAGAGTAGCTCTTTCATGCTTTGTTCTTCTGCTGCTAATTCGAAGTCTACCGAAGCCTTTTGATATTCTCATATGCAAAGATAGCCAAGTTTAACTTCTGGAAGCCCATAATGTTATGAATGTTCAGTGATGAGACATCCCAGGATTAGTGCAAAATTGAAGTCGCATGGAAGTGAAAGAATCAAGAGCTCAGATAGTCCCTGGGTACCAGTCTTGCGACAAGCGGAGTCAGTGGCGTATTGAGAGGTCAGAAGTTTGGAAACCCTGACCGGAGGGAGATTGAAGCGTCGTCAACTGGTACGGTGGTGGGTCAGGAATTCCGTGTCGCTTATGGAGTGATTGACACTTTAGTGTAATGACCGAATCAGATAATCAGACATGTCGAATGTGGCCACAGCAGAGAAACTGGGTTCTTCAGAATCAGGGGCAACACCAGATGGTCATGCTTCTCATCTTCCGTTTCTCGTTCAGGTTAGCTCATCAAAACTCTGTGGGTCCTGTTTTTAAGAGATCTGTCCACGACTACTTAGTACCAGGATCTTAGGACTAAAAAATCAGATTGAGGACATTCCCAGCTTTAGGTGGTGCACTTGCACTTCATCTGGGCCGCCAAGAAGCTGACCCGATAATAAGGGTGAGCACGGATCGGGTCGGTGGGGCCTCGAGAATTTTTTTAGCCAAGCTTAGTAGTGCGAAAATTGGCCGGCCTGGAGTAAACTAAACCGGTTGGTTCAGGCCTAAGCTTGTGATTTGTTTAATCTTACAAAAATAATGCAAAAATAATCGATTTGGTTATTATATTTCTAATCCAAATATATTTATATAAATTGATTAACATATCACTACTTTCAAATCTACAAGCTGCATTCGAATAAATGAATTTGGAGAACCTTAGGTCGTCGCTTCACTCTCACTCATTTTGTTTTTATTAGGTTCTTTTAAACTCATTTAGGACTTTTGTTAAAAGTGTTTAGCAAATAAGTAGTGTTCTTTATGGAGTGCGGGGATCCATCTTAAGAAGCCCCCGGTACGAGGGACATCAAACAAAAAGGGGCTAATACCCTAAAAATCCTTAAACTTTAACTTTTATTTTAATTTTACCTTTTGTCTTAAAAAAAACCTCAAATTTTAGGTCATATCTAAATTCTATAATAAACTTTTTTTTCCGTAAAAAACCCTAGATTTTTAGGTTTTGTCTCCGTTTTACCATAAATTTTTTTTCTAGTGAAAAACCCTTAACTTTAGGTCTTATCTTAATTTTACCCTAATATTTTTACAATTTCATAAAAAATCACAAATTTTTACTTGAGTAACAAAATGTCCCAGTCACAAATATGTCCCCATTAGCCCTATGTCCAAAATTTCTCCTTCACAACCGAGAGATGGAAAACTTCCAAGCACGAGCTATTCGAGCGTCCCGAGCGCAAATTCACTAAGGGCTATCTTGACAGAGGGTTAATGAAGAGGAGATTTGAGACTCAAGCAAAAATTAGCGAATTTTTTATGAGACAAAAAAATTAGAGTGAAATTGAAATTGGACCTAAATCTAGGATATTTTTATGAGACTATTAAAGTTTATGGTAGAATGGGTATTGGACCTAAAGTTGAGGGTTTTTTATGAGACGAAAAAAATTTATGATAAAATTGGGATCGAATATAAAGTTTGAGATTTTTAATGAGGCAAAAATAAAAGTTAATGATAGAATTGAGATATGACATAAAGTTGAAGGTTTTTTATGGGACAAAAAGTAAAATTGAGACTAGAACTAAAGTTGAAGATTTTTTAGGGTATTAGGCCAACAAAAGTAAAATCGAGATAAGAACTAAAGTTGGAGATTTTTTAGGGTATTAGAATAACAAAAGGGAGTATGTTAGTCAAAATAGAGGGGTTTCCTGGGGGCCTAATCCACGGTTATAGCCTTAAGCGTCTAAGGGTTGTCGATCCATAATGAATAAGTAAAAAGACAACGTGGGGCATTCAGCTTAGCTTATATGATGAAAAGTACCAAACCATCTTCGACGCGAGAGATGAAGTTAGACGACGAGCTTTTCTGCTCGAATTTTTTAAAATTCGTTTGGAAGGAACCCGGGGGGGGGGGCATTTTGGGCCCAAACAAAAAAAACGGGCCTAATATCCCGACTCTCTTGACCTGAAAAAATCAGTCCGGGAGGCGATTTCACTCATCCTTACCCGAGAAAGAGCATGCTCTAAATCTTGGAAGGCTTTTGGCTCCCATGGAACCTATGATCTATGGCCTCACCGACACAAGATCCATCGACATAGACATCGAGTACCATTCTCAATCCTAAGTAGGGAGCCATTTGTACCCACCAACCCAACGACAAATCCAATGTCCGAGAAGTAGTGCTCTCTCATTTCAATTGCATAATCCGAAATACATATCATGATACCAAAGTTTCGCATCAAAATATTTAAATATCAAATCATTCTAATAGCGAGAAAAATATCTTGAATTCAAATCTTCCCTACCTCTATTTATCTATTTGTTAATAAAAGCAGTCAACGCTCACGCAGCTTCAGAGTCAGACTGACACAACTTAGCCGTACATCGCTCCCCCGTCATCATCCTCGAGTCGCGGGCGGGGTAAAGGATCACTTCGCTCCTTCCCCCCCCCTCCCCAAAGCTCCGACGAAACATACGTTGTCTCCTCCATCCGCCGCTGCTCGGCTTCGCTCCCTCCGTGCCCGAGAAAAAATGGTGGAGCGGAGGAGGCCTCTGCTCCTTTCTCCCACCAAATCCCTCGTCGATTCCGTGCTCGCCTCCTCGTCCCGCCTCGAGGCGGCCGGGCTCCCGCCGGAGCTGAGGCTGCCCGCCGGAATCCTCCGGTTCGCGGGGGAGAGGGCCGGGGAGCCGGACCCGAGGCTGGCGAAGCTGGACGACGCGGCCGTGGTGGGGCTCCCGACGTCCGCTCTGAAGCGACTGTCCATCGCTTCTGGCTCGCTGGTAAGGTTTCGGGAATCTTCTTTCTTTCTTTTCTTCTCTTTTTCTCGCTCGGGAAGAAGGGCGAGCTCGAAGCATCGAGAATCTGCGTTTGAAGGTGTGGACTGTGGAGGCATGTCGGGGAAGATGGTGTGATCGAGTTTTGGAATTTGCTTTCCTTGGCAGTCGTTTTAGGCAACTGATGCGATCGAGTTGGACGGGAGACGCGATGGCTTCTTGAGCCGTCGATGATCATTAGCGTCTTTCTTCGATTCCTTGAACACACGAATTAGCAAGTGTGCATTAGCATAGATGTGTCGAACTGGCGGTGCAGGTGTATGTGAAGTACCCCGAAGCTACTTTAAGCTGTCGGCTCTTTGCAGTGGAAATTTGGTGATTGCCTTGATGAGCTCACAATAGTAGATGTATCCAGTTTACCATAAAACGGGATGGTTGTCATGGTTGTGGAATTGTGAAGCTATGTTTGGTGGTTGCTTGTGATTTCCTTTCGGCACAAAGGAATTTAAAGGGGAGAACGAATGAAAAGAGACTGTTGAATCAAATGGAGCATCTTCCTCACCAAAAGTGAGGTGCTTTCTGCCAGCAAAAAAATGTTGTTTTTACGTTTTTACCAACTTCTTCATCTGGAAGCATGTGAAGCTGTTCTGATCCCGGTCATTGACATAGTTATACTTCATTTTGTGGACTAGGTGCATATAAGGAATCTCGACACGAACTCTGCGAGAATGGCTCAAGTAGTTGTTCTCGATCCTCCATCCGCACTCGAGCACTCACATCAAGTTAAGCTTCCCTTTTCCCAGTGTGAGAAGGAATTGTTGATCTTCCCGTCGTGTAGCTTCCCTCCGACTAAGCCAGCTTTGCCAGACCGCGAAGTAGCCTACTTGTCTCCTTTCTTAGCATTTAACCTCGGTTTGCACCTATCATGCTTCAGAACTCTAGTTCACCACGGAGGAGACACTTTAACATCATTCTTCGGAGCTAAGGTTGATAATGGAATGTTGGAACAGGGTGGTGAAGTTCCGGTAATTGACTTGGAGCTGAAACCTCTGGGACAATTACCAAACTATGCGTCACACTTGCGGGTTTCTTTTGTGAAGATACCAGAATGTGGCACCATTGAATCTCTTAAAGGAAGTTCATCAGTTGAAGCTGAGGCTCGCCAAGAAATGATCGATCTTGCATTACAGAACTACTTTGAAATAGATAGACATCTAGCGATAGGTGATGTTTTCAGTATTAAGATTAAATGGAGTTGCAACTCATTTATTTGCATTCGCTGCAGCCAAAAGTTGCCAAATGATGATGTCATCTACTTCAAGGTAAATGCTCTCATTGTTCCCACGATTTGAATGTGCTATGTGAAAGAGATCTTAAAATTTAATGCGAAGGCTGGCTCCACTGACAGTTTGTGATCTTCAGGTGGTGGCTATGGAACCATCAGACCACCCTGTTCTTCGAGTCAACCGCACTAAAACTGCCCTTGTTCTTGGAGGGAATGTCCCATCTGGCATTCCTCCAGATTTACTTTGTGACCACCCAAAAACATTTGCACCCTTGCAAGGAGATACTGTGAAGATTTTGGCCTCCGTGCTCACACCATCTCTGTGTTCATCAGCGCTTGCTGTTAAATTTAGAGTGGCTGTGTTGTTGTCTGGTTTGACAGGTGAATGCAACCCAAAAATGATGCATAATTGGCAAGTGAATTTTTAAGTTAGATGTCCTTAACACTGCATTGTTTGTTGACATTTTATCTGTCTTTGAGTTTCTTGTTGCTTAGGTTTTTAGTTACTGATTTTGCAGGATGTGGGAAGAGAACAATAGTTAGGTTTGTTGCTCGCCGATTGGGTCTGCATGTAGTGGAGTTCAGCTGTAACAGTCTAATGTCTTCCTCTGAGAGAAAAACATCCATTGCCCTAGCTGAAGCATTTAATACTGCACAAAGGTACCGAAGTAATTTCTTGAGTTGTTTTTTTTTCCTTCATGTTGGTTCATAAATTGAATCATTCAATAACAATGAGTAAAGGGCGTGCTCTTCCTTCGACATTTGATTATTTCTGGGTTCTATTCACATTTTATGAGGAAAAAGGATCTTCTTTCCTCTCTGAGTCACTCTTGCTGCCTTTTGTAGATATTCACCATCAATACTTCTCCTCCGCCACTTTGATGCTTTTCGGAATTTGGGATCTAATGAAGGTTTACCAAATGATCAAAATGGCATCTCTTCCGAACTTGCATCAGTCATAAGGGAATTCACTACCCAAGATAATGAAGATGAGGATGTTTATGCCTCAGAAAACTTGAATGGTGATTTGGTACGAATAGAAAGTATTAAGCTCTTTCCCAGAAGAATAAAACTTATTTGCTTTGAATCTGTTAAATGTATCATATCCTTTTAGTGACCTTAGTCAAGGAACAATAAGTCTTCTTCTTCTTTAAAAACCTTCCCTTCATTAAGGATTTTGATGCGCTACAATTCAAAGAAGCAAAGAGGAAGGGGCAGTACAATTGTTGGGAATAAATATTAATGAAACTTTGCTGAATATGTTTTTTTTTTGGTAAAGAAAACTTTGCTGAATATGTTTTTATCAGATAAAATGACTTAAACAAAACTGTTCAAGACCATGATGAATACACAAGAATAGGAAAAAGAGACTAACAAGACAAACGCTAATCAACAACTTTTGCTTTACCTAAACAGCAGAATCATGAAAAATGCTCATGTAGGGAAGAAGTTTAGTCACTAAAATGCTCTCCCATAGTCCCTCCAAGGGTTTTCTAAGTATGCCTCAGTATATTCTGAATTCTTGTACTCACAAGTACATTTAAGCTCCAATAGATGGTGAAAATGTGTTAATTGTTTGCAATGATAATTAAATATGGATCTTGGGCTCAAGTGATTCTGTGGTTCTAACCCTGAAACTTGAAGTCCTTGTCAAGAGGAAGGTTTTCATTGCTTGATGATTTTAAATTTTGATTATGGATGTTCTTTTGGTATATCTCCAATGTTTGTGCCATGAATTGCTCAGAATTTCTTAATAACTGGCACGTCTACATTTTGTTCATGAAGCAGTCTGCAAACACTTGCGCAAATAAGGTATTATTAGTTGCAACTGCTGATAGCACTGACGGCCTACCTCCTACCATTAGACGTTGCTTCAGTCATGAGATAACTATGGGTCTTTTAACTGAGGAGCAAAGGGTTGAGATGCTTAGCCAGTCACTGAAGGGCATTTCTGATCTGCTACCCAATGTACGTAAATATATCCTAACTTCTGAGGCGATATGCTCTCTCTCTCTCTCTCTCTCTCTCTCTCTCTCTCTCTCTCTCTCTCTCTCTCTCTCTCTCTCTCTCTGAGTTAAATTGCACCTATAATGCCTTTAAAGTCAGGAAATAAGGCATCATCTATGGTGATGGTTGGAATTGTTAAGGTCACCTGGCACATGTTCTTATAATTATTATTTGTTCGGTTAGCTTTCCAATGCTGCGCTGAAAGGGTTTTTGGGTGCTGCAACACTAACTGGCCCCTTTTTATCTTAAATCTCTTTTTTCTAATTAAATATATGTTTCATAGCAAGCAAGGATTTTGAGAATTTAGGAAAGATGGGCCTATTTTCAATATATCTTTTTGCTTTACATTAGTATAGCTCATTCCATATGATTGTTGACTTTGACCATTCAGATTGCTTCTTGCAGAGTAGTCCAGAAGATTTTGTAAGAGATATAGTTGGACAGACATCTGGCTTTATTCCCAGGGACCTGAATGCTTTAATTGCCGATGCTGGCGCAAACATGATACCAGGGAGCATTTTGCATAAAAATGAAGTTGATTCTGGGGATATGCATAACAAATCTGCAGAAGACAAAACTGTGCCGGAAAATGATGTAAAAGAGGCTGTAGATCAGGTTCTCAGGAAAGATGATATGGTTAAAGCCTTGGAACGGTCAAAGAAGAGGAATGCAGTGGCTTTGGGCACTCCTAAGGTAAGTCGACTGAGCAACAATAACATCAATCATATCTTCTATTACTTGAAGATGCACCCTAACTCGAGCTTTTGTCACAGGTTCCTAATGTGAAGTGGGAAGATGTTGGAGGTCTTGAGGACGTAAAAAAATCAATTTTGGATACTGTTCAGGTGGGATCTTATTTTCTGATATCTGTCATCAGTACTAGTTGATAAATCTGGCCTATCCCTGTTCCTTTTAAAGGGCAATGCCTATACTTCCATATCATTGACTTCCATGACTACACTTACTGAATAGCATCCACAGACATACTTAGCAGGTTTATACATTGGTGTGGTTTATGCATCGGTTTTTTTTCACATTGGTGGGGTTTACACATATAGCAGGTTTTGTTTGACCACAACTTATCCTTGATCTAAACTGAGATGAAAGTAACAATGAAGAATGCATAAACAATGAAAATTTAGTTCTGGAAGTGGGCTTTCTGCAATATGCGCTGTGAGATATGAAATTGTTCTAGCCACTGAAGTTTTTGGCTGATCATGCATAACGCCACCCTCAAGATCAATATATACCTTGGTCGACTCTGATAAAAAGAACTCATCTTTGCCATATGTTCTCATCTTGTCCTCAGCATCTACTTTCATATTTGTCCTGTTTATCTGCTTAATATGCCATCTCTTGGACAATTTATTTTAGTTACACAAGAATAGCTGGTTTAAACATGACATTATGTTTATATCCAGGAATTTAACACCTTTTGCGGTTTGTATAAGAATTCAACTGAAGTGTCTAAGGAACTAGTTTTTTGTTGAAGATGTATATTCAAAGGCTTTATTTACAGTGATGTCAATGAGAAAGTTCAGGGGTGGGGTTGTATGCTGTGTAAGCAACAAATTGTGGTTTATATATGTGCCAATGAGAAAGTCAAGTTATCACTCTGACAGCTGGTCGCTTGTATTGTTTGATGCTAGTCATTTGCGTTATTTTTTGTTTTTTGGGTAGATTTTGCATATTGCTTGTACTCTTTTTATTCTCATTCTTGGGTGGAAGTTTCAATTAGCACAGAAGTTTGAAAGTAAACCTGTATGAAACAAATAAGGAAAAGTAAAACCAGTACAGATCCAATCAAAAGTTTATACTCACTGAGGTATTGTCAAAATGCAGTTGCCTTTACTCCACAAGGATTTGTTTTCTTCGGGATTGCGTAAGCGATCTGGTGTTCTTCTATATGGTCCTCCTGGAACCGGAAAAGTGAGTTCTGAAATCATTTCAGTTTGCCATCATTGTCCAGAAATCTGCTTTCATTTTGTTTATATAGGTTTTTGTTAATGGATGGACAAAGTATGCATGGTTATATGTTGATTTCTTTCCAAATTTCAGACCTTGTTAGCAAAGGCTGTGGCAACAGAGTGTTCCCTGAACTTCCTTAGTGTAAAAGGACCTGAGCTTATTAATATGTATATTGGAGAGTCAGAGAAAAATGTTCGAGATATTTTCCAGAAGGTGAAATGTTTGCTTGATTTTCAATATTTCTCTAAGATCTTTTTAAATGTTCAATTGAGGTTATTCTTGATAATTTTTCTTGCTCAAAAGTTAATATTGTGATGCTTCACATGTTATGCAGGCAAGATCTGCTCGTCCTTGTGTTATCTTCTTTGATGAACTTGATTCTCTGGCTCCAGCTCGTGGTGCTTCTGGAGATTCTGGTGGCGTAATGGATAGAGTTGTTTCTCAGGTGAAGAGAGAAACCTATTCATGTTAGCTTATAGTTATGTTCCACCCTGAGTTATTGAATTAACACGGGTATCTTCTTATTGTAGATGCTTGCGGAAATCGACGGATTAAATGATGACACGCAGGTTATTTACAGTGAAGATGCATATACTTTCTCCTCCAATTATCTTTCCCAATTTAACTTTCTCAAGGTTTCTGCTAGCTCAGCAGAGTACATTTACCCTTACATTCTTTTGGCGTGTTAGGATTTGTTTATAATTGGGGCTAGCAACAGACCAGATCTTATTGATCCAGCACTTCTAAGGCCAGGCCGATTTGACAAATTACTCTATGTTGGGGTCAACACTGATGCATCTTATCGTGAACGGTGAACTCTTATCTTTGCATTTGCCATTTGTGGAAATCACTTTCTGTTTACACTCGTTGTATAGTTCCCTGGGGATTTTACAGTTTCTGTACGACCTTTTCCAGGGTCCTGAAAGCACTCACAAGGAAGTTTAAATTGCATGAAGATGTATCTCTATACTCCATAGCAAAGAAATGTCCACCAAATTTTACTGGTGCAGACATGTATGCCCTGTGTGCAGATGCTTGGTTTCATGCTGCAAAGAGCAAGGTGTGTTGTGTCTTCCGTAACAATGATGTAAAGTTTTTAGCTAATTTAGTTACGTTTTATTTTTGACATTGGCTTCTTGGTGCATATTTATGCTTCTTATAATGGTTTGTGTGCAGGTTTTGAGTTCAGACGTAGATTCTTCTTCCAAGGACCTTGCAGCCGACTCTGTTATGGTTGGATATGAAGATTTTGTAGAGGTAATAACTCTTTGACCCTTTAATAATGAAAATATAGGAAAACATCAGGATTCTATCTGATCACTTTTTTTGTTTGTAGGGGTTTGTCTACAATAAAAAAATTCCACTGTTCTACGGGGCTTAATTCGGGGACTCACATAAAAAGCATAAGATGAAGGGGGTTTGCAGCCATAAAAAATAAAGTGCCTGATGCCCCTCAAATTTGGCTTGAAGAAGACAAAAATGGGGATTTAGTGATGAAAAATGAAATAGAAACTTTGATTGACCAACTCTTTAGGAATGATAACAGGAAGTCTCTTTCAAAGTAAACGATTTATTTGACTGCTCTGAAAGATTTTAATGGCTACAGGACTGAGCAGCTCAACTTAAGCTGGTATCCAGGAAAAAACAAACTTAAGCTGATATTGAACATGCAAAATGTTCAGAAACATATTCTGAGATTAAGGAGGAAAACATAAGCTGTTATGGTTTTCTATGATTTCACTGTGTAATGTTCGCTGACGTTGAATCTCGATACCTTGGCAAAAGAGAATGTAGCAGGCTCCTTTTCAGCTGCAAAAGGAGAAGAGGGTTTTCTCTGACAAAAGAGAAAGGGAGGACCTGGGGTTATGAATTCTAGGGTACTGCAACAACCTCTGAATGTGACATCAGTCAGAGAAATTTGGTGGCTCCATAAAATAACTCTGACACTGGGTGTCCAAGTAAATTTTCCCAACATAGGGTTATCCCTGCAATTATGTCCGAGACAGGAGGAGTGTTCTGTGTTCTACCCTCGGTCTTGAGATCTTTGGCCAACTGTACTCCAGGAGTAGTTGTCTTGTTTGCACCCATTTGATTATATCTGATGTAGCAAAGTTATCCATAATTTCATTAGGTAAAAAATCTACCTATCAATTAATCCTATATAAACTAAAGAAATCTGAACATGAATGACTTTAGCTTGGAAGCCGATAATTATGAAGGTATGGCATTCCCTTGTAAAAGTAAGACCAATGTTCAATGAATTGAAGTTTTCTTTTTTTGGGATCATGTCGAAAGAGAATAATTTGCCACTTCCACAGTAATGGCGATGCTACTCAAGACCCTGGTTTAAGTCCTTCCATTGAAAAATTTCCCTTTTATCATCATGATCTTGAGTATTTGGTAGGTTAATATTATGAAATTCACTAGTCATTGGCATGCATGGCTGGTGGTGCCTCTTCCTGAACATAAATTTCAAGTCATAACTATTTTTGCTTCTTATGTGGTGTTCAAATTCATTATCATGCAAGAGAGCAGCAAACGACAAGAATATGCTTTCCTGAAGTGTATATGCCTGAATTCGGTTCTACCTTGGCAGGTCTTGGGAGAACTCTCCCCTTCCCTCTCCATGGCCGAGCTTAAGAAGTACGAGTTGCTGAGGGATCAGTTTGAAGGTTCTTCAAAATAAGTTAAGGGAAACCATGATGTACAGTGGATTATCAGTTCATATTATGGGTGAGTGCTAAACTCATTCAAGAATCTTAACTATCTTGTTTTCGTATACCCATTCTACTGTTGGGCTTCTAGCTTTTGGGGTCTAGTTACTCTTCCTAATTGTTTACGCTTCCTCTCAATGTATGGACCACTGTTCTGCAGTGCTGCATTTCTTTTGAATCTTGAAAATTCTTCCTTATGTTGCTTGAAAGGATCTGTCCGGTGGTTTGAGTTTGTATTTAACCTGGTAGTAGGTGGTGTTTCTGGCCATATTCATCTGCTTCTCAAAAATTTGCTTTAGGCAGTTTAAATTGCATTTACCTTCTAAGTTTGCTTTTATTCGGTATGTAAGAACCATAATTTCACGTTTCGAGCATACTAGAGTGTCCTCCGTCATGAGCGAACCTCTAAACTACTTGTGTTGCGTTGCCTAGTTGTAGCATACCTTTTGTTGAGAGACTTTCTGATTGCTAGGATCTTGGTGGGATTGTGGAATGGGCTAGACCTTTGGGTCGCGGGTGTTGTAGAGCAATTATGGCTCAAAGCGAGCATTCCGTACCTGGTGTGTTATCCTTATAGTAACACCCAGAGGGAATTGCTGGCGCTAGTCGTCCCTTCCCACCTTTTTTCCAATAAAAATAGAGTGCCCTTCGTCTTTTACTATAATCCTGTGAGTTGTAAGTTTCCTTTTCTTATTGGCGATGCTTTCATGAGATGTCCATTTGATAAAAATTTACAGTATGCCACCTGAATCAAGTTACTGGAGAGCATTGTCCTTTCACCAAGCGTTAATATGTAGGATTGTTTGGTGGCCGTTATAATCTGCAATCTTTTGTAGGTGAATTAAGTTTTGAAGGCACGTAGAGCATGTGTAATGGCCTGATTAGAGGATGACCATTTGATCCAGTCGCTCCTGGATCAGCACGTATAATCCGGGAACGATTGCTCTAGATCTGACATCATGGGGTGGGGGCATCATTCAGATTCAATGTTCCCGGCAAGATCCGGTTCTCAATCACTAAGCCTGCACCATCCTCTTCCACTGGGAGCCAGCCGAAAGCAGACAGAGGATTCATGGATAAACAGCGGAACCGGAGGAGGCAACCGACGGTTAGCCGCCTTGGTCAGGTTCTAAAAGTACCGGTGGGGCATTTCTTAATCTCAGGAAACGTTGTTGATTCTGTTGCAGCACACAGTGACCAAGGCAACAGGCAAATAGTTTTCACCTCTTATATAAAGTTACCAATTCTCATTCATGGTATGAAAATTACTAACTTTTCCTGAAAATTACCAAATTTTATTTGTTCGTCTTACCGTCATCTTGGATTTATTAACTTTAAATAAAATTATCATCTCATTAACCGACTTTTCTCAAATTAAATTACTTCTTAATTTTAAGTGAATTTGTTTGCTTGAAAGTTACCAAAATTTCAAGTAAATCATTGGCCTTTGCTTGTCTAACTTACCAAAATTCTAAATTTTTCGTGTGATAAGTCGATCCAAAAGTTAATATAGCTGCAAATTACCAAATTTTATTTGTTTGTCTTACCGTCATCTTGGATTTATTAACTTTAAATAAAATTATCATCTCGTTCACCGACTTTTCTCAAATTAAATTGCTTCTTAATTTTAAGCTAATTTGTTTGCTTGAAAGTTACCAAATTTTCAAGTAAATCATTGGCTTTTGCTTGTCTAACTTACCAAAATTCTAAATTTTTCGTGTGATAGGTCGATCCAAAATTAAATTGCTATATGAACGTGCTAAATTTATCAAATCATCAAACATGTTGCGCCAATATAAAATAGTCATGTTTATATTGGGTGGATTTTAGGTTGGAGTGAAAATAAGAATCCATGACTACTAAATTTCCATGGGTACAATCCTTAATGTAATTTTACGATGATTCGCAATTAAATATTAGTTTTCATGCTCGCGTTATTTGCGTGCAATTGTGCGCGCAATGACTTTTGAGATGATTCTGTGAATTTTATCTGCTAGATTTATTTAGTGATATCATTTTAGCGTGAAGATGGAAAATTGTCGTATAAAAAAGTTTAGAATAAAAATTTATATAACGACGACAGTGTCCCCAAATCATGTTAATATTTATGAAAAACAAAACGATAGAGTGGTTATATATGCATGTGAAGACAGTGTGAGGGTTATTCAATGTATAAGTTTATATAGCAAAGGTAATTTCAAAAAGTAAAAAGTGAGATAAATGGTGCCGTCGACTTAAAGAGATCGATAGAAAGTAGATGCTTCTATAGATAAAATCAGTAAGACATTGTGAAATATAATATTCATTTTTACCATAGCATCATATATAGATAAAAGTAATAAAAAAACATTGTAAAGCCATCAAACTCCAAACTATATTCACCGCAATACATTTATGCTAAACTTACACCTGTGTGACACAATTACATTTATCTTAGTATTTTTTTATGACATAGAAAATCCTTATTGACAAACCAAAAAACATAGGCATAGAAAACCTCAAAATTGTATTCATGTGATACATTTATCTCAAAATTTTTTATAACATCAAATGTCTTAAACTTTGACTCGCGTAATACATTTTGTTTCCTTCCTCCTTTGTCTTTACAGCGCCCTTGCCGTCGCCAAACCAAGTAAGAAAACGAACGAGGAAGTTAAGGAAAAAGCAATAAAACTGAAAAATGAGGAACATATAACGAGCCGGCATATTTTTGCTAGGCGAGCGCCACATCAGCACCGTTTGCTTCCCGTCATTCACGTATGGAGCCACTTAAAATTTTCAACAGCGCTTGTTAATGAAATTTTAATAAAGGGTAAAATGTGTCACACGGATATAAATTCGAGGTGAACATGTCACACAGATATAAATTTGTAATTCACGGCGACCAAAAAAAAAAAAGGGTTTAGGAGGCATATAATTTGAGAACTTTTTTTTTTAATTGGTGACTTTCCTTTTTACCATAATAGCATCATCGCCCAGCGTTTTCACACGTTTTTCCCGGGGGACGATGACGCTTTTACATACCGCAAGCAAAACAGTTTTGGTAAGCCTCTCTCTCTCTCTCTCTCTCTCTCTCTCTCTCCCCAAACCCTAATTCGTACGGGCCATCGTCGTCCCCCAGAGCTCCACTGAATCGCGCCATCGAGCTCGTGCTCGTCCCTTCCGATTCCCCTCCCCCGGGGCGCTCGAACCGCTAATGCGCGAGCCGCGTCGATCGACGCCGCCGCCGCCGCCGCCGCCGCCGACGACCCGCGAGCCTTCCGCATCGGGCGCTTCTTCGCATGGAGGTCTTGAGGGGGGAGGACCCGCCGTCGGAACAGGAGGAGATCGGGGGCTCGCCGGAGTCGCTCCGGCGATCCCTGGAGTCCCAGAGCGCTCTCTTCCACGGCCAAATCGACCGGCTCCGGGGCATCGTCGTCGCCCAGTGCAGGCTCACCGGCGTGAACCCTCTCGCCCAGGAAATGGTGCGTCCTTGGGTCTTTGTTTAGTTAGCTTCTCGTGCGCCGTGCGGAGCGGAAGGGGGGCTGTTGGGTACCGGTAGTTTTTCCTGAGCATGCAAAGAGTGGGGGAAGCGAATTTTGGGTGCCGTGATTTTGTTCGGTGTGATGATTTTCCGGGGAGGGTTCGGGATTCTTTTGCTAGGACTTGATTTTGCTCGGAATTGCGGTATGGGGATTTCATTGAGGTCTCTGGAAGCGATGTTTGAGTTTGGGGAGAGGCTCTATCTGTTCAATGTGCTTGAAGATGGTTCATGAGTCATGCAGGAAGCTACCCTTTTACATGTGTAGTTTATCTTTTGACGACGAGATTGAATATCGGTTTCTGGTCGATGTTCCTCTTGCTTAATACAGTTTAACTGTCTATCGGAGTTTGGTGCATTGCCTATGAGATATGGAAGAACGGATGGGTTCAATATGTGGTCATTGCTGGCTATGCCTGCAAAAGAGTTTGCGTTTTTTTGTCTTGGGGCTCAAGTCAATTGCGATTTCATGATGTGTTTGAAACGATAATTGAATGGTGTAGTTTATGGTTGTGAAAGTTGTTCGGTTTTTCCAATGAATTTCTGTCGGTCAATTTTTGGAAGTTGCAGATGTACTGATTCTTCATATTTCACATAGTTGGCAGGTTTGTGCATCTCCTTGTTATGCTAAGTTTCGTCAGTTTAATGGATCTTTCCCAGAAACATATAAGATCAGTGTCTTTTTTTTTTTTCTTATTAAAGAGCAAGAAAGACCTATTCTTGTAAGTTTGGTTTAGTTGAGCTGCACTTCAGAAGATTAAATCTCTTACATTCTCCGTGCTTTAGATGGCTCTAAGTTGATTTTTGGTGGTTTTTCTTCCCCAAAATTAAATTTTGCTAACAGATTTCTCCTTATGATTTTCAGGCGGCTGGAGCATTGTCAATTAAAATTGGTAAGTCTATAGAATAACTAGCGCCCAATTGTTTTTAGTGAAGTCTCAAAGCTGATGGAGTTTATTTGGTGAATTGTGAAGCTAGTTGTGCTATTGTTGTTGTTATTGTGAGAGTTTTGTTGGAACATTTTTGCATAATCCTGCAAGAGTTCTACAATTTTCCTTTTGCCAAGGGCTATGTAAGCTCCAAAACAAAAAGGTTTGCTTTTCGTTTACTCTTCACCCTTTGCTGCTGGTCTGATCTTGACTGTGGATTACTAAATTTCAGGAAAAAGACCTAGAGATTTGCTAAATCCTAAGGCTGTGAAGTATATGCAATCGGTTTTTTCTATTAAAGATGCAATTAGCAAGAAGGAATCTCGGGAAATCAGTGCTCTTTTTGGAGTCACGGTCACTCAGGTTGTTTCTCCGTTCAGTTCTTCTGGCTCTTCAATTGCTTTTTTTTTTAAAATTAATTGAACCCTCACTGTACGCCTGAAGTTTGGACCCTTCAAGTAGTTCACGATTTCTGTGCATTAACACAGATTATGTAATCTTCTCACGCTTATTGGAAATGAAGCATGTGACTTGTATTGACAATCTATTGAGATGGATAAGTAAAATAGTTTGCCCTTGTCTTTAATTACTGATATTAGGATATATCCCCTTACCTCTTTGCATTTTATGTACTTGAAGGTTCGCGATTTTTTTAATAGTCAACGGTCACGAGTGAGAAAGTTTGTACGACTCTCAAGGGAGAAAGCCATTAGATTGAAAGCTCCGAAAGATTCTAATGCTGTTCTTCCAGTAAATTCTGAATCATCAACGGCTACACCTGTTGATCCACTTCCATTAAACTCTATTGCACCTGATGTTGGAGATGCCTCACCTTGCCCTGTGCAAAATGATCTCTTGCCTGGCATAGACGAGGCTGATAAAGAGTTTCTTCAAAATATCTTCACATTTATGGGGAAAGAAGAAACATTCTCTGGGCAGGTCAAGTTGATGGAGTGGATTCTGCGGATAGAGAATTCTTCAGTACTGTCTTGGTACATTTTTGGCCTATTCTTTTTATGTCTGTATTTCTAGAAATTTTCCCATTTGTTTTAACTTCTTTTCATGCTTCTAGGTTTATGACTAAAGGTGGTGTAATGATATTGGCAACATGGTTGAGCCAAGCAGCCTCTGAAGAGCAAACCAGTGTGCTTTCTATCATCCTTGAGGTAGAAAATGATCGAAGTCGTAAAACAAATTGCACCAAGCATTGCAAGTTGCTAAAGATTATTTTGTACCACTTGCAGGTTCTCTCTCATTTGCCCCTACATAAAGCTCTTCCTAGTCAATTGTCTGCCGTTCTCCAAACTGTTAACAGACTGCGGTTTTATAGGACATCAGGTGTGCGTTTACTTACGAAAGTGTCTCATAATTTTCACTTTGTGCATTCTCTATTGTTGTCTCTCTTATTTTCGTTCCTCATTTCATCATACCTGTTCCTGTGATGGTTTACTGTTGTACGATTGGTTGGCTACTCAAATAAAGTGCCATTGTGTCCATTCATTTCATGCGATTAATTCGGGTGGAGATGCTCACTTTTCTCAGGGAGTGAACAAGCACAAACCCTTTTTTTTTGGGGGTGGGGGGTGGGGGAGGGAACTGCTGTTTGACTATTTAAAGAGGAACTGGTTACGAATTAATAACCAGACCAAAATCATTTGTAAATTTTTTGTGAGCTTGATTGTCTAGTCCTTTCTCTCTCGTATCTATTTTGCATGAGTCGAGGGTCAAGTAATTTTCACTTTTTATGGTAAGATAGTGAGAAGTACTTGTTAAGCGAAATTTTTATGCATTCGTGTATCATGTGTCTCTTCATGTTGAAGTTGTAACTCATTTATCTGATTTGGAGATCAGATGTATCAAACAGGGCAAAGGCTTTGCTATCAAAGTGGAGCAAAATGTTTGCACGAACCCAGGTTAATAAGAAGCCCAATGGCGTGAGATCTTGTACCGCTATGCAGAGAGAAATGATGGTGAAGCAGAGGCAAGTTCATGGTCACATCCACTTTTGTAATTATGGAGATAGAAACTCACTATTTATAAACCTTGTTTTTGGCAGTTTTGGTGAAATCATGGGTGATGAAGCATGGCATTCAGATAACACTTTATCTGTAAGTACCTCTTTAAAATATGATTTAAGTTTGCTAAAAGTTGTATATCGAGGATAGTAACTATTTAAGTGTTGACAGGAAGAGATTCTTGCTTCATGCGAAAATTTGGAGGTTACCAGGTATGGGCGACTTGTGATCAAGTTTTGATAGTTCTTTCGTGTCTTGAAAGTGTTTTGAGCGACATTTCTTGCACCAGGGGGTTGGAATCTTCAAAAGCACTGAAACTTTTGCCTGCTCCAGCGGATGATTCAAGCAGGAAACACATCCTTGGTGTAACTTCAGCTCGTATCCTTGTGGAATTTTTTTTTTTCTAAGTTCTATTGACTTGAGGATGAGAAAAGAACTTTTGCAATTTACTTGTCGAAGTGGATGATAGAAGTTCACTAGTTGGCGATGGCATAGCGGTGTGGTATTCTTTGCTGATGGGGGAAGATAAATATCTCTAATACATGTTTCCATATTCCCTAGGCCATTGCTCAGCCAAGGGATGGATGCTCAGTCTCCATTACCATTGTTATCCATCTTTGTTTTTCTCCTAAAGCCAGAATTCCACTGCTCAGATTAGGGAACTGTGTTCTCAGTTCAGTGGACTGAAAATTCCATTGGGCATAACTTTTGGGAAAAGTGATCCTGCTGTGGGTCAGATATTTCACTTTTGGATTTTGGAGTTGTTAATTGTTAATATTAGTGTTTGTAAACTGAAAAAAAATGTTCTTACTAAACTTGTACTAAGCAGTTTCTTTTGACGGTGCCAGAAGTAACACAATGCCGTCATATTGGCCAAGACTGATGGGACTATAATTGTCTTGGATGATAATTGAATATAGATTTTTTTAGTGGTTGAGTGGATTCTCTGTGGGCGCTTCGACCATATTTCTTGTACTTAAAATATATCTTTGTAAAAGTATTGTCATATTCTGGCCTGACTATGATTTTCATGGGTCCAATTTAATTTTATCAATTTGACAGTTAGGGCGGAAAATGAATAAGAGGATATCTCAAGATGTCTGAGAGTTGAATTTGCTTCTACCATTGTTTGCTCGAATTAATGTATCATATGCACTGTAGTTGCTGCCTTAGCCCATATCAGAAAATAGAGAGCGCAGGAAAGTGCAGATGGTGGAACAGCCTGGCCAGAAAATGGCTGGCAGAAGCCCACAGACTTCCAAAGTGGTTTCTGTTAGCCGTAGTCGTCCAATGTCTGTTGATGACATTCAGAAGGCAAAAATGCGGGCACTGCACATGCAGAACAAATATGGAAAGAGTGGGTCCTCTTGTAATGAGAGTAATGAAATAAAAACTGAAAGTTCTGTCAAAGCTTCGATTACTAAGACAGTCAATGTGCCTCCAGCAGCTACAGTACATGTTCAGTCTGAAGGTGTTGAACAAAATAATGTGATGCCCTCTGAAGCTCCTCGTAAGCTTGATATGTCTTTTCCAAAGACCAATTTGGATTCAAGGGATACTGTATTGGAGGACTGTAAGAGGGTTCGGATCCCCTGGAAGAGACCAGCAGGTAATCTTGTTGTTCGAGAGCCTTTCTTGGTTTTTCTGACTTGCTGCAATAGTATGTTGAGGACCATAAATATAGTCTGGGAATTGTGAAACGTTGATTAACCGAGAGGATGCTGCAGGTCTGGTTTGGGTTTTACTTACAAACAGTGATTTGCTAGCTAGCCTGCAACTGACGATGTTATCATTTTCAGTATTTTCCTTTAACCATAGAGACAGAACAGGAGTAATCTATGTGATGTGATTTGTCTCTTTTACAAGACATGAGAAGTGGTCAGTCAATCGTATTCACTTTTTCTTGTCATTTAGTTGAGTTTTTTTTTTGGTCGAAATTTAGTGGAGTAATATGGAGAAAGAACGTTGCGAAATTATCTTTTTGATGTTTAGAACTAATCACTTGGGATGGCACTTCTAGGATCCTCCGTTTTGAAAAAATTTGGTGGATCAAGGTAATGTTGTGCACTACGGTTTGAGATCTATGCTTGTTTAGTACTCTTAATATCTCGAGTTAAAATGTATCCCAAAGCTTGCAAGTGAACAGGTGCTAACATAACCAAGAGTTTGCTAAGTTTCATGTAGGGTGACTCTGTGAAGTGATAACGCCTGGACATCCTAATAAGTTTTTCCTGCATATCTGCTTGACACATTGGAGAACGTTGTCTTGTCTAATAAATGCACCTGTAATTACCAATGTAACTCAGTTTGGCTCCTTCACTTCCACTCATTTGCTGGACCATTTGACTCAAAAATTAGAATTTCCAATTGATTCTTACCAGTAGATGGAATGGGCTCTGTTGTCTGCTGACTATGTGTCGTTGACCCTGTATCGCTTCAAGAATGGCTTGTGGAAGTGAAATTTATGCTGTTGTTGCGTAAATTTGATAATAGCATGGATTAAGATAATTATGCTAATTGAAGCTGAAATCTCTGTTTGGCGCAATTGTGCGTGAGCAATGTGGAATGAAACAATTCTGGTGAGCAAAATGGAATGAAACAACTCTGATTCTTTTCAACGATTAACTTTTTGCGCCAGAACGTGATATTAACATCCGGATCCCCTGGACAGTCCTTTTTTCCCTCGCTATGCAATGACTTTCTCAGAGGTTCCTGATTGCAATTAATCTGAGAGTGTTGCCTGATGAGACGGTGGTGCTTCAACATCTGACTTGCAAATATAAATAGAGATCACTTTTCGATCACAAAGATGTACAATTCCACTTGGTTGAACATTACAGTGGTATGTTCAACAGGAGATATGCAAATTTATTACCATAAAAAAGAACCAAATGCAGAGGATGACTGCACTGAGCAAGCACGTTGATGTGAGATTTGATTGGTTTGAGATATATGTGAAGTAATGGGCAATTGCACTCCCAATGCATTCACGACGTGATAGGGTAGTAGATGATGTGGGTATATTTCTCTTTTTTTTATCAGGTAACGGGAGATTTAATGACCATCCTCTCGACATAACAAGTCACTTTCCTTTTATTGTCCTTAGTTTCTTCGGGCAAATACTTGATGGTTTGAGATATATGTGAGGTAATGGGCAATTGCAATACCATAATTGTTGATCATGTTTTCGCTCATTGTCCTGGGAGATGAGCTGAGTAAGTTGATTTGATGGTTCTGGGGTTTTGCAACTTTGACAGAGTGCAGGAAAGCAGCATAGCCGACGGCTTACTTTCAAGATCTGTCATTGTGAAAATAAGACTACACAACATTTTGGGCCGTTAGTTAGATATATTGTTATCTATTTTTAACTATAAAATTGTATCCCTTTAACCCATGCGCTGGTTTATTATGCAGAAGTAAAACTGAACGATCAGTGGAGGGTGGGTGGAGGTGAGGATAGCAAAGAAGTTGAATTCCAGAAAAACAGGAACCGCCGCGAGAAAGAGACTATCTACAGGACAGTCCAAGAGATACCCCCCAATCCCAAAGAGCCGTGGGACCGCGAGATGGACTATGATGACTCGCTAACACCAGTGATTTCGATTGAACAGTTACCCGATGCCGATGTTGTCCCAGAAACGCAGGTTCCTTCTAATGAAAACGCAAGAGCAGGATTGTCTTCGACGTCACAAAACAGTAACCCTGCCGCAGCAGAGCCCGATCTTGAGTTGCTGGCTGTGCTGCTCAAGAACCCGGAGATTGTTTTTGCGCTGACCTCGGGGGGAGCCGGGAACTTATCGAGCACGGATACAGTGAGACTTCTTGATATGATTAAGGCCGGAGGTGGAGCGGCTAATTTAGTTGCTGGGAATTTGAATGGACTGGGTGTCGGCGCTGGCATGGGTGGCAGAATAGAAGGGAGGGTTGAAGTGTCCCTCCCATCCCCGACGCCTTCCAGCAATCCTCCTGTAACGGTGCGTGACCTAGGTTTTTACTGCACTGTGACACTAGGACTCTCGCTGACGCTCGATTTCTGCTGCTCTCGTTACCCCATTGGGCCAGTGGGAGTGATGCTATTGAAAACCACACGTACGACTAAAAGGAATCAACGAATTGAATTCATCTTCTTCTTCCTTTTCTGGGCTCCAAGTTTTGAATTTGTGAAAATGAATGCCTCAGATAGAAAAAACGGGGGTTCCACCGTGGGATTTGTCATGTGGGGCACTCTTTCACGTTGGTTTGAGAGACCATCCCCCTACGGTGATGACTGAAGAAATTATTCCCTCCCTTACTGTCTCTCTCAAAAGAATGGGTCCCACCTCTCCCATGTACAAGAAAACTGTACTATAGGAGATGGGTCAGGACAAAGTTCTTAACGCTGAAAATTCGCCATCTCGGATTGTTGTAGTGGAGTGGCATGGCATCGACGTTAAAATTACGACAGATATTTCGTAATTCTTTCTATATGGGAGTAGTACTGGACAAATAATTACCAAAAATAGCAAAGTGACACCCTTCCTTTTCCCTGTTTGATGATTTTTGCAGGGTGCTTGGGCAGCAGCTGCTGTGAAGATTCCGTTTTCTAGGCACGCTTCATCTTCGGCAGCAGCGAGCACGTCAGGAATTTTCCAAGGACATGCCTCCAGTTTTCCTGCTACGCTTCAACAAGAAGCGAGAACTGTCCAAAGCTCGCTGTCTCAATCAAGTCAAGTTCATGCGCATTCGATGATGGCCCCATCTCTCCAACATAGAATTCCTGTCGAGTCTGCAGCTGTTCAATCGCAAGCCCAGGAAGCCTTTGCTCCCATGAACGGAGTACTGAATCCGAGTTCGATAGGAAAAAGGGCGATGCATTCGCTTCCATATTCGGTGGTCACGTCGCCACAGCTGCAGCCGATGCAGCGGGTGCACCCATCATCGTACCCTGGTGGTCCCGGTCCATCCGCAGACACGAATTCTTCGTGGGGAGGTGGACAGGAGATGACTCATCAGTATAGTCACCCTCATTCTTATTCTCAACCTAACCAATCTAATTTTAATGCCTCGTCTCGGGCTCCCTACGAAAGAAATAACTATGCCCGGGAGGACTTCGAATCTTGGAGCCAGGAAAACAGCCCGACAAGGTATCCACCTGGAAGGAACGCCCCGGACACAAGAGCGGTTCCTGATCGGTTTTCCGGGCCGCCGGAGAGTTCGAGGCAGGGGAGCTCCTCCGGGTACTGGGACCATAACAGGGACTATAACAGGCATGGAGGCAGGTGGCAGCGAGACTGGAGACATTGAGTTTTGGGGACATTCATGTTGTCTCGGGACTTTTTGACGGGCTCAAGTTCCCCTGGGTTGACCGATGAACAAGCATAAGAAAACCGAAACCTGGTCCAGAATCAGGAAGATGTTCACAAGTTGAAATTTTTGATACATTCAGTGTGTGAGGGACAAGATCTGAACGATCAGACACCAACAACGCACGAGATCAGCGGTTGGTGTTAGTGTTGTAACCTATGAAAATAGAAAACTGGGAAGGGTCGAGGTTGGGTTGAAGCTGAGGGGGTGGATGTGAGGTTTGAGGTTGAAAAAAATCTGATGGGCCTTGTAAAGATTGAATTTTTATTGGAACAGCGCCATAAGCTGCGAGTCAACTGACCATTAATCGGAAATTTTATTAATTTTTGAGCTCCCAAAGAAAAGGGGCATTTCATTGTACATTCTGGGACCCAGCTAATCATACAAAGTAACTTGATATGACTGATCTGAAGAAATCTCCACGACATCGGAAGATCCCTGATCACTTCTGCTATAGGTAGACTAAAAAGGGCTTGGGCCTTGTTTGCTTCGAGAGCTGGGCCTCTGTTCTAGCTGAACTTTCATGTTTTGGATCGCCGCGATGGCATGCCTGGTCACCGTCCGGTGGAATCGAATTGATTGAACTTGGGGAAGGAAATCGAGAGAGTCCATTTATCAACTCGAATTATGATACATCTAGATCAGAATCGGATAATAATTTCTACAAAGTATGATCTCAATAGCGAATTCGCTGGTTTGGTAGGATGAGAAGATTCATGTCCAAAAGAATTTCTTAAAAAAAAAAATCCTCGAAAAATTTAGTTATGCAATTGTTTGACCCATAGTACGTAGTAAAGAGAAAATTGTCTAAAATGTCTTAAACCTATTACAATTTTGCCAATTTAGTCAGATACCTTTCAATTTCGCCAATTGAATCCTAAACCTTTTCACGTTTTGTCAATTTAGTCCATTTGGCCAATTTTAACTAGAAATCACTAATGTTGATACCGATAGTGCCACATAGTACGGCCGACGCTAATGTGGATAATTTTTTATAATTATTTTTAAAATTTAAAATCTTTTATGTTTTTTTTTCTTTTCCTTTTCTTCTTCCAAGCCCAAAGAAAAGAAAGAAAAAAATTAAAAAAAAAATAAAATTATCCACATCAGTATCGGCTGTGTCACGTAGTTACGTAAGGCAGTAGGCGTCCATGTCAAATTCGGAAAAAAATTGATCCGATAGACTCAATTGGTAAAACGTGAAAAAGTTTATGATTCAATTGGCAAAATTGAAAAGTTTAGAACTGAATTAACAATAGTGCAATAGGTTTAGAATTTTTTGTACAATTTTTGCCGTAGGCATGAATTCGCAACTAAATGGTAAACATCATAGCTTGTGTATCATTGATATATAATTATGTCGCAATTAGTTCTCAACAAGATGCATCATGACATTTAACTTTTCAACTAGATTTATTATGCATAAGGTCTTTCTGGTATACCAAGGCATGTCCTTCAACTCGGATTGCGGGTTGCGACATGCTTACATGAGTTCAATAGAGACACTGGAGCAATGAACTTTAACCAAAACGAAGTTTTGAATCTTTCTTGAAACAATTCTGTCGATTTTTTTTCCTCCTTTTCTCTTATGGCAAGCAATGAATGGATACTTGTTGCCACTTGAAATCATGATAGAATATGGTCTAAAGTCACAGTAAAGTAATGCTTCAAAACTAGTGTTTCCGTGCAACTTCC
Organism: Syzygium aqueum; assembly: GCA_031216185.1. Classification (NCBI taxonomy): domain Eukaryota; kingdom Viridiplantae; phylum Streptophyta; class Magnoliopsida; order Myrtales; family Myrtaceae; genus Syzygium; species Syzygium aqueum. Next base: position 4,435,785 of record CM062238.1, on the reverse strand, counting down.
AAAGACAATGCATGCCATAATCATTGTCTATGTCATAGGAAAGGGCAACGTGCATAAGTATGGTCTTTGAACATGCACAAATCAAAGCTCTTTGTTACATTGCCCATATCTAAGTTAATAGCTACCAACTCAAACACATTTCGTATACAGAACGAACATAGTGCATGTTTTGTGAATATTAATTATTTCGACCTTCCACAAGTTCAATTTATCCAAACACCTCACATTAATTGATATGTAGGCGCCCTTTAGTATCGAAGCGATTTGTTGGGGTATTTGGGGATTTTCAACTCAAGGATCGTCACCCATTTGAATTCCATCAATTGCGTGCAAATTGCTCTGGTTCACTTAATTAAAAATTTTAACTACATGGTAAATGTGCTTGAGTAAGATAACGTGTTAAAAAATTAATACAACCAACAGTCATCGCAGTCCTTTTGATTACCAAACTTTTCTGTCCCTTTAATCAAGTACTCTCAAAGATGCTTATGCATTCAATCTTTTCTAACAAACACAGAGTTTTTAGGAATACGCATCACAGTACAAAAGAACAACCAACTCTCCTCCGCCTCCTCCTCCTCCTCCTCCTCCTCCTCCTTGTGAAATAATCAAGCATCCCATATTGGTTTCTCCATTGCTGAATCGCCATGAGTGAGCTGCTGAGAAAAATGACCCATCATTGCAGGCAATCTCTGCTGGCTCATCCCCTCCATCTCCATTCTCTGCTGCTGTTGCTGTTCATGCAAATTCCCCAAGTGTCGCGACCCTCCAAGCCCCAAAAAATCGAGCGTCGTCACGCCATCGTTCTTACTATTGCTAGTGCTGTTATTGTTATTACTATTCCCTCCGAACGTTGTTGGTCCTGTCGGAACATTCTTGTCTGACGGAGTCCTTCCTTGCCCGAAGCTCGTCGAGCTACTGTCTTCATGATCTACCACCCCACTAGGAGGACTCTTCATGTTATGGTGACCTGTGCCCATTACGAACATGCTCCTGAACATGCCCATTTCGGTACTCATCATTGCATTAGTACTCTCGATGACATGCGGCATCGGGTTGTGGTGGTGGTCGTGTGGGTTGCTCTTCTGCAGGAGCGGGTTGAACTGTTCAGGGTGGGGCGGTGGCGACTGGAACCCATGATGCGGATGATGGTTGAATGAAGCCGTGTGCACATTGTTGCTGTTATGCTGATGCGGGACATTGCTGACGCTGTACTGTGACATCAATGGCGGCGGTCTGATGGGAAGAGGAGAAGCAGAGCTGGTTGGGATGAGTTGTGGCTGTTGCTGTTGTTGTTGCTGGTCAGGTCCTGCCATGAAGCTCTTCTGGTGCATCATGGGTGAGTTGATGCTGTTGCTCGCGGTCGCGCCCATCTGGGCCGCCTTCTGCAGCAGCGCAGTTGCTGACATGTGGGCTGAGGAGGCACCGCCGGCTGCCAGCAGGCCACCACCTGCCTTTGCTTCTTGGAGGTAGTTGAAGCCACCGGATGAGGTGTTGGAACTGAGCTGGAGGCTCGAGGAAGAGGAGGAGATGGCAGCACCCCTCGGGCCACCGAAGAGCGTGCCTGAGGTCGTCGAGAACATGCCAGGAGGCGACATCATGCTCATGCTGCTGAGGTTGCTCGTGTTGGGCTTGAAGGGCAAGGGGACGAGGTCTTGGGGGAGGGACTTGAGGGGGTTTTTCGAATCAAATGTGGCACTGAAGTCGTTGAGGAACATGGGCGAGTTGGAGGAGTTGGTTGTGTTGATCATGGGCATTGATGAGGGCATGAGGTCATGGTTAGGCATCTGTTGGTGGAGGCCCTGGTTCGCCTTGTTGTTCTCTTCAGCGAGCGCGTCGCAGAAGGCGCGGTGGGTGATGAAGCTGTCTCTCCTGCAGTGAAAAATGTGTGAATAGAAAAGGAAATATTCAACCGTCAAGAAGTGCAGTTGCAATTTCATTTCATGGCCTTAATGTATACTTTGTATGATTTCGGTAAGTGAGGTGAATTATACTTTCAATTCTGATGGGTGTCTAAAGAAGTGAGATAGTGATTCGCTTCTTTCAGATAATATCATATGAAGGGGCAAATTTTTCACCTTTAAGAAATTAAACTTTTATAAACCTTCTTAGTGCTAGTGAAGTCCAATTTTAGTTTTCTATATCTCGTTCACTTCGTTTAATTTTCCGAAGGAAAATATACTATATATCTGTAGGATAGAAACAAGTGTTTCAGCATTGCATAACCCCTAGTTCTAACATGAGAAAATATTGTGAGCATCATTTAATGGACTTGTGCAAATCTGATGTGGCGCCACTATTGCATGCAATATTTTCTCGAGGGGAGAGAGAGACTTTCAAAGGGACTTTCAAAATGTTCTTACAGTGGGTCCAGTGGGAGACACGTGTCGATCGTTCAATGGACTTGTGCAAATCTGATGTGTTACACGCAATATTTTGTCGTTCTAACATAGGACATATCGAAAGGCTTCACAAGGTCAATGGCAAGGTTCAAAGAAACCCCCAAAAAAGTTTGCGTATGTTATTTTCCATCGCTTCTGAAAATTATATTTCCACAAAAGAATATGTAATCCTTGAGATAATGTGTCCATTGGAAGAAGTAGCGGGAAGAAGTTCGTGATTCAAAAGATCGTTTTATAGAAATTACACTACTCGGTCAAAATATATATATCCCTGTTTGGTCATAGCTAAACCATTCATCCTATCAATAAAACTCAACAATTAAATTGCAAGTAACATATAAGTGAGAAACTTGTCTATCAAAAGAATCATCAAACTACCATAGCTGGGTCAAAAGTGGAAGTATGTCAGATTTAGTTTTTCTCACTAGCATATGTCTTCTGGGATTCCAAGGGTAGAATGAAGGAGAACATCTCTAACATTATTATGGCTATATTTCTCACTTGTATGAATGTATCTATCAAACAATTCTTGATTATTCACCAAAAAATGCATGCACATGCTATATTGATCCACAAAAGAAGTTTAGTACGAAACCTGGAAAATATGGTTCCGCAGTCGCACTTGTATTCCCGAGTCCCGCAAGTCTTCTGGTGTGCCTTCCAGTCGGACTGGACTGCGTACTTCTTTGAGCACTTGTCACACTTCCACTTCTTCTCACCGTGCTTGCGGCTGTAGTGCTTCTTGATTCCTGTGAGGTCCCCGAGAGCGCGAGCTGGGTTGTGGTGCACGCACGTTGGCTCTGGGCAAATGTAGACCCTCTTCTTGGCCTCGTTAGGCTGCCTTTGCCTGAGCTTCCACGGGAGGTTGTGCCCTCTTCTGTGCAGCTGAAGGTTCTGGTCTCTTTGGAAGCCCTTGTTGCAGATCTCACACACAAAACGATTCGTCGCCATCAGCGTCGTTGGAGATAGAGCAACAACTTCAGCATTTGGGTCTATAAATCACAAAAGAACAAGAGGACATGTTATAAATAGGAAAGAAAATTGAGTCAACAGAGATTTTCTTTCACAAAAGCAGCAATAGTACTCTTAGCAGGCATGTTAGGTTTGAGGAATGGGATAAAGATAGAATAAATCGGGAATAGTACTGAAATAATTGTTTGGCTTATTTCGGAACCTTTAAAAGAAGATACAGCAAGTGCTCAGATGTATGACATGATCTTCTGCTGTATAAAACTACTAAAAATTGATCAAACTGGTTAGAAATAAAAAGTAAGACCTATGAAACATTATCGAGTCAATAGTTATCATTTCTAGCAAAATTCTTGATCAGTCTCTCACTTTACTTGAGCTAAATCAGTCCTTCATTGATCTGCACACCGTGCAAATTATTTTTGGTATCTTTCGTGCTAATAAGTACCTTTCATTAGGAGCATATTTTGACATCCACTCATGAATCACATACATAACTTCACCGTGTTTGAGAAAGCATACGACTAATACAGGATCAGCAACATATGTAACCAGTTTCCAAGGGAGTGGATGAGTTTATTGCCTGGTGTTCCCGGCAGATTCCTCTTCTTCTTGACCGGCTGTTGCTGTGAGGTGGAGCTGCTATCGTTGGTCGTGCTGGAAGGTTGCGAGTTCGGGCCAAGAAGATGGCCTTGCAACTTTTGTTGTTTCTCATGCTGGTGGACTTCCTCCCCAGTGTTTCCTGAAGAGAAGCTCCCTTCTTCACCTGTGAAGTTTGACATTTTTGGAAGAGGTGCGTGGGGTTTGATCTCGAGACAACCACTTTAGGGCTTTTTGTCTCCGTCTCTTCAAAAAATCTGTTTGCTTTCTTCCTAATTTGTTGTTGGTTCTTGCTAAAAGGAGGGTTTGTTTTGTGATGATGAGACCAAGACAGGGAATTTGATCATGCTAGAGGGAGACAAAGTTGAGGGAGTTTCTCCATTTCCAGACGAGAAAGAAAAATGGTTTTTTGGATAGTATTATTTGGTATCGTGTGGGAACAGGTTCTTCTTTGGCTTTATGTAAGCATATATATAGAAGTTGGAAGAGACAAACGGTTGCCCTAAAATACACCTTACATGAAATTATGTGATATCACCGCTAATTTATCTAAAAATTATTTCGGTAGTTGGTGTTGTCTTAGTGCTATAAGCAGTTGAACACCCCTTCTCGCGTGTAAGTTGATAGTTTAACATGATATTCCTAGCGCGGAAGTAAATTTCACATCATCAAGTAATTCAAGGAATAATAAAATTTGAATGAAATACTTTCTATTTCTTTACTATGTAAAAGTTTTAGTACCACTTTCCACTGTTTGAAAACTTAAACTGATATATGAAAATGTACGTTCAATTGTTTTTAAATAGTTTAATACAAGATATACGAAGATCGGTTTACAATGGTGTATCGGATAACGTGGCAGTTTTTTTTTTTGGTCGAAAACGTGGCAATTTAGAAATGCACATCATTTAAGCAAATGGTTCGTATATTTGACAAACACTAAAAATTTGCATTCGATTTTATAAATAGTTTTAGTACAAATTGCACTATTCTTATTCAAAGACTATTAGGCTTAAGTTAATAAATAGAGGGAAGGCCATTGAAATCTCATATTCAAGAAATGCAAGACACAACCTTTAACATCCCGTTACATGTGCAAAATTAGATTAAAAATGTGCAAAGGGTGGGAGGTAATATGTATGCAAAATAAACTTGGGGCTTGAAAGATATAGAATTAGGCTTTGATACCATAATAGAATGTCTAATCGAAAAGCTTTAATCCCTTGCAAAATTTTTCGCTCTATGTGAGCAATTGAATCAATAATGCACTAATTTTTTTTTGTCTTTTACTCTCTCTAGAGTGTTGATAATTCTTACTTGGGACCCCACCTATCTGGATTCTAAGCATATTACAGATGTTGGATTATTACAAAGCAGCCAACCATCTATTTTTTGTTTTTTGTGTAAACATAGAAGCCTTAAAAGGTAAATTGAGAGTGAATTCACTCGCACTCACACCTTTGTTGTTCATGGTTCATAAATTGTTCGCTAGTTTCAAATTGCTTCTTGAAGTGTAATGTACTCCATTGTTCTGGTGAAGAGAGTCTACCCTTTACTGGTACAAAGACGATTGGCAAGGAGTTCTGATCTATACTCATGTTGAAAATTTATTGGCTAAGCTACGTACATATAGAGTTATGTACAATAGAAAATTTATTAGTGGTTTTTGGGACTCTTGCCTATATTTATATTTGTATTTATATATAAAACTATAATTATGTATGTTTTAAAGATTGCCTCACATCATTTAAATCCATGTTGTAATAGGTTCTGTTTATTTATGCAGTATTCATCCACCTAATGACAAGATATTTGGTTGAAATTTCCATTAGCTTGCTTTTTTTAGTGCTTTAGAGAGATTCACATAAATCTTTCATGTTTTAGTAAAAACACACATAATATTGTTTCGAAAGATAGGATACAAAATGCAATTATTTTGAAGTTCTTCTATTCGTGCATAGGATGTATACCTTCCATTGCAATTTTATGAAAGATTGACTTATGCAAATACTTGATGCTTGGTAAATCACATCACAACATAATTTTATTGAGCATAGAGGAAGCACTCAGAAATTACAATACTTGGTAAGAGGTGTACTCCACCAATGAGTGCAATGATCAACATATCACCATATGGTTTCTCTCGTTAACCATTTATCTTTCTCTAAGTTCACTTGGTCAAATATTTTGTAGCTCAAATGAGTACTTCTGGCTTTTCCTATAAAAGTTTGATTTTTCTCAATTTTTTAACAAATGATGAGATATTTGACTGTTTGAACTGCTTTTTTTGGATTTTCTTTTCATTAGCCTCCACATTCTAAATTAGAAGTTCTCTAAAGGTGAATTCTCCACAAATTCTTTACATATAGATTTTAAATTTATTTTTTCTGCCTCTATCTTTCATTTATTAGCTTTTGAAAATGGATTGCAAAAGAAAAAAAAATAAGAAAAGGAAGAAGGTGGACTTCTGCTCTGTCTACCGAAATACTTATATAGTCATTGTGGTTGCGTACAGAAGCAGTAAAAGTCATCGAAAAATAATCTTGCAATAGTCTCAAGCATAGTCTAATGATATGACCATACTTCGATTAAATGAGATTTTCAATCAAACGCACGTTTGTATAAACAGGTTTAGCTTCCACCTTTGATGCAGCTGCAAACAAAGAAAAATAATTGAAAAAGAGACTTGGTGATGACTATTAAAAGTATAAGTAAATTCATCATTATCGAGTGCAAAACTAATGATCTAATCAAATGTTGGATGGTGTAAAGTGTAACTTCTTAAGACATGGAATGATAGAAACAATTATTGTTATCAAAGGATATTTCAAAATCTTTGATTGGGATATCTAAGTTCTCTGGTAAACCACTTAGTGACATAGGAGAACATGGTTCTTTATATCGTAATTAATTGTTAAAATTTCATGTGGGGATTACATTTTTTTCAGATAGGTCATGATTTCATTAACTTACGTATCTAAAAATGAATTAAAAAAGTTAATCATGGAATACTCATGTTGTTAGTTCTATTGGTCCAACTAAGGAGGGGCCAGATGTCAACTCTTTAGAGGCGCCCTCTCAATGCACCAAAAATTACTTTATGATATTTCAGATTTACCAAAGGAAAGTCGTCTAATGATAATCAAAGGTAGAATTTCTTGTTCCATGACTAATCTGATCAAGATACATTTATCGTTAAATATACAAGAAATTCAATTAATTTAATGTGATAATTGAAGCTTAATTTGTCACTACTTACTAGACAAGTATGTAATTAGAGGGACATACGGTGCGGCATTCTGCTTGTCTTGGTGGGTTCGAACGGCCACAAGCGACCAAACAAGTGAATGTCATTTTAGTAGCAAAATATTGATGATGATATGTAAGCCTTGTTGTTCTTTGAAAATTCCAAATTAAATTGATTGATTAAGAGGTCACATCATTATGAAAGCGCTCTGCAGTGGTCGTCGGGGAATTACCTCAAACAATACAAACATTAAGTCTAATCTATTTTTTTTTCTATTTTACTCTTCATCGAAGAAGTTTTTGTGAAATTCAGAAGAAAAATCAAGCACGATCAACCTTTGTTAGTATGGTAATGGACTTAGTTAGTAGTGCTACATTCTTTACATGGTCACAGGGTCACATCCTTTATGTTCATGTTGGGTTATATCCTCCTTTTGGGGTATGTCCAAGGTAAGATGATTTGTAATCATGCAGTTCATATGCTTTTTTGAAGAAAAAAAATCATTGGTTCGTCAATAATGTTCCACCACAAAGTTAATTAGCTTATATTTCGTGTCCTGACGAATGCAACATGAGCTACTTACAATTGTGTCCAAAATCACTTAAACCCCACGATGTCTAGTCTCTGTCTACTACAAAGGAAGATGTCAGTTCAAATGCATGTCCCATGCATGTGGAACTTGACGTTGCAAAAAGTCCTGACTCCAAACTCGGGCAGAAGAGAGTCAATCGGAGATCTGATGTGTATTACACCTGCTACAGCACAAGATGGTTTGAACCCATTTGTCTGATGTATAGAGTTCAAATGAGTCTGCGCCTGAAAAGTTAAAAATTTCAAGAACACAACCTATGTGCTGACAGGCTTGTGCTACGGTTTAGGGTTTCCTCTTGAAGGGTGTGTGGTTCAGGGAAAATGAATATGCATTTTAATTGAGAGAAACATGCTCGTCCTTCAGACGTGGTCAATTCAACCACAGGCACCAGAAACGACAAGCCACTCGGCAACAAAAAGAGGGACAACAAGGAGACATCAATCCCTATATCAGACAACCGGCAAAATCCTAAAACTCCAGTCAAGAATATGTGCTTCGAAGACGGTTGGATGGTAGATTCTTCTCCTCCATTTGATAATAATTAGACGCAACAAGAAAATCGCCATGTTATCATCGACGAACGTCGATGTTTTTGATGATCTGAACACCAATACAACAACTCCATGACAACAGATCTCCAACATTCATACGCTTCCAATTAGTTTTAGCGTGGATCTGAATGATTATTTAATCAGGGTTTTTCTTTTTTAATGGTTTATATGAGGACGAAGCAGCATTTGGATGATGACAAGATTACAGTTGAATGGGGAATTCATAGTGCTTGGTTGACATAGACAAACTATCTTCTTGGATGATACCAACACAAAAGACAGGTCACGGCAACTTTTTTGAGCTGATGACAATGACTAAATCCTAAAGAAATACTAAATGATGGGTATATATATCTAGTCCAATTATTGATGGTAAGGCTTTTTTTACAATTATAATTACGGAATGTTGAATGGGAAAGAAGATACTTTAGGATCTACTCATCATGCGTAATGCACGGACCGACTAATTCCTTAATTACCTCGTTAACATAAAATAAATTATATTTATAATGGACTTGAACCAGTCGGTTTAATTGGTTCAATCAATAACTGGTGACCTTTCCAGTTTGGTTTAATTCCTAGCCCTGAACCTAGTTGAAAATTCGCGAAATTAGTTCAATTGGGTTCGAGGGATTTTCATATTGTAAAAGAATTTGAAACATTCAAATTACGGTTCAATTAATTTCCAAGAACGCATGCTAATTACCCGTCCATATATATTGAATAAGACTATACCTATAGGATGGCGGGCACGACTTTCAAGGATAATAAGATGAAGTGACATTGTATTTTAAACACACAATTGTTTGATCCAAATCAAGTACTTAGCCACTTAATCAACGCTTTAGATAAAAGTGAAAGCCCAAAAGTCTAGTCCGGAAGCATTTAGCACAAATAGTCCAGGCTAGGGTTTTGGGCTCATTCTTTTTGCACATTTCGAGCTGGGATAGACATTTGTGCTTCAATGTGTGAAGCCCAAAATGGGCTTGGCCTAGACCGACCCGATTTTCTTCATATAATTTCTAGTATTTCTAACAGCATTTGATTGATGTTTTTTCATGAAATGCATAAATAAAATTTTACAACTGAATTAATTATCTTTTTATATTATCGAATTAATTATTATATTATGGTATTGAATTAATGAAATGATTTATTTGATGTAAAATATTGCAAAAAATAATTTCGGGCTTAGCCCAACCCTAACAAGCCCAAAATTTTCGGGTCGGTCCTTCTCGGGTCATGCTTGATTTTGGGCTTGGGGTGTCCAAGCCTGAAAGTTTTGGGCCCTGTTAGCTTTCAAGAGTAAGCATGGCTCGTTTACACTGTTATCGTTAGGTGTTGACGTCTAATAATTGGATTATGTTATTACTTCCGGTTGTTTAATGAGAAATCGAGAGAATACAACGCTAATGTCGTTGCCACCTATTTTTTTTTTTAATTTTGCCCAAAATTAATTATGCAAAAATTTAGGGGCTAATGTCCTTAATTCCTAAAACAAAAAAATTATTTAATTACATTGCATATAGACAATAGGCATATTTGCATTCATAGGGTCTATTAGAGCATATTTTATTTTAAAAAAATTAGTTAATTTAAACAAAAATTGAATCGGCCCTTGCTAGCCGCTCCGTTTTCTCCTCCTTTTTTCCGCACGAGCTGGGCCCGACCCGGTTTGCCCCCTCTCTCCACCTTTGGCCTGGTCCGCTCCCTCTCTCCTCCTTCCTCCCCTGCAGCCACGATTGGCCGCAGCCTGGGATAGACGCAGAGAAGCCGGTCCACCATGCAAACAGGACACAAAAGTCAAGGAAACATAGTAGGCTGGTGCAAAGCATTCAATGGACGACTTTTGCGGCAAAGGCTAGTGGCCGGTGGAGCTATATAAGCTGGCGAAGAGGGGAGAATGGGGTGGCAAAAAACAGAGAAGAGAGAGAGAGAGAGAGAGAGATTTTGAGAGACTTAGACAGAGACAAAGAGTAAAAGGGTGAGTTAAGAGTTTGTAGGGTTTGAAGAGGAAGCCAGACGAGCCTTCCCGACTAGCACACACCGCCGGCGAACTCCTAGACGTGCCTCGACCGGTAAGTCTTCTCGGCTCCCCTATTTTCCCTTGTTTCTATTTACAGGTTGGCTAGAAATCGCGCCGACTGTTTCGCACGAATCCTAATCCATATCGTCCCTTCTTCCGATCTAGACTCATTGTCGGAGGCGAGTCATGGCCGCCGGAGCTGGCCATTACCTCGAGAGAGTTTGAAGTTCCTCTGTTTAGTTCATACACTCCATCTATTCAACAAAATGCCTGAATGAAATTGTTTTGTCTCGATCCTTGGCCGGCGATTTAAGAGCTGGCCGGTGACCTTTGATCTCCTAGGTTGGCTTCGTGATGGCCATTGGAGGTCGGATAAGGTCAAAGTATGACTTGAGTTGACCAACCAAGCTCCGACCGACGTTTGGGCTCAATGAGCTCTAGTCGGCACTTGGCTGGCGACCACCCCGGTCAGCCGTCTAGTGGTATGCCATCCCTTAATCTCCTCAGAAAGGTCAAGCGAAATAGCTGGCAACTTGTAGAATTTCTGCTAGGCCATTGGTCCCCCGAGCCTAGAAGGCTCGGTATTTGGCCTGAATTGGCCTACAGATCCAGTCGAATCGGTTTGTAGGCTATATAGAGCCGATTCAATCTAGTCAAACCGGCCCTATTTTGTCCTTTACCACCGGACCAAGCCCTAACCTGGCCCGATCCGATTCAGGACCCTAGTTAATGGCCCGGGTTGACCTCCTTGACCCGATTTGGATCCAGAGATCCAACCTAGGTCAACGAGTTTGGGTTAAGTCCATTGACCTGGGTCGATTTTGACCTGATCTAGATTAGCCGGCTCGACCCAATTGAATATAATATTAATATTATATTATTTTTAATTAAAAATATATTTTTAAAAAAATAAATAATAAAAAAATCGAAAATTTTTTAGGAAATAGTTTCAAAATTAGTATTTTTAAATAATGATCTAAATTATTTGATTAATAATTACATTTAAATCGGATAAACCTATCAGACTGTGCAGTAGGAGTTTGGATGTTATTTTTACTACTGTTGTATTATTATTATGCATGTTAATTCTAATTAGTATATGATTGCATAAATTGTCATGTGTTGAATATCGTATCCCTAGTTAGGATTAGAACCAAGCTGCATATCAATCTTGATTGTTAATCATTAATAATTGTGCACTCGTTTGTTCACCTCACATGTTAGGAGATAAATGTCCTAAAATTAATTCAAGTTGTCTGATATATATTTTCTGAAATGAACAGAATAAAAGGTACCAAAAGGGCACTAGTCACTTAACTAGTATTACCAAGTTTCCGAACTCATTTAATCTTTGATTCGTAGGAGTAAGACAATTTTCTCGTCACCTTGAGTTTCTAATCGACCCATCTATTGACACTTAAATTTTGCTCAATCATTTAGAGTTTTATCGCATAAAAAATTTAGGGTTTAATTTTTAACCACTAAAATAAAAAATATTTTCATTAAATTGCATGGCATATAGACATTAGGCACATTTGCATTAATAGGGCCTATTAGGACACAATATTTTAAACAAATCAAACAAAAAAAAATAAAACAAAAGATTTCCGAGCCGGGTTCGTTGGCCCATTCTTTTTCCCCTTTTTTTTTCTTTTATTTCGCACAGCCCATGTTTTCCCTTCTCTCTTTTCGCACAAGCCAACTCATTTCCCACGGCCCGGCCAATTACTGTTCATCTTTGCCCCCCCAATGTCACTGGTACGGGGGAGAGCACAGACGGAACATAGGCCAACAGAAGCTAGAACGAAGCAAAGGAAGCAGGAGCCAGAGGCGCGGGGATGGCAGTGTGATCTGCGGGTCGGCAGATCGGCCGGCCGCGGCAAATTGGCGGTGGCAGGGGCCATGCACGCCTGCCTACTGGCCGGCCTTAAATCGTGGGAGACCGGCGAGAGAGAAGGGGGATTCCAAGAGAGAGAGATCTGAGGGAGTGAGAGAGAGCATTTGAGAGTGAGATCGACGGGTGAGGGGCCACCTACTGACCACCACACCCTAGCTGTGGCCGGTGAAGCCCTGGTGAAGCCCATTCCTCACGGTAGGTCCCGGCTTGAGTCCTTATTGGGCTTTTACTTTGTCTATTTTTGCTCGATTCGGGATGTTTTCCCGAGGATTTCAGCTTGGAGGGGTGCAAGACGACCGGATTTGGTTCGACCTCTCATGGTCGCCCTCGTTCGCCGCCGTCGAGCTAGATAGGGAGTGCCACAATATCCACCCCTGCTTCCCCTGTTTTTTCTTGCATTCCCTATTTTCTCGGGCTCACTAGCCGGAGCTCACTATCGTCCGGCTTGCACAAGTTCCGGCCTGTGAAGCCTCGTGTTTGTTCCTACTTTTCCGTGTGCCTTATGTCGGTGATTTCGGTTCGTTTTGAGCCTCGATCGAGCCTAAAATCTCTTGTTTTCATCTTGCGCACCAACTGTTCAATACTTTGCCTTGGTGAGATCTGTGTGTCATTTTTCTTTTGAACGTACGCATTCCCAAACTGTGGTGTCTCTCCCTTCATTGGTAGTGTCTTAGGTACATCCAAACTCAAGGCGGAGGATTCGGTGTGTCGACGACGAACGAAGACGGTTCGCGTTCGGCAAAACACGAGCAAAGAGCTCGGTTTGGTCAGTCCCACCGGAGCTTGGTTAGTTTGTGGCTGCCCTGCCCGTCTTCGGGGCTTGGCCGGTTTTGGCTCAGTCGCCGATCGGATGGTAGTCCTAGGGCCCGTTTGGCAACGTGCCAAACAGTAAAAATTTCTGTTCTTTTGTTCCCAGAAATAGTTTGGGAACAGAAATGCGTTTGGTAAATTTTTTGTTCCTCGGCACATTTTTATAAAAAGTTAAGCCTAGAAACGATTTTGGAATAGAAAAAAGAAACAAAAAAAACCAGCTTCTTTATTTCTCGGCTGAGAAATAAGAAACGATTTGGGCAGCACCCTTCCGCTGCTGCTCCTTCACTTTTTACTTCTTCACCGCTGCTGCTCCTTCACCATCGCTGCTGCTCCTTCATCGACACCGACGCCGACGAGGCTGCTCCTTCCCGTTTGAGGTAAGTTCTTGCTAATGACTTGCTCTTTCTCCTTCACCGACATCTCTGGCGGGACGGCAAGCTGGGGCGAGTGGGCGAGGGTTGCGCTCGCTCGAGCTCGCTGTCGCCCAGACCGGCGAGGGCGGCGGTCGCTCGAGTGAGCCGTCGCCCAGATCTGCTAGGGCGGCGCTCGCTCGAGTGAGCCCTTGCCCAGATTGGCGACGGCGAGGCTCGAGCGAGCGCTGGCCTCGCCCATCTGGGCTCACTCTCGCTAGAGCGACCGCCGTCCTCACGAATCTGGGCGAGGGCCGCGGTCTCTCGAGTGAGGCCGCGCTCGCTCGAGCCTCGCCGTTGCCCAGACCGGCGAGGGCGGCGCTTGCTCGAGTGAGCCCTTGCCCAGATCGGCGACGGCGAGGCTCGAGCGAGCGCTGGCCTCGCCCATCTGGGCTCGCTCTCGCTAGAGCGACTGCCGTCCTCACGAATCTGGGCGAGGGTCGCGGTCGCTTTAGAGCGACCCCATTTGAAGCTCTCGCTAGACGCTGAAGCTCTGGATGAGTGGTGCGAAATTGCGAAAATTTTTAGGCTTATCAGGGTGGAGGAGGAGGCTACTTGCCTTTGCTATCTACTTTTTAAGGTTTCATGATCAAATTGTATGGAACATCGGCGGTTTTATCCGAGCAAAGACGATGTGGCTTAGGTTTGTGTCTTGCTTTGGCTATTTAGGACCTCCTCCTCCCATTCACCCCCTTTTCCTCTGTTTTCTCCAATGGCCAATGATGTTCAAGTTCTGCCCTTTTTGTGGACCTATGGTTTCATATTAGGAAGTTTTAGTACTGATTTTCAGGGACATTGGCCTCTATCACAGACTTGAGCTTGAAAGTTTCGAGCGGAAGTCATAAGAGATAGCATCGTAACATGCTTGTAAGTTTGGGTTGGTGGGAAATGTAAGCAGTGATTGTCTGTTCTGTACTCATTTGCTTTTCGTGGGCCGGGAGACCGGTTAGTTGTTCTGCCTACCTTATGTGATCAACGATGTGGTGCTCGCAAAAGAATTCATGTTGGTGTCATCACCAAGACTCATGGTTACTTTTCAGCTGTAAATTTAATTAAGAATTGGGAGGCGTTTTTTACTTTTTGATGTGGAGTCTGTATAAGATTCTTTAGTTGGCCATTACTCAATGAGGTATGATGTTAACTCCAGTAGAAGAGTGAAGCTTTTGAGAAAAAAGATTCACTGATTAAGTAGGACTGAAAAACGAAGAAGGGAAAAGGATCGACAGGGCCAAGCCTCGAGGATATTCGTAGCGAACAGTTCTGTCTTTTATCGTCATAGAACATTTGTCATTTGCAAATGTGATAGACATGCTTATTCTTTCATGCTGATTCAGTTCTGTTTCGATCATCCAGATCGCATTCGAATGTTGAACTAATTTTTTTTTTGCATTGGGGTGGTGATTTTCATTTACTAAATAGTTATTCTGTTTTTTGTATCAGATTGAACAGGCTAATTGGCGATTAGTCAATTTGAGAAGAAGTTCGCTACGCCTGGATTCAGCTCCACGCTTTTGTCCATTGCTTTCTATTATTTGTCCAAGTTGATTCGCAAAGGTAAATCCTCACCTGTGGTTATCGCAAAGGCAAACTTTCTTGTGGTTATTCATGGTGGACAATCTGTATTTGTTTTGTTTGGTGCATTATAATGTGCAGTATGCGCATAAGAAGACCATTAAGAGTATTAACATTATAGTGTGTAGGCTAGCATATTGAATTTGCACTACCGTTTGGGTGTACTTTTCAATAGTTGTTGGTGAGCAAGCTTGGTGTACCTGAATTATCTTTACAGTGAGTTATATGTTGACAATAACATCGTTGGATCAAGAAAACTAGAATGCTAGAACTTTTTTTCATCTCAATGGTCATGTATTGGTGATATTATGTGTGGGCTTGTTAACAGGATTATCTTTTATAAGGTCCTAACATGCAATCCTTTGTCTTCATGCGTCATATTCCAAGTGTTTTAATAATGGGTATCTTCTGAAGCATGAGTGTTGTACTATTTTCTCGTGCTGCTACTTCTCTTGAGAATGGTTGCGTGTATTGCTTGTAACTTTTACATGACTATGTTATTGATTTAATGCATGACTCATATGATTCTCAACCTATCAAGGTTACATGGCATCTCAAAAAGAGATATTCAATGCAAAGTGAACTGAGCCTTTAACCAACATGTTTGTAAGTTTGTTGGTTGAGGAGGTCAAAAAGGGAAATCGCACATCTTCTACTTACAACAAAGTTGGGTGGAATAATATACAGACTGAATTCATTAAACAGTCAGGATACCAATATACCCTAGTTCAGTTGAAGAACAAGGTGAACAAACTGAGGAAACAGTATGGTAGTTTTAAGAAGCTTCTTTCGCAATCCGGATTTGGCTGGGATAATGTGAATAAAACTGTTGTTGTCGACGATCCAAGTCTTTGGGTTTCTCACATCAAGGTATCTTTTAACTTTTGATTATTTTGATTTCATTGTACATGTAAGTTTTAGAATGTTTCATTTTGTTTTTAACATGTCATTGTTGTGAAAATTACAGGATAATAGTGAGTGGACAAAATTCAAGAAGGATGGATTTCCCCAGTATCCTGAGCTGTGTATTGTATTTGGTGGTACATATGCTACTGGGAAGCATGCCATAGGAAATGCCGAAGATTTGACGGTGTCAGAGGAAGGTGACAATGGTGGTGGCGATGCAAATGGTGATCTAAAGGACTCGAGTGATCACCACATTGATGAGACAGTCTTTACATCCGGCAATAGTGCTGATCCAGTTCATGTGAAGCATCGTTTGGATAGGACTCCAAATGCCAAGAGGAGGAGAAAGAATACCTCATCTTGCATTGCTGACACTTGCAAAGCTATACAGGATTTGATCAAAACTAAGACAAGTCAATCTATGAGTGGCTCTGCCACCTCACGGGTCACAGAACCACCTGTGGACCTTTACTCCGTATCCGCCGTCATTGATAGCCTGCTTAGTATGCCTGACTTGGGACCAGATCGTTATAGCAAAGCTATAGAACGAGCATGTGTTAGTGCCACATGGAGAGAGGCTTTCATCAAAACCCCAGCTGAATGGAAAAATGCACTTATTGAATCTCTTTACTAGATGTTGGGAAATGTACTGTGGATTGTGTGAGGTTTCATTTGATTGTATGACTTATGTTAGTACTTGATATTTAGTTTTTAGAGATATTGATTTCGAGACTCTTGTACTTTTGTGGTGCCGTGGGTACGCCAAACTTTTGTGGATTGCTATTTATATATTTGGTTTGCTTTCACTTTATGACTTATGCTATTGGTTGTGATTGGATTTTTTTTTACATATCTATATTGATGTTTTTGTATTTATGTGATAATATAGGTACTATGGAATGGGGATCAAATAGTGTGTCTGATGGGCAAGTGGAACCAGATGAACAATTATTGGATGATGATGATGTATATATATTGATAGGATGGTTGTGCATCATTGCGGAGGACATGTCCATGCATACAAAAGAACCTATTAGGGACAGCAAACTATCAGGACCTGAATGGATAAGGGAGGTTGTTTATGGACATTCAGATAGATGCTATGAAGCCTTCAGGATGGAGAGACATGTTTTTTTGAACTTATGCGAATTAATGAGGGCAAAAGGTTGGTTGAAAGATAGTCGGTTTATTAGGATAGATGAACAAGTTGGGATATTCTTATCTGTGGTTTGTCACAATAGCTCCAATAGAGATTTATGTGAGAGATTCCAACGTTCGGGACAAACAATTAGCAATTATTTCAATATAGTGTTGAAAGCAATTATCAAACTCTCAAAGGAAGTTATCAAACCACCGTCCTTTGATGTTGTCCCACAGGAAATTCTTATGAATCCTAATCATGAACGATACTTCAAGGTATGGTTTTTATGTTTTGAATTTACATTATCAAATACATGTAGTTGATAATCTTGTATAACATTAGATTTTTATAAATGCACAGGGCTGCATAGGTGCTATTGATGGCACCCATATCAATGCAGTAGTCCCTGTGTCTGAACAGGTCCCATATAGAGGTAGGAAAGGGAATACCACCCAGAATGTGCTGTGTGTTTGTTCATTTGATATGAAGTTTACTTTCGTGTATTCTGGGTGGGAAGGATCTGCCAACGATTGTCGGGTGCTTTCGGCAGCACTCGAGACTCCTCGACTACAATTTCCTCGACCACCACTAGGTATTTACTTTGTCTATAAGAAAAACTTTCTTTATGATTGAATTATGATTGCATATTATAACAAATTTATATATACCATGTTATAGGCAAATACTACGTGGTAGATTCTGGTTATGCATCACTTCCAGGATTTTTAACTCCGTTTAAAGGTGAACGGTATCATTTGAACGATTATAGGGGGCGTGGAAGACGGCCAAGCACAGCAAGAGAATTATTTAACCATAGGCACTCTTCACTAAGGAATGTCATTGAGAGGTCATTTGGGGCATTAAAGAATCGCTTCACCGTTTTGAGACACATGCCCCCATTTACAATAAAAAAGCAAGCACTTATTGTAATTGCATGTTGTGCTCTCCATAATTACATTCGTGAAGAGGACAAGATGGACATAAACTTTTCCCATTATGGAGATCCAGACTACCCATTTGGAGGTATAGAAGTGGAGGTTGCGGATGATACACCACTTGAGCAAGCAGCTGAGATAAACATGCTTAGGAAAAGTATTGCAAATAAAATGGCAAGGGATTACAATATGCCCGAGATTCCATGATTTGTGTTTCCGACTTTTGTAATATTATTTTTAAATACTACATGACGATGGGAGAGGATCCTTACATGTACTTTTGTCATTTCCTTTTGTTGTAGTACATGTACTTTATTGATGGTATGACATGAGTCGATCAACGAACAATCTAGTAACTCAAGGTGCAATTTTAGTCTAGTCAATATTTTTTCCCAGTCAAGATTGCTTAGGTAGTTGCTTAGGGGGAAGTTGGACTTACATAAGTTCCTGCCAGCACTTCTTTGTGATACCTAAAGTTTTAACTAATAAAACATCCACAAAAATTTTCTCCATAATGAAAAAAAGGAAAAGGATTTACATCAGATTCATCGTAAAGTCTTCAATACAAGCACTCATCTAATATTTGGATTTGGAGTAATGTTTCCATTCTAATTCCAGGTTCTTCGATAGGAGCAAAAATACGGTAAAGTCAAAAAACGGTAGACACTGCTAGGAGTGATAGAGGGAAGAGTTTGTACCAACTATATACCATGTGTATACATATCACCATGTATCCTTCACTTATAAGAAAAAAATAAAATTGGTAAGTGCTTCATGAGAATTAATACCAAGTTTTAAAAAGCACTTCAAAAAAATTTAGAATAGAAATTTTCTGCAGTTACCAAACGCATTTCTGTTCTTTTTCTATTCCAGGAACAGAAATTTTGGACAGTTATCAAACGTCTTCAAATGCTCAGAAATTGTTTCCGGGCACAGAATAAAAAAAATCAATTCTGTTCAGAAATTGTTCCCCGGCACAGAATGGTTGTCATGCGGGCCCCTAGCGTGATCGCGGAAAGGAGCGGCCAGCCAGTCCCTCGCCGGGAGTGGTTGGTCCGCAGATGTCCGGCCCTTGGTCAGGGTTTAGATGGCCATGGTCAGTCATCGGCCATCGCGGCGGTGATGCCGATGGAGGATGCTCGCCGCCCCTCGTCGGGGTGGTTACGCGGACGGGTGAGGCGCCGACCACCGGCGTGAGCGACGGCCGTAAGTGCGGGGTGGCAACGCGCGCGTTGCGGCCACAAGTCGGGTCAGGCAGTCAAGCTAACCGAGTAGGGTTTTATTTGGTGTTTGGGCTTGATTTAAGGTTTATTTCGTTTTAATGTTTTGGGCCTTTTGGTTATTATAGTAGGGTTTTTTGGGTGTTGGGCTTTCGCGGATGGGCTGAGTTTGGAAATTTGACTAAATTATTTTTTTTTGTGTTTTTATTCCTAATGGGCCATGGGCTTTCTTTTTTTTAAAAAAAAAAAATTCGGGCTAGGCGCTATTCTTTTTTAATTTGCCAGACCGGGCTCAAAGAATGAGTCCAGTCTGGTCATGGACCCGGGCCGGCGCGCCCGGGTCAGTCTCGATCCGAGTAAGATGCGGAGAACCGACCCGGATCCATTTTAATATTATTTTATTATTAAAAAAATTAAAAAGAAAAATTATTTTAAAAAATATTTTAGCCGGGTCGGATGTGGAGATCCGACCCAACCTGTTTTATAATATTTTAATATTAAAAAAATATTTTTTTAAAAAAATTAATTAAAAATTAAAAAAATTTCGAAAAATCAGAAAATTTATTTGAACTTTGGAATTGGTTTTTCCGGCCCTATAGTGTAATTAGTGTCATATTCGATCGCACGGTGCTTGGTTCACACATTTTGAATTGTGTGTTTAATCTAACTCGCATAAGGTCGATTTTGCACATTAGGTTCATGCGTTGATTGTTGGTTACCCTAGTTCGGTTAGGAATCGGATTTTGAAACTCTTGATTAGTGTGAACACGTTAGGTGGTAATTGAACAAGGTTAGGTACCGAAAGGTCACTAATTGGTCAATTAGTATAATCAAGTTCCCGTATCCATTGAATTTCTGGTTCGTAGAAGTGAAGTATTTCTCCCGTGCTTCACTTGGGTGTCTAGTCGACCCACCAAAAATTGATTAGTGGCGACTCCTAAATGAAATTGATTTGCATGTTAACAAATTAAACTTAAGTTGCGAATTGATATGGGTCTGGGAGAGCTCGAGCTAGGTTTAACTTAGTAATCCATTAGCCAAACCACGTAAGCGGCGGGGCCGGTTCAGGGAGGCCGAGACAGCTTGGCGACTCCGCTAAGGATTTCTTAGTGGGCTCAGGCCGTTTATCTTGTTCAAATACATCCCTAGTGTGAATGTTTTTTCCATTGACCCCTTATTTTGCAGGTTTGGGATTTGGGGAATGAATGTTTATGTTTTCTAACGCTTGAAGCATTGTATGCTTATAAACTGTTGTGCATGCTTTAGATGTTTTAGCACTATACTATTGCACACACAACTATGCTGTCAGACCTGTGCCGCGATACGACGTTTTAGGATGGTGTCAAGAAATATACAACCTCGAACGCGAGACTGCGATGTAGAGGTTGCCTTTCTTCTCCCCGAAAATTCTTTCTTAGTGTCATAAGTGATTATCCTTGTCCGCGAGACCGCGTGACTATAGGATATCTCTTTCGATTGAGCCGGAGTTAAGAGGACTTGACACCAACGCGAGACTGCGACGGTCAGATCACCCTCTTAGCTTCATCTTGTTAAACTGTCTAGATAGAAAGCGAGCCTCACTTTTCATGCGTGTATCTTTGTGTTTGCCATGGTTCTCGATAGAGCAAGCCTTTATCCCTCCTATTACGCAATTCATTTATTTCCTTTTTTTGGGCCATGGCTAATTAGGTCAGTTGCTAGTCTCAATTTATATACGATGGGGAGAGCCGATGTCTAATTCATTTCCACTCCCAAGAAAGAGCTGATAGCGTGGTGGGATCAATTGGATCAAAATGGCCAAAGATAGGTCGAGACAAGGATTGGCCGTCTCCTCCCGTTACTCAAGATCAACGTCCATTCCGGAGTTATGCAAGCAATACATCACTTTTGGTGCCCTCAAACATTAACCTTCATATTTGGTGAGTTCGAGCTAACTCCGACCTTGGAAGAATATAACATTGCCATTGGGATGCCTCTTGGAACCGAGTTTATCAAGCCACCTATAGGTATAGACCCCATGTCCGAGTTGTCACAATTTTTGAGAGTTAGGGCCGAGGTGGTAAGGAATGTTGTTAAAGCTAATTGTTACGCATGCACATTCTCGTTTTTTACCGAATGCTTTTCAAATCAACTGATGGCTCAAAAGAGTAGGATTTTCATTTTAGTATTTGTTGGGCTCATCATTTTTCGTCATTGTAAAAATGCTATAAATCTTTCAATTGCTTGGGTAGTCAAACACATGGGTGCTGGATTAAATTATGTCAACATGATTTTAGTCGAAACATTTTTATCCCTTAATCGTTTTAAACAAAACGGAGAAAAAGTCATGCGAGCTTCTCCGGAGATTTTGTAAATACGATTTCTTTCTCATATAAAGGGATTTGGGCACCTTATACAATTGTTTCAAGTAGGTGAGTTTAGACACCCAATACAGAGGTTCCAGGTCTTAGAGAAGCATTCCCCTGACAAAGAATATTCTCATTGGATAAATTTCCTAAAAGATCCCGAACCCAAGGCATTTCTACGGCATGCTAAATGGTTCCAAGTTGAGGAAGCCCGCTTCGTTTACAAATTTGCTAACCCGATCCCGCTGCTCAGTCTTTCTAGTGCCACTTTCTATTACTCGTACAGGGTGGCCCGCCAATACCGAGCTCTTCAAGAGATTCCATCACCTCTCAAGACGAAAATATTTCATGCTCGCTTCACCCGCACAAACTATGATTACTTCGATGAAATCCGTGCCATTGAGATTGCATGGAGTGAATGCCGTCTTGAAAGAATTATCGTGCTTAAGAAATTGAATGGGCAAGAGGAGATTCACCATGCCTTCACATTCTACATCAACAATCACTGAATTCCAACCATTCTATGACCGCTGGTCCCGGAAGTGATTGACAAGCCCACCCAGAAAGCGCAAATTGAGCATCTTGAAAAGAGGGTGGAAATGGACAAGACTCGCATCTTGAGATTAACTCAAGAGAGCAAGCGGCTCCACAAAGCTGCGGGTTCCCCATTGCATATAAAATGAGTTGCCCTAAGAAGCTTAAAATGACACTTTCACTTAATTCGTCATCCTAGTTTCATGTTTAGGATGTTTTGTTGCTTTTGTAGTTTCAATGTTTAGGGAATTATGTTCTTGTTATGTTCCAGAAGTTTTGTGTACTTCCTTAGCTTCAATGTTTAGGTAATTTCTTTCTTTCTAATTTCGAGGCTTAGGAATCATTATGTACCTTATTTATTTCAATGTCAAGGGAATCTCATTTTCTAATTTCAATGTTAAGGAGTTTTCATTTATTGTCTATAATGTCTAAAAACTCCAAAATCTCAATGTTTAGAAAACCTTCTCTTGAGGGACATAAAACGCCTAGACCATTGCCATGGGCCAACCTTCCATATGAATCGTGTGCTCACATATGCTCATTTTTTAGGTAATCGCAAATCATCTGTATTCACCAAATTGAGCTCATTCAATGCACGAAGAAAGGAATTATGAGACCAAGAGGTCGGAGAAAGAGATCTTCCAATGATTACGGTGTCCACACTGAGTCTGACAGCCCGCCAATGCTCCCTTCCTCTACCAAGGCAAAGCTACGGCTTCGAGGCAATCGTCGATTCGGACACGATCAAGGGCCACACAAATGAATATCAAGGAGCAAAACGCCTGTTTCGCCGCTGTCGACGATAAGGTCAATGATCTTGCGACCCAGCTCACTCAATTCGCCAATGATATGAAGGCCACGTTAGCAGCACCAAATGCTGGTCAAGTCGCATCTCAAGTTGTTCCCGAGCCCGTGGAAGAACCTGTGAGAAGAAATATTGTTGAGGAAGCATTGGGTTCTACACCTGTAGTGGTTGAACTAGACCCCATTTCGGAAGCTGTCACTGCTTGTTTGGAGGAAGAATACAACAAAAGATTCATGAAGATAAAAGAGAAAGTTTGTGTGCTACGAAGATATGAAGAGCACATGATCGAGGATCTGTCTCGATATGTACAAATGAGCT
Source organism: Syzygium aqueum (assembly GCA_031216185.1). Taxonomy (NCBI): domain Eukaryota; kingdom Viridiplantae; phylum Streptophyta; class Magnoliopsida; order Myrtales; family Myrtaceae; genus Syzygium; species Syzygium aqueum. The sequence goes on along the minus strand of CM062238.1, from coordinate 4,412,502 downwards.
TTCCTGAGAAGTTCAAGATTCTCGATTTCACTAAGTATGATGGGACTAGAGACCCAAAGATTCACTTGAAGTACTATTTGAATCGAGTGGCAAGGTATGCCCAGAGTGTCCCATTAATGGTTCAGACTTTCCAAGAGAGTTTGACGGGGCCTGCATTGTAATGGTATATGTTGTCGGAGCCCGAGAAGTTCGAGAAATGGGAGGAGTTGGCTGAGGCGTTCGTCCTGCAATACAAATACAATACCGAGATAGCCCCCACACGAGAAGTGTTGACTCGAACCGAAAAGAAACGAAATGAGTCTTTCAAAGCCTTTGCTCAAAGATGACGTACCCTCGCCGCTCAAGTTCGACCCCCACTTATTGAAAAGGAGCTACTGGATCTTTTCCTCAAGCCCTTATCTAGTGATTTCTATTTAAAATTGGTGGGTTCTGGATGTTTGACCTTCTTTCAGCTGGTAGATGTTAGGGAGAGGATAGAGGGGGTCATGCATGATGGTAGATTGAGCAAAGGGACTAGTCGAAATGTCCTAAATAGAAAAGAAAAAGATGTGGAGATCGCATATGTATAAGCACCGGTTGTGACAGGGCCCCCTACCTCATCCTCTCAAGGCCCGTCTGTGTTTCGGGAGTGGGCATATCAGAGTTATGAATTCAAAAAGAAGGCACCAAGGCAATTCACTCCTCTGCCTAGATCTTTATCCAAGTTATTGCCTATGTTATTGAGAAGGGGAATGATAGCCAAAGAAGTATCTCGGGATAATCCTCCAAAATTTCCTGGGTTCGACTTATCGAAGTCTTGCGAGTTCCATAGAGGCAAGAAGGGTCATGATGTAGATAACTGCTTCACTCTCAAGAACAAAGTTCAGAATTTACTCGACAAGAGCATTTTATCCTTCAGGATCCACCCCCTAATATCCAACAAAATTCGTTGCCTAATCATGTTGAGAATGTCAACATCATTACAGAAGAAGGTAATGAGAGTAAGCAAACCTTTAAGGTAGATGTTCATAGACTGTATAAGTTACTAGTGTCAGCTAGACACTTTGAAGATGGGGAGGATATTCCAATAGAAGAAAAATTGAAATGTATCACTTGGATGGTGGACATGGGAGTAATCTATAGTATGAAGGAAAATAGTATGACGGTCATGACGGCTGTTATTGACTCATTTTGTGAGAAGGAGTCGAAGGAGACGCCTATTGAGCCTACAGAAACTAACGAGCCAACTAAAGATGACATGTCGGAGAGCCTAATTGTGACCGACAGTGAAGGAGAAAATTCGTATGAAGATCTTGAGCATCAAGCTAACAATGTCGATTGGAACTACGAATTTATAAAGCTCGCTCATGAGAATGGGGAAGTGGTTGACACACTGGGTCAACCTAGCGGCAAATTTGACTATCGTGTGAAGTATTCACCGCCACCGAGCTTCTTCATCGATCGTAAAGATATTGTTCCCAATGGATGGGGAGGTATGGACGATCCACTTAAGCCCGAGGAGGAGATGGTCAACATGATCACCCCCGTGGTCATCGACCTATCAGTCAAAGAAGATCTATCATATCCCGATAAACGAGATGTAGAGCATATAGCCATTGATCTTATGTCTGAAGAGTTTGCTACTCTAGAAATCGAGGATTATGTAGTGGAATCAATGGCAATTGAACTCCCGCCCGAGGGCGAAGAAGACATAATAGTGGAAATGACCCCTAGTTACGATGCTAAGGCGGTCCCTTGGAGTTACAAGGTGAATGAAATCGATGTTGTCACTCGCTCTGGTCAATGTTATGATCCCACCAAGGCGGTTAAGAAAAGGGTTGTTTCAAATGAAGAAGCCGAACAATTTTTAGCAATTATTAAGACTAGCGAGTTTGATGTTGTCAATCAGTTTAGGAAGATGCCGACCCAGATATCACTTCTAGATCTTTTCAAATCCTCCAAAAACATAAAAATGCATTACTTAAGGTTTTAAATGAAGTGCACGTTCCTGAAACTATTAATGACACCCAGTTAAAGGAGTTTATTGGGTCCATCTTGCTGAAAGATCATATTTCTTTCGCCGATGAAGATTTTCCTTCAAAAGGCCGCAACCATACCAAGGCGCTGCTTATCTCGATAAAGCATCATGATAGAATGGTGGTGAGAGTGCTGATTGACAATGGATTGGCATTAAACATTTGCCCACTTGCCACCCAAGTTATGAAAAGAAAATGTTGGTATCTAAGTCTACCGTTCGTGCTTTTGACGGTATGAAGAAGGAAGTAATTGGTGAGGTTGAGCTTGAACTGCTAATTGGTCCAGTCCTTTTTCTGGTCAGTTTTCAAGTCCTAGATATTCCTAGTGCCTTCAATTTTCTACTAGGACGTCCTTGGATACATACTGTCGGAGCCGTACCCTCGAGCCTGCACCGAAAGGTCAAATTCATCATGGATGGGAAGCTAGTAATTGTTCATGGAGAAACTGATGTTGAGGTCTTTCACGATACTGCAATCCCATGCGTAGAACCTGAGAACAAGGCTGAATCAAGTTATCAAACTTTAGAGTTAGTCTCGATGATCCATGTGCCCGTTGGAACCATCATGCGAGACCTAGAAATGGTTAAGCCTTCAATCATGTCGAGTAAGGTGTTGCTCGAAAATGGTCATGTCCACGGAACTGGCCTGGGACTACATGGCTAAGGTATCAAAGAACCCATTCGAGTCTCCAAGTGGCGCAAAAGGACAGGCCTAGGTTATCATGGAGGTGATTTTGGTGGCCAAGATAACCATGGAAGATGAGGCAGTTTCGGAGGTCGAGGTCAGCATGGGGTCGTGGTGGTCGTGGAGGCCATACTAATTATGGTGGCCAAGGAAACAATAAAGGCCGTGGTGACTATAAAGACTTAACTAATCATGGAAGTTGCGGAGGTCGGGGAAGTTTATTAGGGTTAGGAAAAGGTCGAAAGGGCTTACTTCTTCCGGAGTTGAAGGAAATCTTCCTGAGTCCACCCAAGCTGCTACAGGAAGAGAAGGCTGTTCTTGGTCTCGTTGATTTATTCGAGGGGGAGTTTACTTGTGCTATCATAGAAAATGAAGAGGCCGAGTCTTTTGTTGCCACCGCCAACCCTTTTGAGTAGGGATGCTGCTTTTCTTTCCTATTTTGTCTTGTTTAAGTCTGTGTTCATCCCTCCCATGGGAAGTCTATTTAGGTCTGGGTGTTGTTTCTCTTTGTAATCAAAGTCTTGGACTACAAGCCGTCGGTCCAAGACCTCGAGTTATGTAAACGGCCTCATCTTATTAATAAAATCATGATCATGTTTTATTAAGGACGTGAGGAAGTACCCAAACTAGACTGATGATAATGCTTTGAGGCCTGGACTTCCTCACGCTTCCTAATTTCCAAAATCATTTGTGGATAGGGATGTCCAAGAATATGAGGACGAATCCCTCATTTTCAAAAACTCTTTCAAAACACATGCATATCATTAGTTGTAATAACATTTGCCAATTTAATTACTAACATTCTTTGTGGCATCTCAGGCATAATATTTCGCATGATCATGATAGGTGTATATGTGAGTCGGATTTGCTTGACGAAAATTCATCTGGGACCGATGATGACAAGGATGACTATGATCGAAAAAGTATCAAACGAGATTTGATTCGGCATGAAGAGTCATAGCCATTGACCGCGGAGCCTATAATCACAATAAATCTGGGCGATTTAGAGAATATTAAAGAAATCAAAATTAGAACTGACCTTTTTTAAATTAAGACTAGAAGGATGCTTGACCTTTTAAAGGAATACCAGGATGTGTTTGCATGGTCATATGCGGATATGCCGATGTTAGATAGGGAAATTGTAGAGCATGATCTCCCGACTGATCTGAGTATCCCGCCTAAGAAACAAAAGCTCATAAGAACAAAGCCCGAATTATCCAATAAAATTGAAGAAGCCATGAAGTTGTTGAAAGTGAGTTTCATAAAAGTATCGCACTATTCTAATTGGATCGCCAATGTAGTCCCTATCATGAAGAAGGATGGTCGGGTCAGGGTTTTGTATTGATTACCGCGATCTGAATCGAGTGAGTCCAAAAGATGACTTCCTGCTGCCTCACATCGATGTGTTGGTCGATAGTGCTGCGGGGTTTGAACTATTCTTTTTTATGGATGGATTTTCTGGTTATAATTAAATTCGAATGAAAGAAGAGGATAAAAGTAAGACCTCCTTCATTACCCCATGGGAGACCTTTTGTTATAAGGTAATGCCATTTGGCTTGAAGAACGCTAGGGCAATGTACCAAAGAGCAATGATCACCATGTTCCACAATATGATGCATAAGGAGGTGGAGGTCTACGTAGATGATATGATTACCAAATCCAAATATGGAGAGGACCACATTGAGGTGTTACGAAAGTTGTTTGATCGACTTCGAAGGTTCAAGCTAAGACTTAACCCTGCCAAATGTGTGTTCGGGGCAAAGTATGGGAAACTATTGGGGTTTGTGGTTAGTAGTCGAGGCATTGAAATTGATCCGTCGAAGGTTAAGACCATTTGTGATTTGAAGCCTCCTTCAACTGTCAAAGAGGTTTGGAGTTTGTTAGGGAGACTGACCTATGTGGTGAGATTTATTTCTTAACTGTCTAAGACGGCTAAATCTTTTTTCAAGCTCCTGAAGAAGAATGCCAAAATTAAGTGGGATACCGATTGTCAAGAGGTATTTGAGGAAAAATAATATCTTTCTCACCCCCCAGTCCTAGTGCCACCTATCATTAGAGCGCCATTAATACTCTATCTGACTATTCATGATGAGTCGTTGGAAGCCTTGCTAGCTCAGAAGAGACCAAGCGATGACAAAGAATGTGCGATATACTATCTCAGTAGAAAATTTACTTCATCCGAAATAAATTACCGCGGAGTTGAAAAAACGTGTGTGGCTTTGATGTGGGTATTACACCACTTACGCCAATACACAATCCATCATCGAATTCTGCTTGTAACTGAGAATGATCCCATCAAATATTTGCTGGAAAAACCTGCGTTAGTCGGAAAGTTAGCAAAGTGGCAAGTTCTGGTGTCTGAATTCGACGTCCATAGCATGGCACAGAAATCTATTAAGGAAAGAACTATAGCTGACATATTGGCAGAAAACTTTGAAAGGTCAGAAGACCATGATCAGTCAGATCCTATAGAGGAGCACATTTCAGAAATAATGAGTAATAAGTGGACTATGTACTTTGATGGTGTCGTTAATCTGGCTGGTTCCGGGACTGGAGCAGTCCTTATCTCCCCGACGTGTCAGCACCACCCTGTGGTCGCCAAGTTGGTATTCTCTTGTACTAACAATATCTTAGAATATTTCTTTACAAAAAAAATAATATCTCAGAATACGAGACTTGCATACTGGGATTGCAATTGGCCGTCGACATGAAAGTTAGGAAGCTGTAGGTTTACAGCAACTCTGCCCTCGTCATCCTTCAGACAGAGGGTCAATAGTGAACTCGTGACCCCAAATTGATCCATTACCATGAATTCCTTGAGGAGTTAATAAAAGAATTTAAAGAGATTTCTTTTGAGTATTTACCCCGAGCACATAATCAGTTCACCGACGCCCTAGCCACATTATCATCAATGCTACAAGTCATGAAACGGCTAGACATCGAGCCACTGAAGATCGAAGTACTAACACGTTTGACTTACTGTTCGATAATCAGGGACGAACCTGATGAGAAACAGTGGTATCACGACATCAAGAACTATCTTTAAAGGGGTGAATACTCTCCTGCAAGTGAACTAACGGATCAGAAATATATAAGGAAGCTAGCGTTGAAATTCTTGATTAGTGGCAATGTTCTTTACAAGAGGTCTTTTGACTCAATTTTATTGAAATGCGTTGATGCCAAAGAAGGTAATCAGTTGATGAGGGAAATTCATGAAGGAGAATGCAGTCCCCACATGAATGATCATCTTTTGGCTAGAAAAATCATGAGACTGGGTTACTTCTGGATGGCTATGGAAGCTGACTGTATTCGGCATGTTCGTTATTGCCATCGGTGCTAAATTTATGCAGATAAAATCAACGTACTCCCTAATGAATTGTGCCAAATGTCCGAGCCATGACCCTTCTCAATGTGGGGGATCGACATGATTGGGCCAATTAATCCTAAGGCTTCCAATGGACATCGTTTCATCTTGGTAGCCATCGATTACTTCACCAAGTGGATTGAGGCGAACTCATATGCCAATGTCACCACCAAGAATGTGGCCAAGTTTATTCGCCGTGACATCATCGCTCGCTATGGAGTCTCGGAGGTGATCATTACTAACAACGGCTCAAATCTGAACAACAAGGTTGTAGATAGCTTACTTGACGAGTTTCATATTCGTCACTTGAACTCCTTACCTTATCATCCACAGATGAATGGAGCTGTGGAGACAGTCAATAAGAACATAAAGAAGATCTTGTCAAAAACTACCAACAACTATCGAGACTGGCATGAACGACTGCCTTATGCATTGATTGCGTACCGAACTTCGATCCGCACTTCGATAGGGGTAACTCCTTTCTCGCTCATTTATGATATGGAAGCGGTCTTACCCGTGGAAGTTGAAATCCCTTCATTAAGGATTCTCTCACAAGCTGAGCTCTTTGAGAAAGAGTGGACTCAACAGAAATGAGATCAGTTGAATATGATCGATGAGAAGAGACTAGAGGCTTTATGCCATGGTCAATGCTACCAAAAGCGAGTTGCAAAGTCCTTCAATTGTAAAGTCCGTCCTCGACATTTTGAAGCCGGAGATATCGTGCTAAGGAGAGTACTATCCCTCACACTCGAATTAAGTGGAAAGTTTGCCCATAATTATGAGGTTCATATGTCGTTAAAAAGGTTCTCCTTGGGGGTGCCTTAATTCTTGTATAAATGGATGGTCAAGAGTTGTCAAAGCTTGTAAACGCTGATTCGGTGAAAAAGTATTTTTCTTGAATGAAACTCAAGGCTCGAGAGCCATTTTCGATGCAATCTGAATCACTGTAGGTTATTCACATCATGTATATCATGCATAGATGCACACGTGTTTACTTTGTAGGTCCCAAGCAATCTGTAAATTGATCTACAAATGACTGAACTGTCTTGGCAAGCATCCAACAAGCCAAATGCGATGGAGGGGGTTACCAAGCCATTAGGCCGCAGGTAAGTACCCTTTCTCTTAATGCCAAAGAAGGTTGAATGGAAAATTTACTTTAAAAAAAATACAAAAACAAAAAAAAAGAAGAAAAGAAAAAGAAAAAAGGTTTTTGGCTAGTTTGAGAAAAACAAGTATAAAAGTAGAAATTCTGAAAATAAACCTTTCACAAAAATTTTGAATATTATCCTTGTCCAAAGTTGTCTTGATGTTTGGTGGAATATTCATTTTGAATCAAAATTCTCTATGGAGATCAATCAATTCAGGTGATCTTGGCAAAATAAGAGGAAATATGTTAATCATTCCAAGTGAGAAGCACTTAGAATGAAGAAAGGCAAACTATTCCCAAACACGTCCTATAGATACTTTGTGAGTTGAGTGCAAAAAATCGTGTTTTAGAAAGAGAGATTCATTAACAAATAGTACATGGATCAAAATGAAAAGAGGCATTTCTTTCGTCCATTCTATACACTACAGATAATTATAGTTAAGCCCCTTCGAGCCTTCACATGTGAAGAATTTCTACAAAATACCCCTGTCAAAAACCATCTCATAATGGGGTAAGTTTGGAGATTTGGTTGACATTCTTTGGAAGAAAAGATGAGAAAGATTTATTTGCCCTTACTTGCATTAATCTTTGGTGATAACTTCAAACGAATCCTTATGGAAGCTTGAAGCGTCCCAAAATGAAAAAGAGTATTTCTTCCTCTACCCAAACATTCATACCCTTTGTTTAACCAAGTTGAGCCTGAACAATCATTTCAAAAGCCTGAGTGGCGATTATTTTCCTACACTGAGGCAAGGCACATGATTTTCTAAAGCAATTGGTGCTCGTGCGACGACGCGTAAAAACAAGAAGCCTTGAAAGTCCTGAGAGCTTAAAAGGTTTAGATGAGCAAAAAAAACTAAGGAGCATGAAAAAGCAGTGTGCCTGATAAAAGTAAGGTCAATGCCCGTAAAAAAAAGTGTCAAAAGAAAAATGCTTGCATGAAAGAAAAATCATTGCAAATGCAAAAGCCATTAAAAAAATAGCAAAGCTCTTATGTTGAAATGATTTGCCGATAGACTCTCAAGATGAGTTAGGGAGTCATGCACCTTTTGAAAAGACGAGATGACATGGTAATGTGATCACCAACCTTTGAATCCCTTTTGAAAATTTCTGGGCCTCTCGAGCCTTTGCTCAAACCAATGTTATAACCTTCTGCAAAGCCTCTTCGGATTGGGATGAATTTGGATTCCCAAAGAAGCTATCGCTTGAAGGAGTAGGGGCAATATTATCTTATCTTGTCTCAAGGCTTCTTGACTTGTAAACCTAGAGGAGATGCTGATTGACGATTATTTCATTTCCTGGCTGATAATGTTTATCCTTTATTGAGACCATGACCAATTCTACTTTACAGTCCTTTAAAAAGTAAGGGTGAGCGGTTCCAAGTTCCTCAAAGGTTTCACTTGGAACCTAGAACCTATCATCGGGTACAGGTTCATCATTTTTTGGAACTTAGAACCTACCCATTAGAACCTGGAACCTACCCTGTTACAGGTTCTAAGGTCGGTTCCAGGTTCCAACAGGTTCTTTTTTTTTTTACTTTTTTTTAGTTGATCAAAACGAAAATGAACATTCATAAAAAAGATACAAAAAACTAGTTATTGAAAAGTCACATTTTTCTTAAAAGAAAGGGGATAGAACGATAAATAGCAATTGTTGGGATGTAATACATATGACTTTAAATTCCAAGGTAAGATGCCACATTTTTCTCAACAATCCATATCTAAAAAAAAGACCGGTTGTCAAATCTTTTCAAACTAGGCACCTTTCTCCCAAAAACGGTTCCAAGTCCTACTTCATTTCAATAGCATTCACATCCGATCTCACATTTCTCTCATGCATACTGCAAAAGCACAAAAGCAGAAGACCAAAAGCTTATTTGGTATCCCTTCCGACATTAAATTTCTTCCTCCTTTAAACAACCACGAGGTCAAAGGCACACACAAATAATTGACAGAGTCACAAATAATACGACCTTAGCTGCTCATTCAAAGACAACCAAAGTATTAAGACAATCCATATCAATTTATTGGTAAAATAAAATAAGTTTTAGAAAGCCTACCACATATATTCATTTCGCTTCAACTGGTAAACTCTATTTACCGATGATAATCTCCTTATTCAGACAATCCATATCTAAAAAAAAGATTAAATAAAATATTCACTTATTAGATATATAAAAAGAATTATAATATATAAATATATAAACATTACTTACCCATCTCAAATTTTTCTGTATTTTCGATGGATTCTTCAATATTAATCGGCACACTAACAACTCTCAATCAATCTTGAGTGCAAATCAAAGCTTCCACTGCTTTGGGAGTCAAAGAACTTCGAAAGCCATCAAGCATACGACCCGATGTACTAAAAGTCGACTCCGAAGCAATAGTAGTTACGAGAATAGACAAAACATCCCGAGCCATCAAAGATAGGATTTTATATTTTGAGCTACTAGTCTTCCACCACATCAAAAGGTCAAGATCAAGAATATTTTCATTTTTTTCTTCAAGATATTGATCAATCTTAGATTTGTTGTCATTGCACACTTGTTGGTTCGAGTGCATAAAGGTTCTTCGCCAAGCTTGGGCGTCATACTTCTTAATCTTGTTACCTTCACTACCACCGGCATTGGCATTGGAACCACTACTACGAGCACTCAAACTTTGGGCACCAAAATTTCGATCACTTGAAGCAAGAGAAGATTGTTCATAAAATTCATATAAACGCTCCAATGCGTCCTTCACCTTGTAATACATCTCATTAACTTTCAATTCATCATCATAAATTTGTCCATACAAGAAATTCACATAACTCAACTTGGCTCTAGGATCTAACACAACCACAATCAACACCAACATATTCACTTTATCCAAACTCCCATAGTATTTGTCAAATTTTTCTTTCATTTTCATACCTATAGCTTGAAGCTTATGATCCAAAGCATCTGCCGCATCTTTCAAATATTTATACAAAAAAACTATCCCTTCAAAATAATCATTTAAGGTAACATATGAACTCCCTGACATCCGATTGGTGGCATCATAGAATATTTTTAGAAATTTTGAAAGAATAATGGCATTTTCCCAATCATCATCTTTAGGAAGATCATGGTTAAGCTCATCGATAAAAGCTGAATCGTCTTCTTCCATCCTTTCAAAAGCTTTTCTAAATTTTATGGTGGTGTCTAACATGAGGTAAGTGGAGTTCTATCTAGTGCTGACATCAAGAATAACTGAACCCTTGTAAGTAATCTTTTCATCTTCAATGCAAGATTTAAATGTGTTGGCTCTCATGGAAGAACTCCTCACATACCTAACCACGTTTCGTATATGTGCAATAGATTCTCGTACCGTAGTCAAGTCATCTCTAACAATTAAGTTTAATATATGAGTAGTGCACCTCATATGTAAAACACTATCATCTAAGATCAACAACTTTTCTCTGGAAAGTTTTTCCTTCAAATAATCAATTGCAACGTCATTCGAACTAGCATTATCCACGGTGATTGTGGATACCTTCTTTTCTATTCCCCACTCGTTGATGCATTTCTCCATCATTCTCCCAATCTCCCTACCCTTGTGACTAGGCATCACCACAAAATTGATGATTCTTTTATGCAACTTCCAATTTTCATCAATAAAATGTGCAGTGAGACACAAATAATTCAAGTTTTGAATGTAACTCTATGTATCGGTCATGAGTGCGATCCTAGAATTTATCTTACCAAAGTAAGTTTTCAAATAAGTTCTTTCACAAAAATACAGTTTCATACAATCTTTAGCCACTGTAAAACGTGACAAATGTTTAAAGAGAGATTGTAACTCGGTGACAAACTCGCGAAATCCAACACACTCAACCAAGGAAAAAGGTAGTTCATCAACTATGATGAATCGAGCAAGCATTTGCCTATAACGTTCTTGATTAAATGACCATGTCGATAAGACACTACCAGTACTAGAACCTCCTCCTGCCTTGCTAGCCAAGTCTACATTACGTGGTGCAAAGAATTTTTGCCTCTTATCAACATCGCAAGGAAACTTCTTATATGTTTTCAAGTGCTTCTTCATTGCGGAAGTACCATGAGCAACATTGTACTTTAACTCAGACCCATAATGAATGCACTTCACCTTATATGTTTTTCCATCCCCATCTTTGATTCTTGCAAAATGATTCCAGCAATCGGATGTATATTTCTTATTAAAAGGAGGATGACGAGAATCAAGTACCTTATTTGTTGCACTCATGGTAGGGGATGGCTCTTCTTCATTTTCATCGCCTGACAATTCAAATTCTATGATCAGAGTCATCTCCTCACATCCCTCAACCTCCATTGACATGTTATCTTGAATTCTTGATAGTTGATATGTCAATCAAACAACACTGGCCAAGCAAACAACATGAGAACAGATTAGCCGAGAGCACCTGAACAATCAATCAAACGACATGAGAACAGAACAACACAGTAGAAAAGAAAATGCAATTTGAATCTCAAGCAGCCATATTCCAAAGTTGCAGCCATAATGGATCTTGACTTCAAAGGATGCACATTTACACAGGCAAGTAATAGGAATTGGGATGCCTATGTGAAAGAAAGACTAGATAGAGCTCCATGCAACGTAGACTAGAGAGTGACATCCCAGAAGTGGAAGCATACGCATTACTTGTTATAGACTCCGGCAGTAATCCTATCTTGCTAACTCTCTCAGCGAAACTTGCAAAAAGAAAGAGAGATATTAAGTTTGAAGCATACTGGCTTGAAGATAATGAATATGGTCAGCTAGTAAGTTCTTTTTGTTTTTGGTCAAAAGCTAGTAAGTTCAGCGTGGAATACTCTAGGCATGGAAATGAACACTTTCTGAAGAAACTACAAAAAGTAATAGTGGCCCTAAAAAAGTGGAGCAAGCGGAAGTTCTCTAATAGTCAAATCAACTGCTTGAATAGGAAGCTTTAGGAGTCAACAAATGAGCAGAGCTTGCATCATGACAGGGACAAAATGCAACAACTGAAAATGCAAATTGAAGATCTATGGAAACAAGGAGAAATGTACTGAGGTATGCGCTCGAATATACTGGCTGAACAGGCGTGACAGAAATGTTGAGGAAGCGCAATGGAATGAGCACATGATGTTCTCTCTTTTTGAATAGCATACAGTAAATGATATTCTAGCTATCCCCCTCTTAACAACACCGGCGGAAGACAAGCTAGTCTGGACATGCAACCGGGAATTTATCTTCCCAATTTTAAATATAGATGTTTTTCTTAACCGTAAATGTTTTTCCATTGAATAACCATTTTCAATAACCAAACACGTGAAAATCCGGAAAACTAATACGAGGAAAGCTCTTTCAGTGAAACAAACAAACCTTAGTTTGTTTTACCATGCATTCCATGTAAAAAACAAGATACTTCTAGGTCAACAAGCACCTACCTATTGTGGCAGCAAAATCATGAAGCTAAAGAAGTCGAAAAGTCTTTAGAGTTTGTTTCATGGAAAACGGATGAGAAATTTGAGATAGATTATTCAGATTTTTAACTGGCAACTGCTCTGTCAATAAGAATTCCTTCACAACAAAAATGTTGCAAGAAGAAACCTCCTCTAAATACTTTTTTTGCACACAATCAAGGTATAGAACATCTGAAAAGCCTTTGGCTTTTACAGCAGACTGTGCCTTCAGAACCTACAAGACAGAGTTAGAGAAAAAACATCATCATTCAAGTTCACATACTAATAAACAAATGTACCTACAAACACTCACGCCTTGCTATATTGACAAAACCATGGCCCAAGAGACATTTAGGAATGGCTACCCCTAAATGATAACAAACAAAAAGGAAAATAAAAAGGAAAAATGAGAGTGCATTCTCAATTATACTACAGAGAGACAATGGATGTAAGAAGCAATGAAGTCGATCTCAACAGACATGAACACAGAAGAAGATGAAACATAAGTAAAAGTTGATGCCAATTGGTATAAGAAAATTGTCAATTTTAGTTTGTTTTTAATTTTCTTAAAACATGTATCATAGATACAAAATAATATTCTCTCTAGAAAACATAGTTTGCTTGTTTGCATTGCAAATGAAAACAATGCAAACAATACATTCTATTTTCAATTTTGAATATAGTTTCTCTTGTTTTGATTTGAAAGCCGTTCTCTGCCAAACACATTTTCTAGGCAATTTTTGCTCTCCCATGGAAATTGAAAATAGAAAATTCATGAACCAAAGAAGGCCTTGGACTCTCACTGTCCAAGAAGTATAAATAAGCCATCACTCAGATGTTTCACATGGTTTTACTTTAAACTTTGACTTTAGAAAATTTAGTGGGAGAGAAGAAATAACTTTCATAAGTGGAAGTTCCCCTCTAGATGCTCTCAAAATTGAAATCCTTAAAAGGACCACAGGACAACAACTTGATTCTACTGTTTAATCAAGAGAAAAATATGCAAGAATATTTTACTTCCATGCAATCCTTCGCTGTAGCAAGCAATCGCCATGAAGAAGTAAACACCATAGAGTAAAGAAAACTTGAAGATGAGATATTTGTGCAGATATGCACGTCTACTACCTGTCTAGAGGCTATAATCAAATGCAAGCAATCTAAATCAAGGAAAAAGAATTGCTTGCCCACCGCAGCATAGTTTCCAATAGTCTTTACACCTCCAGTACCACCAGGTGTAGCTCGATCCAGTACCTACACCAAGATTTGATTGCTTATCTAATCCGAACTACAACCAAACAACATCGAAGGACAACCAAAATTTAAAAGGAAAAATCTAAATCAAACATACAATTCCATTCCATACAATACAATCAAACACCCTTCCTCGAAAAAAGAACAAGAAGAAAACCTATCATTCACAATAAAGGTGCATCGCCAAATCATCCCCAGAAGATTCACTATGATCAAAGTAAGAAGAAAGCTGAAACCTTGTATAATATCTCCAGTCACACGCTCATGCAAAATAAAGAAGTGCACTGGTAGCCAATGGCTTGTCAGGGAGAACAACACAGACACATGCCATAACTTATGGCGTAAATAGTGAGGGGTTGTTCGAAGATGTTACATACCAGAGCGACAGAGCTTCAGAGGAGGAAGCCGGCGACAAGCCCGAACAATCAGAGCTAATCTGAGTGGGGAGATCACAGGACTTGCAGCGAAGAAGGCGAAGCGAGGCAGAAGTGGGAGAGAACCGTGGAAGTGGAAGCAGAAGCGGGAGCAAAGGTGAGGCGAAAGCGGAAGCAAGAGCGAGGAGCAAGGCGGAAGCGGAAGCAGGAGCGAGGAGCGAGGCAAGAGCGGAAGCAGGAGCGAGCTTTGGAGGGACGATGATGGAGGATCGGGTGTGATTCAGGAGGAGAAGGGAGCATTTGGGAATTAGGGTTTCTAAATACCAAGTTTATGTTTTTGGTTCCGGTTCTGGTTCCATATTCCGATTTCGGTTCCGGTTCCAGTTCAGGTTTCGATCTGATTCCGGTTTCAGGTTCCTAAAAATGGGAAACCAGGAACTAGATCTTCTGTCCATGGAACCTGAAACCGAATCGAATCCACCAGATCCGGTTCTCCAGTTCTCGGTTCTACCTTGGAACCACGTTCACCCCTATTAAAAAGACCTCTTAGATTGGTCAATGTGTACTTATTGCGAATGATTCTCAAAACCTTCGACAGTGGTCATGTGAGGTATATTGAGTGATCAAACCATTTCCCACATCAATGGATGGGATCAAACGACCTTCTTGAGGATATGTGAAAAGTCTTTTCCAACTAAAGAGCATTTGTTTGGCATACTTAACAAGCCCTCTTCATGGATCAAGGTCCTTTTTGACTTGTCTTCTAAGGGAGTTTAATGATTAATGACATTCTCTAGGCCTGATGGCAATTTTGTGATATTGAACGATGCCGAATGTTTGCTGGACAATCAAAATTAGTTTGAATTGCTCGTACAATCCACACTCTCTCAGTAATGATGTTCTTTGCTATCAGGGAGTTTGTTAAGATACATTTTGTGCAATGACCACTTCGGTAGCTTGCGAATCAACAAGTGTGGTGAGCTTTAACAGCCCGAAATCATTGCAATATAGCAAATTTCCCCGGTGAAACCAACATGCATCGAGCTTCAATAGTTACTTGAAACACTTTTTCTACATAGAGCAATATTATGGCTCATAATATCTCTCTTGACCTGTTTATTGTGGAGATTCTTCGCATTTTGATAGGAAATATTATTCCTTCTGGGTTTTATCCCTTTTGTCGTTTATAGGGTTTTAGCCCCTAGACGGAATCTTCGACGTTCATAGGGTTTTAGTCCCTAGACGCTCCTTCGAGGCATTGTTCATATTGCCGTTCATAGGGTTTTAGTTCCTAGGAGGGGTCTTTGACGTTCATAGGATTTTAGTCCCTAGGCGCACTCTCTGGGTTTTAGTTCCTTCGTCGTTCATAGGGTTTTAGTCCCTAGGCAGAATCTTCGACGTTCATAGGGTTTTAGTCCCTAGGCAGAATCTTCGACGTTCATAGGGTTGTAATCCCGAAGCGTTCCTTCAAGGCATTGTTCTTATTGCCGTTCATAGGGTTTTAGTCCCTAGGCGGGATAATAGCTGTTCATAGGGTTTTAGTTCTTAAACAGAATCTTCTACATTTATAGGGTTTCAGTCCCTAGGCGTTCCTTCTGTGTTTTATTCCCTTTGTCGTTCAATAGGGTTTTAGCCTCTAGGCGGAATCTTCGACGTTCATATAGTTTTAGTCCTTAGGCGTTCCTTCAAGGTATTCTTCCTATTACCGTTCATAAGGTTTTAGTCCCTAGACGAGATCTTAGTTGCTCATAAGGTTTTAATCCCTAGGTGGAATTCCTGACTTTTACAGGGTTTTAGTCCCTAAACGTCATTTTAGTTTTGTCCCCTTTAAAAAAGAAATCAATCATCTCTCATGTATCTTCCCATGCTCTCTATGAATAAAATTTAAGTGTCTCTTATTTTTGAAAAGAACCTTTTCGAGCTCTCCTTTAAAAAGGGGCAGTTATTGACACCTAAATTTTGCTCAATCATTTAGGGTTTTATCGCATAAAAATTTAGGGTTTAATTTTTAATCACTAAAACTAAAAATATTTTCATTAAATTGCATGGCATATAGACATTAGGCACATTTGCATTAATAGGGCCTATTAGGACACAAATTAAAAAAAACAAAAGATTTCCGGGTCGGCTTCGTTGGCCCATTCTTTTTTCCCCCTTTTTTCTTTTATTTCGTGCGATCGATGTTTTCCCTTTTCTATTTTCGCACAGGCCAACCCATTTCCTACGGCCTGGCCTACGACTGTTCATCTTCTCCCCCCCACCCCCCCAACGTCACTGGTACGGGGAAGAGGACAGATGGAACAGAAGCCAGAATGAAGCAGAGGAAGCAGGAGCCAGAGGGGCAGGGATGGCTTCGTGATTTACTAATCGATAGATCGGCTGGCCGCGACAGGCTGTGTAAGGACATCGGTCTCACCACGCTTCCGCTGCGCCACTCCTTGTGTAATATTGTCCGCTTTGGACACTAAGTCCTCACGGTTTTAAAACGCGTTACACAAGGGTTAGGGGCCAAACCTTATAAACTCACCAAGATCTCACTCCCTAAGCAATGTAGGACAAGAGCAATGCAATCCCCTCGCCATCCGCGAAATCCGGGTCGTTACATTCTCCCCTCCTTCGAGGATAGCGTCCTCGCTATGATCCTACATGCGGTTGGGAGTTGGCTCTGATACCATTTGAAAGGACCTCGGTCTCACCACGGTTCCGCTGCGCTACTCCTTGTGTAATATTGTCCGCTTTGGACACTAAGTCCTCATGATTTTAAAACGTGTTATACAAGGGTTAGGGGCCAAGCCTTATAAACTCACCAAGATCTCACTCCCTAAGCAATATAGGACAAGAGCAATGCAATTCCCTCGCCATCCGTGAAATCCGGGTCGTTACAGGCTGGCAGTGGCAAGGGCCATGCGCGCCTGCCTACTAGCCGGCCTTAAATCGTGGGAGACCGGCGAGAGAGAGGGGGTTCCGAGAGAGAGAGAGAGATCTGAGGGAGTGAGAGAGAGCATTCGAGAATGAGATCGCCGGGTGAGGGGTGTCCCACCTGCTAACCGCCATACCCCAGCCGTGGCCGGCAAAGCCCCGGTGAACCCCATTCCTCACGGTAGGTCCCGGCTTGAGTCCTCATTGGGCTTTTACTTAGTTTGTTTTTGCTCGATTCATGATGTTTTCTCGAGGATTTCGGCTTGGAGGTGTGTGAGACGACCAGATCTGGTCCGACCTCTTATGGTCACCCCTGTTCGTCGCCGCCGCCGCCGAGCCTGATAGGGAGTGCCGCAACAACCGCCCCTCGTTCCCCTGTTTTTTCTTGCATTCTATATTTTCTTAGGCTCACTCGCAGGAGCTCACGGCCGTCCGGCTCGCATGAGTTCCGGCCCGTGAAGCCTCGTGTTTGTTCCTGCTTCTCCATGCGCCTTATGTCGGTGATTTCGGTTCGTTTTGAACCTCGATCGAGCCTAGAATCTCTCGTTTTCGTTGTGCGCACCAACTGTTCGATACTTTACCTTGGTGAAATTCGTGTGTTGTTTTCCTTTGAACGTACGCATTCCCAAACCATGGTGTCTCTCCCTTCATTGGCAGTGTCTTAGGTACATCCAGACTCAAGGTGGAGGTTCGGTGTGTCGACGACAAACGAAGACGGTCCGCATTCTGCGAAACACGAGCAGAGAGCAAGGTTTGGTCAGCCCTGTCGGAGCTTGGTCAGTTTGTGGTTGGCCCTCCCCTCATCGGGGCTTAGTCGGTTTCGGTTCGATCGCCGGTCAGATGGTAGTCCGAGCGTGACCACGGAAAGGAGCGGCCAGCCAGTCCCTCATCAGGATGTGGTTGGTCCGTGGCTGTCTGGCCCTTCGTCAGGGTTTGGACGGCCATGGTCGGTCGCTGGCCACTACGGCGGTGATGCCGACGGAGGATGCCCGCCACCCCTCGTCGGGGTGGTGACGTGGACAGATAAGGCAACGGCCATCGGCGTGAGCACCAGTGGTAAGTGCAGGGTGGTGACACGCTCATCACAGCCGCAAGTCGGGTCAAGCGGTCGGACAAACTGGGTAGGATTTCTAGAGAGTTGGGTTGGTGGCTCACGTCCGGGTCGGGTTCGCGGGTCTAACAGGGTAGGGTTTTGTTTGGTGTTTGGGCTTGATTTTAGGTTTATTTCGTTTTAATGTTTTGGGCCTTTTGGTTAATATAGTGGGTTTTTTAGGTGTTGGGCTTTCACGGATAGGCCGAGTTTGGAAATTGGGCTAAATTATTTTTTTTGTCTTTTTATTTCTAATGGGCTATGGGCTTTCTTTTTTTTAAAAAAAAAATTCGGGATGGGCCCTTTTCGTTTTCAATTTGCCAGACTGGGCTCAAAGAATGAGTTCGGTCCGGTCGTGGACCCAGGTTAGTGCACCCGGGTCAGTCTCGTTCTGGGTCGGATGTGGAGATCCGACCCGGACCCGTTTTAATATTATTTTAATATTTTAATATTTTAAAAAATATAAAAAGAAAAATTATTTAAAAAAATATTTTATCCTTGTCCTGGTCTGTTTTATATTATTTTATTATTTTAATATTTAAAAAATATTTTTTCAAAAAAAATAAAAAAAATTTAAAAAAATTTAAAAAAATCAGAAAATTTATTTGGACTTTGGAATTGGTTTTTCTGGCCCTATTATGTTATTAGTGTCATATTCGATTGCACGTTGCTTGGTTCACACACTTTGAATTGCGTGTTTAATCTAACTCGCATAAGGTCGATTTTGCACGTTAGGTTCATGTGTTGATTGTTGCTTACCCTAGTTTAGTTGGGAATCTGATTTTGAAACTCCTGATTAGTGTGAACACGTTAGGCGGTAATTGAACAAGATTAGATACCGAAATGGCACTAGTTGGTCTATTAGTATAATCAAGTCCCTGTACTCATTGAATATCTAGTTTGTAGAAGTGAAGCATTTCCCTCGTGCTTCACTTGGGTGTCTAATCGACCCACTAAGAATTGATTAGTGGCGACTCCTAAATAAAATTGATTTACATGTTAACAACTTAAACTTAAGTCGCAAATTGGTATGGGCTTGGGAGAGCTCGAGTTAGGTTTAACTTAGTAATCCAATAGCCAAACCATGTAAGCGGCGGGGCCGGTTCGGGGAGGTCGCGACACCACCCCAAACTGATTAGTGACGACTCTTAGATAAAAATCACTTGCAGGTTAAAAACCTAAACCACAAGTCATAATATGATATGGGCTTAGGAGAACCCGGGTTTAGTCCTAAACCTAGACTTAGCGTACACTCAGGCAAGACCACTTAACCAAAGGTTGGTTGCAACAAATGTGTTATAAACTAATCGACATGCGAGTGATAATAGATATGTTATATAATCACGGGAAGAAGGGATAAACATGAAATGAGTTATAAACCAAAATACTTTAGCTAAAGTGTAATACCATAAATATTCTAAATGTGTATAATTTGTTTTGCTGAAAGAGAATAGATTGTTCTCTATAAGTTCAGAAAGCTTAGATACAATGAGTGAAAGTTGTATTGAACATCACGAAGTTGTATTGTATTCTTTCAAAAGTGATTATGGGCCTCATATTAGATTTGGGCTTGATCCAGCATAAGACTATCAAGAAGATAGGCTTAGTGGGGACTTTGTTTAGGGCCCAAAAATTAGGATTATCTATCTCGGCCACTGATTAAAGAGCTATTTGATGGTTAATCATAGGGCTTAATTTAGACGAGGGAGAGGTTTTACTCAAGTAAGATAAATTGATTTTGATTAATCTAAACCCCAAGAAAACATTTGAAGTAATGCATACCAAGCACTGGCTATGACTTCCTTTGTGCAGATACTTTCAGGTTCCATCTATTTCGCGAATATTGTCCTTTGTTAGAAAGTATTTTCGAATTATGTTACTGTCAGGACTTAAATATCACTTTAATCTTGCAATTTGTGAGTCCCGTGCTTCGAGTTCTTATCGTTCAATTCAGTAATTTATATTTTATCAATTTATAGAATCAAGAGTCCTCTCATGTACGTTATTAGCATTGTTAAATTGCTCATGTGGCAATTTTGCAATGGAAAAACTTTCAAACACGCGGCATTGCTATGGCACCACATCAGCAAATAGAGAGAGAGAGAGAGAGAGAGAGAGAGAGAGAGAGAGAGAGAGAGAGAGAGAGAGAGAGAGTATACCACGCTTTTGTTTATTTTCTCATATTCATCCCCGTAGTTCCTATCTAATCACTTGAAATTTTTTAGCGGAAATTTTTAACAGTTAGTAGCATTGATGGTTAAGATGAATATGAGAAAGTAAACAAAACAATGGTACGGAAAATCTCTTTTGAACGTTGCTGTTGAACCACTGGGGTTGCCCCAGTGGCTACCCTTCTCACATGGGAAGCAAAAGATGAGGAGTTTGATTCCCCACTTTCTCAGAGGGGTTGAGGGTGGGGACATGTGAGTGAGGGAGTAGGGTTCAAAACTTGTGTACAGCATGTAATGCACACACGGTGGCTTGTAAAATAGTAATACGATAGAACCAGACAAAAAAAGAAAAAAACGGAAACCGTTGCTGTTGTCGATTGTTTCGTAGACTCGAAACGAAGTAATTAAAATTCCTTGAATGCCATTGTAGAGGGGCGTCGGTGATGCGATCACTCTAATAAGTAATGGTTATAGATTAAACGGAACATTCATTGCAGGTGTGCGAACATTCTACGGTCATGTTTAGAGGGTCAGCGACATGATCTGTCTTTTCCCACCATCTTGCCAATCCAAAAGAAAATGCTAAATGCCTGTTTAGGCTAACCATACCAATTCTCTTACAGTTGAATTGCTTTTTGACTTCCGAAAAGAAACAGTTTCGAGACATTCGTTGACCTTCCTAACTTAGGCTTCGTTTGCTTCGTGGAAAATAAAGGATTTGGAAAAAAAAATTCTAAAAATGATCGCCAGAAAATCTTTAGACATGTTGAACTTTCACCTGTTAAGGATTTTATCTGTCTTGAGAAAGGATAAGTTTTTGGCCCCAAGCTAACCTCATACGACATCTTGTATCAACTCAGCTGCTATCATATCCAAATATGACACTGATCGCTAACCTGTATAACAAAACATGGTTTTGAAGGCAAATGATAATTCCACAGCACAATAGTATTCCTCCCCCACTTGTCAAAAGTCCCCATTTTCATAGATTAATTTGCCCTTAAACTCAGAAACATTCTTCATGAAGATTCTTGAACATTACAAAGACGGAAATACCATCTACCAAATTGAGTAAATAATCAAAGAAGTCTATTCTTTCTTCTTCTTTTTTTCTTTTTAATTCTAACATTTTCTATTGTTCATTAGTGATATTTAACCTTGTTCTAGCCTACAGGCAACAAAGTTATTAAAAAAACAAAAATTTCAATTTTTTTATCTGAACATAAATTATTTGGTATAAATCGTAGTGATGATACTTTTGTTATTAACATTATTTTTTATTCAAATCAAGTGAATCCTTTATTACTTTAAATTATATATACTATTTTACTAATTATATGTCTTTGAGTTTTCCATTCTCATATTTACTATAATAAGTTATATCATTTAATGGTCTTTTTCTTTAATTTTACTAGAATTTTTCCATTTAAGGCTACATTTACAGAGTGTTGACACCTAAATTTTGGAAACCCAATTAGTCGTTCATTGTATAAAAATTAGGAATCGATCCCGGTTCCTAGAAAAAAAAATTAGTTAAATTGCATATAAATTAGGAGTATTTGAATTAGTATTTAGGCCCATATAATTGCATTTTGCATTAAACTGGCAGTGGCGAATGAACTTGAAGTTAGCCGCGTGAGTCTAGCTCGCACATCGAGCAATACTCAACCAAGCTAAGGAGATAGGGGCCGAAAATTTCAAGGGTAAAAGCAGTCTAGGTTGTCTTAATTTGAGCTCAAATTAGCACATTAAACTTTAATTAAAGAAGAGCTTGAAATAATTCATCCCACCAAGGAATTAAATAGAAAAACCAGGTTAAAGCCCATTATATTATAAAAGGTCGGCCAATTAACCTAGGTTTAGATTATAAATATGTCGTTATACTCCTTAGGATAATGGAGCGCTCATAATTTTCAGAGCACACAAGAGTGAAACACGTGAGTAATAGTGAGAGCCAATGGGAGAGAGAGAGAGAGAGAGAGAGAGAGAGAGAGAGAGAGAGAGAGAGAGAGAGAGAGAGGGACTGGCCAAGTTCCGCTCCCGTGCGTGCCCGTACCGCTGCCACCGTCCGCGCCCAACCGACTGCATTCACCGCTCGACCACCTGCGCCTGTGTGCCCTGTCGAATCGGCCCGCTTGATGTTGCTCCCACTTGACTGGTTCTCGCAACCACTCCTTACATGCTGCTGTCATCCTACTAGGCTCGTGCCTTGCCTTGTGTGCCGCCGCTCGAGCTCGCAGCCCTTTGTTCCCAGCAGCGCTTGCTACCTCGCTGTCGCCTCCCTGGTCTCACGTCTGGCCGCCCTTACTGTTGCTCCCGCTCGGCCTCGCCACCGTCATTGCCGTGCCCCACCACTGCCCAAGGCTTGAGCCGCGCCTATCTGTGCTTGGTTGTGCCCCCGTCGCATCGCTGAAGTCTAGCACCCGACGAGCCTTATCACCAATCACCCTACCGCTATAGCCCCGCGCCCAGTCATGCCAAGCTATCCCTGGTCATGCCCGACGCACCCGCTGCCCTTTAAACCGAGGCTCGAGCCTGTGCTGCCACCGTGTCCCAATCCCGCTGTCATCGATTCCTCACAGTTAGCCACTGTCCTAATTCGCGATACTGAGCCCCATCCGAGTTCGAATTGGAAATATCCGCAAATTAGGTAAGATCGTTATTCGAATATTTTTAAATATTTAATTTCCTAATTTTTGGATATTTTAAATATTTTGTGAATATTTTGTGGATTGCTAGATATTTTAGGAATAATGTGTACTGTATCTGCAATATTCGAAAATACCTCAAATTAGGATTTTTTTCTAATTTAGCAATGTACCTGGATGACTATCTGATCTCAACCCCAATGTATGATACGCGATGGTGCAAAAGATTGTTATTTTATCCATAACTACTTGAATATGATAATATATCTTATTTGCTTTCCAAATTCAAACGGTCAGCTTTCCATCGATATATATGACTATATAGATATGATTGTTAGCTCGAATCGTTTTCCTAATTTGAACACAATAAATAAACTTTGCGGATTACATGGATTGTTTGAATGCGCTTGCTATCCTTTGTTTGATTGCTTTATTTTTTAAATAAAAGAAAATCCAAAAATATTAGTTAGGATCTAAGTTAGAAATATTGCATGTTTAGGGTATCCCGGGTATATCTAAAAAATAGGATATTTTTCTAATTAAAATTGGGATTTAGGGTAGTTTATTTCCTAGTTTAAATTAGGGATTATTCTAGTCTTAATGGATTATTTAGGATATTTTCTGGTTTTGAATTTTCATAAAAAAATATTCAAAAAGAAGTCATTTTACAATAAGTTAGAGTGTCTTTCTAGAATAGATTGCATGTTATTTTAGGTGTTTTTATTATTCCGAACTTTAATGAAAAATACCAAAAAAACCATCATTTGTTGTCATTAGAAGTAGGTCATATGGTTTGCATATTAGGTTTCATTAATCGCATGTCATATTTCACACGTTATTGCCTGTAGGTTTGATTTCATTTACATAAAGAGAAAATCCTAAAGAACACATTGATTGAAGTGCTTGTTAATTAGAAATCATAATAGGACTGTCTGTGTGATTTTCTAGCTAACAATGCAGATGCTTATATTGCTAAAAGGTATGTTGTTCTACTATTGTTCTACTAAACTAGTAATTTATTTATTACTTTATGGGTGTTAAATTAGTGGATTGCGCATCCGCGTGGTCACTTTGCATGTTAGTGAATAGGTAATAAAATGGATCCAGATTGCCTGCTCAAACATTTTTTTGAAAAGAAAAGGTACTGAAACGGCGTTAGACTAGCTTTAGCGTAACCAAGTCTCCAAATTCAAAATCTCTGGTTCGTAGGAATAAAACATATCTCCTATGTTTTATTTGGATTTCTAATCAATCCACCGTAAAATAGATTAGTGGCGACTCCAGCATAAAAACATTTACATGTTAAAAACCTAAACTCTAAGTCGTGAATTGGTAGAGCTTGAGAGGGGCCCGAATTAGATTTAAACTTAATAATCCATTAGCCGAACCTTTAAGTGGTGCACCCTGAGGGTAGGTCGCGACACTGAGACAAATACATTCACTTAATAAAATAAGCCATAGTTAGAATTGTAAATATTACTTTGGTAATAAGGGGCTAGTTTGTTTGATTTTCTATTTTACTCTATTGAAAAACCTATATTTAGTTTTAGTAACAAGTAAATTTTATGGTAACAAAAATAACATTTGCTTTAGTCGCACCACTGTCACTGTCACATGATTGAGTATGGAAAAGTACAAGAACTAGGAAAAGGAAGACAAAACTGTGTTAGAATACTATTTGATTGTGAAAATATCATTTTCGGAATTTAAATTGTTAGCTTGCCTATATAACCTATAATTATCAATGCTTTGCTAATTTAAAGGGCATCCATCTCTCAGATAGCCTTCTCTAATTAACTTTAGTTGTCTAATTGACAACAATTTAGCTAATTAAGGTTGTGCATGTTCGTAGAAAACTTCTTAACTGAGGAAAATGTTTTCCGTAAAAATTATTTTTTAAAAAATGACTCGTGTTTAGTTGTTTGGCGGCATGTTGAAAGTGACATGGAAGAAGTTTTTCAATATTTAGATCTTACTTTCAAATAATCATTCTCTGTTAGAATTATATTTTTTCCTAATGAAAAATACTAAGATGATATCAGAATCCTTGTCTATAATATTATTAACATATAAATTATAAATTATTTTTTTATTATTAAAATAAAGCAACCTAAAAACGGATGCCAAAAGAAGTAGAAAATGCAAATAATTAACAACCTTAATCTCTCAATAGTCACAAAACTACAAGTAAGAATGGTTCTTCATTATGTATGAGCATGCACGTAGAAAAAGAGTTTAAAAAAACGATTTCTTTTTTTGTAGGATGGAGAAATCATTTTCGTAAATTTTAACTATGGTTGTTTACCTCCAACTATAAAATCTTTTCTGTTGATTATCCTATTGCAGCGAACCAAACACATGAAAGTTTGGAAAATCACTTCTTGAAAATCATTTTCATAAAAATAAACACACCATAAGATACCTCATTTTTTAGTTAATATCCGGGGTGGTATAACTAGGACAGCTTCAATTGGCCAAGGAAAAGAGCACTATGTGAGCTTTAATCACCTCCACTATTGAAAAGCAAACTTCAGCTAATCAAATTTTGGGCACCGATTCTCCATACCTTAATCAATTCCATTTGTCCTTGATTTTATAATCACGTGACCGCGACTTTTTTTTCATCAACATGCTATAAGAGCATTGAAAGATAGAATTTTGAGCAATATTTTTGCACTAAGTGGAAGTTGAAAGCATGATTTTATATAGCAAAAGAAAAGGAAAAAAAATTAAATGAAACGAAGGCATCCGGTAAGGGTTGGTCCAAGTGGAAGTTCGAGGAAGAATAAAGAAAGAGTATAAAGAAAGGACAACAAAAAGTCGTATTCCAAAGTGGGCAATTTTCGACCAAAAGAAAAGGGGCACTTAAAATTACAAAGGCATATACTAAATTAAGGTAAGGAGGACACTAAACAAAGTGGAATGTGGGAGCAAAAGAGGCGGTATTACATTCCTTAATCCTCAGATTAAGACTTTAACTTAATTGGAACAAAACCCTACTTTTTAGCCAAGGTCACTAAATTCAATCTTGGATTAGATCATGTAGGATGCCCACTATAGAGGAGAGCAAAATGGAAAGAGAGAATCTTAACAAAAGCAGGTAGATGGTGGCCTCCACAAAGGATGAGAACAAACTGATGCACACAAGATTTTCTTAGGGTCCTCTCTCTTGATGGAATTATACTATATGCAACGTGCATGCGCAATCCAAATGGCAATCGAGATCAGCTGTCCTCTAAGTGGAGCCTGCTTTATATTACCAGAATAGAATGACTACAAGCGTTTCAAATGATCGATGAAGCACGTTAAAAAACATATTACTTATTGAGAAAACCTCATATGATATTTTGAAATTGACAAAACCATCTAATTATATTAAATATTGGACAAATGCAGATGTTGTCATACCTCAGAATTGAACAAATGCAAGGATAACTCTATCACCAGATATAGATATAGAACCTGAAGCATGAAGTGGAAGATTGAAGATGACTGAAAGGACTTGGAGGTGAACATGTCAAAGAATGAGAAGTTCGTGACGGCTTGGAAGTGCCATGACAGGGTAAACAGATCATGTGGTCGTATTCATACACAAAAGATAAAGTGGAAGGCAGCACGTAAGTCAACTAATGGCGGGAAGCCTTGATAGACTCATTGCTGATAAAAGTACTTCCCTATATCACTTGAAAAGAATGTGTATATTGTATAATTACGCATAATGTCCTGAAGACCCAGATATTCCTTTTGAGCAAAATCTAAATCTTAAGGTATGCCTCAAGCCTACGGAGAGAAATTTTATCCATTGTCAATCAAATTACTAAGAAGGGTTATTTCTTAGTACAACCTATTCTATTTGTGGAAACCATATTGTCACTAGGAAGATTTGATTGTATAGGCAACCAGATCTCCCAGTGATTATGGAGTTTATCTTAAACACCTAAATTGATCATCTTGAAGATTTTCCTACCGTTAGCATGGATCTTGAAGACTACATAAGAAGATCAACATATGCTGGAGATCACATGAGTTGCAAGAGCATCTACAAGTTGAAAAGGCATTATTCTTAGAGATTCATATAACCTTGTTATTGAGCAAGTAGTTCATTGTTATTGAGAGTGATTCACTGATTATAATCTCTATTGAAAAGTATATGAGAGTGTTGTAGTAGTGCTTGGAAATCAGTAGTGTGATCTACTAACTTTGGGTGGAAGCAACACGAGCTACATTCAAACCTCTTACAGGATTACTAGTGCAATCCAGCCTATTATTAGTTGTTAGTCTAGGAGAGCCAACGTAGCCTTGATCTAAGCCGAATTCTCATAAAGATCTGCGTACAACTCTTGTATCTCTTTTTATTTATTTTCATATTGGTTTGATAGACGCATACTGCACTTGATATAATTAGCTTACTCTTGCATATATTAAATTGTCCTACCTAACCAAACTTGTTTTTAATGATTCCGCATGATTCATTAAGTTTTGTTTGATAACCTATTTACCCCCCTCTAGATTATATCTCTAGTCATAACATTACTAACCACCTAAGGTTGGGTCACAAGGAAGTAATTTCTTCCAACTTCTCTAGTTCCAATGTGAATGACTTGTCTTTGACCAAAACAAGGTAATGGACTAAGGGTGTGCTTGGGAGAGCATTTGTTGAAAGTATTGCATAAATGAAAGTACTTCAGGCTAAAGGGTTTTTATGAAATGCATATAGTGTTTGTAATGAAATGGACTTAGGGTGTGCTTAGGAGAGCATTTGGCAAAAATATTACATAGATGAAAGGAATTGCCAAATGCTAATAGTGTTTACCAAACACTAATGCGGTAAACACTATTTCATAAAAGACTTTAGGTTAAAAAAAAAACCAAAAGATTGTAACACCTTGTCAACTCAGGCGAAGTTGGAAGCTCTGGCGACGGCCATCACAGAGGTCACACAATCTCAGGCAAGCCTACGATGGAGTTAGGTGACCTCAAGCGACGCACTTCGACGTCCCAGATCTGCAAAATGATAGACACTAGTATCGCGTGAATTCCGAGCACTTCCTCCGCAATCTCTGTTAGCTAGATTTGGACCAGAGATAATGCTAAGGTCGTGCGACCCCAAGTGAGGCAATATCGGTGTTGTGAGACCCTAGGCGATGCACGCTAGGCATCCCAAATCTACAAAATCCCAGGCACCGGTATTGCGCAAATACCTAATTTGCAAAACTGAGGTCTATGTGACCATAGGTGAGGCCACCGAGGTTGTGTAGCTTAAGCGAGACCATGTTGAGGGTCGCGTGTTTGCGCAAAACCAAATCTCATGTGACATCGGGTGGCCCAAGCGATGCGAGGCCAAGGGTTGCATGACCTTGGTGACCGTTGGCAACCATCGGAGAATCCGAAGCGAGGGGTTCGAAAATGAAGAATAATGCAAAATTAACAACAAAAAAGAGTCAATAGACATGCAATCCTGCTGGTAAAGGAATTGGGAGGATAGGTATGCTAGTATCACAGGTGCAGGGTTCGACTCCTAAGCTCTGTAAGAAACAGAATAAAAGTCAGAAAGTGAGGAGAGTTAGAGATACGAAAAAAAAAAACAGAAAAAGAGAGATACGAAAAAATAGTGAGGGTAGAATTGGAATAAAAGAACTCATTAATTCTGGCCTCTAGCATTTGGAAAATGTTGGAATGCCAAAGCTGGTATGGACTTGCCTAAAAAGAAAGACTTTTGGAAATGAGGGTAGAATTGGAATAAAAGAACTCATTAATTCTGGCCTCTAGCATTTGGAAAATGTTGGAATGCCAAAGCTGGTATGGACTTGCCTAAAAAGAAAGACTTTTGGAAATGACGTCATTTGTCATATGGGTTTCCAAATTGCTTCACCAAATATAATTGCATTTTCCCAAATGCCTTTATAGGCTCAAAGTCCTTCAATAAAGTGGTGCCATACGTATCCTTATTTTGGTGTACGGAAGTTGTTTTAGTATACATCTTGACCACAATATGAAGAGAATTGTCAGGTCCTTATGTCACTAATGTCTAAGAATACTTTTTTTTGTTCTCTAGTTAAAATTCAAATCACACTTAAATGTCAAAAAATAATAAAAAAATTTATGTATTTGTATATATGTGATATTTTCGAGTTAAAAAACGTAAAGCATGAGAGTTGCAAGATTTTTTTTTTTATAAAAAGGAAAAGTCATTCAAGAGCCTTGGAGTAATGGTCCTACTCTTACATGACAATGAAGCGACAATGACTTTCAGTCCTAACTTTTTTTTAAAAAAAAAGGAAGTGGTATTAATTGCTCGAAAGGATACATGAAAATACATAAAATTTTATGGCAAAGAAAATAAAAGCAAAGTAAAGCCAAAAATACAACAAAATAAAGTCAAATCTAGAAAACAGAGAGGATTGACAAAGTACTAGCAGGGTTAAGCACACACTTGTGTCATAAAAACGAATCTATCAAGCAAAATAATTGATGCCTGATCACTAGATCTCATATTATTGTCGGTGATGAGCATACGCCGGAAATTCCTTCCCCAAGAATTACAGCATTGCCAGTTGGCGGTGCATGCCTTAGTCTGATTTCCTCTACATTATTGCCGTACGGAAACAACCAAAACAAGTTGAATAAATAGATATCTAACTTTTGGAAAAGCAAATCTTTGTAACTCAAGGAGATGCTAGAACTTTTGCGATCACCAGTGAAACTTGAGGCAAAAGAACTAGTACACAAATAAAGTACTGGAGTATCATATCCCCGAAAACATTATTAAACTACTAATTCTAAATTAGGAGAGAATAGCTCATACATCTAGAACTAGATTATGAGAGTTCAAATTCTCAAATCTAAAACTAGACTGGGAGAAAAGAACTCCCAAATCTAGATCGAGAGAGAAGAAAAAATAAGAAAAGAACACAAGCACTTAAACAAAATCAATAAGAGAGAGAAGGGAGGGTGAGACTAGCTCAAACCCTTCATATGGTCGAAGTTTGAAGAAGATGATGGAGAAAAAGACTTTTCGGTTGCTTGCCCGGAGGCAGTAAATTATCCATTCTAACCTGACTTAGATAACCATTATATCGCATCTATCCGCTATTTTTCTTTTGTTTGGTAACGTTAAGAGATCTTACTATAATTATTTTTAAGATACCATAAGGGATGTGACAATTTTCTGTTGGGTATTTTCTAAGCCAATCATTCAATCCGCTATGGCCAATGGGTTGTGTTGGCCTAGGCATGGACGGCGCTTTCATTTTCTCATATAAGGGCCTGAAGTAGGCCTTGTGTCAAATAAAGACTTGAAGTGCTCTTATTTTATCAAATAAGGACCTGAAGTAAATATTATCACAAATAAGATCCTGAAGATGCAATCTCAGTCTCAATAAATGGCCTAACCTCACTGGAGTCAATGGCATTTTCGTCTTTTAATTTTTTTTATTTTTTATCTTTCTATTTTTTCCTTTTGTGTTTTTTTTCCATAAAAAATAAACTAAGAAAAAGCTAAAGTTATAAAGAAAAAAAAGCACAAAAAAGGGGTGGTAGCCCTCCCTTTTGCCTGTGGCCGCCGCCCCATTGCGGGTGGGGTGGCAGCCACAAGTGAGGAGGGCTACCAGCCCTCCCCGTTGTTTTATTTTTCCCCTTGTTTTTTTTCTTCTTCTTTTTAATTTTTTTTAATTTTTAATCTAATTTAACTAAAATTTATGTTAAAATTATTTTTAGACGAAAATGCCATTGGTCGATTGGCGAGCTGGCGGGGTGAGGCCTTTATTTGAAATTGTTATAGTCGCTTCAGGTCCTTATTTGAGACAAGATCCACTTCGGGTCCTTATTTGAGAAAATAAAGGCACTTCATATCCTTCTTTGGAATTTTTCCACAAATATTAATGAAAAATTGAGATTTTTCTTTGTTTTGCTTCGTGTGCACGTGTCTGTCTACGTGTAGCGATTCAAGTGTTTATTTGTTTCTGCAGATTGGATTATATACGTCCTTATCGTTTCTATTGCTTCAATTTGGTAACAGAACAGGCAAAAAATGTCGGAGAGCTGAGCCAATGTCCTTAATGATGGCAATAGAAACAATCGTCTCGCTGACGAAGATTAGGATTGCCGCCAAGTTTGAAGCAATATTTCAGATAGTGGACACAATCGCCAAACGTAATCTGAGTTCTCATGGGTCAAGATCAAGGATGCTGAGTCGTCGTCCCTGCTATGTCAGCCGACGTGGGGAGAGGTCATCGTGGTGGCATTTGGTGCAATCCTGGAGGAGGCTAGTGGGATCGTGGTTATGATTACGATGTTGATCGGTGGGATCAAATGCAGGAGGAACGAAGGAGGAGGAAAAGAACCGTTTGGGACATGGGAGTAAGATGGATTATTGTATAACCTGTGCATACTCTGACAATCCTTTTGAATAACCTGAGTCCCTCTTATGATGCCATGTATTTAGAATTTTTTTTTTCATTTAAATATACCGACCGCGTTGTGTTCGGATCACTTTTCGGGCATTGTGACTAGTCCGCTTTCTCAAGCAATCTTAAAGACGTAAACGTTGACATAGGCCTGGTGCATTCGAGATTTTACTTATACAATGTTCCCGATAAGATTTGAATCCAAGATCACAATTAGAGAAGCAAATTCCCTTGCAATCTAACGCAGCACTTCATTGGTGTACTTAAGATACTTTATTAAGTATACAGTGTTTTTTACCAAAAGTGTAGCTATAGTATGCTAATAATTCCATCTCTTCTTAATTTTCTAGTTACTGAAACGATAACCGAGGCATACCAACATAAGTTCGAAGGACCATGGAAAGAAGTGTCTGCACAACTTTGGTAGGCCAAAATGTACCAGATGCAACGAAATTCGGCCAACAAAAGTACCTTTGGTATTATTCAATAGTTTCTCAAATTAGTGTTATTAACACAAAGGGTACGAAATGCCTTCTTTTTCAGTTCAACTTTAGGTCATATAATTTACTAAACATGGACCGCTTATAGATCACGTTGTGAAACAGTCACTTCACCCACATAAGTACACCTGGGCGGAGAAGATTGGACGATCTCGAGTAGCCTTGCGAAGGACCACCAATGTCCTCGAAACATGGATCATAAACTTGTCTATAGAGAAAAAAAATATGGGGGAAAAGATGATGGTGGAGATATTGTGAATTGATTATTCCTTTATTTTACCAAATTTGAATATGAACAAGGATATATAATTACTTCACAAGCTGGACCTACCCCTATTAATTAGAATGCATGAAAAACGGATCACTGGAGAGTCTCCGTTGGAGTGAGGACAAAATTACTTGAAGGTGAGAAGATGCCAAATTAAAAAGGGTTTAGTTTAATTTATAGTATAATCCAAGTAATAAAGTTAGGCTAATTTTGTCTTTTAGCCCAGTAATTAATCATTGAAACTGGTGAGAGGGAGAGGGAGGGGCCATTGAAGTCAATTTTGTCATTCTTAGAAGTAAGGCTTCCCAGATTTAGCATGTAAAGTTTTGTTCCTGAGAATCAGAAGACATTTCTGTTTAATTATAAGGTTTGCACTTCACCTCATGATTATAGTCAATCGAACACTATGAGAGTTATGAAAAGTCCTTCTAGTTTGCCAATTGTTCATTTCTTTTGTTCTTCTTCGGGCTTTCCCAAGTTGTTAAGCCCCTGTTACTAGAAACATCTCCCAAAAATATCGAATAAAACCCTAAAAGTAAAAATCTGGGTGCCAGAAGTTGAGGTCGAATGATTCTCCAATAACCCTTATCTTATGTTATTCCTTGATTTCCATCTCCTCGAATGTTTAATTAGCTTTGATTTTTCACCAAAGCATCTAGAGCATACTTAGCTTGCATAAGCAGGAGGACATCCTCATTATAATAAGATCAAATAAAAGTGTCATAGCTATATATAGAGCGTTTCCACGATGAACAGTGGATATAGTCTATGAAGTGCATTGATCACGATCACGATCATGCACAACATAAGAGGCCATTAACCTAATTGAGATTCTATAATTTGTGCTTGAATTACAGCCTGCCATATGTCGTTTCTATACGAGCTAAAACCCTAGGCTGATTGCTTGCTTTTTCTTTTATTTTGGGATTAAATATGTCAGTCCAAAGATTTAGGACCCGACCATGGCCGTACAAATTCTCCATAGGAAGTAAAAAAGAGAGCTTACGATTCTTTAAGGCATTATACTATGTAAAAACCAAAGCAGTAGGTAACCCATCACTGGGATATCCGTGTTTCTTGGCTAATAATTTGTTTCTTTTTAGGCCTTGTTTGGTTGTGTTAGCAATTCAACATAGCCCACGTGCACTTATGTGGTCCACAAATTTGAAATTTCTACCTTATAATATGCTTGTTAAGTTCAAACTTATTAAGAGCATTAAAAGATAAGCGAATGGGTCTTAATAGAGGGGGACCACTGCCTTCATAATTGATGAGCTTGCTTCTTTTTTCTGTTGCCTTTTAATTGTATATTGCTATTCCTGTGCGCTCATTTCGTGGAAAATTCGATCAATTCATTGAAACTAACTATTTCTCTTCTAGAAGGCAAGAATTGAGGAGATCCCATACCTGCAATTTTGGAGGAACATATGGTCAATTATTTTCCTTGGTACACAACAGTATAGGCTTTGAGGACTTTATTTCTCTTGTACATATGACATACTTTGGCTCATACAATTGCTATCCAGCCCTAAAGATTTTGAGTGATGAACTTGGACATGTGTGGAGCAATAGTTCCAGATAAAGTATGTCTTCTGGATGGAATAAATTTTGTTCTCGGCTTTTTCTTTTTTAAAATAATTACAGTTGACTAGAATCGCATAGTGTCACGTCACGGTATGCCATATAAGAAAAAAGGGTTTCGCCACTCACTTGAACCTTTACCATCCCTAGATCTATGGTGCAGAAGGCACCCAAAGAAAAAGAAAATTCTCCAACACACGACTGACTTAAACACAGATGTGTTAATTCGCCTATATAGAAGGGGAGGTCTTAAGCAATTGTAAGAGAGCGACGTGTCTTTGTTTGAGAGGGTCCTCAATTTCCTCTCTCAAATGGTGGACAAATTGGGCTCGAACTCAGATAGAGAAGGCGACAGTAAGTACAACTTCTCAGGAGGAGGAGCAACAATTGCTTCAAATGAAGAAGCAATCTCTATAAGAGAGCAAGATCGCCTCCTCCCAATCGCCAATGTGGGGAGGATTATGAAGCAGATCCTCCCCCCAAACGCCAAGATCTCGAAGGAGGCGAAGGAGACGATGCAGGAGTGCGTCTCTGAGTTCATCAGCTTCGTCACCGGCGAGGCCTCAGACAAGTGCCACAAGGAGAAGCGCAAGACCGTGAATGGCGACGACATCGTTTGGGCTCTCGGGTCCCTAGGGTTCGATGACTACGCCGAGCCGCTCAAGCGGTACTTAAATCGGTATCGGGAGGTCGAAGGGGAGAGGGCCAGCCAAAACAAGGCCACAGGCACCGAATCAAGAAACGAGAAGAATTTGTACGGGGACGAGTCGCCGGAGAAGCAGCCAGGCGCAGCCTCTTTGTCACCTCTGAAGTTCTTCGACGTGGCCGGCAGGAGTACTAATGGTTCTTTCTCTAAGAGGTATTGAGAGGTACACACATCTTGGAAATCAATCTAACTAAAACGATAGATTTTTAGGTTTTGCTAGTATATAGCATATGTATAGATATATGTGAAGCAATCTAAAATATATATGCTTGTGGTGGTGTGTTCCTGGGCAACTCGTAACTCGTGGTTTGCATCTTAGAATTAGCATGGATTTCCTTTCACTGACAATTGGTAGATGCAGAATAATTATGTACAATTGATGATGGTTGTTAATTGAGAACATTTGTGTGCTTGATTTGCTGCTAGTTTTCTGTGAATGACACGAGTTTTGCAACGTTTGGTTCTGTATTGGAGGTACTTTGTGTTGAATTGGCCAAGAGTGCGGGTTTTGGTCTATACTAAACATGCTAACAATTTGGCCATTTTCTCCAGTTCAATGCCTTTTTAAAGTTCAGTCTTGATAATTAGAATCTGCATTACTCATGGAAGCCTAAAAGCATACGGCCTCAGCATTTTGAAACAAAACCTAACTCGTGCTTATGCTCGGTAACTTGTAATCTGGACAACTGCGAGACATATGAAACTAGTTATGTTGATGTCCAAGGCTTCGTATGTACACCGATCTAATATGGTCAAAGAAAGGTTTAGATTTCGATTGATTCGCTGAGCTTTGAACT
The DNA here is from genome assembly GCA_031216185.1 of Syzygium aqueum. Lineage (NCBI taxonomy): Eukaryota > Viridiplantae > Streptophyta > Magnoliopsida > Myrtales > Myrtaceae > Syzygium > Syzygium aqueum. The sequence goes on along the minus strand of CM062238.1, from coordinate 4,377,139 downwards.
GTGTGACGATAAACAGGTTTTAACCCATGAAATTACTAGTACACAAGTCAGATTGATAGTGCATGCATAGAACATGTTGTGACCCGAAGCCAAGCATCTAGTTTCTTTTCTTTTCTTTCCATGTTTGGCCAAAGAAAAAAGCTTCTAGTAAGGAATAACCTTTGCCCTTTTTTGCTGGAATTATTTGCTTGAATTGTAATGAATTTGCTTCGCTCAAAAATTGGGGTTGATAATCTAGAATTCACATCTTTGAAGGAGTTATAACTCGCTAGGTTCAGTTTTAAGTCAAAAGGGAATTTAGATCCACCGCAAAAGGCTAGTTGATAGGTTAACTTGTTTCTTTGATTAATGGGTGGTTGATGGGCGAGATCATCGGACACCTTTAATATATTCCTCATTTCTCATATTAGTTAATCCCGTGTTTGTGGAATTTAAATTTATATGAGACCGATTATAGGTACTAAGAGAATGCAATAATAAGTGAGTATGGCCGACAGATGTACAACGATACCATGAGATTAAATTGTAAGTGAAATCAAAATTTAGATCTACCACAAAAGACTAGTAATTAATTTAATTTCTTTCTTTGATTAGTTGCTCGTTGATTGGCGATATCATTTGATATCCTTGATATATTCCTCATTTCTCGTATTAGTGAATATCATGTGTACAACTTCAAAATTTATTTGAGACCAATTACATGTATTGAGAGTGTGCAATTGAGTATCATCGACAGTTGTATAATCTTCTTACTCTCTATACAACAATTAAGAAAGTCATTGCCGATAGGCATATAATCTTCTATATTGAGAGTATGCAATAATTGAGTTCGTACTGTTGACAGATGTATGATATTTTCTCACTCTCTCTTTTTGCAATAATTATGTGAGTATCACTAACATCTCTCTCTCTCTCTCTCTCTCTCTCTCTCTCTCTCTCTCTCTCTCTCTCTCTCTCTCTCTCTCTCTCTAACACACACACACAACCTTATTAGAATTGAGCCACTAGGAGGCGAGCGCGCGGCACGCACAACCTTATTAGTACAGAGCCACTAGGAGGCGAGCAAGGGAGAAGCAGTAAATCTAGCTATGACTCTCATCGAGGAACTTGCTATACACTTCTCTAGAAAAGCATAGCAAGCAAGGTCATTCGATAGTGTTTGTGCAATCTACGGTTGTTTAACATTACGGGCATATGCAAGTTCCGTACAATTTCTATTTTAGCAACAAAAAAAAAAGGTTCGACACAATTTCTAAAGAGTTTTGCTAGGGTTATAACTCCTTACTTACAAAATCGATTCTTTAAACAAAGTATCAAGCTGTAAATCACCATGTAGTCAATCCCAGGGTATGGTAAGAATCATTTACCACCTTTTTTAAATTTTCTTTCTGAGAAAATCATGAGTGGAAGAGTCCCTCGTTGCAATGTCCGAGGTTGACCCCAGGGGCGCCAACTTTTGTTGTCTTTCCGTGGCTTCACATCAACAAGACAGGTCGTGTCGCGCAAAGCCCCATCAGGTCTCGATCAAGCTGACATTTCCCACACACGGACGACGGTGACATCTCCGTCCGACAACTGAGGGTGCCCGAACTTGTTTGAGCCATTTGAGGGGAAGCTTATTCTCTTCAGTGGAATCTTGCTGCAGATACTTACAAAGGAAGAGCGTGGAATGAGGGTTCAAACATCAAATTCTTCGAAACGTTTGTTTAAGCGTTTATGCTGCGTTTGATGCATCACGAAAACGATGTACACGTGAAGACAAACGGAGCAAGAGATCGAGAAACGTAACACAAGTGAAAACCCTAGATACCTACGGCCAACAAAAGAACAGAAGAAAAAGAAAGAGAAAAATAAGAAGAAAAAAGCTACTTTTCTTTTGCACGTGGAGCTAGGTGATGGACTTCTTGGGAAACTTATACTAAACGTTTTTCCTAATTCTTCTTTTGATGAAGACCCCTAAAAAGAATTGACGTGGTTCGTAAGACTCACGGGAGAAAACTGTGAATGAATTAGCAATGGATTTTTATGTTTGTTTTTTGCCATAAATGAAATTTGAGGTCAAGATCCTCCCAGAAGAGTATCTATATAGAACATCATCATGCCTTGGATGGATATACCTATGATTTAGATCTGATCGTTGATCATGACCTTGTCCAAACCTTCCCATACCACGAGCTCGAAGACAAATTTGGGCAAACCTGTATATGGACATCTTGAAAAAAATCGAGGGACTAGACTGGAAAATGGTTCATATGTAATTTTTTATAAATTTATATTTTTTGTTGATGGGTGGGTTTAGCCAATAAGTTAAGCTCGACCCAATGGCCCTAACAGGCTTGGGTCCATCTCTAGTTAGGGTACATGAACTTCTGTTGGGAGCCCACGCATGTCAAGCATTGAGCAATATTTTGTTACCATGTGGAATGATAGGCCTTTAGAACTTCACATTTTACCAAAATGAACGACACTAAGGGTGTGTTTGCTTAAACTTTTATGTGTTTAGTTAGCTGAAAGTAGATAATTACCGCAAAAGACTTTAATGGTCAAGGAGTACAAGCATACTTAAAATTGAAGAAACTATTTTTTCATACTAAAAAGAAGCTATCGTTTTCTGAAATTCATTTTCCATACTCACATTCGCAGATAGCTTCAATCTACTCTCTCTATTAGTCTTAACTCCTCTTTAGTACCTTACGTTTATTTGCTTGCTGTGGTATCACTCTTTGATTACCTTTTTGGAATGAGAACCATTCTCATGTGAAGTTTTATGGGCACTGAGAGACATTTTTTTTAGTCGAAACACTGAGAGAGATTAAGTTTGTTAATTATTTACGTTTTCTATTTTCTCGACATCCTTTTTTAGGTTATTTTATTTTGATAATTAAAGAACATAAATTTTATATTTTCATATTTTGGTAATTAGACAAGCATTTCAATATCATCTTAGTATCTCATGTTAGGAACAAGATATAATTATAATGGAGAGAGTAAATTTCTTACAAGTAAAATTTGAACATCGAAAAACATTTTCCGATACATTTTTTAGTACATTACCGAACAACTGAAAATCAACCATTTTCAGTAAAAATGATTTTCATGAAAAATATTTTTCTTCATTGAGAAGTTTTTGGCGAATCAAAGACGCACTAAGTATCAAGTTTTGTACAATTTCACTATTGAAATATATAATGCGAAGGCGTACTCTTCCCTATATATATACTCTGAGCATGAAGAAATATTCTTTCAAATTGGTTGGTCACGAAAATCATCTTAAATATAGTACTTTGGGAGTTTACACGTTTTCCATTTAAAGCTGCCACGTTGGCCGTAGCGCTACAAAACTGACAAGTTCCAATTTCCACCAATCACCAAAAAGGCTAACACCAAAGTGAGATCTCTGGTAAAAAAAAAAGTGAGATCAATCACAAAAAAAAATGTTAAAATTACTTAACAAAGCTGCATTCGTATAAATAACTGTTAGGTCCACTAAAGTATGTGATTAAATTATAAGTAATCACAGTGGAGACAAGATATGTACGAAATAAAACCTAATTAAATATTGATACCTAAATTTTAGCTGCCTATTTAGTTATTCATTACATTAAAAATGAGGGATCAACCCGATTCTTAAACAAATAAATTATTAACTTGCATTTGTATATTAGGAGTATTGTCATTTAATAGTAATAAGCCCACATAAATTGCATTTTGACTGAATTGGTGTAGGGAGGCTTTGAGCTTAATTAAATTACTTTTATTAAACCCCAAAGAAAGTGATAATTGGAACAAGCCCATTCCTGATCGAAATATGTGATTTGCACATGGGGTGCTTCAAATGAAGAAATATTGGTTTATTGAAGGAAACTTTGGGGGTAATTAAGCTTTATATTGTCAATTTTTGATTAAAATGAAATAAGAAAGAGGGTATACTCTAATTTCTTAGTAAGAAATCACATAACCTAAAATAGGAAATAAACATATCCTTGGTTGTTTCAAGACAACCTTAACCCTATATAAACCCATTGAAGGTTGTTCACAAAAGAGGTTGGACATTGTAGAGAAAGAATATAATCCACAAAACGGAGAAGCACTCTCTCTTCCACGGCCACCATCCTTGCATCCAAGCCGCCGTCGTGACCTACCATCGTTGAGACCTGCTGCTTCTCGCCACACCTCACCACAGTCAGCTCTTGCAATTCTGACATCCTTGCAACAATACTAACCCAAATCCGCCGAGACCAGCGAGGCCAGAGGCTCCAACAATCACCCACACCGCCTGCAAGTCCAGTTACGGAGGTCTCTGTATTCTCACACTCTTCGTGTTTCTTGTAGGTTGCTTGACTATTCAAAGACGTCCCCGTAGTCCCGTTGTTCTTCCAATAGATTCCAATAGCCTCCCAACAAGCACCTAGACCTTGCTGTTGCCGGTTACCACCAAATCGCCGTTCACCCATTGCCATGAACATCCCCTCATCGCCAATCCTGTTGGAATTGGGTAATCCTATTTAGGTGACTTCCTAAATTGTACTTGAATTAAATATTCAATTGCCTAACTTTGATCATTACAATTCCGACATGATCTGGTTTGAAGTTTAAGTATACCCTGAATAGGCAGTATTCTGTTGGAGTCGATACGATAATTAGGAATTCGATCCTTGAAGCTAAAGATGGGATTCCCTAATAAAAATTTATTTCCTATTTTGGTAGTGATTGTTGACACCTAAATTTTTGCCCAAAGATTTTGTATAACTTTTGAAAAAAAAAGTTGAAAAAATTGCTAGGGCCAAGGATATGAGTGTGACTAGCTAAGCACTGAGGGATCTGATTGCAATTCAAACAGCAAGTTAGGGGCCCAAATGCAATTTTCAAGAGTTGGGGCCCAATTCGCAATTTTTACAAAATTTGCCCAAGCCCTTAAATCATCATATTTATCATGTTGACCTTAATTAAGATTGAAATTGAACTTGGGCTAAGTGGAATTGATCAATCGAGATAAAAGGACCAATTGCATTAAATTGAGCATTCTCGGGCAAGAAAATGGACAATTTTGAGGGACGTTTTTGCAAAATTGGGCAAAGAGACTTGCAAAGTATGGTCAGAGGCCTATATTACTCCATATCTGCTTGGCAATTGATAACAAATTTTAGCCAAATTGATGGATTTTAGCACCTAAACCAACTGCGAAAACCAAGTCCACAATTTGGCCGCAATTCAAAGTCAGCTGAGTAGGCAACTTCGTGGCCCCACCTCCACCATATCCTACTCAACTGCCCAATGAACCTTATCTGTAGCTGAGGTGAAAGACGATCATTAGATGTGTAAATAAACAAAAATTGGCCAGGGATAAATTGTTGGAGGTACATGAAAATTGCAGGCAAAGGAGCTCACTCAGCAGCTGCAAAAGTTTCAAAATTTGACCAAGTCAGAGAGTTGGTAAAGCAGTTGAGCTGGCAGGCTTGGCGTGTGGGCATGGACTGGCCAAAATGCCGGCTTAATTCAGTGGATAAGCTCTCTGACACATGCTCTTTTCAGGCATAAATAGTTGGAGACGAGGCAGCTGAGGGAGTTCTCCACGACCCGCACAAGTACTAAAAATACCAACTTCAACCCAAAAAAAAAAAAATTCCAGACTAACCCATTGAGAGAAAACGAAATTTTCACTGACTTCCCGCCAAAATTAGTAAAAACCCTCAACTAGAGAGTGGAAGTATATTCAAAGAGATTTCCAACCATATATCGCACGTCTCAAATGGAGATCGGGAAGACCTCCTAAATTTTGGAGAGTATTACAAAGAAATTTCTAGACTGATCAATTGGTGAGTTTTGTGATCTAGTATTGAGTGATTTTTGCTCTTGATGTGTAGCTGTACAACATTGTTGCTTTATTTATGCTTAACAGCGTTTGCGGGTCGAGATTGGAGGCCATGAACATGGCTCGGAGAAACTCGCTTGGGCAGTATAATGCACACCGAGTATTCGACGAAATGCCCAAACCCAGTTTCAATCTTGAATAGGTTGATTCGAGCTTTGATTAATGTGATTTTCCGGTTCAGAGTTGGTCCCTATTCATGTAAATCAAGCATAAATCAGTTTAATGAATTATTTTTTATAAAAAAAATATAAAATATATATAAGCGAAAAATAAAAAAAAAATTCAAAAACATCAAAAAAATGTAGAGTTAGTGCTAAATTAGGGTAGAAATGACATCTTTAAAATTTTCCTAATTTTCTAGAGTAATTATCCTAATTTATTGCTATTTTTTGGTATTTAACAATCATGTTTATAAAGCATCCTTTTTGTGTAGATTAAAATTATTTAGTGTAATTTCATGCGTTTTGAGTAATTTCATGCGCATTTAAATTTCCATTTAGCTCATGGGAGATCCTGTCCTAGGGCTCTATAACAAGGCCGTGTATATTTTTTGCCTGACTTGTATTGAGTTACTTTAGTGCACTTTATCTTTTACTCATTCTTTATTACTATTTTTTATGTGTTGATTGTGATTGCTTTTATATCATTTCTTGTATTGCGATTCATTTTCTCGGTTGAGTGGTTAGGTTTTATTCTAGGATCATTATAAACATAAAAACATTGCATGGACACCTAGCGGACAAAAACTTTATGACTCATAATTGATAAAAATAGTTTGATCACTTAGTTGAACAATCCCACCAAGTTAGAGGTACCAAAAGGACGCTAATTAAACGATTAGCGTAATCAAGTTCCAAACCTAGTTAATATTTGGTTGCATAGGAGGTGAGACGAAAATCCCGTGTCTCACTTGGTTTCTAGTCGGCCCCAATAATCTAGTGGCTACTCCCATCTCACATAGAATACCTGTAAGATAAATCTAAACTTAAAATGAACCTAATGTTGCACGAGGTAAGGGCTTAGTAGAGCCCGCGCCTAATTGAGGGCTGTTGGTCTGCGTCGACGGAAAAGGTGGGTCGAGGCAGTGGTGAATATTCAATATGTTAGGGTAGATATTATATGTCATTAGATTATGAACATGCAGCATATATTAACTTACATCTAGGATTAATCAAGAATATCATCTCTGACTCATAATGTTAAAGTTAGATAATTGCATATTTTTTTATAGATATTGATGACTCTTGAATGACATTGCATAATTTGCATGAGCATTGATTCACAGTAATAATACTTGAAGTTATTTGCTGATATTGCAATTCCATAAAATAATTAGCGCTTTCGTCAGATTTAACGTTTTTATCAAATATTCATGCACGTTGTATATTTTACGTCATATATATGTTTCTTAATTTAGAATTGCATATTTGGGAACGATGTAGTAATTAGGAAATTACCTAATTTAGATTAGGATTTAATATAATCTATTTCCAAGTTTAAATTGAGTCTTATATATATTAGGCGGTTTCCTATTTTAATTCACAAAAATAAAATCTCAGAAAAATCTCAAGTGTATTTCATATAGAATTAGTTAATTTTAGAACGTCTATCACATATATTGCGTGTCATTTAGTGATAATATGCTTTAGGGTCATATAGTTTAAGTCCTACATATTAATAATAGCATCTCATGCATAGCATATAGTTTAATATTTCATAAAAAGAAAATACCAAAAAGAGTCAACGTTGTATTACTAGATTATTATTCTTTTTGATAAAAGTCACTTAGGTCCTGTTAGGTGTCTTAGAGCTTAGTTTAAAAAAAAAGAAAAGACGAAATCTCATACGTAGTTTAAATAATAGGGTTTATAATTAATTCTATTCCATGTCATTAAACTTGCATGTAGGTTGCATTTAATTTAATTAACTTGTATGCATGTCATCTAGGATGTTATGTTTGTTCATCAATGCATGTTAGATTAAAACTCATATAGTCATAGCATTTAGTTTAAGTCATGCTTATTTTTTTTTTTGGTAAAGGTAAAAGTCATGCTTATTTTAAATAAGAAAAATTCAAAAGAATTGATAAACATTGCATTTAGAAATCATATTTAGGTCATGTATACATTTTTTTAATCAACATCTTGCAGAATACTTGCTGTGTTGGATGATAATAAAGCCTTGCTTTTGCTTTGCTCAATTCATCAAGCTTTTTGCCCTATTTCTAGCAATTTATTTACTGCTTTGATTTTTTAATGTTAAATTCTTGCTTGGGCACCTGCATATTACCCATCGCATGTTAGCAACTAAGGTTAAAATTGACCTAGACTGCTTGAAAAATATTTTTGAAATAAAGAGAATATATACCGAAATGGTGTTAGATTTATGTAGCGTAACCAATTCCGCGTATCCTGGTTTATAGAAGTAAATTATTCCCCCACATTTTACTTGGGTTTCTAATTAACCTACAATAAATTAGTGACGACTCCTGAATAAACTGAAATGCATGTTTAATTAATACAATTAAATCCACAAAGTTACAATTGGTATAGGCTAGGGAGAGTTCGTGCTAAGGGTTTGCTTAGTAATCCATTAGCTTTCCCTTGATTGATCACCTCGTGAAAAGTACATTAAATTACTTACAAAACTTGCTTTGATTCTACTTAATTTCATTCCACATAATCACTAAATCCTAAAATCTATATAAGTAGAGTAAAATCACAATTTAAATGGTGATTTTAAATTGAAATGAAGAATTCAATGGCGAATCGCTAAAGATTAAAGAAAAATGGATCCTTAATCTTCCATGAGCTAAATAGTAATAAAATTTACAATCAGGTTATTGAACTTTGATTTTAATAACCTGGGGAACTAAACTTTCAATTCTTTCCAATCTATGTGCTTAGACTGAATTCCAATGAATTTCTGACGAATTACTAGATGTGGTCGATTTTCTGAATGTCGCATCATATTGCCGCGTTAGCACCGGACCAACATTCCAAGGGGAAATTGATTGGATTCTCGTTGAGGCACACTAATTGTCAAAAATAAAAAAAACATAAAGTCTACTTAGAGATTGAAATCAAACATGAGAAACGTCATTTTAATTTCTAATAAATTTTAGTGACCCCGGATAAAATAGACCCTAAAGGATGAGAACTCAAACTACAATATGTCGATTGATATCAAACGGAAAAAAAACGAACAATATTCATATTCGTCAATAAAATTTTATATTGTGCCTATAGAGGAAGTGCTAAAGGTCAATATTTGCCAAGTTATATTGATAAAACAATCTCGTATACAACTGTTAAGGAAATTGTCCAAAAAATTCTAAAACCCTTTACACTTTGATCAATTTAATCCTAAACACTTTAATTTTGCAAATTGAGTCTTGAACCTTTTCAGGTTTTGCCAATTGAGTCAATCCGGTCAATTTTAGCAGGAAATCGTTGATATGGATGCTGACCATCCTACGTGCGACGACCGATGCTTACATGTACAATTTTTAGAGTTTTGTTATATTTATATATTTTTTCTTTTATTTCTTTTTCTTTTTTTTCCAAAGCCCGGTGAGGGTTGCGGCCCTTGCCAGATCTGGGCAAGGGCGAAGACCCTCGCCCATGGCAGATGAGGGCTCTGCGGCCCTCGTCTATGATTGGTGAGGGTCGGCCGACAACCCCTGCCTGACTTGGTAGGAAAAAAAAAGGGAAAAGAAAGAAAGAAAAAGAAAAGAATAAAAATTATAAAAAAATGTCCATGTCAATATCAATCGTCTTACGTGGCACTATAAGCGTCCACATCAGCAATTTCCGGTTAAAATTGGCCGGATGAATTTAATTAGCAAAACGTGAAAAGATTTAAAACTCAATTGGCAAAATTGAAAGATGCTGAATTAGCTAAAAGGCAAAAGGTTTATAACTTTTTGAACAATTTTTCCCAACATTTTCTATGAAAAAACTTCTCTTTTGTTTCAGTTAAGGATGAGCGTGATTCCAGGTTCCAATGCGCCACGGTCCAATTCTCAGTTCCTCATGGAACTAAATCGGGAAACGAGAATCGGGAAGCGGACCAGGGGAACTAGGAGTTAATTCTCACACCTTTTTGAGTCTTGCGCTCAGGATTATGAAAATAAAACATGATTAAGCTAGCATAACCCAAGCATCTGTATTTCGGTTTGTCGATCAAGTGATAATTTTTCCTCTCCTATCATCAGCATCTCGTGTGCAAGGACAAAACAAAAACGAAAACTATGAATAGATACCTTTTCTTCATGGGTACCCTGCATTCGTTGGGTAATCCAGAACTTTGTACCTTCCCGTTTTTTGCAGCCACTTGATTGGGATGTGTCTATAAGGAAAAAGATCTGTTCAAACCTTCCCGTTCTCTCTCTCTTTAACTGGGGATATTCGGTGAGAGTCAAAATGAAAGTAGCAGTGTATGCGTGTATGACTCGCACACATTTTTCGTGATGATTAACTATTTGGAGCCAACTATTATTTAGTGATTAACTAATATTGTTGTATCTTTTGATTTAAGGTGGTGAGAATTTGAAGCAATTTTTCATAGATGATTGAGGACTAAAGTTCTATAATTAATGTTGTATGTTACGTGTTTGAACTTTTTATTGTTTATTTTAATTTACGTGTACATCTTTTATGGATTATTGTTATTATTGACAAATGAGAAACTTTAATTTTTGTTGTTGTTCACGTTTATTGTGTTTAAATAAAATTTTGAAAAAAAAAAAAGAAACTTGGTAGACCCCGGAACCCACTTTGATAGGGTAAATTCCAAGTTCTAAGGTATACATGATAGGTTTAGGTTCAAAAAAATGAAGAACATGTTCCATCGTGTAGGTTCCGAGTTTCAAGCGGAATCCGTAAAGAATTTGGAACCTGCTCACGCCTAGTTTCAACGACAATTTCTTCTGGCTGGTCCTTGCTGAAGCAGGAAGACAGAGCATCACATCGTTTATGTCCAAAAACATAAAAGTTGACAATATAACAGAGAAAAAACAGTATATATCCTCCTTGCAGATTCTCAACTTCAAACAAGGAATGGACTCTATAGGAAAATAATTTACAAGAAAGTAGAAATAAAGCTTGAAGAAAATTGTACATATAGAAGCACAAGAAAAGATTAACACTGAGAGAACTATAACGATGAAAAACCGACTGGAACTGAGGAAACTGAAGCGAAAAGTTGAAAAAAAGGCATCCCAGATAGAGACCAGCCAGAAGTGTAATTTCCTGCGACTTGTATAACTGATGTCTATGCGGCTCTCTCTTGCTGCTTCTAAGACAGCTTAGAAATAGGTTAAAAAAGAGACGATAAAGATGCGAAGAAGATGAAGATTGCTGACAAGAAGATCAACCGTTGACATCTGGTGTCCATGGTTTCTTTCTTCTTTCTTAGCCTCTTCATCGCAGGCTCAGGCTTAACTTTAGAAATTGTAGAGCATCAGGAGCAAAGTTTCTGTTTCACTGCGAGGTTGCCAATATGAAAGTGCATAACTAGGCAGATATACACGAGGAATGTAAATTTCTGTAGATTGTAATGTATGGATATTACCACTAGACAAGGATTCATCCTAATGACCCACTTTACGTCTTGAGATTCTTGACCATAATAACGATGGTTAACACCTTGATGATAGTTCATAACATCTCTTTATTCACAATATAATATATCTATCGTTTTTCCTAAAGTTCATAAGTCATCCCAACCTTCAACATTCGCTTGTGGGGAATGTCAAATATCTTGTCACTCTGCCTCAAGTTCCTCTTCAAGAAGTTGTAAGCATAGTCAATCAAGACCCTCTTCCCCAAACTAGCCCCTTTCCCTGCCACCACCTCATTCTCACCAATTAAGTGAACCACACCCGCACGCCAAGCCCCATCCAGCACACTAATCTCTCTCTCCGATGCCTCTTGTGCCTTATAGTTGCATTTATCATTAGCTTCATCATCAGTCTCTTTTTCGATCCCATTCTCACAATTCTCTTCACTCTCTAACCCATCAACCAATTGCTCTCCATCCTCCTTGCCCTTGTTCAACCTCACTCGATCGGTCATAGTGCAATGCTCTTCCCTTACAAACTCCTTGAGCCTATGAAACAGGAGCCTCTCGAATGGCTCATCGTGCTCGTTCCGTGAGTCAGTGTACCCGTACCTCACAACGCACCGGAACACATTGAGCTCCTTCGGCTCAACTCGGCGGAACAGGAACCGCTCTTCTGATGGGACTTTGCTTATCGGGAGCGACTTTATCGAGATGAAGACAAGGACTGAGTGGACAGCAGGCACATTCTCCACATAGTGCTTGAAAATTGGGGGGATCCCTTGGACGAGCTCCGAGTAGAAGACTGCAAGCCCCGGTATGCGCCAGAGGCATGCGGGGTTGGTGGCAATCTCCCTGAGCTTCTCCGGTGACATCTTATGGTCGAGCTCATAGTAGTACTTGCGCCGGTACACGTCGTTCCAGACGTACATTATGGTCATAAGGACGGTGGCAAAGGCCAGTGGAAGATATCCTCCTTGGTAGAATTTGTAGAGGACTGAGCTCAGGTAGAGAAGCTCCACAGTGCCCACAACTAGAACGTAAGTGATGACGAAGAAGACGTTGCATTTCCATATCATGATCATGATGAGCACCAGGAATGCAGATGTGAGGGTCATCACAAATACCACCGCTATGCCTGCATGAAACAAATATACATATATTCAGTCCCTGACCGCAGATAAATAAGATCCCTCATATGAATCATGCATCGTGATATGCTTAATATAGTGAAATTATAGATACATGAAAACGCGACATTTATTATGATGGCAATTGTTTTTGCGAGGCAAACGAAAAAATTAATAAACCATGCCTTTATGATTGATTTTTACTTTTCAGATGCACCAATGACTTACCAATGACTTACCATTGGACATAAAAGGGTTAGCATAAGTTTAAGAACTAATGACTTACCATAGGCATTGCCTATTTTCTCAGTAGTCCTGAAACCAAGAGTGACCGCAACGCATGCCAACATCAGGAGATAATTAATCTCTGGTATGTAAACTTGTCCTTCATATTTTGATGACGTATGCACAATTTTCACGCGAGGAAAACACCCCAGCGAGAGTGATTGTTGGATGATTGAAAACGTCCCCGAGATCATGGCTTGGCTCGCAATGATCGCAGCCAGTATAGCGAGCACGAACATCGGCCAATATAAAGGGCCTGCATCACAGAAAGTTAAAGCCATCTTCAATAATTAAATGAAGATGAACAACCTTAAAAGGATGTCTTAGTTTGTAATTAGTGTCAAAGAGTTAGCGCGTATATGAAGGTTAGAAGATATTCACCGGGTATAGATTTGTAGAATGCGTCATTGAAAAGACTGTTATGCTTGCGAAGAAATGCGGCCTGTCCAGCGTAAGCCAATATGAGCGAGGGGTATGTCACAGTACACATGCTTATCTGTATCGAGCGGACCGTGAAGTGCCCAACATCGGCGAATAATGCCTCCGTTCCTGCATTTTTTTCGAACAAATTGGTTATATGGAGATTATAAACCTAACTGAACTTCAATGATTTGGCCAATAAGTAAAGGAGAAAAGTAATGCGATTTTACCTGTTATGGCAAGGACAATGCCACCGAGAGATATCCATCCTTCCTTTTTGTTCCTCCGAAAGTAATCAACAATGTAAATCGGATTGATGGCTTTGACGACTCCTGGGTCGTACTTGACGAAATTGTAGAGACCAATTGTGCCGATACATGTGAACCAAACACATATGATCGGGGCAAAGCTGTATCCTACTTTGTCGGTCCCGAACCTTTGGACCGAAAACAAGCATACCAGTATTGCCACCGAAATCCATACTATCGTATCTGTGATATACGAAGGTGTTTGAGTTTTAGGAAGAAAGAAAAATTTAACAGACTCTACTTGTATAGCGATAAACCTGGGGACCAAAGGTCAAGGTTGGACCATCTAAACCTAAAATCACCATTCACATGAATATGTTTTTTCACGGAAATAATTTCTGTAGGATAAGATAACTCTCCGTTCAGGGTTGAAATTATCTTAGTTTGTACTTTTGTTTCTCTTTTAAATAACCTACTCAATTTCTTTAGTTCAATCCAAGAAACTGAGAGAATCCAATAATAACGTGCGACTTACTTAGGATGAAGATGCCCAAATATCGTGGCAAGGGGGTTTGATTAAATTAAACTTAAGCCCCACTAAAACAATAAAATGTCAACTTCAAATGAACGAGGTCATAAAATATTGAGTAGAACATAAAAACGAGTCAGAGTGTGGGGTTTGATTCATTTTTTACTTTCTGTGCAACAAAAAAGTGTTCGGTCCTACCTTACCAAAAAAAAAAAAAATGGGTTCGGTCAATTACTCGAGCGAGGATCGAAACCCGCAGTCGAGGATAGGGTCGAGGAGTTTTTGGCAAGGTGTCCAAGGTCCCAAGCTTCTAGGAACTGCCCTGGAGAGAGGGCCGGATGCCCGGGCTGCTGCGGTTATAGGCCAGGAGTGGCCTGTGGCCAAGCCCAGGGCCAGGTGCCTGGATTTCCCTACGTGCGCCGAGCTTGTTTCAAGCGTCCGAATGACGCCGTGGGGTCCCGAAACTCAATTCAACTTAACCTAATGGCATTACACGTTAGAGCCTCTTGAAATTGGTTTTAGGGCCTTTTCTCTTAAATTTTTGTGGGGAAAACACTCAGAATTTGAGTGAAACACTGGTGAGGAGCAATTGGGTGTCCGTCGGGACTTGGGAAGGACAGCTTTGTTGATTTAAGCTAGTGGATTCATAGTCGCCAAGCTCCCCATGCGGTGAGCATGGATACTTAGATCGTAAAAATCCTAGTGAGTTATGTTCCCTATGTCGCTTATTTCTATGTTATCTTGCGATTTTGCTCCGTTGCAAGGTCTTCTTCCCACAACAAAAACAAATGTTTTTTAGGTTGAGATCTGCACTTGGACAATTGGATGCATTGGTACTCTACATAGGAATGAATTTGTCTCATGGTGCATAGTGTTCAGAGTATCAAGAGTGTCATTGAATAATAGAACAAGTAGAGAGATTAATGGGGTTGATGTGATAGCAAATAAAAATACCTTCTGTCACTGCAGAAGTAGCTTGCTTGATACCTCCAACAGCTGACAGAACTGCAACTCACACACGGGATTGCAAGTCAAACGTTGCAGATTACTTGATTAGACATTTACAACTTCAATTATATATCAGTCCTATAATATGCAAGCTAGCGTAATTGACGTTGACAACTTGTCAACGACGACATGGAAATGAGTATGCGTAATCATTCTACGTTGTGTTCGATAGGAAGAGATTTTGGTATAATTCCTATGTAAGCCGAAAGGAAGGCTTGAATTTGATATGATAGGATTAGGACCACAAAATCCCATTTACTAAATGAAGTGTGCTCCCTAATTGCTCCGGTAAAAAATATAAGCTGAGGTGGTGATCATTAGAGGTGCGTACCGGAGATGCAAGGAGTGAGGACACCATCACCAATGACCATGGAAGTGCCAAGCATGGTGGCAAAGAGCAAGAAGAACTTGGCGAACCGGCTCTTCTCAAGCTTGGACTTGAGCCTCGATGCCCTGAGAAGGCGATTGCTTGGCAGCTCTAGCCGGAAATTAGACACATCTTGATCTTCCGATTGTTGGCTCGGGATCAATCCCACTCTTGTATATCGGCATATCAATGAGTATAATGCGAATGTCCCTCCTGAAAAATTGGAAAAAGAAACACAAAATAAATTTATTCATGTCCATTGAAGAGAGGATATTGAATTTTTGCTCAATCAACTAAAAACGAAAAAAAGATCTCCTATGTACCGAGGCATTATTATTTATTCTTGTTCATTTCAATGATTAGAACCATTATATTTAATTGATCATGATTAATCAGTATACGTTGGCAAGATTGACGCTTAATCAAGCTCGAGTAATAATAACATGTTTGCGCGGATATTCCAAATTATAATAAGAAAAAGTTTGACACATCATCCTTTTCATATAGTTTTGATATTTAATCTGATTTCCTATTGCTTCGTGCACCGCTATAACAGAGGACACACCAGCCAATGCAAATGAACTCCCTCAGTTGAACATGCGAAGAGTTATTGCTTTCAACACGACAGAGACCTCCCTCGGTTGTAACACGAACATGCCGAAGCTAAATTTTGACATCAGTGGCTTTTTTTTGTGTCCATCTATCGCTTCATACGTCAAGCTTTTTTACTAAAATCGACAGAACTTACCAATCACAAACCAGACAAAAGTCTATTGACCTAGTTGATGAATCTCATCGATACCGACGAGTCAACGACTATTCATTTCTTGACTATTCAATGCGCAGCATCGCTTCGAAGACCATTAGTATCGATTACATGATATGCTGCCTTGTAACAGACGATTCAGATTACCTTAATTGTCGCATTCCAATGGCTTAGCAGTCTTCGAGTTTAATTTTCACTCTGACTACTTTTTATGAAGTCGGGCCGGTAAAGAGAAAAAAAAAAGGGGTGCATGCTAAAAACAATCATTTTTCCCAATCATGAATGACGCCTAGTGCCAAAGAGTTCATTGCCAGAGGGAGCCCAAGCGGCCTTTCCCGTAACTTGGTGAACTTCACCAATACGTTTCTTATTTTAACGTATCAGTGCCTGCACGCCCCAATTCCTCCTTTTGACTCAATATCTTTTTCTTGCCCTGGTTTCAATAATATCCCCTGTTTTACGTCCCAAAGTTTTGGACGTAGCCTTCTAGAGACATGTTTAGATCCGGAAGTAGAGCCGGTGAAGAGAAAAGATGGGTACATGCTAAAAACAATCATTTTTCCCTATCTCGAAGGCTGTTGTGGTCATATATGTCTGCCTTTCTTGAGATTCACACCAGAAGGAAGGGCCCCTACATAGGACCTGAACTAGCTGAAGTCCTCACCGCATGAACCGGAAATTTTTAACTTGCTTGGCAAATCATACGAGACAGCTTGTTCTAAGTGCGCTCGGTTATCTGGTCCATGAAAACCTAGACAAGTGGCCTAAACGTATTCAATCCGCGGTCGGACAACCGAAAAGATTTCCAGCGAACTGGGAAATTTAACAAAAAATTGATTCATCAAGTAATATGACAGAGAATTTATTTGCTAGGTGTTTTGACCAGAGTGATTGTGGTCGGCGTTATCAAATCCCCTCAACAGACATCTGAAGCACCGAAAGGAAATTTAACGAAAAATTGATTCATTAAGCAATATGAGGATTATTTATTGGCTATGTGTTTTGACCATAGTGATTGTGGTTGGCGTTATAAAATCCCCTTAACAGACCTATCTGAACCACCGAAACGAAATTACCTATCGACGATGTATTTATATTAGAGCATGCAGGCTTACGACAACATATGAGCAGGTGAGTTTTTGTCTACTTCGTGTACACGAAGATCTCACTGCTCTGGTCAAGAATTCCGCTAGTGGAAGCCTCTGACGATATAACTCTATCCGAATTTACTATTAAAAAATTGGATTTACGACATAATCTGATCTAACTCCACGCATCAACGTAAATTACTGCGAAATCTGATGACAAAACCAATTAATGAAATTCTAATGGGTACCCATTTTAAATGGAAAACAGTAAATATCTCAGACACTATTCTATACTTTTCACTCTTAAGACTCCATAAATCCACACTAACATCTTCTCTTCTTGGTGCCCATATAAATGGTGGTTCTAATAAAAATGTGTGTAGGTAAATATGGGTAGGTTTCTCTTACCGTCGCCGTTGTCGGTCGCTCGTAAGACGATGAAGACGTACTTGATGAGAGGGATCAAGGTGATGGTGTAGAGGATCAGGGCGAGGACACCCAAGATGTCGTCGTTGTGCTTGATGCCCCCGGTGAAGGTGCTCGAGTACACGTAAAGCGGGGACGTGCCGATGTCCCCGTACACGATCCCGATGCTCTGGAACGCCAGACTCAGTATCACCGGCCACCCCATCGCCTTCAAACACGAGACATCGCATTCCATTTTTAGTATACTGTTTGATAAATCTGACTTTCTCAAAAGTTAAAACTGCGAAGAGATGGTCGATGTTCGGAAATTTAATCTGTACTTACTTGCTTGGAGCCATGAGGATGATGACCTGCGCATTTAGCGGATTCAACGTCTAGAGAGTCGTATCTGCGCAACTTGCGGCACGAGAGCTGTTTCCCGTTGATGAGCATCGGAGACGGCGAAGGAGAAGCCGTCTCGGATTGTTGTCGGCTCTCGTCTTCCCGGGATTCTTCGACCGCGTCCCCTGACATTTCCGGCTCTCTCCCGAAGTCGTAATGACGTGCGCGCCACGGGCTCGGAGGTGGGCGGGAGAGACAAGGTGGTGGCAATGGGTTAGGCCGAGGACGAGGTTTTTAGAGGTGAAGATGGTCGGGTGTCGTATTTATAGAGGGCAAAACTAGCACGGCCACAGGTAGACAAACCTTTTGTTCGAAAGTTTAGAGTGATTACAAAAGAAAATTCAATATGAACGCGCAGAGACAGGCTGACGCGAGACGGGGGATGAATCTGGAATATCCTTTTGACGGAAGGAAGTTTCTTGATCACATCTATACTTACACCAGAGCCATTTTCGCAATAATTTTCATCGGATTATGTGAACGACGGCTCTCGAAAAACTCGTTAAGCAATCGATTAATAAAATCTTTATAGTTTGCAACGCACTTTGCACCCTCGTGTGTATACGCAATTAGCATCTTGAAAATCGAATTGTTTCAAATAAAGCATACTTAACGAGTGCTCCGAGAAACTCGTTAACATCACCTATTTTTTATCTTATGACAAAAAAGCTGACTTCAGATAAATTAATTTTGGAATCATACTGATCCCATGCAATTGTATTTTGTATGAATCGCACGCTTGGTCTCAGCTGACGATCCTGATAGAGAGATCTGTCTCTATATGAGCCGTTCACAAACTCAAGAGAGATTAACAAATTGAACTTTGAACTACGCGCACTTTCTAGGCGTCCAGCATTTTCCAAGTCCAGAGGGAGAGATTCTCGTGCCATAGTTAGTCGTGGTCACGTGCGACCTGTGTATCTGTAGTTGGAAGTCTACATCTTTGTTGACTAAAACTTAATGACCAACACATGTATTGATTAATGAGTTAATATCACGAAAAACCCTAAATTAGTACATCTGTAATAATTTTACCCCGAATTATTTTTTTACCACAAAAAACCTCAAACTGATATGCCTGTGATAAATTTACCCCGAACTATTTTTTTTATCACAAAAAACCCAAACTGGTATACTTGCAATAATTTTATACCGAACTATTTCTTTGACCACAAAAAACCCCACAGTGGTACACCTGTGACAATTTTATCTCCGAACTAATTTTTTGACCACTAAAAATCCCAAATTGGTATGTTTGTGTCAAATTTACCCTATGTTAGTGTCCATTAAATTATATTAATATCACAAAAAATCACAAATTGATAAACTTGTGACAAACAAAGGGTTAAAATCCAAAACCGGTACATATGTCAATTACCACGTGTCATTAAACTTAGCAATTTGACAGTAAAATTTAACGGAAACTAACGGAGGGTAAATTTGTCAAAGGTGTACCAGTTTAGGGTTTTTGATGATCAAAAAATTAGTTTGAGAGTAAAATTGTCACGGGTAGATTAGTGTGGGGTTTTTAATGGTCAAAAAAATGGTTTGGGGTAAAATTGTCACAGGTGTACCAATTTAGGGTTTTTTGTTATCAAAAAAATAGTTTTAGGTAAATTTGTCATAGATGTATTAATTTGGGGTTTTTTGTGGTATTAACCCTTGATTTAATATAGCACATTTTCTGCACCCGGATAGAAAAATTGCAGTCGTTGAATCGCAGGCATTGTCAAAAGTGTACTTTTGGGGACCATTGAGCAGATTCCGCGCTAATTCATAGGGGTAATCAATTCGGAATGGATCGTGGAACCGAGAACGGACCAACCGATTTTGAAACTGTCGATTCCGGGACTGGACCAATAATGCACGGCTGCCTACAATCTTTTCCATTTCTTCTTTAGATATTTCATTAATTTATTCAAGAAAAAGGGTTAGAAGCCGACACACTCCATTTTATTTTAAATCTCTATGGGAACCAATGGAACATATCCCTAGGCAAAGGGTGCGAAGAGGGTTTTCATAATTTCCCGTCTCGATCACTTTCATCTCAAAGGACGTCAACCAGTTGCTCCTTGATATCCATATTCATCTGTGAGGATCACGCTCATCTTCTCCATCTCCACAGCCAATCCTCTCTGTCTCCTTTTATGAGCAAGATAACATTTCGGTCCGGTCCGATTCGGTTCTGCACAAGGAATTGAGAATCAGAAATTTGGAACCGGCAATGACTGTTCCGGTTCCCTTAGGAATCGCACAGGACCGACCGATTATCTCCGGTTCTCGGATTGAATCGGGACCTATGCTTACCCTTAATAATTCATGTGAATATACTTCAAAGCATGCTCTTAGGAGCAAGCAAAGCAGATTAATCAACTAAATCCCTTTTCCATTAATTAAGCAATTGCTTTAATCAAATCGGTTCACTGTATCTTTCGGCAATGATTGAATTGCCATGATCAATCACAATTGCTTATTTCAAAGCCGTTGACCACAATTCGAATAATTAGGTGACTCTTTGCGTCCAAAGTTTAAGCTATTAGAGCAATTGGTTGAGCTCAATCAAAGCTAGTGTCTTATCAAGAAAATTTAGCTCAATTCGAACATCGACAACATCCTTTTTTTTTTATTTCTTACTCTGAGATTTACATGTTATCGACTTTGTTTACTTTTGCTCCTTTGACAATTAAATTTGCATGTACATTGTTGGCTTTCACCGTCCTGCTGTTGAGGATATTATTAAAATAAAAATATTATGGGATTATAAATCTTGTTAGTCTAACCGTCTCTCCTAATAAATTTAAGCTATCTGAAACGGGCCAACAATGTATTTAAGAAGATGAACCAACAAACATGTTTATAGCATATCAGTTATTGGTTCTCATCAATTCCTTCTTTTGTAATTGTGGTCCCACAGTTCAATTTCTGCCTTCTTCATTCACCACCCTCCAATTCACCATGAATTATTTTTTTGGATAATGATGTAAACGGTCCATGAAGTTTAGCCCAATATATAATATGGTCCTTAAACTTTTAATTTATTCAATGTAGTCACTGAACTTTAGCATAATGTTTAATGTGATCTCTGAACTTTTGGTACATATTCAATTTAATTCCTAAACTATGTGAAAAGCCTTGAATTTGAATTAACGGAAGGACTACATTGAATACTTTCATATAATTCATGGATTAAATTGAATATATATCGAAAGTTCTAGGACGACAGTAAATAAATTAAAAGTTTAATGACCACATTGCATATTGGATTAAAGTTCATGAATCACATTAAACAAATTAAAAGTTCATGACCACAAGGACTGTTTATGTCATTTTCCCTTATTCTTTTTAGAAATGGGCCCACAAAGTGCCAGGATTGATTATGTAGCTTTGTTGTCAATGTCCTCGTTTGGCAAACATTATTCCAAATCCAATTCGATATTTTAATCTATGGTTCCCGTTCCCCACTTTGTTAGAATTATCATTCCCAACTAAAGTTTGCCTGCTGCTATAAAATAAAAATGGAAGCTGATAGACTTAGGCATTAATTTATTATTCTGTCATCTTTTCCCCCATGGTCGGACGTCATAAACTTGGCAAAGTTGGTATTTTGCGATTTAAAGAAAGAAGCCTATGAATAGATTAAGAGTCAACGGCCTAGGTTAGGCTGAACATACTTTCTTAATTATCTATCTTCTATAAAATTTTTGCTCAGTCAGTTGTGGCAAGCATCTGTAAGCATTATTGCCTACAATAATATAGCGGTATGGCACGTCTAAAATTGTTTGGAAAATTGCACTTTTGGTCCTTCTAGTTTTTGGGTTGCACGTTTCTTGTCACCTTACTTTCTTTTGTCAAATTTTCGTGACAATTTCTACACGAAAAATGAGGGAAAAGCCCAAAAAAAATTTAAATATATTATATTGTTACCAATCCAGTTATAAACTTTTCAATTTGACCAATTTAGTTATATAACATTTTCACATTGATACCAATTCAGTCCACATGGCCAATTTAGACCGAAAATCACTGATGTGAATGTCGATTGTTCTATGTGGCATGGCCGGCACTAACTTGAACATTTTTAATGATATTTTAAATTTTTAAATTTTTGTTTTATTTGTTCTTTTAATTTTTTTTCTTTTTTCCCCTTCATTTTGGCTATTGAGACCCAGCAAGCCCTCGCTAGATCTAGGTGAGGAGTCGCTAGCCAAGAGCCGGCAGGGTCATGAAGGCCTTGGGCAAGGCCATTGCGGCCTTGTTAGCCGCAGGTGAGAGCTACCTCGCCAGCTAGCGGCGAGGGCTTGCTAGCCATCGCTGACCAAAATTAAGGACAAAAAGTAAAAGGAAAAAACAGAATAAAAAAATTATAAAATATCATTAAAAATGTCCATGTAGGACGATCAGCGCCCATGTCAACAATTTTGGGCCTAAATTAGCCGGATGGGCTAAATTGATACCAGCGTGAAAAAGGTTCATGACTAAATTAGTTTAATTGACAAGTTTAGAATTGAATTTGTACCGATACAATAAGTTTGAGACTTTTTTGGTACTTTTCCTCGAAATTGACACTGTTTATCACCATCCCCATGGTGTCTAGGTTTATATATGTCTATCTGGGTCTTCAAATGAGTTATACGTTCGTCTAAAAAAGAAGTATATGTGGAATTAATCTCAACAAGACTCTCAATTTGATTTTAAGGACTCAAAGATGTAGGCATTACCTAGTTAGTACTGATTCATCATTTCTTTCAGATTTACAATAGAAATGTGATGAAAGTACTTCTATTGCAATTGACAATATTAGATGGACAAGCTTTATAGAATAGAATAAAACATACGTAAAAAGTACATAAATCGATGATGTAATTTCTTTTAAGATTCGTACACATAGGCACCACATTTCAATGGTTGACGCTAACTCAGTAGTCTCCATTCGAAACGGATTACAATTTGTATGTGTTGGTTCCAAATATCCAAGGTCATTGCTAATTTGGTACGTTTCTTTAGGTTTTGAAAACAAATTTGACAACGAAAAAGATTTATATTGCCGTAATGCAATACTATAAGAATTAGAATCGTTACAAAACCAATTACAGAGACCAAAGTTAAACTCTCAAAGATATATATATATATATATATATATATATATATATATATACATATATATAAGGGCCGAAAGTCCGATGTTCCTTGTTTTTCTATACCGGAAATTTATGAAAATGGTTTACAAGCGTCTACTTTTCGAATTTGTCCAATGCATGCCGGCCCTTGATACATAGCTAGAGTTCAGAGTTAAACACCACCATGCGTACAAGTTGGGTCGTGCTCTGCATCCATTTCTATATTACCTAAATTGATTGGTTTGGTTGTTGGCATTGAATAAATATACATAAAATTTGAGTTTCTCAAAACAAGCAGTCTATTCTTTGCAGCACATACTTTAGTTGTTTTTTGTTCGAAGGCATTTCGCACCCCCTCCGCTGATGTAACCCCATTTTCTGTGCAATTTTCATAGTGCTGGAGGGTTCTTTGTCCGAAAAAGGACAAACAACATGTTACTTCAATTATGCATTAAGGAGGAGGCGATGACCTTAGACTTCTTTAACTATGATTACTTATTGCAGGACTAATGCAACATATGGTACTCGTGCCATGGTGGAACCTATAGAGCCATCATTTGTTGTACCTGTCGAGTTTGGCAAAGTGTGTGTCCGAGCTCCTAATAGAAATGAATGCAACGGTGATATTGTTTTATCAGTAACGGAGGAGGTTGTGTTTGTGAGTTCTTGTGGAGTGATTAAAGTTGCAGGTAGAGTTTGATATCTTGACGAGGTCCATGATTATAACAAAGTTTAAGCACGATTTAAATTTGGAAAATCTCCGTGACGGTTAAACTTGTGAGGAGCTACAAGAGGGCAGTAGTGATTTGACTAAAACATCAAGTCACAATAAAGATTCTAAAAACATATTTCGAGTTTGAGCTCGTAAATGAAATAATGAATCGAATCAAAGTCCCGTGGACTATTCGAAGTCCAATGCAAGTCGAAGGTAGGCACTGGACAGGTAGCTGCACTTACGGGAGATTCATCAATTTGAGTTTCTCAGAGCGAGCAGTCACTTCTGTGCAGCACGTATTTTACTTTTTGTTTGAAGGCATGTTGTACCCACTCCACTGGTGTAACTCCGATGTTTTTGCAATTCTAATGGAGGTTGAGGGCTGTTTGTCTAAAGAAGCACAAAAGTGTTACTTCAATTAGGCATTAGGTAGGAAGGCGATGACCGATTAATTACCGCTTGACTAATGCCACTGAAACCTAGTGCCTACTTGGGAAGGTGTAGACTAGTGCCTGCCTAGCAATCACCGTGGACCTTTGTTTTCTGTGAGACTCTGTGTTGTCTTTTGGGGATAATATTACAAAAAAAAAATTACAAATTGGCGAGCTCATGTTACATTTATTCAAAATTAATTTTCGTACAACAAAAAATTTCAAATCAATCCATTTGCGATAAATTTACTCTCAGATAAATTCCATACAATATCCTTATTAAATTACTACAAGCAAACACTATAATAAAGTAGTCAACTTGTGGTGTCATTGCCGTTACGGCAACCAAACGTGTTGTAAGTTCATTATGACTTTCAAGGAGATTGGCCTCCTTTTAATGGGATGGGTAAGAGAATTTCCTCTCCTTCCTTATAATGTTTCCCTATTAAAATGCAACGAGTAGTAAATTTTGAAAAATAGCACGTCACAAGGTACCTAGCGAGTACCTTGAAGGGTACCTAGCGAGTTATTTAAACATAGAGACAAATGGTTACGACCATACTTAACAAAGCATAGGTATGTAATCTTCTACATGGTTAGTTTGAGGTTGACTTTGAAGGGACATGAGAGGGCTTTAATTTTTAAACAAGCAATCATGTTGGGTCTTGAATTTGCACAAAAGGATAACCTAAAGGTAATAACAGCACGTATTAAACTTGAAACTTAAAATGCTTAAATAGTATCAACTATGTAATTCTTGCATTTTATTAGTTATCTTCTTCATGGATAAGTAAATAATTAGTTGATCCAATTCAGTGCCAACTGTTCTAGCTCGCATATGACTCAGAGCACAATTAGAATATCCAAGTGTAAGCAATCCAAGATTGATTCAAACTTGATCTCCACCGGTGATTACCAATTCTATTGTCAATATTTATTACCTGAGATTCTTTCTAAGTGTGTGTGTAAGTCATCGCCAATTGTAACATACAATGCATAAATCAAAATATAAACTTCTTAAATCTTCTTTATTTCCTGTTTTTTTGCATCTCTATTTCTTTCTTGGTATCATATCAGAAAAAGGTGAAAGCCTATAGATCCAAATATGAATAACTTAAATCATTCATCTTCCTAACAAACTACCAATCAACAGCCTCCCACTAGATAACCACCACACCTACGACTCCTGTAGCTACTATTTCCAGTCTTCTCTCTTCTCCATTATTCAGAGAACACCTAGATGGAACAAATTATGTGATTTGGCGCACATGGATCCTATCATATTTTTTAACCTTTGAGCTAATTTCTATGGTAGATAGCACCGAACTAGCACCACCTATCCACATTTCTCCTCGAGACCCACAAAATCTTGGCCAAATCATGCTTACTCCCAACCCCACCTACAAAGCGTGGCACAATTAAAATCAAACAACCATTGACTGGATCCTAAAAACAACGACAAGTCCCATAGTTGCACAGCTCACTAGCCATAAAACTTATGCATCATTGTGGTCCCACTTGGCCAACGCATACGCTTCTCAGTCCAATGCTCACTCCTCTTCCCTCTGGATACAACTCCAATCCATGAGAAAAAGCAATGGCAGTGTGACTGAATATATATATACACACACACATGAGGTTACCAAGATTGCCAATCAATCGCTAGCTATTAGAGAAACTATTTCTGTCAGAGAATACCAAACCCACCTCTCCCATGGTCTGAGTTCGGAATACTCTACTTCGGACACTGCCCTCTCGACCATTTCGGCTAATACCCAGTCCTCCACTCTCTCTAGAAATGAGCTACATGGTTTTTTGCTGTCTCACGAAGGCTATTTAGAGCTTTCGGCTTTGGATGCTGGTCAGCCACCTCCAATTACATTTGATGTTGATGCTGCGTCACCAACCTCTGCACCTTTTAGGCCAAATCAACAATTTTCAGGCTCACAACCACGCAAATCAACACCTGCTTGCGGCTCGCCAACTGTTGGTCTTCTACCTTCCCTGTAGTCTTCAGTGACGTACTAGTCGCCAAGCGGCAAGGATCGTCGCTAGGGAGCTCCCTTTTGTCAAAGTCACCATCATTGGGGTATGCTATTATTTGCCATGAAAGATATAATTCTCAATTTGTGGCCACACCTCCTCCTCAGGCTCATTATGTTGCACATGCCCCGCAAGCCAATTATCCTACTCTTACTTACCCATTTCAATATCGTGCCATTTCTCCACCTCCACAGGCATATTACAACTCCTTACCACTGCCTATAACTCAATACCCCTAAGTTCCACCACCTTAACCTCCATCAGCCATGCTGATTCCAACTGGTTCCCTCACTCCGGTACTACCCATCATGTCACTGATAGTACCATTAGCCGTACTAATGTCATTCCTTATACAAGCTCACAACAACTCACTATGGGTGATGGCATCTCTCACACATGTACTTTTGTGTCTTCTACGTCTTATTTCTTTATCCATAAGAATGTTTTAGTTGTTCCTAATATCACCAAGAAGTTATTATTCGTTTTTTTTTAATTTTACTTCAATAATAACTATGTTTTCTTATTTTACCCTACATATTTTTTCGCGATGTACTTACTTACAGGTCAAATCCTTCTTCGAGGCAACATTGATTCCAGCCTATACTATGTTTCGCCCTCCAGCTCGACAACTTCTCCATCTACTTTTGTGTCGTCCCGCACCAATTCACTCACTACTTAGCATTACTGATTGGGACATGCTTCCTTGGATATTGTGATTTGTCTTTAAATTCAACAAAAACTAGCTTTTCACGTTCTCCATCTTCCGTACAGCATGCGCTCTTAGTAAAAGTCATTGCCATCCCCACCCTCCTATCCATTCTAGGGTTACTTCCCCTCTAAAGCTAGTTCATTTTGATGTTTAAGATCCATCCCCCATACCTTATCTTTCAAGTTAAAAATATTACATTTGTTTTATTGATGACTTTTCTTGATTTACTTGGCTCTATCCCTTCACATCTCAAAATCAATTTTGCAACATTTTTAAAGCCTTTTCATGCACTTGTGGAGACTCAACTTCAGTGTAGGTTTTAGATGATTTAGTGTGATGGAGCACCCAAGCTCTTATCCTCTGCCATGCCCTCTCACCTTCTCAGTCAAGAGATTCATCAGTGCATCTCTTGTCCATAATCTCATTTCTAAAATAGGATTGCTAAATGCATGCATCATCATATATTGAAGATTGGCCTTAATTTCATGACCCAAGCTAATGTTCCTTCTCGCATTTGGAAATTGCCTTCAAGAGTATAGTTCGCCTGATCAATTGGCTTCTGACTTCTATTTAATCAACTTGTCTACCTGACAGGTTCTTTTCTGTACCATTCCTGATATATCTCACTAACGAGTGTTCGGTTGCACAGCATTATTATACTTACGACCGTATGCCTGACACAAGCTAGCTTCTCGCTCTAGAACCTGCATCTTTCTTGGGTACCCTCTAGGTTACCAAGGCTACCACTGCAACTGTCCTTGGACCCGGCGTACTTACATTCTACTGATGCTATCTTGATGACTGTTCTCGTTTCAATAGGCTACATATGCGTCTCCACCGTCACAACCTACTATGTTGCTAATCCAGTTACCACTACTACCACTGCCAATTGCTCCTATCGAGCACTCACAATTTATGGACTCCGCTTCACTAGCTTCAATGTCCTCGACATCATCCTCACCATCTCCGGCTCAAGTCCCTAACTCACTTATCCACCATCACCAGCAACATCTTCATAGGCATCTACTCACCATATGGTTGCTTGTCTCCATGATGGCACCATCTCTCACAAAATCCTCAACCGAAATCACACTTTTGCTCTTACGACTACTACTCATCCTCACACTGAGCCTATTTGTTTTTCTCAAACATCACGAGATCCGAAATGATGGACTGTCATGCATGCTATCAATAACGCTTGGAAATTGGTTCCACTACCTTCTCATGCTCACCCTATTGGCTATAAATGGGTCGTCAAGGTCAAACTTTGCTCCAATGGTACACTAGAACGCTACAAACTCTAACTTGTTGTTAAGGGATTTCATCAGCAGGTTGGCATTGGCTATAGTAAGACATTTAGCTCAGTGGCTTAACCAGTCATTATCCAAATTGTTCTTCCATTTGCTTACTCTCAAGGATGGTCTATTCGATAGCTTGATGTCTCAAATGCCTTTCTCCATGGATATTTATTTGAAGAGATGTATATGATCCAAACTCGAGACTTTGTTGACCCCTAATGGCCTCATCATATCTGTTGTCTCCGTCTCTCTCTTTATGGTCTGAAGCACAAGCTCCTCATGCTTGGTATCAATGGCTTAGCTCCTATCTCACCAACATCAGTTTTCTTATCTAAACTGCTAACTCGTTCTGGTTCATTCATCATTTTACATCCTACAACATCTTATTATTTTATGTGGACAACATAATCCTTTAACGACTCTCTCAATTGTCCACTGCTAACTTCTTTTGCAGGCTCTACATGGTGAATTTGCCATCAGGGATCTCATACTTATTCACTATTTTCTAGGTGTTAAGGTACAATCTACCTCCAACAGACTTCATCTACATCAAGCCAAGTTTAGTCATGAGATTCTAGATCGTGCAAAGATGTTTGATAATCAATCTGTTTCCACCCCATGCACCACCAATGAACCATTGTCCATTTGTCAAGGGGAACCATTATTTAATCCTCTCCTGTACTGCAGTATTGTGGGTGCCCTCCAATATTTAACTCTCACCCAACCTGACATTACATACTCTGTGAATATTGCTTGTCAGTTCCTTCAAGCTTCTACCACTGTACATTGGCAAGCTATGAAACACATTCTTCGGTATCTAGCAGATACTCCTCATTATGGACTTATCTTCACTCACACTTCTTTACTCACTCTTCATGCATTTTCAATTGCTGGCTAAGCTGGTGATTATGATGATCATAGCTATGTTGGTGGATACTGTGTTTTTCTCAGCGGTAATCTTATCTCCTGGTGTTCTTGCAATCAGCGAATTATGGCATGCTCTGGTACTGAGACTGAATACAAATGCCTTGCCAACATGTCTATTGAAATTATGTGGATTGAGTATCTTCTTCGTGATCTCTATACTCTGGCACCTCATCCACCCACTCTCTGGTGCGACAACCTTTCTGCCATTTATCTTACGGCGAATCAAGTTTTTCATACTCATACAAAACATATGGAGATTGATTACCACTTCATTCGTGAGCATCTCACTTGCGGACAACTCTATGTTCAATTTATCTCCTCCGGTGATCAGCCTGCAGACATTCTTACTAAAGGCTTGTCATCTACTTGGTTTCGTCTCTTACAATCCAAGCTGACGATTTGTTTCGCCTCGTCAGCTTGCAGGGAGATGTTGACCTAGTCCATTGCCAGCTGTTCCAGCTTGCATCAGAACCAAACGTCTTCTTCAACTCATACCTAAATTAGAGCACAATCAGAATATCCACATGATAAACAATTCGAGATTGATTCAAACACTATCTCCAGCTTGCACTAGAATCAGAGCACAATAAGAATATTCACATGATTAGCAATTCGAGATTGATTCAAACTTTTTATCTACTGATGGTTACCAATTCTGTTGTCAATATTTATGGCTTAAGATTCTTTCTAAGTGTATGTATATAAGTCATCATTGATTGTAACATACGGTTCAGAAATCAAAATATACAATTCTTTTAGGGTCGCACTTTTTCCACTCTCACTGTGGCTAAAACACTCCCTCTTATAAGGTTTTGACAATATTAGCTTTTATAAGGCCCACCTTTTTTAAGAATTCTTCATTTGCTTTTCTTCTTTCTCTTATCTCGCAGGCCCATTTTCCTTTTTCTCATTTATTTCTCTTTGTTCTCTCTCTTTCTAAAACACCCCTTTCATGTCAATAATCTGTGTTGAAGCCCAAATTTGCGAAAGCCTCCTCCTCACCCAACTAGTCATCTTCCATCTCCACTTCTTCAACTCAAAGCTCAATTGTAAGTAAAAAAATCTCATGTCTCTTCGCTCCCATTCCATCACTTTCGCTCTGTGTTATTCATTATCCCATTTCGCATCAAACTATTTGATTGATCGATCATGAAAACAAGAAAAAAAAACCCATTAAAGATTCAGATAGAGGAGTTGAAGCTCTGCCCAAAACCTCATCAAGTTCATCAAGAATGCATGCTTCTCTGTCTTTGTCTTCTTGGTCCTAATTGTCACCTTCATTGCCAATTCACCATTACCTACCTGCCTTCAAATATATGACTCGAATCTTCCCCCGTCTCATTAAGTTATTTATGCAAAATGAAAATGCGGCCGGCAAGGATTTGCCCCTCCTCGCCCTCGCGGTTTCTCTAACTTCCGCACCCTTCTCAATTACCAAGCTGTCGCCGTCGGTGATTAAGAGGACTAAAGAGGTGATTGTGAACTCAACTCTAAAGTCCGAGCCCTTATGCTATGAGCTACCGTCAATTGTTCAAATCCTTGTGTTCTCATAGGCGTTGAGTTCAATGCCGGAGCCTTTAGGTCTATTGTGTTCTTGGGTATCAAATTCCGGTTAACGATTGAAAAACCGATTAGTGCGACATTACGGGGACAACAAGTGACAAAGACAGACCACAACAGAGAGTGTTCTTTTTTTTCCTTTTTACAGAAACCACCAAGGCTTGAACCATGATCAGAATTAAGAGGGAACGGAGAGAAGGAATGAAGGATGAGGAAAATGGGACTCACAAGAAAAAATAAAGAAGAAAACAAATGGGCACCACAGCCAAGCAAAAAAGGATGCTTAAAAAAGATGGGACCACATAGGTTAAAATTGTCAAAATATTGTGATAGGGAGTGTTTTAGTCATGATAGGAATGCAAAAAGGTTCGAATTTTTTTCTTATTCGAGAGGATTGGAACCGATGCTCTGATTTTGCATGAAGACACGGTAATGTAACTGATGGACAAATCAGTTGTCGGATCGTCAAAGATCATAAAGATACAAGCATGAGGTTGTTCTTATTCAGATCATCTGCATTCGATGGCTACACTTTCATGATCACAAAAGCTTTACCCAATTTCGTTAATTAAAGTACCATAGAAGTTCAATAGACGATATTCTTGTATCAAGTATAGCTTTATACGAATTTTTCATGTTTCACCTCAACATTCTTTCAGTGTTGCAGTTTCTTGATTACAAGAGTTTAAGAGAAGAAAAAGCCAAAAATCAATTAGAAGTACGTATACATGAGGAATGTAAATTTCTGAAGATTGCATTGTATAAACCATACCACTAGATAAGGTGTTCATCATTTTTGCCCCCCTTATACATTGGTGTTCATCATTTTTGCCCCCCTTATACATTGTGCCATCTAAAGACCAACTTTACCATCTTGTGATTCTTGACCATAATAATTTAACACCTTGATCATAATTAGTAATATCTCCCTATTCACAGCATATAATTTATCTAACTCTTTCCCTAAAGTTCATAAGTCATCCCAACCTTCAACATTCGCTTGTGGGGAATGTCAAAGATCTTGTCACTCTGCCTCAAGTTCCTCTTCAAGAAGTTGTAAGCATAGTCAATCAAGACCCTCTTCCCCGAGCTAGCCCCTTTCGCTGCCACCACCTCATTCTCACCAATTAAGTGAACCACACCCGCACTCCAAGCCCTATCTAACACAGCAATTTCTCCCTCCGATGCCTCTTGTGCCTTATGATTACATTCATCATTAGCTTCATCATCAATCTCTTTTTTGACCCCATTCTCACAATTCTCTGCAGTCTCTAACCCATCAACCGATTGCTCGTCATCATCCTCGCCCTTGTTCAACCTCAATCGATCGGTCATAGTCCAATGCTCTTCCATTACAAACACCTTAAGTCCTTGAAATAGGAGCCTCTCGAATGGCTCATCTTGCTCGTTCCGTGAGTCGGTGTACCCGTACCTCACAACGCACCGGAACACATTGAGCTCCTTTGGCTCAACTCGGCGGAACAACAACCGCTCTTCTGACGGGACTTTGCTTATCGGGAGTGACTTTATTGAGACAAAGACAAGGACGGAGTGGACAGCAGGCACATTCTCCACATAGTGCTTGAAAATCGGGGGGATCCCGTGGACAAGCTCAGAGTAGAAGACCGCGAGCCCTGGTATGCGGCAGAGGCCGGTGGGGTTAGTGGCAATCTCCTTGACCTTCTCCGGTGACACCTTGTGGTCGAGCTCATAGTAGTATTTGCGCCGGTACACGTCGTTCCACACGTACATAATGGTCATAAGGACGGTGGCAAAGGCCAATGGAAGGTATCCTCCTCTGTAGAATTTGTAGAGGACTGAGCTTAAGTAGAGAAGCTCCACACTGCCCACAACTAGAACATACATGATGACAACGAAGATGTTCCATTTCCATATCATGATCATGATGAGCACCAGGAATCCAGATGTGAGGGTCATCACAAAGACCACCGCTATGCCTGCATGAAACAAATATACATATATTTAGACCCTTACACAGATAAATAAGATCACACATGAATTATGCATCATGATATGCTTAATATAGTGAAATTATAGATACATGAAAACGCGACATTTACTGTAATGACAATTATTTTTGCGAGGCGAAGCAAAAAAAATCAACAAACCTTGCCTTCATCATTGATTTTTATTTTTCAGACGCACTGTCGTTAGAGGTACTAAACTTTGTATGATTTTAAGTGATGTCAGGCACCTAGGACATAATAGGGTTATAAAGAGTGTAAGAAACAATGACTTACCGTAGGCATTGCCTATTTTCTCAGTAGTCCTGAAGCCAAGAGTGACCGCAACGCATGCCAACATCAGGAGATAATTAATCTCTGGTATGTAAACTTGTCCTTCGTATTTCGACGATGTATGCACAATTTTCACGCGAGGAAAACACCCCAGAGAGAGCGATTGTTGGATGATCGAAAACGTCCCTGAGATCATAGCTTGGCTCGCAATGATTGCGGCCAGTACAGCAATCACGAACATCGGCCAATATAAAGGCCCTGCATCACAGAAAGTTGTCGCCATCTTCAATATTTAGATGAACACATACAACCTTAAAGGATGTTTTCATCTGTAATTAATGTCAGAGAGTTAGCGTGCATATGAAGGTTAGAGGATATTCACCGGGTGTAGATTCGAAGAATGCGTCACCGACAAGATTGTTATGCTTGCGAAGAAACGAGGCCTGCCCAGCGTATGCCAATACGAGTGAGGGGTACGTCACGGTACACATGCTTATCTGTATCGAGCGGACCGTGAAGTGTCCAACATCGGCGAATAATGCCTCCGTTCCTGCATCATATGACGAACTTATCCATTATACGGAGACTATACACCCAGGACAATAAATTAGGAAACAGAGCACTTCGAGCGTACCTGTTATGGCTAGGACAATGCCACCGAGAGATATCCATCCCTCCTTTTTGTTCCTCCGAAAGTAATCAATGATGTAAACCGGATTGATGGCTTTGATGACTCCGGGGTCGTACTTGACGAAATTGTAGAAACCAATCGTGCTGATAAATGCGAACCAAACACATATGATTGGAGCAAAACTATATCCGACTTTATCAGTCCCGAACCTTTGGACAGAGAACAAGCCCACCAGTATCGCCACCGAAATCCATACAATCATATCTGTAGAACACAGAGGTGTTCGAGTTTTAAGAAGAAGGAAAAATTAAGAGACGCCTAGTTATATCACACATAAACCTGGGACCACAGGCCATCGCTGGACCATCTAAACCTGAATCACCAGTCACACGGATATGTTTTTCTACAGTAATAACTTCTGTAGGATAAGATAACTCTCCACTCAGGGGTGAAATTATCTTAATTTATTAGTTTGTTCAAAGAACCTACTCAGTCTCTTTAATTTCTGTCGTCCCTTTACATGGCAACGGGGTAGCCATATTCGTACTAAGTCGGATTAAATTAACTTAAGCCCCTCTAAAGAGATAAAATGTCAACATCAAACGGACCCAGTCACAAAATTTCTGAGTAAAACATAAAAATATAAGACAAAGTGTGGGGTTTGATTCATTTGCTACTTTTGGTGCACCGAAAAATTGTTTGGCCAAGGACTCAAGTGAGGATCAAAACCCGCAGTCGACAATAGGTCGAGGAGTTTTTTGGCAAGGCTTCCGACGTCCAACTAGACAAGGCTGTACGCCGGGGCTTCTAGGAACAGGCCCGAAAATCATGTTTTAAGTTCACTTTTTAACCTGTTCTAAGAGTATTACACGTTAGAGTCTCTTGAGAGTGTTTCAAGGGTATTTTCTTTCCTCTTAAAACATTTTGCGATGAAACACTCAAGAATTTGAGTGAAATACTGGGTGTCTTAGGCTTGGGTATGAGGGCTTTCTAGATTTAAGCTTGTGGTATAGCCACTGGTCTCTCCTTGGAATAAGTACTGTAGCTCCGACCGAACCACGTCAATCCCAATGAGTAATTTTCTCTATTTCTTGCTTATTTCTCCATCATCTCTTGATTAAGCTCAATTGCAAGGTCTTCTTTCCGCAACAAAAGTTTAAAAAGAAAAGGTTTGAGATCTCTACTCAGACAATTGGATGCATTGATGCAGTACATATAAAATATGGTACCTAGGGATTAATTTGTTACGCTATCTCATGGTGCATAGTATCTAGAGTATGAAGTATGTCTTGAATAATAGAACAAGTAGAGAGACATTAATGTGGCTGATGTGATAATATAAAGTATAATACCTTCTGTCACTGCAGAAGCAGCTTGCTTTATCCCTCCAACAGCTGACAGAACTGCAAACGCACACATGGGATTGCAAGTCAAACATTGCGAATTGACATTAACATTTGTAACCATAGAACCAGTCGTATGTTACGCAAGCCAGATTAATTAAAAGAGAAATGCTATTCCTCACTGTCCTTCCATAATCGCCAATTTGCTATTTAGGGAGAGTTCTTGCGAGTTGATGTACATGCATTTCCTTATTTAGCTAAAAGACCCCAAAAATAAGTTGGACCACACCCAGATAGTTCTAGTGTTCAATCGGGAAACGCAACTCCTATGCAGTAAGTCAAGAAAATGGCAGGAGACGAAATTGAACCCAATTTCTACCACTAGGGTTGAATAAAAAGGGCATGATTGTTGTGCGTAGTCGCCCCTGCATTTCGGTCGTCTTTGTCTTCTTTATTCACGTGATTTAGTAAGAGCTATTGGTATAATTCCTATGTCACCCAAAAGGAATGCTTATACTTGGTATATAAGAATAGGACTATAAAATTACATTAACTAAATGATGTGGTCATTTTATCGATCAGAAGTGTGCTACCTAACTACTCTGGTATAAAAAAAGAGTTCGAGACAGGAATGATTAGAGGTGCGTACCGGAGATGCAAGGAGTGAGGACACCATCACCAACGACCATGGAAGTGCCGAGCATGGTGGCGAAGAGCAAGAAGAACTTGGCAAACGGGCTCTTTTCGAGCTTGGACTTGAGCTTCGATGCCCTTAGTAGGCGGTTGCTCGGCAGCTCCAGCTGGAAATTAGACACGTCTTGATCTTCCGGTTGCTGACTCGGGATCAACCCAACCCTTGCATATCGGCATAACAGTGAGTATAATGCAAACGTCCCTCCTGTAAAATGCGGTAAAGAAAAAGTCATTCATGTGCACTGGATAGAGGACTATATATCAATTACATTCTCCTTGTTTATTCAGATTATTAGAACCGTTAGATTCAAATAATCATAATCAATTAGCGTATGCTGCCTAGAATGATGTTTGATCTTTGCTCAAGTACTGAATTGATATAATCTCCATCTTCTTTGCAAATGATTTCGTATAGCTTCGTGCACCGCTATAGCAAAAGGAGAGGCTTAGCCATGAACTGCCTCAGCTGAACACGAAAGCTCGCCGAAGCTAAACTAGTCGACATCAGCGCCTTTGTTTTTTGTATAAATTTATGACTTCGGATGTCACCCCGTTTGACTAATTGACAGAACTTACCGACCCCAAAACCAGACAAAAGCCCCCCTGACCTTAACGAATGAATCCCATCGATACCGACGAGTCGACGACTATTCATCACTTTACCATTTAATGCGCATCACTCAGAAGATCAATCCTATGGATTTGCACTAAAATGACCCCCACATGCTGAATTCTGACAGACTATGCAGATGACTCATAGTTTTCGCATTCCGATGTCTTGACAGCCTTCTAATTCATGGCACAGAAAAACAATTAGCTTTCAATTATTTAGTGATTTAGAAAATACTTTTTTCATTATCATTAAAAAAGTCATTTTCCAAACTCAAACCTGTTAATTTTAGTCCATAAAACAGATTATTCATAAATCAATTAATTTTTCGTCGTCCAAATATCATCGAAAAACTAGAAAATAATTTTTCTTTCGATAAACGGACTCCTAATTCCACTTTTATAGTTTTATAGAGTAGAGCTAGTAAAGGGGAAGAATGGGTGCATCCTAAAAATAATCATTCTGTTTAATCACGAGTGACTCCAAGTACTCGAAGACTCTCGGGTTCACATATGTCTACCTTTCTTGAAAGCGGTACCAAAAGGAAAGCCCCTAGATAGAACCCGAACTAGCTGAAGTCCTCACCGGATGGGTTTTGTCTCTTTACATTTCAAAAAAAAACCAAAAAATCTTGCTGCATGAACCGAAAACTTTTATAATTTGTTTGCAGAAAAATACGAGACAGGCATCATCGTGTCCATGAAACCCTTGACAAAAGTCGCCCATCTTGGCTTATCAAGCGATATGACACCTATTCATTTACTATATACTTCGGCTACAGCGATCGGGGTTGGTGTTTCACATCCCTTGAAACACAAGCATATCTGAACCAACAAAAGGGAACGACGATGTATTTATATTGCATTACGTGCCGTGAAGACGAAACCTTGAAAGAGATTAAATGATTTAAACATTCGTAACGTGTTGTCTTGGTCATCAAGTTATACTTAGAGAGAATATGCTCAATCATTGTCACGGGTTCTTGACTTTTGACTGAACAAGTATCTCAGCTGGGGGGCAAAAGAATCGAAGTCGAACTTCGTTTCCCCACCGTTACACGGAGGTCGCACACTGGCTCTGGTCAAGAATTGCTATTAGCAGAAGCCCTCTGATCTAAACCAGTCTAGACCATGTTTCTGTCTTTTTACTTAAGAAAGAATAAATAAATAGAGACCGGTCAAAAAGTTCGGACCCACGTTTTTTGGCTGCAGTAACCCCAAGAGCCTGCAAAACTTTCTTTTATTTCGGATGAAAAATGTCGAACCAAGTGAATCTAGAATTCTAGATATCGCACGGAGACAAAAAAAAAAAAGGAACTTTATAAGATGTATTTTATTTGTTCAAAGTTGGTTGTAGACGTATTTGATTTGAAGAGATGTTGTTCTTGTAACACGGATGTCTATTTGCCTCGACAGAGGCCACGCGCAACGCAGGCTGTGTTCTCCTAACGTGTCATGGCAATGCGACCGATCAAGAATCAGATGGTCACACGTCCAAGAAAACCCCCCCATCACTTTGAAAAGACAGTATGATAAGCGTAGTAATTTCTATTTAATTTTAGCGCACGAGTTTGACCTTAAGCAATGGGTTTGCGATATAGTCCAATATAACTCACACACGTGAACGTAAAATATTGTGGAATCTCATGACAAAACGTATGAAGACACGTATGAGTAGGTTTCACTGACCGTCGCCGTTGTCGGTGGCGCGCAGGACGATGAAGACGTACTTCATGAGAGGGATCAAGGTGATGGTGTAGAGGATCAGGGAGAGGACGCCAAGGACGTCATCGTTGTGCTTGATGCCCCCGGTGAAGGTGCTCCGGAACACGTAGAGCGGCGACGTGCCGATGTCGCCGTACACTATCCCGATGCTCTGGAACGCCAGGGTCAGTATCACCCGCCACCCCACCACCTTCAAACACCATTATCGTTATCATTTTTGCCAAAACTGTTTAATGAATCGGACTCGCTCGAAAGTTTAAACTGCGAAAAGACGGTCGATATTCGGAACCTAATCCGTACTTACTTCCTTAGAGCCATGAGGATGCTGACCGGGGTATGTAGCGGATTCGACGTCTAAAGAGTCGTATCTGCTCAACTTTTGGGTCGAGAGCTTCCTCCCGTTGATGAGCCCCGGAGAAGCTGTCTCGGCTTGTTGGCTCTCGCCTTCCCGGGCCCCTTCGACCGCGTCCCCCGACATCTCTTGCTCTCTCTCGAAGTCGCAAAGACGCGCCCGCGCGCAGGCACGGCGGCGGGCGGGGAGAGACGGAGGAACGGGGTAGAGAAAAAGGCTGTTGGCAATTAGCTCAGCCGAGGACGAGGTTCTCGTTGAGATGGAGACGATGGGCGTCGTATTTATACATGCAAAACCAACATGGGCCACGTGTAAAATTTCCTCTGGTTTTTCCTCCCGAGAGTTTAGCGCAATTGCAAAAGACAAGTCAACATGAACGCGTGGGGACGGAGGCGTCTGGAGGCAGAGGGGTAGGTCCTGATTCGAGATGGGGGCTCAACCTGTGGCTACGTTCTTGACAAAAGAAGTTTCTCATAAATTTCCGATTTGGAAAACGAGTAACTCGTTGCTCTTACTTGCGTACTTATCTTGTTCATCTACTGCTCCGTTCGTAAAGATAACTTCTCACGAAAAACATTTTCTAGGAAATGGGCAAAACACTTTCGCTTTTCACTTTTGAGAAAAATGTTTTCCTCTTTCTCTCCTCCTTTCACCGTTCATTTTAAATATTTTAATTTTTTCTTCCTTCTCTTTTCTATCTTCTTCTTCGGCCGGTCACCGGCCACGGCAGCACCGGCGGCTAGCGACCGACCACAGGAGAGCTCGAGCCTCACCAAATCCGATGAGCTGAGCTTGGCTCGAGCCTCGCCTAAGGTTGCTAGAGCCTCATCGACATCTTGCAAGCTCGACCATGCCGAATCAGGCGAGGCTTGAGCTGGCCGATCGCCGACCGCCGCTACGACCGGCGACCGGCTGAGAAAGAAGAAGAAGAAGAAGGGAAAAAAATAAAAAAAATAAAAAATAAAAAATATTTTAAAAAAATAAAAATAAAAAATTATTAAAAGTAGTGCAAGGAAGAAAATCTTTTCTATACCAAATAACAGAAAATATTTTCCAAAACTTTTTTATATTTCAGCCGAACACCAAAAAATTACTTTCTAAAAAATATTTTTCAGAAACATAATATTTTTCGCGAAACGAACGGAGCCTAACTTTACGTAAGATTTCACCTACCAGAGTTTTAAGGACACTTATCAAGCAACCAATTAAATTAACTTCACAGTAATCGGTGCACAATTAATGCTCTGAAAACCAAAATATTCCTATCAAGTGCTTCGACGGCACTTACTAAAAACACTCAATTCGATTTTATGACGAGAAAGTTGGGTTCGGACAATATAAACTCCGGATTCATGATCCCATGATATAAAGTTAATTGTTGTTTTGGGGTTGATTAGCGTGGACAGCATGGAGACATCGCTCCTTATGCTGATCATTCCCAAAGTCAAGGGAGCTGTGCAAATTCAACTTTGAACTACGCGCCACTTGCTAGGTGTCTTGGAAATTTGCGACTCCCAAGGGAGTGAGAATATCCTGCTGCTATTGGTAGTCACGGTCACGGGCGCCATGCCAATGTCTCAGGAAGTCTGCAACCTACATCATTGTTGACTAGAACCGATGAACCAACCAATCTGCTTTTGATTAATTTGCCGACGCTCCTATCGAAAATTAGAAATTTTAATTACCAAATTATCGAGACTTCTGGGGGCCATTGAGCAGATCCCGTGCTGATTCATGCGAATATGCTTCGAATTAACGCTCCTAGGTGGGCAAACCAAGCAGATTAGTCAACTAAACCCACCCCCCCTTTTTTTTTCCGCAGTAACTTGATGATTACTATTAATCAGATGGTTCATTGTGTCTTTCTATGATGATTGAATCCCCCGTGATTCATCGCGATTGCTAATTTAGAAGCCATTGAAGCTGCTGTTCTTAATGTCTTCCATCGTCCCCTTGATTCTATCATGCGAGGTTATTGTTAAGATGAGATATTATTAGTTGTAGCTCCCGTTAGACGGACAATTGGTCTTGTTTGAAACAGAGGGACAATATACTTATAACATATGTAATAATACTTACCCAGATGGAAAAAGTAGTAAAATAAAGGCACATTCCCGGTGAATTTTATTCTACACAAAACGTTTGTCCTAAAAGTTTAAGCTACAAAGGAATGGACCGACAATTTTTTTTTACAAGCATGTGACTCAACAATTCTTATTGATAACTTCCGTTTTTAAAGTGATCTCCCAGTTTCTAGAAGCTACGATGTCCGCTTTCTTCAAAAGCTTTCATTTTTCTACTTCACCATGAATTTTCTTTTCCTTTTAAAACAGGTCAACAAAGTGAAAAGATTGGTTATGCTGCTGCATACTCTGATTGATTAATTAATGGATAACCTGCTAAGGATAGTTCTTCCGATTATAGAAAATATATAATTAAGTAAGTTTAGCCTAGCCTAGGCCCTTGACTCTTAATTTTATTCATAGGCTCTTTCTTTACATCCCAAAGCACCTGCTTTGCCAAGTTTGTGACGTCCAAGCGTGATGTATTTCTCAATTATTTCCCAAAGAGGGGAAAAAAATAAAAGAATAATATATATTTATGCCTAAGTCTATCAGCTTAATTTTCTATTTATTGCAGCAGGCAAACTTTAGTTGGAGATGAAAATTCTAATAAATGGGAGACCGTGGATTTAAGTATCGAAATCACATTTTCGAATATGTCTTGCTAAAACGAGGACACTGACAGCCTAAT
Organism: Syzygium aqueum; assembly: GCA_031216185.1. Classification (NCBI taxonomy): domain Eukaryota; kingdom Viridiplantae; phylum Streptophyta; class Magnoliopsida; order Myrtales; family Myrtaceae; genus Syzygium; species Syzygium aqueum. Next base: position 4,335,892 of record CM062238.1, on the reverse strand, counting down.
AGATACTTCATTTTAGCTAGTTTGTGACTTTGTGGCAAAGCATGTGCGAGCATGATTGCCAGCAATAATAGACGCACAGCATTTCTTAAAAAAATTTTGGAAAAATTGCACTTTTGGTCCTTCCAGTTTCATGGGGAGCACCTACTTTCTTTAATGGTCAAATTATGCTGCGGTGAAAAGCTAAGTACCCCTTACTAGCGACACCAATGCGCCACGTCAGCTGTGAACTCATGGTTGAAGACAAAGTGTTGAAGACAAGTGTTGGAAGTTATCCTGGAAGGCTGCTCCCCATCAATGATCAGGCTGCTCCCCATCAATGATCCGGCAAGTGGTCAGAAACTTTTTGTTTAATTTCAATTCATATTTTCTCCCCGGCCACCCACGCCTTCCGTCCAATTTCAATTGAAGAATCAAAACTCATGAGAATGACTTCGCACCTGCTTCGTTGAAAAACAAAGTACTATGTATGCCTAGTTGGGACTTCGAACGAGAAACTTGTTCATCTGAGTGGAATTTATTTCAATGAGACGCCAATTTGACAACAATACATGGACTAGTTTTGTTATAGATACAGGTATTAAAGACTACGTTTATTTCACAAAAAATGAATAATTTGAAATATATTTTTCTAAGAATGATATATTGTATCGCTTATAAAATTTAGTGTACGAAAAATATGTTCATCATTTACGAAAATATTTAGGTATGATTATTGTCAACGATGGAAATATTTTTTTTGTTGATTAATTATTTCAAACGAGATAAACGATCATTTATAGCAAACTATTCATTTTTTGCGAAACAAACGAAACCTAAAATTTCCTCAAAAGTACGTGGACCGATGATGTCATTTTCCTATGAAATTCTTACGCATAGGCACTGCATTTCAATGGTTGACGCTAACTTAGCACTCTCCGTTCGGAACGGATTACAATTTGTGCATTACAATTTGTGCATGTTGATTATGCAACTTCCATTAAACTTTACAATGAAATTCGACAATAAAAAAGACTTAAATTGCCATAACACACTACTATAGGAATTAGGATTGTTACAAAACCAAATACGAAGGCCAAAGTTGGACTGTGAAAAATGTATTAATTTCCGAAAGTCTAATGCCCCTTGCTTTTCTATACCCGAAAGTGAGTGTTACAAGTGTCTACTTCCGAATTCGTCCAATGCAGGTCAGCCGTCGCTAGATAGCTGGGGTTCAGCAATTGAAAACCGTGCCTACAAGTTGTGTCATATTCTGCATTCCTTTCTATTTCTACCTTAAATCAATTGGGTCGGAGTTTGGCATTTACTAAATGTTCCTAGAATTATAGGAGATTCATGGCAACTCTAATGGAGGTGGAGGGTTCTTTGTCTGAAAAAGGAGAAACGACATGTCGCTTCAATTACGCATTAGGGAGGAGGCGATGACCTTGGCCTTCTTTAATTACAATTAATTATCGCACGACTAATGCTACATGTGGTGCTTGTGACGAGGTGGAGCCTATAATGTAATCTTTTGCTATACTTAATCAATTCGATAGAGGGTGCATCCAGTAACGGATAGATATGGATGTACTAGTAATTTGTTTAATCTGTGATGAAGAGGATTGTGTTTGCAAATCCTTGTGAAGCAGTTCAAGTTGCATGTAAAGAGGGTTGTGTTCGCAAAACCTTATGGAGCGGTTCAAGTTTCAAGTAGAGTTGCTATCTTGATGAGGTCTGCGGTCCGACTTGAAGTTGGAAGATCTCTATAATGATTGAGTCCCCGTGAGGGGCTATGAAAAAATAGCAATGACCTGACTCAAACATCATGCCGAAAATAGAGATCATTCGGACATGCCTCAAGTTTGAGCCAGTAAGCGAAAATCTGCATCAAACCGGAGCGTGTGGTCATAGGTAGGCATTGCCCAGATAGATAGGGTTCAGCAATCAAACGCCATGCCTGCAAGTGGTGTCATATTCTGCATAAATTTATTTTTTACCTAAATCAATTTGGTGGGAGGGAGACATTGAAAAAAATGGTTCTTTGCACTCACAGGAGGTTCATCAATTTGCGTTTCTCAGAAAAGGCAGTCTCTTCTTTGCAATTCTAATGGAGGTGGAGAGTCCTTTGCCCGAAGAAGGACAAACATGTTACTTCAATTGGACATGAGGTAGGTGGCGATCACCTTAGACTTCTTTTAAGTACAATTGATTGCCGCATGACTAGTGCCGCTGAAAACTAGTGCCTCCATGGGAAGGTGTGTGAACTAGTGCCTACCTAGCAACTACTTTGGACCTCTGTTTTTTTCTGTGGGATTTTGTGTTATCTCTCGGGACAATACTACCCAAAAAAACAAAAAAAACCAAATATTGGTACACTCATGCCACACTTAATTTAAAAAAATTTCATATTTAAAAAGTTTCAAACCGTTACACCCCTGTCCCCCATTAACTTCCATCCAATATCCTCGCGAAATTATTGATGGTAAAACACACGTGCCCAAACAACTTGGATGATCGGCATGTGACGTAGATTTGACGTGGAAATTCAACATAAATAGGTCTCTACTAATAAAATGCCGTTTTGGCAAGCCAGATTTGAAGAAATTGAACTGATATTGAGAATTAAGGCACTGTTAAATATGTCTTGAATTTTATGTACTCAGTCTGATTCATCACTCGACCCGACATATTTTTTGTGCATCCCAAAAGTGAAAAAAAAATTAAGATTTAGATCGTGACGCGTAGGGGTGAGCAACTTGGACCGCCCAAACCGGGACCAGATCAGACCGGACCAGACCGACGAGTTTGGTCCGGTTCTCGAGACTATTGGTCCGGTTCCTAAAAGCGGAACCGGTTTTCGGGCGGTCCGGTTCCCGGTTCCGAGGGGGAACCGGACCGGACCGACTGGACCGGACAGACTATTTAATATATATTTTTGTTATTTTTTTCTTTAAAAAAATTAATAAAATGTGAACTAAACTCTAAGTAAACTTCATTATCATAAATTCATTGATAAAAAATAGTAAAATGTGAATTAAACTCTAAGTGAATTTTATTGACATAAATTTATTGATAAAAATTAGTAAAATGTAAACCAAATCTTAAGTGTTTGACAAAAAAAAAACCCTAAACTCTAAGTAACCGGTTCCATTGGACAAGACCGGAACCGGACCGGACCAACGGGCCGGTCTGGTTCCCGGTCCTAGAACAACCGGTCCGGTCCGCGGTTCCCAAAATTGGGAACCGGTTCTCTCGGTCCGATTCCCGGTTCCACCTTGGAACCGGACCGGACCGGGAACTGCTCACCCCTAGTGACGCGAAGGGTTGGGCCGATAGGCCCAACTCGAAACAAGTGAACAAAATCTCTATGGCGGTCCGCCCAAGCTGGAGTAAGCGACCAAATGTCTTGGGGGTTTGACCCTCGAGAAAATTTTTTGGGTAGCTCTATTTATACTGCGGTTAGGTTTTTTCATTGATTAAGAGAGATTTTTGTTTTGGGAGAGATTTGTGAGCCGTAAGGTTTTGTTAAGTCGTTTTTTCACTTCTGAAAACTGTACTCTTTTTATTATAGTGGAATCTTGTCTGGCCTCGCCCGTGGACGTAGATCACCTTATGATCGAATCACGTAAATTCTCGTGTTCTGTATTTGTTTTTCCGTGTTTGTTTTGAATAGGCACAATTGCATATGTTCCTTTTCTCTATCAGAAATCAGCAAAATCTTAGGCAAAATTGGGTATAATTAGCAGATTTTCCAACCCAGTTCATTTTCTTGAGATCTGACTTTCCAAAATGACTCCATTTAAGAGACTCGTTTATGTTGAATTTCAACGTCACACGCCAATCATTCCAGTTGTTTGCCCCAATGTGTTTTCAAGTAAGCAATTTAAGATGATATTGGATAGAAGTGGGCGGATGGAAGATTTGTCACCAGTTTGAGATTTTTTGTGATGTGAAAATTAGTTTAGAATAAATGCAGCACGGCTGAACTAGTTTGGTATTTTTTTTGGTGGTCTAAACCTTTTTGTTGTTGCGACTAATTTAAATAACTGTTATGAAGTGATTGACATAATCTAGTGAAATGGAAAGTAGAACATAATTTCTCAATGAATCAGTAGGGAGCACCCTCCACGTCCAGATGCGCAAGACTTGTGCAAAGACAAAGCCCATACAAGCACGACAAAGCCACAGTCATTGAACTAGAATTATGACTAAACACTACAGCATGCTGCAAGAAAAATGAAACGGATGACTTCCCACAGATCAAACAACTGGTTCAAAGCTTGAAGTAGATGACAGTACAATTGAAATGAACTATATAAAGAGTAGAAACAGAAAGCGCCAACCGATTCTTCATGGCAGATAGCAAATGATATTCGGACTCAAAGATGAACATGGCTTCTCCATTGCACGGCATATCTTCCCTTAGTGTCATGCTTACAAAGCCTTTTCACTGATGTTTCCGCTTACCGATCCAGCACCATTACATCACAAAATTGGTGCACATACTAGCCAAAGAATAAAGAGCAAGATCGGCACAGGATCTCCCCAATACCTTCGTAGTCAACTTTACCCGAATGGTCACTGATACGTTCAGCACCTGCAGTTAGTTGTTTGTGTTCATAGTTGGAATCACTGTCTTGGCTCAGGTCTTTCCGTTCCTCCGAATCCTGTCGAAAATTGGATTGGCCACCAGTTCTTTCGCAGAAGGCCGGGCAGTTGGATCTGGATCCATCATGACCTGAGGAAGTTGAGAACGTTGGAAAGCCACCGGGTTAATGGATCTTTCCAAAAAAGCGAACAAGAAAACGACGAGTCCCATTGAAAGAAACGAAAACACAGCACCTTCAGCAAATTCTGGAAATGCAGTGAATGGCCAGGTAGAAAAGGCAGATTTCCCTCTCTAAGACTCAGAAACTGAGGCCCAGATTTAGTCAAAGTCGACCTGTTACAAGCTCATACGCAGAAGCTCCCAAGGCAAAAATATCAACCTTGTCAAGATGATCAAAGTTCTCATTCAGGATCTCATGAGGCATGTACCGTGTATCACCCTCCTGAACGGGTAGGCTGCTGTTAAGGAGAGTCGCACAACCAAAATCACCGAGCTTGTATACACCATTCTTGACATAAATGTTATCCGGCTTGACATCGAGGTGGGCAATTCCTCTGTCATGCATAAAAAGCAATACTTTCGCAAGCTGCAGGTATTTGGACATTAGCAATGGTAAATCATGAGGGCCAAACATTAACCTTCATGACAAGATTATAGAAGTAAAATCTATAACAATAGACCACTATATCTTATCAAAGGAATTGAAGTTGAAGGTGGTCTTTAACATATATAAGGAGGGAAGGAGCTATAGGCTGCTTTCCCAGGTAAATGCTTAAAATACTTAGTAGAATAGTGCATCCAAAGAGCACCAGTAAAACCTCTTGGACAAACGATGTAGTGTTACCCCATTCAAGCAAGATTTTTCATCTTATTCTCCATTTTTACACTCACACATACTAGACATATTTCCAACTATTGTTCTTCCAGTCTGCAAAGGAGGGTAAACACACAATTATCCAGCATTACATGTCCACAAGAATTTTATTGATCTTCAACACAGCTCACCTTCCCCCTAAAGATTGAATTAAGCTTTGAGGTTTGACTCTTTAACAATTGCGAACAAAAATTGAAAAAAAATGCTTTTGTTGCCACTGCATATTCAAGATTTAAGTAACAATGTGGAATCCGCTTATGAAATGACCTTACTACTATAGGAGAGGAGACTATGCTCGTTTAGCGCTAGAAACAATCCTTAATTCTAAATGCTATTGACCATTGCTTCATGGATTGGCTAATACAAGTAACTTAATAAAGGCCATTAATATCACAAGACATTGCTATTAACATAGGAACTTGTGGTTAACCTGATGTAGAGTTGTCAGTGCGTCATATTCGGTTAAAAGTGAAGACTTCTGACTGGACAAGTTGTAATCACAGAGCTCCATCTGAATGTAAAGATGCTCATTTTCGAACCAAGAAGAGTAATATCCAACAATGTTCTCGTGAGAGCCTGTAACAGACATGCTAAGATGATTATCAGAGAAAATGTTGCAGCAGACATACAAAATTGAGGATAATGTAAGCAGTATTGATACCTAAAGCTGCCAAAGATTGTACTTCCATCAAAGCTTTTATCCTGCACAGTGGATATCATACTGTTCAGATAAGTGGTGAATGTCTGAAAGCAGTGCATGAGACAAATACCGTTCTCTGTCTTCGCACAATGGCCTGATGATCTGCTTTACAGCATAGAAGCAACCATCTATTCTCTTTAAAACTTTCCAAACACGGCCAAAGGTACCAGCTCCAATTTGCTGGGAAGAGTTAGCAAATTGACAAGTCAAGCCAAAAGAAACTTGAATTTCAGGATAGTAATGAGGGGCAATATACTATATACTTTAATTTTGAATGGAGACCTCAATTTCATGGAAATCGGTGTGGTACCGTGAGGGACAATCTCCTCCAGTAACTGAAGAGAATAAGCCTGCATATTGTCTCATCTGTTAAACAATTAATGCACATAAATGTCTTAAACAAAATACCGAACAAATCATTAGCAATTTCTCATTATCAATTTGTCCTTTTTTAAGACATGGCATAAATAGTATACACAATTTTAGAAGATTTGATTATAGGCATACCAGCGCTTTTGGACCTTTCATTTCCAAATGGAGCTACGTCAGTCTCCAACGCATCACTGAGATATGGGTTTCTAATGCAAGGTGGGGGCATGACCCTCCAGTGTAAAGCAATGGCAGACGGTAGGACATAACTGTGTATCTGCTGCACACCATTTGATACCTTTTTCTTAATTTTAGCATCTTCATTTTCCAAAGTATCCTCTGTAAGGTCCTCTATTTGTTGACTTCCAGGAAAAATTGGACTTTGAGGATTCAAGGTTACTTGATCTGAGGAAAGTCACAAAAATAAACACCTCAAAGTTTGAACTTCTAACAGATAACAACTATGACAGCAGGAAATTTTGACATCAAGAAGAGAGATGGCTGATTAGAGCTAAAAGTGTACATCTTTGCTTATGTGCTGTGCCATAGGTGCATGGAGATGAAAATTTTGAATCAAAACTACTCAAAAATGGGCATTAACAATGTAGAAAGTTTGAACACAAGAAGCAAAGCCGTGATCAAACATATCATGTGGCTATGATATGTCTCAATAAGCATGTGCCGAAGACTTCGGTAAAATACATTGATTCAGTCCCTACAATGATCGCTTTCCTTCAATATTTTTGACTTTCTCAAGCAAGAGAACCTGTCTGGAGGCTCTAGCTCTTTGCAAACTCCAATAAAGTTAATATCATAATCTTGAGGAATTACATATAAAAGCATATGATCCCTCAAAATTAAAACAAGACTCCACCGATTACGAAGCACAAAACCTGATCTAGCATCATCATTGACTTCGTTGGAAAGGATACAGCTTACAATGAAAAAACTCTCTCGATACCATCATTGATTAGATAACCCGCAAACTTTGCAAATCTAGAGAATCATCCCCCAAAGGGAAAACCAAGACAACATTCATTCCACACATTCCAATTCACATGAACCGTTCACCTGCTTTATTATGCATACTTAAAAATGATGACACTTATAGAGAAGATCTGTCTAGCTGCCGTATTCCCAATTATTTGGTTCAAAAAAGGAGAAATGTCCATCTACTAAGTGACATGGTTGAATGAATACACCAACAGAGTAGAGTCCAAATATTCCATTGGAGGAAACCACCGAGGAGAATAATTTTTCATTTATTCGCTGGACCGAGACAAAAGCTCTAGATTCACTTTCTATCCCAAGTGTATGAACCCGACATTCCGTTTACGTCCTACAGTTATTCATGATCCTGCCCGCCAGGACCATTGACAATGAGGCCACTGCATTCTCATGATTGCCCACAATCCATGTTAATTGGTGCCTAAAGAATTCGTTTCGAGCTACTGGCATGTGAGAAAGAAAACCTCTATGAGAAGCATCTACAGCACAACGAAAACATACCTTGCCGAAATCCATTGCTCTTAGTCGTATTAAGTTTCTCTGGTAACGGAGAAGCTCTCTCAGCTCGTAGGCGTTCGTCTTCCCGGGATTGCTCCACCACGTCTCCCGACATTTCTCACTCTCTCTCTCTCGAAGCCGCAAAGACACGCACGCACGCACGGAGGCCGGCTGCAGAGGCGGAGGAATGGGTAGAGAGAAGGTGATGGCAATCAGTTCTGCAGAGGACGAGGTTCTTAGTAGGTGAAGACGATGGGCGTTGCATTCACACATGCAAAACTAATGGGCCCACATATAGACAAATTCTTCTCTCAAAAAGCTAGAATAATTACAAAAGAGAAGTCAGTATGAACAAGCAGAGACATCAGGCAGGTGCTGACGCAAGATTGGGGATGAATCTGGAGAATGTCTTTGGTGAATTAATTCTTTCATGAACTTTTGGGATGAACAAAGTTTTCTTCTTATCTTCCAACAACTCGGAGCAGTTGGTTTCACTTTTGTCCCCCTCGACTAACTTCAGTGGCCTTTTTAAGTTACTCGAAATGACCACATCAAGCATCCATTCAACCAATTCAACCAATGACAAACACACAAAATGGTATATACACTTACCATCTTCCATCAAAAAATGTCTTTTGTATCACGTATTTTTGGTTGAGTAGACGGATGGCATGACTCTTTCGAAAAGAACCTAACGATTCGCGACGTCATCCTTGTTCCCTTTAAACTGACACCACCGCAACACCATCAGATGCCGCCTGGGTTTAGTCTCCTAGCTCAGCCAAACTCGACAAGACCAGAATAAGGTCCGTCTTCCCTCGACGGAGCCAGATTTGCCTTATCAAGAAATCAGATAACTTGTCACAAGAAGATTTATATGAGAACATGTTCTATAGTGAAATTTGTTATTTGGCTCAACCCGAGTACATCGAGGATAGTGTCGAACTATAGAGGCACAGCAAACTTAAGGAAGAAAAGAAGACGAATAGACTCTTTTGTTTTCCTTCTTTATATTTCGCCTCATTAAGAAATTACGAGAAGACTTGCCTTTATATAGGCTTGTTACATCACTCTTAATCTTAATCTTAAATCACTCATAAATATATCTAACATTCTGAGAAGATAGATTCCTAGAAATTTACAAAACATTTAACTAAACATAAAAATATGAAAAGACTCTTGAAAGCAGCATTACAATAAAAGAATCTTCACAATTCGCGCACCAGTCTTGGGAGCTGAACGACACTGGCATTGATAACGAGGTAGCCAATCATCGACAATCATTAAAACCGACAACATGTTTAGTGTGAATCGATAACTCATCCATTGAATCGACGAAACGAGAGGGAGATGGGGACTTCTTCAGAGAGTTTCTAAAATGACCATTCGAAGCTGTGTATGGAGAGTAGCACCAGTTAACTCTTTTGGCTCTTACCACCATGGGAGCCCCCTATTCAGTGAAGATGCTGAAGAAAAGGCTCGAAAAATCGAGCGGTTACAGAAGGCAGTGAGGAAGAGACTTCATAAAGCAAATTGAAAAAGTACTGTTATGGGAATAATAGGGAGAGGGATGTGGGATATTATCATTATTTGCAAGTTTGTTTTAAATGTATTTAGGATTGCTTTTAATCTAGATTAGGAATTCGATAATATTGTTGCTAAGTTATTTTTTTTTCTTATGTATAACAAATACCTAGATGTTCCTCATTGTTATGCACCCCGTTTAGTCATTACATGAAGTTTACTCATTTGAGATGGTCCTTTGTTCTCTTCCCTTTGTATACTTTGTCGGGGTAGTCGTTTTTCCCCAATCATCGTCGCTTACCCAGGAGCTACTCTCATAACGTTTATTAGATTTTGTTTAACGGGCGACCTGTTAAAGCAACCAATTAAGGAAACTTTACAATTTCTGATGTTCTTATCATCTCGCATTATGCATAATCAGTACTTTCATAATTGAATTACTCCAAATAAAGTATGCTTAACAAGTCTTCCTATTGCGTGGGGGGAGGTGAGGGCGGGGCAACTTTACCCTTTTTTTTATGACGAGAAAGTCCTCTTCGGATGAATAAATTTTGGACTCATAATAGGCCTCACTATATAAAATAACTGTACTTTGACGGATATAGTATCCTTGGTCTCCACTGCTAATTATGATAGAGAGAGATCTCTCTATATACTAATCATCCACCAATCAAGAGAGATCAATGAATTCAACTTTGTACCGCGCGCACTTTCTCTGTGTCTAGCTTTCTCAACTAAAGAGGAGAGAGAATCTCGTGTTTTTTTTTTCTTCTCACTTCTCTCTATTATGTATAGTTGCGCTCACGAGAATCGAATCTCAAATCTAATATTTTACGAACTTACCTTTCAATTCCTTTACTAATAGGGCTGCATGGTTATTAGTAGAATCTCGAGCTGTTGATGGTCATGGAGTGCGTGGAAATCTCTTCGGGAGTCTCCATCATTGTTGACCAGCATCTAATCATTGACCCATGTTTTGATTAAGGCATCGATGACGTTTCCACCGGAGGACTAAAGATTAATTACCGATTAATGGACGGTCCCAGACGCGTGGGCATTGTCAAAAGCGTTCCTTTGAGGACCATTAAAGCAGATTGCACGATCATTGCCTGCAATAATTTGCGGTGTAGATTTGCAGTTTGGTCCTTCTGGCTTTTGGGGAGCGCGTTTCTCGCCCCCTTACTTTCATTTTTCATCAAATTATGCCCCCGGCGAGACGATGGATCTTTCCACCCGCTTTCGTTCGACTGAAATCTTCCATTGTAACATCGATCACCATGCGTAAGGTGACTAGGTTTAGTCCTCGTACTTTGTCTCGTTCCTGAAAAAACCGTGCCTAATTTTTCTTCACTGAGAATTTAAGTATTATCATAACATTTCCATCTCAAGTCTCATGAAAATATGCAATAGACGTCAGCTGCCAATATGTGGGGCATCCTTCTTAGGCATTACTAAAAATACTTCGCCTATTTTACTGTTCAATTACTAACTTGCACGACAATTTCGTGTCTAATTCTAATCTCACTATATTGCGAAAGTGATTTGACATAGTCTTAAGAAATGAAAACATAGAAAATGATTGCGCCAGGACAAGCTCATCATTTCTAGGATAACAGGATTTTTTCTTTTGGTGCCAGGACCGGACAGCTCTAGACAACTCGATTGGTTCTGCAGATACCAGCGACTCCAAAAGCAAGAATCGTTGAGCAAGAATTACGACTGAACACTTTAGCATGCTGCAAGAAAAGATGAAATAGGTGACTTCCCACAGATCAAATAACTGGTTCTAAGCTTAAAGCAGATGTCTGTACAATTGGAATGAATTCTATCAACATTAGGAACAGCAAGCACCCACAGATTCTTCATGGCAGATAGCAAAGGATAATCGGACTCTGGGATGAACATGGCTTTTTGATTACACGGCATATCTTCGCTTGGGGTCGGGCCTACAACACCATTTGCTAGTGTCGTTCCCATTTACCGATCCAGCACCATTGCAGCACAAAAATTGGTGCACATACCAGCCAAAGAATAAAAAAGCAAAATCGGCACTCGATTTCCTAATACCTTCGTATTCAACTTCACCCGAATGGTCACTGATACATTCAGTGCCTGCACTTAATTATTATGTTCGTGGTTGAAATCCGATCACTGTCATGGCTTATATCTTTCCATTCCTCCGAATCCTGTCCAAAATTGGATTAGCCACCAGTTCTTTTGCAGAAGGCCGGGTGGCTGGATCTGGATCCATCATGACCTGCAGAAGTCAAGAACATCAGAAAGCCACAAAATCAACGGTTTTCCCCGAAAGCAAAAAACAAAACAACACAAGTCCCATTGAAAGAAATGAAGAAACGGTACCTTCAGCAAGTTCTGGAAATGCAGTGAATGGCCAGGGAGAAGGGACAGCTTTCCCTCTCTAAGGTTCAGAAACTGAGGCCCAGATTCTGGCAAAGGCGACCCTCTTATAAGCTCATATATAGAAGCTCCCAAGGAAAATATATCAACCTTGTCAAGATGATCAAAATTGTCATTCAGGATCTCCTGAGGCATATACCGTGCATCGCCCTCCTCAACGGGTAGGCTGTTATTAAGGAGAGTCGCACAACCAAGGTCACCAAGCTTGTACACACCATTCTTGACATAAATATTATCCGGCTTAACATCAAGGTGGGCAATTCCTCTGTCATGCATAAAAAGCAATGCTTTCGCAAGCTGCAGGTATTTTCACATTAGCAAGTGTAAATCATGAAGATAAACCATTAGCCTTCATGACAAAGATTACGAAAAATAAAATCCATAATAGGCCACTATATCTTGTCAAAGGAAATGAAGACGGCCTTTTATATATGTAAAGAGGAAAGGACCTTTAGCCAAAATTTCCATTGCACTCTCACTGCATTATCCAGGACTTGATCATTGAGATACTTGAATAAGTGATAACGCGAAAACATCTTATAAATAATTGAAGATTTGCGAACCACAGTACAATAGAAAGTCACAAATACTATATCCAATGGAAGCTCATCAATAGCATTCACCTAGCCATTGGTCACCCAAATCCTATACAAGGAAGTCAATAGTCTGTGTACTCTTCCAAGAAGGAAGAACTTTTTTACTTTCATTTTTTGTAACTAAACCAATCGTTTGGAAGGGAGGTGCCACATTCATAAATCCCACTTTTAAATTCTTGAGTAATATGAGCACCTAAAATCCCCACTCCACGCAAGCATGATGAATTATATATGATGGATGACCGGATGGGATATGATCATGATTGAAACAATCATAAACCCAAAGTGAAGAATCCCACTTGAATAGTTAATATATTTAGTGGAAAAGTACATGCAAAGAACACCAGTAAAACCTCATAGACAAACGATGTAGTGGGCCCCATTTAAGCAAGTTTTTCCATCTTATTCTCCATTTTTACATGCACATGCTAGACATATTTCCCACTTTTAATTCTTCGAGTCTGCAACTGAAGGTAGACACACATTTATCCAGCATTACGTGTCTACAAGATTTCTATTGATCTTCGACATGTATCACCTTCCCCCTGAAGATTGAAGCTTTAAGGTTCGACTCTTTAACAAGCACAAATAAAAATTCAAAAAAACTGCTTGTCCTTCACTGCATATTCAAAATTGAAGTGACGACTTTACTGCTTACAAAGTGAACCTAATACTTGAGCATCAATCCTTAATTCTGAATGCCATTGAACATTGCATCATGGGTTGCTTGATAGAATAACTTAATAAAGGCCATTTATATCATTATAAATTGCCATCATCGCATAAACTTGTGGTTAACCTGATATAGAGCTGTCAAGGCATCACATTCGGTTAAACGTTTATACTTCTGACTAGATAAGCTGTAATCACAGAGCTCCATCTGAATGTAAAGATGCTCATTTTCGAACCACGAAGAGTAATATCCAACAATGTTCTCGTGAGAGCCTGTAACAAACATGCCAAGATTATTAGAGAAAATCATGCAGCAGAATACAAAATTGAGGTAATGAAACCGGCATTGATACCTAAAGCTGCCAAAGATTGTACTTCCATCAAAGCTTTTCTCCTGCAATACAGTGGGTATCATATTCCGTTCAAATAAGTGGTGAATGTCTGAAAGCAGCGAGACAAGTACCTTTCCCAATCTTGATACAGTGGCCTGATGCTTTGCTTCACAGCATACAAGCAACCGTCTATTCTCTTTAAAACTTTCAAAACACGGCTGAAGTTACCAGCTCCAACTTGCTGGGAAGAATTTGCAAATTAACAAGCCAATCCAAAGAAACTTGAATTTCTGTGTAGTAAAGAATAGCTATATACTATATTTGCAAAAGGCTTTAATTTGGAATAGATACCTCAATTTCATGGAAATCGGTGTGGTACCGTGAGAGACCATCTCCTCCAGTGATAGAAGAGAATAAGCCTGCATATAGTCGCATAACAATAAACATGCATAAACGTCTTAACTGAAACAGCGAACAAACCATCCACAATTTCTCATTATCAATTTATCTTCTTATTTTCTAAAGATATGGCATATATAGAATGCACAATTTAGAAGACTATGATTATAATTCGTACAGGCCACATGAATCAATAACTAACAGGCAATATAAACATACCAGCACATTTGGACCTTTGATTTCCGAAAGGATCTATGTCAGTCTCTGATGCATTATTGAGATATGGGTTTCTAATGCAAGGAGGGGGCATGACCCTACAGCGTAAAGCAATGGCAGACTGTGGGACATAACTGTGTATCTGCTGCTTGCCATTTGATACTTTTTTCTCAATTATAGCTTCTTCGGTTTCCAAAGTATCCTCTGCAAGATCCTCTATTTGCTGACTTCCAGAAAAAATGGGACTTTGAGGATTCACGGCAACTTGATCTGAGGAAAGTCACAAAGGTAAACACCTCAAATTTCCTCAAATTTGAAGTACTACAGATAACAATTATGACAATCGGAAATTTCAACATCAATAAGAGAAATGGCTGATAAGAGCTAAACTGTATATCTTTGTTTATGTGCTATCTGTAGGCGCATGCAGATAATTGAATCAAAACTATTCAAAAATGGGCGTTGACAATTTAGAATGTGTGAACACACGAAGCGGTGATCAGATATATCAAGTGGCTATGATGTCTCAACATGAATGTGCCCAACACTTCGGTGCAATATCTCGATTCAGTCCCTCAAATGATCACTTTCCTTGAACATTCTTTGACTTGCTCAAGCAAGAGAAACTGAATGGAGGATCCCGCTCTTTGCAACTCCCATAATGTTATCATAATCATTATGCATTGCATATAAAAGCACATGATCCATGCTCTTCCAATCGCAGAAGCACAAAATCTGATCTAGCATCATCATTAAAATGATCGACCTTTAAAGAGGTCGATAAACAATTTCAGATGATTATATGGATCTCAAAGGCTTGATCGAATTCGTAGCAAATAATACAGGGTACACTAAAAGAATTCTCTCAATTCCATCATTGATAAATTACCCACAAACTCCACAAATCTAGAGAATTATCCCCCAAAGCGAAAATCAAGTCAACATGTATCTCATACATTCCAATTCACATCAACCACTTGCCTGCTTAATTATGCATACTAAAGATCATGATACTTATAGAGAAGATTTATCTAGCTATATTCCCTACTGATTGGTTCAAAAAAGAAAAAAACGTCCATCTAAGGCGTGACATGGCTGAATGATTAAACCAGCTGAGTAGAATCCAGCTATTCTATTAGACGACCCCATCAAGGAGAAAAATTTTCATCTATTTGTTCGACCCAAACAAAAGCTTTAGATTCACGGTCTATCCCAAGTGTATGAACCTGGCATTCCGTTAAGTCCTATAATTATTCATGATCCTGCTCATGAGGGCCATTGACAAAGAGGCCAATGCATTCCTCATGATTGCCCAGAATCCTCAAACATGTTAACAGATTTACAATAATATTTCAGGCATCTAAAGAAATCTACTCGAGTTACTAACATGAGAAACGAAAATTTTCAAGAGCATCAACGGCGCAGCTAAAACATACCTTGCCGAAACCTTTTGGTCTTAGTCGAATTAAGTTTCTCAGGTGATTTAGGGCAATTGTCCTGCATGGATAGGATGGGGAAATTCATGCCAAGAATATCACATCAAAGTCAGACAAAGCAGAGAACAACATCACATCTACCTTACCTTGTTATAATCCAAGCCATTCACTAAATTTTGATTGTCCGGGGTGATATAATCCGGAGTACTGCATCCACGACAAAGACAACACAAAACAAAGTTATCGAGGAAACTCGAAGTTAACGAACCCCATTTATTCTGCTCAAAGCAGAGTAAATACATCGACACACAAAACCAGGCCCAACTTCCACATTTTTGTCTTCATTGTCAAATTCCGCTTCGCAGGCGATGATGTTTACCTCCAACTTCGTTCTTTCACAACAGCTTAAGAGCGCATTTTGCTAATTCCCATGCAATACAAAGATGCTGCTTTCAAATCCACACTGCATCTCCGTCAAGCAACCACACACTACGACGCTATTCGTAGCGAACTCTAAACGAAGCCAATAAAAGCCAAAGAGAAAGAAGAAATCAGAAATCAGCTTCGTAGGCACACGGGGCACCGTCGATTACCAGAAGAAATCCTGGCTGAGGATGCAATCGGCGCCGGCGCCGGCCTCGCCGTCGTGAGCCGAAGCGGAGGGGAGAGAGGGATCGGGCTCGAGGAGGCTCGGGAGGAGAGAGGGCTTGGGATTGGCAGCGGAAGGAGGTGGGGGGCGATGGCGGTCGGGGTGGAGAGGGAGGAGGGACACCTGCCCTAGCTGGGCCTCCCAGCTCTCCGCCGCCGCCGTCCCCTTCGCATCGGCGGCGCTCCACCTCCCGCCGCCGCCGCCGGCGCGGCCACCGGTTCGCTTCCCGCTCTTCCTCTTCATCTCTCTCTCTCTCTATAGATCTCGAATTTCGCGGATGTTTTGGTTTGCTTCCTGCCCACTGCTGCGAGTCTTGTCGGGCTTCGTGAAAAGGTGCGAAGCGATTCAAATTGCGCGGGATTTGATCGCGGCGGGGCGGGGCGAGTGATCGGGGGCGACGAGGACTACCGTGTGGCCTGGTCAACTGACTGATCAGGACCGTCCATCTTGTAGACTTTAAGACGGCCCTCTTTCATCGACTCTCGACCTTTTTCCCCCCCGCGAATAAGTGCAAAATGGTTCGATCCATAAAAAAAAAAAAAGCGCGAAATGGTCGGGGCAAGTACAAAGTCCAGCTAGCTCGATGTCGATGATCGTCGAATTAAAAATAAATAAATTTCACTTGTTAATCATATGTTTTTTAAATTCATATAAAAGTTAGGAAGAATTATATCACATCATATCTCAAATGACAAGAAAAAAAAAGGTGTTATTCTTATAGGATTAATATCACAAAAAATCCCAAACTGATACACATGTTATAATTTTATCCCAAATTATTTTTTTTACTACAAAAAACCTCAAACCGGTACACTTGTGATAAATTTACCACAAACTAATATTTTGACTACTAAATACCCCAAACTAGTATATTTGTGACAAATTTACCCTCCGTTAGTTTCCGTTAAATTGAATTAATACCAAAAAAAATCACAAACCGGTACACCTATGACAAATGGAGGGTAAAACATAAAATTGGTACATCAGTTAATTGTCACGTGTTATTTAATAAAACAATTTGATAGTAAAATTCAACGGAAATAAACTGAGGGTAAATATGTCACAAGTGTACCAGTTTGAGATTTTTGGTAGCTAAAAAATTAGTTTTGAGTAAAATTATCACGGGTGTACTGGTTTGAAGTTTTTCATAGTATTAACCCATTCTTAGAAGGTCACTCTTTATTCTAAAATCAAAAAATAGATTCAACACGATTAAAGAAAAGATAAAGAGAGAGAGAGAGAGAAATGATTTTCGAATTTGGTTCTATATGGATTCAAATTCCTTATTATTATTTTAATAATTCAAATTTCTTATTATTTTAGTATTTTATTATTAGTCCATTCAGGAATTGTCTAATGAATCCCTTGATTCAAAATGAAGGGATAGATAAATGTTACAAATGATTAATTGATCTCTTTTTCCATCTCCTTTACTCTAGGTTTTTGTTAATCCCATTTGTATTGATTGATGAACTAGCAACTGTCAATTAAAATTATTCTTTCATTTGAATTGGTAATTATACTTATCTTCGTATCTTGAAGCTTAGGGATGTGCTTTTGTAAACAGGTGTATAAAAAGAACACATTTCATTTAGCTCCTTCATCTTTATCCTTACTATAAATTAATTATTTCGATTTTCTACTAGCAGCTTTAATTATTATATCAGCTCTCTTTATTGTTCTCACCAAGATACTATTTATTCGAAATTAATTGAATGAATACATTGCATAAAAAGAAATAATTATGTGGTATTCAGGGACTCTATAGTTCCTAACCGAGTCAATTTCCTCTCCTTTTTCCCAGTCAAAAAAAATGAAATGATTAAAGTATTTCTATTTGGAATTGTCTTAGCTCTAATTCCTATTCCTTCAGCTGGATTATTTGTACCAGCATATTTACAAGGGAAAATACCACAAAAAACTCTAAATTATGCTACTTGTAATAAATTTACCATGAACTTTCTTTTGTGACACGAAAAACTTCAAACTATGCCACCCGTGACAAATTTACCCTGAATTTTTTTTAAACAAAAAACTCCAGACTA
The DNA here is from genome assembly GCA_031216185.1 of Syzygium aqueum. Lineage (NCBI taxonomy): Eukaryota > Viridiplantae > Streptophyta > Magnoliopsida > Myrtales > Myrtaceae > Syzygium > Syzygium aqueum. The sequence continues at coordinate 4,317,568 of CM062238.1, read as the reverse complement.
TGCTACTTGTGACGCATTTGTCCCACAATACTTTGGCCCATTAGCATTTTCATCTTTTTCTTTTTTCTTTTTTTTTCCTTTTTTTTTCTTTTCTTCTCCAGCGAGGGCAGCCTCGCCCGGGCAAGCAAGGGCAGCCTCGCCCGACGCCAGCGAGGGTAGCCCTTGCCCGACGCTAGATTTGGCAAGGGTGACCCCGTCGACACGCGGGCCGGCGAGCACAAGAAGGAGCATTTCCTCGCCCTCAACGTAAGTCTCCGTCCATGCCCACCTCCCGTTCGACAGTATACCTCGGAGATGCTTTCGGTCTTGGGGTCTGAATGCGTTTTTCCGAGATACCCTCCCTTTCGTCTCTCTCGGATCAGACGTTCCTCGATCTCTCTCTGTGCAGCCTTTCGGTCAAGTCCCGGCCTTTGAGGATGGAGATTTGACTCTATTTGGTAAGTCATTCTATTACTGATAGATAATCTTGTGTGACCTTGATGAAAGACGAAAGTATTTTGTTAGAGGTGCTGATTAGACTGCTGATAGATCGTGCGACCATGATGAAAGATCGAGTTTCTAGTCAAATTTTGAGCGTTCAATTAGTCAACTGAACAAGAAACAGCTACGCGAAATTTAGTATATATCTTGATTATGCTCTTTGTGGTTACAGAATCAAGGGCAATTACTCAATACCTTGCTCATGTATACAAGGACAAGGGCGCTCCCCTCGTGTGTGAGGGCAAACCCATGGCGACTGTGAGCGTGTGGATGGAGGTCGAGGCCCACCAGTTTGACCCCGTGGCGTCGAAGCTGCAGTGGGAGCTTGTGTTAAAGTCGATGTTCGGCATGACCACGGATGCTGCAGTAGTCGAGGAGAGCAAGGCCAAGCTCGCCAAGGTCCTTGACATCTATGAGGCCCGGCTGAGCCAGTCCAAGTACTTGGGCTGCGACTGCTTCACCCTGGCCGACCTCCACCACCTCCCGGCCCTGACCAACCTGATGGGGACTCATGTGAAGAAGCTGTTCAACGCCTGCCCCAAGGTGAGCGCTTGGGTGACCGACATCATGGCCCGGCCATCTTTGGCCAAGGTTCTTGCCATGAGGAACCAGTAGTGAAGCAAGGGGTCTTGTTGAAATTATCTCATACTGGGGGCAATAACATTAGATCTTTTCTACCCCTTTTTATGTGAGTTGGTAATTGCATTGTGTTGTTGATTCTGTCCTTTGGTCAATGTTTTATGTGGGATTTTCTCTGAAGGGTCGTCTTCAATCATCAAAGTTGGAGATGACGATGAGACTGGTGTTTTGTGATTGTCTATCATGAGCAGTAAAGATTGGACAGATGCAGAGTTATGTTTCACGAGTCACTGGCCAATGTCGCATCTTTTTGGTTTCATTAAAGTGTAATAATTGCCGCAAGATGAAATCCTCTTCTTTCATCATCTCCACGGGATGGCCTACAGCTCACTTGAAGATAGTCACGCATGAGTATACCTTTTATGCAAAGGGACATGTGCACTAAAAGTTCAATAAAGGACGTGCCCACTAGAAATTCTAAAATTTATTGAGAAACTGAAATCGACTCCAAAATTTTTTAAATAGTGCTATCAAACTTTAAAACTTGTCTAATTTGTATGATGAACTTTAAACAAGAGAGAAACAAAGGAAAAACTCAATCAATGAGCCCTAACCAGAAATTGAATCTATAGCTCAAAAGCGGACAAAAGCTAAGCTCAACGCTCAAACTAATATTTGAATAGTAACAGACGGATGTAGCTTGGAGAATTCATTTAAAAAAATTTTTTTGCCATAACTAACACTTAGACAAATTGAGGTTCTTATAACAATGAACTTAAACCGTAGCTAACAGAGTGGCATTCCCTAACATGTTACAAGAAGGAAAAGAAGACAGTTAGCAAAAGTAGAACCGCCAGTTGAAGTACCAGCACTTCGGGTTGAATAGGCCGATCAAGAACGAAGAAAAGGGACGGCAAGGATAAGAACGTTGAATTTAAGCAAGTTAATAGTGTCTTGCTTGCAAAAGGGATTGCTTTTGTAGTCCCTCTCTCAGTCGAATGAAATATGCCTTGGATTTCTCTGTTAAAACCTGATTGCCTGCGCATTCACAAAGTAGGAGTGCATGGTCATGTGTTTCCGTTTCATTGCAGTCTGGTTCGTTGCAGAAGAGTCATTACTTGCTGTTGTACCAGATTGTCTGTAACTGTTGCAATGGCATTGGAACAAGCTTTCCATATCCAGTTCTAAAATTTTGGAACACCGTCCATTCTCCATTATACTAGTTCCCAAAATATGTCCACAATTACAAACATCTACTACGACAGCTCACACATGCCTAATACAAAAGCAATGTCGACTAACACAATCATTGGCAAACTTAGAACATCACATCCTTCCCCTTCAACTTCCCATGCAAGTGAGCTGAAATAACTACAAGCACCCGGAACAAACCAACATTATCTTCAACCTGAAATTTTCTTTCTTTAGCTTTGGCACGCCTTGCTTCACATGTTTCAGTTGTGCCTTGAGAGCTTTGAATTTAGCTTTCATGGAACCGCATAAACTTCTGTCTTTAGCTTTGGCACTGGTTATCAAGGGTATCTCACCACAGCAGCGATAGTCTAAGCTACCAACAAGGGCCTCCGCGTATACCTGAGCAATATATCGAATTCAATTTTTTAGCCCTTTCTCTCGTTTTTGGAACATTATTCATGTTTCCTCAAAGCCTTTCTGAAGTGGCTAACAAGGATCACCTAGAGGGGGGGTGAATAGGTGATCTTAAATAACTTTAACAAATTTAAGCGGAAATGATATAACACAATTTGAGTTTGAATAATATTCAGATTCTATAAAGACAGTGCTCTAAGATGTGCGGTGTGTAAAGTAAAAGTTTAAGGATAGAAAAACTGCACACAAATTTATAGTGGTTCGGCTTATAGTAAGTCTACGTCCACTCTCCCATGCTGACAGTCTACTAGCTGAATTTCACTATGTAATCAAGAGGAATTACAGATGTTGAGTGATAGCACTCTTGTATATGATAGAACTCTCTATTTCACACAATCACTCTTACAAAGTGTTCCTCAAGATTTTAAAGTTTTGGCTCAGGAAAGACAAAAAGGAATCGGAGTATGCTCAGGCTTTGGACTTGATGATTCTTGAATCTATGTTTTTTCTGCTGCTCGTTGGTCTCCTTAAATACTCCTCCACTTCCAAACTAGCCGTTGGACAGTCTTCAGAGGATCATCTTCCAATCTTCACCTTGGACAGATTTGTATAGAAAGGATTGAATAGCCGTTGAATGACAGATTCTGAATCCCGCTGATTCTGGTCGCCCATACAATCGGAATTTTGGTTTCCATAAATAGAGATTAATCCGTTGTAATAATATTTTGATTGTCAATTAATTTGATTGAGATTGAGTCAATCAAAAACTTCCTTTTGTGAAACCCATGCCAGATCACTAGCTGTTGTGACGAGTTCTGCTTCTGCAAAATTCAGCGTCTGCATCTGTAAAATTTCTGCTTCTGAAAAATTTCAGCGTCTATGTTTGCAAAATTTCTACGTCTGAAAAATTTCAACATCTGTTTAGGTCTTCGGTAATTTCTGAATATTAGAATCTGAACTTCGTGTTTTGAACTTTCTCATTCTGAGTTTGAACTTTTCGTTCTGAAAAATTTCTCGTTCTGAAAAACTTCTCGTTCTGAAAAATTTCTCATTCTGAAAAACTTGCAAAGTCTGATATTTCCTTCTGAACTTTCAGACTATAATAATCTGGAAAGAACTTCATGTCAGAATTACAAGTTACATATAAAAAGTTTTGTCAACTTCAAAATCCATTAGGGTTTTCCTTGACAATCTTCCCTTTTTTTATGGTGACAAACTTTCATGCAGATTCAATTAAAATCAACTGAAATTGAAAAGAATAAACATTCTAAGCGCATGAAATACAGATATCAAGATGTGGAAAGATATGTGTATTTCTCGTATGCTTGAATATAACCTGTATAACCTGCAAATCATGGTGTGTTAGTATAACATTTTCTGCATAATTTCTCCCCCTTTTTGTCATCAGCAAAAAAATAATGAGCAATTTATAGAAATCATTCAAACAATGTATCAGAATCAAAAGTTATGAGTACAAATTTTGAATGTTTGTAGAAGAAAGGAATGAAAGGCAGGTCATTTTTTCGAAGGGGTTCGAATAAGATGAAAATTTTCCAGAATTGAGATAACTTCGTCAATCTTTGTGGAGCATTGACCTATGGCTTCCTCCATGTTTGTAGAACATTGAGCAATGGCCTCCTTTAACTCTGCTTTATCTTTCTCTGATTGGAGATGTTGAGCCTGATTGTTTTCCTCAATAATTCTGTGAAGATTCTTCCAATGCAGCTTGCTTTTCTTTGATTTCCAGTAGAATGGTCAAAATTGTCATATTTTCAAAAGTCTGGTTCTGGACATTTTCTTATGCAGGCTATTCGAATCTTTCTCCTGCTTCTGGTAGAATCTCCCCCTGAAATTCTGCATGTTCTTCATAAGGTTCTGCATTAAATGGTTCTTCAGGATGAACTGGAGATGGATTGACATCAGTTCCATGTTGTATATCACCCTATTCATGCAGATGTGATTCTCCAGAAACTGGTTCTGAAACCCTTGTAGTAGGTTTTGAAGCAACTTCTGGACCAACTGATCTTCCTGATTCAAGGGCCTCTTCATCTCCATCCTGAAGAAGGATTCTTCGTTTCTTTCTGTATACCTTGATTGGAGTGGAAGAAACCGGCTGCTTCTTTTCTGGTTCCTTTCTTTTCTTTTCCCCCTTTTTCTTTTTCATTCTTATTCTTGGCTTCTGAAGGCTGAGCATCTTTGCCTTTGAATTTGCTTGCTTTCTCCCTTACATCATCAAAATTTTTCATCTTTTGAATCATCTTTTCTCCAACAACCATAGAAGGTACAATAATCTTGCGCAACTCAGATGGAATAGGGATATTTAGAAATAGAAATATGGTAGAAATGAGTGAACCATATGGGAGTTGTCCCTTGCCCTTCTGGAGTGCTCGGTACATGTGGAAGATGATAATGTGTGGAAGAGAGAAAATCTTTCCATTAGAATAGCCAATATGATCTTGACTTCAGATTTTGACAAGTCTGTCTTGGATGCAGCTTTGGGCCTCAAACAGTTGATAATGATTTTGTGCAAGATCACAGAAGTTCTGGTCAGGTCAGAATATGTGATATTGCGCTTTGAGCCCGAAGCAAAGTTTTGATTTTCTGAAGCTGATGTCCAAGCATCTTCAAGACTCACTTCCAAAGGAGTGAATTTGGAATGTTTTGCTCCAATTATCAAGGCCAAGTCGTCAACCTCCAGGTCATAACTTTTATCACCAACAGTAAATTATATCCAGTTTGGTAATAATATTGAGAGATTGGAGTAAAAATATGTAGTCAATTCAGCATAAACTTTGACAGATTGCATACAGTATTCAGAAATCCCCAGCCTATTAAATAAATGTAGCACAGGGATACCAGCATTGTCAAGATATCCAAAGTCAACATTTCGATGGTTCATTACCCCTCGCGCAAGCAGCATCCTATAGAAAACTCTGTGCTTTGTGCTTCTAAACAGACTGTCAGTGCCTGTCACCCCAGATGCAATTCCTACCTTCATAACAAAGTTCTCAAAGAACTTGGCATCATCATCAGGAATTACAAATTTAGATGCACTATGGGGTTTAGGGTTAGTATGAACTGTTTTCTTGACAGAGGGGTGAGATGGTTCCCCGACTTTTTTTTTGGGTAAAAGCAAGAGATTGTATTACTAATCATGAACACCAATTACAAACTAAAGCTAAAGGCAACTGACGACCTTACAAGTACAAAAGAGTCCAAGCAGGGTCAAAAAAGCCTTAGCAAAGACTATACAAGGGGCCAAAGGCAATACAACAAACCCAACAACTAAATGGAGTCGGGATGATTAGCAAAAATAGCAGGAGAGATTCCTCATTTCCTCTGGATCCTCCGGTTGGTAGGAGTATCAGCTATTCTCCCCATGGAAATAGCTTTGTCCTTCACCACTTTAAGAAGGTATTGTCGCATGCCCGGGACAAAAACATTTTTATTCCTGAATATGGAATTGTTCCTTTCGGTCCATATGATGCGACATAAAGCCCCAAATGCAAATCTGGACAATCGATGGCCAAAAGAGTCGCTACCACAACTTTGCATAGCCCAAGCAATATGGTCAGTCCAGGGTCTATTACGCCAGGGAAGCTTGCATTTAGTAGCCCAAAAGGAGGCTAGTCTGCTCGTAACCGGGCAATCAAAGAAGAGGTGATTGATTGAGTCCGGGATCGACCCACAAAAGACACATAATGCTGTTTCGATTCTTTGATTTTGCATAAGAAGCATCTGAGTGGGTAGACGATTGAGAGAAACAATCCACAAGAGAAACCGGTGGTGGGGAGTGATATGCTTGTCCCAAACGAAGGAATGCCATTGGGCTGGCTGTCCTGTGGCCCTGATGTGATTCCATGCACGCGCAATTGAAAAAGGTACATCCGGAGAAGGCGCCCATAAGAATTCATCCGGGGAATCATCTACAAAGAGTGGAAGTGGATCAGACCAGCTAAGAATGGTGTCAAGAGTGGTAGACATTTGCCAAGTTCCTTCAAAAAATTCACGAACGGAAGTGTCCCGAGGAATCCTCGACTAGTAAATATTCAAGTTGCTGAATATCCGGTAAAGCGGGCCTTTATCATGCCACCAGTCAAACCAAAATGAAATAGAATGGCCATTACCGATTTTCCATCTGAAGAGATCTTGGGCAAGATTTCTCAGGTCCAAGACTTTCTTCCAAGTCCAGGAACAAAAAGTATGTTTAGAAACAGTCCAAAAGTTGGATTTGTTTAAAAAGTTTGTATGCACCCACTTACACCACATGGATTCCTTGTCAGAGAAGAGAATTCATATATGTTTAAGTATCATGGCTCTATTGTATTCAAATAAGCTACGAATACCGAGGCCTCCTTCATCCTTGGGTAAGCAAACAGTAGTCCATGCAACCTTAGCACCACATGTGCCAAAGTCAGGACCCTTCCACAGGAATTGCCTCAATACAGTTTCAATGCTGTGTAGTACAGATTTGGGCAAAGAAAAAATAGAGGCCCAATATACTTGTATGGAATGCAATACTGATTTGATGAGCTGAAGCCGCCCCGCAAAGGATAGGAATAGCTGTGTCCAGGATCGTGCACGGGCAGTTATGGCATCAATGAGTGATTTGCAATCCTCTTTCCGAAGTCTAGAAGAAACAATAGGCACTCCTAAGTATCGAAAAGGTAAAGTGCCTAGTTGATATCCAAGGCAGTGTAGTAATAGAACATGAAGGTCTGAGGACCCTCCTGAGATGAAAACACTGCTTTTAGAGGGATTAGGTTTTAATCCAGACCAAAGGGAGAACTGTTCAAGGCCTTCCTTAATCAAAATAGCGGATCTGACATGACCTTCCAAAAATATGAGTACATCATCCGCGAAGAAGAGATGAGATGTACGAGTTTTCCTACACCTCCAAAATCAGTGGAAGTCTCGAGAATTAGTTTTAGCCTGGATGATTCCTGAGAAGACTTCCATAACTAGAATAAAGAGGTATGGTGATAAGGGATCCCCTTGCCGAATACCCCTCCTACTAGCAAAATAGCCATGTAGTTCTCCATTGATTGAGACCGAATATTTGGGTGTTGTGACACACGCCATAATGAGCTTAATGAAGAAACTCGGGAATTTGAAAGTCGTTAAAGTCTCTTCAATAAAGTTCTAATCCACAGTATCATAGGCTTTTTGGAAGTCTACTTTGATAGCACATTTTGGCAAGTAAGCCTCATGGTGGAAATCCGCAAATAGTTCTTGGGCGATTAGGATATTATCACTAATTCTACGCCCTTTTACAAACGCCATTTGGGCGGGGCTGATCAAAGCTGGTAGAACTTGTGCAATACGCCTTGCTAGAATCTTGGAAATGCATTTATAGAGAGTATTATAACAAGCTATCGGCCTGAATTCATTCATGGAGGATGCGTTTGGACACTTAGGCACTAGGGTTATAATGGTATTATTCACTTCCTTGAGCAAGGAGCCGGTTTGGAAGAAATCTCTTATTGCTAGAAGGATAGATGGTCCGGTGATCTCCCAGGAAGCCTTGAAGAAATCAACGTTATACCCATCCGGCCTAGGGGCCTTACCTTTAGCAAGAGAAAAGAGGGTAGCCTTGATTTCCTCATTTGAAACCGGTTGAGAGAGCAAGCTTATTTGATTCTCATCAAGAACTCTTCCAATGAAGTCACCCAATTCCCTAGCGGAAGGCTGAGTGGTCTCAGAACTGCCATTGAGCAAATGTTGAAAATGCCCAACTACATGATTCTTGACTGCAAAAGGTTCAGTTAGAATATCTCCTGTCTCTGTTGAAACCAAAAGGATTCGGTTCTGAATACGTCTTTTATTAACAAAATGATGGAAGTATTTTGTATTCAAGTCTCCTTCTTGAAGCCAATGTATTCTTGATTTTTGCCTAAAGAAAGATTCCTCTTGTAGCTTTAGAGTGGAGAAGACTCTAGTGAACTCCACTTCTCTATCCAGTAAATGTTGATCAAAGGGTTGGAGTTCCAGCACTGCTTGAGTTGCATAAAGATTCATTCTGGCCTGCTTTGTCCTCATAGATATGTCCGAGAATGAGTTACGGTTCAGCTGCTTCAATTTAAGTTTTAACATACGAAGCTTGCAGCAAATGAGAAACATAGGAGTGCCCACTAAGGGGGCGTTCCACGCTTGAACCACTAACTCCATGAAGTTAGGGTGAGAAATCCAGAAGTTGAAAAATTTGAATGGAGTCTTAGGATTGTGAGGTGGTAAGACTCGGATCATCATTGGAGAGTGATCAGAAATTCCCGGTGCGAGGAAAACAGCTTCAGAGAAAGAGAAATGCTGATTCTAAACATCATTGGTGAGCACCCAATCGATCTTCCGAAGTTTACGGTTGATACCTGAGGAATGGGACCACGTATATCTATGGCCCACATACCGCAGATCATCCAAGCCTGCTTGGTTAAGACAGTCCCCAAGCTCATCAAAGGCCAGGATTCAAGGAGTAGAGTTGCCCAATCTGTCATTCGGATCTCTGATGGCGTTAAAATCACCAGCTACGAGCCATGGAAGATCAGTTGAAGACAACCTGATGAGGTCATTCCATAAGAGACGCATGCTGACAAAAGTATGCTCACCATAGATAATAGTAAAGGAGCATGATTTGCACAACGTCAAAAACCTTAGTTCAGTATGGATCATTTGGGAAGAAGAAGAGATGAGGTTCAGTTCAATCTCGTTCGGATCCCATCCAACCCAAATACAGCGAAGGGGAGAATGGTCATAGTTGGAAAGCCACCTCCAACTATGAGAAATGCCTCTAGAGATACTGTCAAAATGGGCAGCTTTGGCCTTAGTCTCAATAATACCAATACAGGATAACCGGTTAATCCGAATAAACTCCCGTATTTCCGCTTGTCTAAGAGGAGCAACTAGCCCTCTAATATTCCAAGCTCCAAAAAACATAGAACCAATGAGATGAAAGTTACCGCTGTATTCTCCTCGACCTCCTCCTTTTGGATTCCTTGGAGGAGGACGTGATAGATGTCTTCAAAGAAGGTTGTAAGGACAGGGCAGAAGCATTGGCGTGCTGAATATCCTCTTCAGTGGCACTGCTCGCCATGGATCTTGATCGATTGTTGGGGGGAGAACCAGGAAGAGGTTCCTCTACCGGCTGCTCATCCATTGCAGAATTGTCTTGATCAAATCGGGAACCAGCTGAGCTTTCCGTAGAAAGTCTCTATGGGAGTAGAACTAACCTGTTCCTGATCAGTTCTAGAACATGACTGAGTGTAACTTTTAACAAGACTCGCCTCGTCATGAAAACCATTGTCTCTTCAACAGGCAAGAAGGACAGATGCGAAGGCATTACTGCGTTTTAGTCATTCATACGCTTTCCACACCAAATTGATGTTTTTGAACCGAAAATCTGTTTTGCTCGTGGGTTCTGATGTAGACGAAGGCTGTTGTTCCTGTTTAGGTGATTCCGTAGGGCTCTGTTGATCCGACTCCGTATCAGAAATATCCATATATTCTAGTGGTGCTGTAGATTTAGATTCTCGGTTGAGAATGCGGTTAGATTTGATCTTGAAAGGCATGATGAACAGGTTTGGAGAAGAAAGATTTGATCTTTGGAGATGGAGAAAAAGTGAGCTCTGTAGTTTCGAGACGGTCTGGAGTGTCGAGATGGTCGAGAAAGAAAAAGAACTGAGGAGTTTGTACTGGAAGGGTTTTACAAAGAGGATGATGGTATTTATAGTAAAAAGTTATAAGTAAGAGTTATAACAGGCAATCATACAATAAATATATATTTATATTAAGTATAAGCGATCAAACAATTATATTGAAATATTTACCTGGCTTGCTTTCCAGAATTAATAGATACGAAAATATCCTGACAAAAAAAAAATTCCCGCCAAGATATTCCTGTCAGAACAGTTTAGGAAGTACCTATCTTTTGAGTCTGAATTATTCAGACGGAGAACATCTAAGTCTGAAGAATTCCTATCTATGAGACACTTCAGGAAAAATGATAAATAATGCACAGTTGAGTTCTAATATATTCAAATGAAGATTTATCAAGTGGTTTTGTGAATATATCAGATAATTGATTCTTAGAATCAATTAATTTAATATTCACATCACCATTATGAACATGATCTCTAATAAAATGATGCTTAATTTCAATATGCTTTGCACAAGAATGAAGAATGGGGTTCTTGGTCAAATTGATAGCACTTGTGTTATCACATTTGATTGCAATACTTGAGTCTTCAATTTCAAAGTCTTGTAATTGTTGCTTCATCCATAGAATTTGTGCACAGCAATCTCCCAAGGCCACATATTCTGTTTCTGCTATTGAAAGTGCTATTGTGTTTTGCTTCTTTGAGTATCAGGATACCAACATATTTTCAAGTAGTTGACATGTACCTGTAATACTTTTCCTATCCACTTTGCAACCAGCTAAGTCAACATCAGAATAACTAGTAAGAGTAAAATCTGAATCTTTGGAGTACCAAAGACCTAACATTGGATAAGTTCCAATGTATTTGATTATTCTCTTAACTGCAGAAAAATGTGATTCTCTTGGGTCAAATTGAAATCTGGCACACATATAGACACTAAATAGTATGTCAGGTCTAGATGCAGTAAGATATAATAAAGATCCTATCATGCTTCTATATATCTTCTGATCAACTTTTTTACCATTTTCATCCTTGTCCAGTTTGGAAGATTAAGACATAGGAATGTCTGTTTTCTTGCAGTTTTGCAGTCTAAACTTTTTGACAATCTCCTTTGCATACTTCTCTTGGCAAATGAATGTGCCATTCTTGGTTTGTTTCACTTATAGACCAAGAAAGAATGTCAATTCGCCCATCATGCTCATTTCAAACTCATTCTGCATATCTTTTGAGAATTCCTTGCACAACAATTCGTTAGAGGATCCAAATATAATATCATCAACATAGATCTGAACTAATAAAAAGTCCTTACCTTTTCTCTTAATAAATAGGGTTGTGTCAACTTTATCTTTTGTGCAGCCATTTTTCAGAAGGAAGTTGCTCAATCTCTCGTACCAAGCACGAGGTGCTTGTTTTAGACCATAAAGAGCCTTTTTGAGTCTGTAAACATGGTCAGTCTTCTTTGGTTCTTCAAAACTAGGAGGTTGTTCCACATATACTTCTTCTTTGATATAGCCATTTAGGAAGACACTTTTCACATCCATCTAAAACAATTTAAAGCCATGGAAACAAGCATAAGCTAATAATAGCCTAATGGCTTCTAACCTGGCAACTGGTCCATATGTTTCATCATAGTCAATACCTTCTTCTTGAGAATAGCCTTTTACAACCAGCCTTGCCTTGTTTATTGTGACTTTCCCTTTGTCATCCAGTTTGTTTCTGAATACCCATTTTGTTCCAATTATTGGATGATTTTTGGGTCTTGGCATAAGTTCCCAAACTTCATTGATTCTGAATTGTTGAAGTTCCTCCTGTGTAGCTTCGATCCAGCTTTCATCTAATAAAGCTTCATCAACTTCCTTTGGTTCTAGTTCTGATATTAATGCCAGGTTGTTGATGTTCTCTTTGTATTTGAATCTTGTTTTGATCCCATCTTCTATATCACCAATGATGAGGTTTTTCGGATGAGTAGATTTGTGTTTCCAGTTTCTGTCAAATTTTTCCTTCTAAATCTCATCAGACTCTAAATTATCAGTTTGAGTCTAAATTATTGCTTTTCTTCTTTCTTCTTCAAATTCAACGATTTTTGGAGAGTCTTGTTGAGCTTCAGATTCTTCTTGAACAATAGAAGATGGTTCAGATTCATCTTTTTGAGTCTGAATATTTTCATCAAACTTCACATTCATTGTTTCTTCCAAAGTCTAAGAACTTTTGTTGAAGACTCTGTATGCTTTGTTTGTAGTTGAATATCCAAAAAAGAAACCTTCATCTGCTTTCTCATCAAACTTGCCAGAGCGGTCATTTGAATTTTTAAGAATAAAGCATTTACAACCAAACACTCGAAAATATGAAATGTTGGGCTTTCTACCTTTAAAAAGCTCATAGGGGGTTTTCTCAAGAATGGTTCGAGAAAAACTCTGTTAATGACGTAACAAGCCGTAAAAACTGCTTTTGCCCAAAAATGAGAAGGAATCTTACTTTCAATCAACATAGTTCTTGCCATTTCTTGCAAAGAACGATTTTTCCTTTCCACAACACTATTTTGTTTTGGTGTATATGGAGTAGAGAAATTGTGTTGAAAGCCATTTTCCTCACAAAAATTTGAGAAGCTTTGATTATCAAATTCTCCCCCATGATCAGTTTTGATGCAGGAAATAGTATAGCCCTTTTGATTTTGAATTCTTCTTGCAAATTTGAGAAATGTGAAAAAGCTTCATTTTTATGAGCAAGAAAGAACACTCATGTAAATCTGATGAAGTCATCAACAATGACTAGACAGTACTTCTTACCACAAATGCTTTGTGTTCTGGTTGGTCCAAAAAGATCCATATGAAGAAGCTGCAAGGCACGATTAGTGGAAACATGATGTATAGGCTTAAAAGAGCTTCTTACTTGTTTTCCTAGAGTGCAAGCATTGCATAGTTCTGTTTTTCTGTATATCAAATCTGACAATCCTTGTACCAGTTTCTTATTTGAGATTTTTGATATCTGCTTCATACTGATATGTCTCAATCTTCTGTTCCAAAGATCTTCATCCTCTTTGACTGAGATCAAACAATGAGTGGAGTTTGAGTTGACGTCTAGTAGATAAATGTTGTCATGTCTTCTTCCTGTGAATGTTTGAGAACTATCTTTACTTGTTCCTGAGCAAGTATCTTCTTGAAAGTTGATTCTGAATCCTGAATCACATAGTTGGCTTATGCTTATCATATTATAGTTGAGACATTTTACCAATGAAACATCATTGATTGTGAGTCTTCCAATTTCAATAGTTCATTTGCCAACTATTCTTCCTTTATTATTTCCTCGAAATGAAACTTTTCCACCATTCAGACTTTGTAATTCAACAAATATGCTAGGATCTCTTGTCATGTGTCTGGAACATCCACTGTTCAGGTACCACTTTCTTTTTCTCTTTGTGGTGACCTGCAAAAATTACAACTTCTCGAGTTTTCTTTGGTACCCAAATTTATTTGGGTCCTTGAGAGTTAGTATAGGCTGTCTTCACAAAGTCTCTTCGAATAGGTCTCCAAAACTTAGGACATTCATTCTCAAAATGTTGTGGATCTCTATATTTTGAGCATTTTGGAGCACTTCGACCAACAGGTTTAACAAAATTCTTTTTGAAATGATTTTTGTAAACTTGTCGAGGAGGTTTTTGTCTTAATCTCTCGTTGACCTTTGGAAAATCAATTAAACTATCACTTTCCTTCATAAATCCGAGACCAGATTTGTTGAAGTAAAGAATCTGTATGGAAAGAATATTTTTAAGGTTTCTGAACCTTTTGAAAATGTGGAAACAAGTTCTGAAACTTCCTTTTTCAAAGCAGCATTTTCTTTAGAAAGAGAATCTTGACTTTCCTTGAGATGATGAAATTTTTTTGAAGGAAATTGATTTTTTCTGTTTGTGAGATATCATGTTGTCTAAGCGATGAATTTTCCTTTTTCAGAGAAGAGATTTTTTTAAGAGCAGCCTTGAATTCGAAACACAATTCATCAATGCAATTTGATACTTCAATAGGCATTTCAAAATGATTTACCTCAATCTCAATTTTTGCATCTAAGTCTGAATCTGAGTCTGCATCTGAGTTGGCCATTAGATAGAAGTTTGAGATATCTTCATCTTTGTCTTCACACTCTGTATCGCTCCAAGTTTCTACTTTTAAGGCCTTCTTTGCCTTCTCAAATTTAGTCTTCTTTTTCAGAAGATGATAGTTTGGCTTGATGTGTCCTCGCTTTCTACAGTGAAAGCATATTATTTCCTTTGATTTATCTGCTTCATCAGAAGTTTTTTTCTTCTCAAAAGGCCTCTTCCCTTTGAGATTTCTCCCTTTGATCTTCATCTTCTTGTACTTCTTAATGAAGAGAGCCAGCTCTTCATCATCGACATCTTCATCTTTAGAATCTGTATCAGAATCAATATTAGTTTTTAAAGCAATTGATTTATTACCTCTGGATTCACTCTCTTTATTCCGTTTTTCTGTCTCATGAGATTGAAGAGTTCCAATTAGCTCAATCACTGAGAGAGGCATGATTCTTTGAGTTTCTCGGATAGATGTTTTGATGTTGTCCCACTGTTTTGTCAATCCTCTCAAGAGTTTGTTGACTTTCATCGCATCTGGAATATGTTGTCCTTGATATGCTAGACCATTTACTATATTTGTAAATCTGTCATACATATCAGCAACAGATTCTTCAAGCTTCATTCTGAAAGATTCATATTGGCCAAGCAGTATGTTAATCTGAGTTTCCTGGGCACGATCTGTTTCTTCATAGGTGATGTAGAGAGTATCCCAGATATCCTTAGATGATTCACAGGAAGCAATTTTTTTTATACTCAACAGGTGCTAAACCATAATAAAATGAATAAATTGCTTTGGAATCTAAGGATTCTCTTTTAGATATCTCAGTTTGAGATAATAGAGGATCTGCTGGCATATTTCCATCCACCTTCTCTTTTGAATCAAAAGGTCTTAGTCTAACTCCTCTGATGATGACATCCCATTGCATATGATCAATTGACTTTATGAAAGCCTTCATCTTATTTTTCCAAATGTTGTATTCCTTGCCATCGAAGTAAGGTGGTCTGTTATTACTTTGTCCTTCGACGAGACTTGGAGCACCAAAACTAGCCATATAGATCGTGAGCTCAGAAGTAAAATACTTCAATAAATGAGCAACCTGCTCTGATACCAATTGAAGTGGCTAGCAAGAATCATCTAGAGGGGGGTGAATAGGTAATCTTAAATAACTTTAACAAATTTAAGCGGAAATGATATAACTCAATTTGAGTCTGAATAATATTCAGATTCTATAAAGACAGTGCTCTAAGATGTGCGGTGTGTAAAGTAAAAGTTTAAGGATAGAAAAACTGCACACAAATTTATAGTGGTTCGGCTTATAGTAAGCCTACGTCCACTCTCCCATGCTGACAACCTACTAGCTGGATTTCACTATGTAATCAACAGGAATTACAGATGTCGAGTGATAGTACTCTTGTATATAATAGAACTCTCTATCTCACACAATCACTCTTATAAAGTGTCTCCCAAGATTTTAAAGTTTTGGCTCAGGAAAGACAAAAATGAATCGGAGTATGCTCAGGCTTTGGACTTGATGATTCCTGAATCTATGTTTTTTCTGCTGCTCGTTGGTCTCCTTAAATACTCATCCACTTCCAAACTAGCCGTTGGATAGCCTTCAGAGGATCATCTTCCAATCTTCACCTTGGACAGATTTGTATATAAAGGATTGAGTAGCCGTTGAATGACAGATTCTGAATCCCGTTGATTCTGGTCGCCCATACAATCGGAATCTTGGTTTCCATAAGTAGATATTAATCCGTTGTAATAATATTTTGATTGTCAATCAATTTGATTAAGATTGAGTCAATCAAAATCTTCCTTTTGTGAAATCCATGCCAGATCACTAGCTGTTGTGACGAGTTTTGCTTCTGAAAAATTTCAGCGTCTGTGTCTGCAAAACTTCTGCGTCCGAAAAATTTCAACGTCTGCGTAGGTCTTCAGTAATTTCTGAATATTAGAATCTGAACTTCTTGTTCTGAACTTTCTCATTCTGAGTCTGAACTTTTCATTTTGAAAAATTTCTCGTTCTGAAAAACTTCTCATTCTGAAAAATTTCTTGTTCTGAAAGACTTGCAAAGTCTAATATTTCATTCTGAACTTCCATACTATAATAACCTGGAAAGAATTTCATGTCAGAATTACAAGTTACGTATGAAAAGTTTTGTCAACTTCAAAATCCATTAGGGTTTTCCTCAACACTTTCAAAAGGAGAGGATCGCATTCATTCTTGCCCTTCAAGATAATTTTCCTTCCGAGTAGAGAGGCACGTTTCGCACAAGCGACTTATCACCGCGCGACGTGTTGCATAGTGGTGTTGTCTCCTTCTACGAGACTGACTTCGTTTTCTAAGAAGTATTGCAAACAACATACACAATAGTATGATGATGGACTTGAACATGGCTACCGAGGAATCTATTGCATGCCTCTCTCTCTCTCCATCCCGCTCAGCCGCACGAGCCATTTTTTTTATAATGCAAAAAAAGTTTGGGGTGTTTATGTTATAATGGGCAAATTTAGAGTTTAAGTTCGGAATATTTGTATTTGTATTTTTTTTTCTCTATAATATCTCTAATTTTTCTCACTTCCGAAGAAATGCGCGTTTCGCGCGAGCTCTTTTTTTGCCGTGTGACGTGCGCACATAGGTGTCCGACCACTTCCGAATGACCCGTTCATTTTTTTTTTCTTTTACGTCGTGACAATGACCTGTCCGTGAAAATGGCTACCCAGGATTCATCGAATGCCTCTCTCTCTCTCTCTCTCTCTCCATCCCGACAATAAAGATAAAAAAGTAAAATAAAAATTTTCTAAGTCAATTAGGTCATTTCAGACCAAGATCGCGAAGCCCCTATAAAAGGAGCTCGAAACCCACCTTCGTTCGCCACAGCTGTTCTGCTCTGCGTCTAGGTTTCGAGAGAGAGAAAAACAGAGAAAAGAAAACAGAGCAAAAGCAGTCATGGGGATGAAGATCCACGGGAGCGTCTTCTCCACCGCGGCGATGCGGGTCTTGGTCGCCCTCCACGAGAAGGAACTCGAGTTCGAGTTCGTCCCCGTCGACATGCGGGCCGGCGAACACAAGAAGGAGCACTTCCTCGCCCTCAACGTAAGTCTCCGGCCATGACCACCACCCGTTCGATAGTATTCCTCTGAGATCTTTTCGGTCTTTGGGGTCTGGATGTGTGCTTTTTTCGAGATGCCCTCTTTCGTCTCTCTCGGATCTGACGTTTCTCGATCTCTCTCTGTGCAGCCTTTCGGTCAAGTCCCGGCCTTTGAGGATGGAGATTTGACTCTATTTGGTAAGTCATTCTATTGCTGATGGATAATCTTGTGTGACCTTGATCAAAGACGAAAGTATTTTGTTAGAGGTGCTGATTCGATTACTGATAGATCGTGCGACCATGACGAAAGATCGAGTGTTTTGGTCAAACCTTGAGCGTTCAATCGGTCAACTGAACAAGAAACAGCTACTCGAAATTTAGTATATATCTTGATTATGCTCTTTGTGGTTACAGAATCAAGGGCAATTACTCAATACATTGCTCATGTATACAAGGACAAGGGCGCTCCCCTCGTTTGCGAGGGCAAACCCATGGCGACTGTGAGCGTGTGGATGGAGGTCGAGGCCCACCAGTTTGACCCCGTGGCGTCGAAGCTGCAGTGGGAGCTTGTGTACAAGTCGATGTTCGGCATGACCACGGATGCTGCAGTAGTCGAGGAGAACGAGCCCAAGCTCGCCAAGGTCCTCGACATCTACGAGGCCCGGCTGAGCCAGTCCAAGTACTTGGGCTGCGACTGCTTCACCCTGGCCGACCTCCACCACCTCCCGGCCCTGACCAACCTGATGGGGACTCCTGTGAAGAAGCTGTTCGACGCCCGCCCCAAGGTGAGCGCGTGGGTGGCCGATATCATGGCCCGGCCGTCTTTGGCCAAGGTTCTTGCCATGAGGAACCAGTAGTGAAGCAAAGGGTCCAGTTTTAAATCTTCTGGTGCTGGGGGCAATAACATTGGACCTTTTCTACCCCTTTTTATATGAGTTGGTAATTCCATTGTGTTGTCGATTCTGTCCTATGGTCAATGTTTTATGTGGGATTTTCCCTGCAGGGTCGTCTTCAATCATCTAGTTGGAGATGATGATGAGACTGGTGTCTTGTCTATCATGAGCAATAAAAATTGGGCAGATGCAGAGTTGTGTTCACGAGTCATTGGCCGATGTCTCATCCTTTTAGTTTCATTAAAGTTTAATAATTGCTGCAAGATGGAACCCTCCTTTCATCATCTCCGTGGGTGGCCTACAGCTTCCCGACCGATCACGAAAGCTTCACCCACTTTCATCTGTTAAAAGGAATGCATGCACTAAAAATTCTAAAATTTATCGAGAATTTGTAATTAGATTCCTAAAACTTTTAAGCAGTGCAATTAAATTTTAGGACTTGTCAAATTTGTATGATGGACTTAAAACAAGAGAGAAACAAAGGAAAAACTCAATTAATGAGCCCTAACCAGAAATTGCTATAGCTCAAAAAGTTACTTTTTTTTTTTCCATAACCAACACTTAGGTAAAATAAGGTTCTTACAACAAAGAAGTTAACCTATAGCTAACAGAGTGGCATTACCTAACATGTTACAAGAAGGAAAAGAAGACAGCAAGGAAAAATAGAACCACCAGTTGAAGTAGCGGCACTTCGGGTTGAAACAATAGGCCGGTCAAAAACGAAGAAAAAGGAGGGCGGCAAGGATAAGAATGTTGAATCCGAGCAAGTTGTCTGTAAAGCTGGTTCGTTGCAGAAGAGACATTGCTTGCTGTCATACCAGGTTTTCTGTAACTGTTGCAATGGCATTGAAGCAAGCTTTCCATTTCCAGTTCTTCATTTTTGGAACCTGTCCATGCTCCATTATACTAGTTCCCAAAACTTAGGCTTCAGAGGGACCTGCAAGTCCAGTAATATGTGCAAAATACTAGCGGAATTTCATTTCTGCAGAACATGTCCACGATTACAGAACACGTACAAGACATGTATTACGACAGCTCATACATGCCTAAATACAAAACAATGTCTACTAACACAATCTATGGCAAACTCAGCACATCGCATCCTTCCCTTTTAACTTCCCACGCATGTGAGCTGAAATAACTCCAAGCACCCAGAACACAACCGACATTGTCTTCAACTTGGAATTCCCTTTCTTTAGCTTTGGCACATTTTGTTTCGCATGTCTCAATTGCACCTTGAGAGCTTTGGCTTCTGCTTCCATGGAACCGCATAATCCTCACGATGGGTTGACATCTTTTCTTCCCTGACATACCTCCCTCAAAATTTTTTGAACGCATTCCTTGCCGATTGATTGATTTCTGCATCAACCCAACTTAAAAAACCTCAACTTCCGCCAAATTTATATTTTGGACAGCCATGAAATCTTCTTCCCCGATTCCCCTTCGTCCTTGCTATCATATAAGAGATTTTAGGCCACAATAAAAAACACAGACATATCATTATCAATTGGAGGGACCAACTTCATTGATTGATTTCTGCATCAACCCAACTTAAAAAACCACAACTTCCTCCAAATTTATATTTTGGGCAGCCATGTAATCTTCTTCCCCAATTCTCCTTCGTCCTTGCTATCTCTATAAAAGATTTCAGGCCACAATAGAAAACACAGACATATCGTAGTCAATTGGAGAGACCAATTTCATTGATTGGGACGACTTTGCTTATCTCTTCTTGGATTTTGAGGTCACCGGGTGGTAATTGAGGATTCTAATGGTCTATTAGGGTTAGAGCGCGAATTTGGGGATTGGAATTTGGGATTCATCCTCACTTTCCCTACCAATCAAAAATGCTTCACCCACTTTCGTTTATACATATTTTTCATATTTCATCTCAACATTCTTTCACCGTTGCAGTTCCTAGACTTCCAAGAGTTAAGCGACAAAAGTCAAAATTCAAAAAAATGTACACCAATACCACCCTCGTCCAATTTCGCATCGAAATGCTCAGCACATAAAAAGTATTTAATTTTTGAAAATTATTAATTCTTCCTTTTCTGCCGTGATATGATAGATATTCATTTTGATATTAGTCGGTCAGCTCACTTTTTGTCCAGCATGTGTATGCATTTGGTGTGGCGCTCCAGTTGCATTTCAAACGGGAAAATGACACATAATTTACACGAGTTAAAACTCAGGTAATAAAGGCCACTCGTGCATTTTTGACTGTTCATATTCTTATCATGCAAAAAGGCTAGAATAAAAAAGAATTGTAGGGATGGCGAGCTTAACGGATGCGTTTCTTATTTTAATGTGCCGGTGCCCGCACGCTTAGTTTTTTCTTCTCTCACCCTAGGGAATACCCCACATTTTACATCCGAGAGTTCAGACGAACAATGCACTGATTATAAGTAACACGAAAAGGACAGTGGATTGAAAACTGCGTAATTTTCTTTAATGTTGATTGATAAGTTCACAAGGACGCTTTTTAACAAAATCAAAATTTGGATAGGAGAATTTTCATTTGGCCACACCATTTTAGTCATTTGCTTGCGGCAACGTAAAGAAAGTGACCAGATTTGGCCCATAAAATTATCAAAAAGCTATAGACTTAAGTTGAAAGGACAAATAGTAATTCCAAGCACAAATGTCTACCAGCCCAAGCGTTTCTCTGAAGATCCATTGTATTTTTTATGACATATTTTCCTTTTATATTTTTCTTTTTAAAAAAAATTGATTTTTTTAATTTTTTTTCTTTTCTTCCTTTTCTTTCTTTTTCTTTTTACTTCTTACTCAGCTAGTTGCTGGCCGTTGCCGTGGCCGGCTGAGGAAAAATAAAAAATAAAAATAAAGAAAAGAAAAAAATAATTAAAACTTAAAAATTTTAAAAAAATTTAAAATTTTGAAATATTTGTTAATTTTCCCCGGAAAATCAAATCATATACCAAACGGAAGAAAATATTTTTCAATTCAATTTCAGGTTTTCAGCCGAACACTGGAAAATATTGTCATTTTCTTGGAGAATGGCT
Source organism: Syzygium aqueum (assembly GCA_031216185.1). Taxonomy (NCBI): domain Eukaryota; kingdom Viridiplantae; phylum Streptophyta; class Magnoliopsida; order Myrtales; family Myrtaceae; genus Syzygium; species Syzygium aqueum. Next base: position 4,296,156 of record CM062238.1, on the reverse strand, counting down.
TCCTAGAAAATATTTTCCAGAAATGTCACATTTTTAGCAAAACAAACGGAGCTTAAGTCCAATAATATTTTAAAGTACATTGCGATGACGAATCAAAATTTCGTTCCTTTTTTTTTTTTTGGTAATTTCGTGGTGAAAAAAATATTAAAATGGATAACAATTGACATTTGGGTTCGGCAGTAAATTGCCTAAAAGGTTTATTACGTGCAATCACTGAATGGCCGCGGAGGCCCTTGTCGGTAGCATAGGCTAACCGGTGCATTGCAGATTGTAATCAATTTTTTAGCCCCTTCTCTCGTTTTTGGAGCATTATCCATTTTTCCATAAAGTCTTTCAAAAGGAGAGGATTGCATTCTTGCCCTTCAAAATAATTTTCCTTTCCGAGACGAGTTGCACGTCTCGCGTGAGCCACTTATCGCCTTGTGATGAGTTGCACACAGGTGTCGTGTCCTACGCCAAGACTCTGAGAAATCTTTCAGAGAGCATGCAGCCTAGTCGTGGTACCGAAGGGATGTATCGAGAATCGAAACAGAACGATCACGCAGAAGACAGATAAAATAGACGATACAGGGATTTACCTAGGTTTAACCTCGAATAAGGCTACGTCCTGCAAAGAGATTTCACTATGACTTTTGGTTTACAGCCACTCAACTCGTTACAATGACCAGAAAAACGAGCAAAATATATATGTGCCTTAAATGGGTCCAAAACCTAAACCTATACGAAATCTCTTAATCTCGTATAATATGGGCCAGCTTAAATGAAAGTCCAAACCCGTTGAGATTTTGAGGGTGCTGCCCCCGAGCCCCCGCCCGCTCACCGACAAGCGAGGCAGCCGTCCGCTAGTCGGGGGGTGTTGCCCCCGAACGCTCGCATTCTGCATGCAGAGATCACATGTCATTGGATAAATCCCCGATGATGGTTGTGAACAGATATGGCTACGGAGGAATCAGCGCACGCGTCTCTCTCTCTGTCCCTCCATCCCTCTCAGCCACACGAGTCGTTTTTCTTTGGCCCTACTTTATCTCTATCATCCCTAATCTCCATCTCCTAACACTGAAACTGAAATGAAATTATCTCATCGGAAGGAAAGGAAACTCGAATGTCCGCATGGAGAACAGAAGGAGAAGTTGAAATCACATCATCAAGCCCTTATAAAAGGTGCCCAAAACCCACCATCATTCGCCACGATTGTCCTGCGTCCAGCTCTCGAGAGAAAAAACAGAAACAAAGAAAGTTAGAGCAAAGCAATCATGGTGATGAAAGTCTATGGAAGCGTCCTGTCCACCGCGGCGATGCGGGTCTTCGCCGCCCTCTACGAGAAGGACCTCGAGTTCGAGTTCGTCCCCGTCGACATGGGAGCGGGGGAGCATAAGAAGGATCATTTCCTCGCCCTCAACGTAAGTCTCCGCCCCTGCCCACCGCCTCGAACAGTATTATTCCTCGCTGATTTCTGCTCTTGGGGTCTCAACGTGTTCTTTTAAGAAAACCATCTTTCGTCTCTCTCGGATCTAACGTTTCTCGATCTCTCTGCGCAGCCTTTCGGTCAAGTCCCGGCCTTCGAGGACGGCGATATGAAGCTATTCGGTAAGTCGTCCTATCACTGATAGATTATCGTGGAATGACGAAAGTATTTTAGTCAACTGAACTAGAAACAACTACGCGCGATAAAATCTGTCTTTGACTGTGCTTTTTATGGTGGCAGAATCGAGGGCAATTACTCGATACATTGCTGAGGTATACGCAGACAAGGGCACTTCGCTCGTTTGCGAGGGCAAACCCATGGCGATGGTGGGCGTGTGGATGGAGGTTGAGGCGCACCAGTTTGACCCCGTGGCCTCGAAGCTGCAGTGGGAGGTCGTCGTCAAGCCGCAGTTCGGCATGGCCATGGATGCTGCGGCTGTCAAGGAGAACGAGGCCAAGCTCGCCAAGGTCCTCGACGTCTACGAGGCCCGGCTGGGCCAGTCCAAGTACTTGGGCTGCGACTGCTTCACCCTTGCCGACCTCCACCACATCCCAACACTGACCAACCTGATGGGGACACCCTTGAAGGAGCTGTTCGAAACCCGTCCCAAAGTGAGCGCGTGGGTGGCCGACATCATGGCCCGGCCAGCTTGGGCCAAGGTTCTTGCCATGGGGAACCGGTAGTGAAGCAAATGGTCTAGTTTAAATTATCTGGTGTTGGGGGCAGTAACACGAGACCCTTTTCACCCCATTTTTTTTTGTGAGTTGGTAATTGTATTTTGGTGTTGATGCTGTCCTTCTTTAGTCAATGTTTCATGTGGGAGTTGGGTGAACTTTTCGGGATTTGTCTTCGATCATCAAAGTTGGGGACGATGATGAGGCTGGTGTTTTGTGATTGTCTATCGTGAGCAATAAAGACTTGACTGATAAAGAGAGAGTTATGTCTCTAATGTCTCATCTTTTTAGCTTCATTAGAGTAATGATTGCTGCAAGTGCTGGCATTCTTTCTACTGATGAAGCCCTGTCCTTCCATCATCTTTAGGGGACGGCCTGAGTTTCATAACCACTTTCTCTACCAATCACAAGATCTTTACCCCTTTTCATTCGTTAAAGTACCATAGAAGTTCACTAGACAATATTCACGTATAAGTATAGCTTTATACAAATTTTTCATATTTCACCTCAACATTCTTTCACTGTTGCAGTTTCTAGAGTTCAAGAGTTAAGAGAGAAAAGTCAAAACTCAATCAAAAGTACACCAATACCCGCTTATCCAATTTTGCATCGTAATATCTAACACATAAAAGTTAAACAGTTTAGTTTCGAAAATAATTAAGTCTTCCGTTTCGCTTTGATATGAAAATAGTCATTTTGAAATTAGTTGGTCAGCTCATTTTGGTCCAGCATGTGTGCGCATTTGGTGTGAAGTTCCATTTGTATTTCAACCGGCAAAATGACTGATAATTTACATGAGTCAAAACTCATATGATAAATACAACTCGTGTATTTTTTCAGTATTCATATTCTTATCTTCTTATCTTATCTTGTAAAGTTAGTCCAACGAGAAAATGCCAGGTACAACAGTTATGCCACGACATATTTAAGATGAACTATTGAGTGAGTGACACGTGCCAATGTTGAGCTTACCTGTCAGAAATTTTGAGTTCTCTTTTTTTTTTTGTTCTCCTCCTTCCTTGGTTTCACGGTCGAATCTACAAAGTTGCAGCTTCCAGTCTTCCATTGCCATTGTTGCTAAACTCCACAAGCCACCGCTGTTGCCCAGCTCTGCCCTCTCTCAAAGTTGACCTACTCGGCCAGATGTGGCACCTCCAACATTGGAGGCTTTGAGAGTCAGTCTTCGTGGCCTTCAAGCTCAAAGCAACCGAGCACAGCCCTTCTATGGCTGCCAAGCTCGAAGTGATTGAACTTCGATGACTTCTAGATGAACCAGATCTAGTGACCATGGAGGCAAACGATGAGGCAGAGGCAGTGGTGTGATTTGTCGGACGAGAGAACAGAGCTATGGCTTTTGGTCGTGAGGGAGAAAGAGAGCAAAGCGAAGTTGTGAAGAGAGAGGGGAGAGACTCCGAGATAGACTTTCAAAAAATTTTACAAGCGGGCACAACATTAATATGTGTCGCTTAATGAGTAGTCTATCTTAAATACGACGTGATACAACTATTATACCCAATATTTTTTCTAGTCCAATGACCCCCTTCCTCTTAACTGAATGTGAAATATAGTAAAAGGGTTATGATGGATTTTGCAGAAAAGGCCAAAAGCATCCGAAGTGATGCGCTAAAAAGATGAGCATGAATATGCCCATTGTATTACGAAAAGGCGAAATTATTCGGACTACTCATTGACGAAATCTTTCTTTCAAAAAAATATTTATTGGTTTCGGATCACCACATCAGTAGCTAATGTGGCGCTGATTTATATACTCAGATCCAATTATAGATTGACACCTATATATTAACATGAAATGAAACAAGTGAAAAATAAAAAAAAAATTGCCTAGATCTCTTCCTCCTCCCTTATCAACAATCGTCGCCACTTGTGGAGTTGCCGAAGCTGCGTCTAAGCCGGTGTGGAGAGAGAGCCAAACCCAAGGATTGACGATGAAGACGAGATCGTGGCGGCGAGAGGCGGAGAGAGCCATGGGGTATTGCTCTACACTCGCGTCACCGGTCTAGGGCCAGTAGCATCACCAGCCATGCGCTGCAATGCGCTTGTGTTGCTTTGTAATCGCGGCACTGTGTCTAGGACGTCGGTGGATGAGCCATGCTTGCAAGCGATGCCGACCCTCGTCCATGGCCGGTGTTGACGTCGTTCGGCTAAATCTGTAGCAACACCCAAATCCACATATGAAAATCTTGGCGACAATCATGGACAATGCTCCTAGCCCCAAGTGCAATCGTGGGCATCATTAGTGGCAACAATGACAATGGCAATGGCAACAAGGAAGGGGGATCAGACAAGCATGATAACGAGCCATCTTCTCAAAATTAATTTGGCATGTCGGGTAAAAATATAACAAAAAAAGTCATGACGAACCGCTATATCTTTAAGTGAACGAATTATTTCCCTTATCCAAATTCACGAATCTTGAAAGGTTCAATCAAGGCAGTTAATCCTAATAGACACTTAATGCAATGTTATTACTGCCAAATCCAATCCTCAAATAGTATCCATTTTAAACTTTGTCTTCACCATGTAATTTCAAAAAGAAGAACACAAACTTTGATTTGTCATTGTGCTTGATTTTGCAAAACTATTAGACCAAGAAGAAGACAAGGAATGGTCATCTAACTAGATCAGATAAGTACGATTGCCAGGCTCTGAGCTATAACTAAATTTGATTTAAATCGCTCTCCTGTTTTTTAATATAGAAGCAGGGAAGTCATTATATGGAATAATGCATCTAAGAAGAAATTCTTGGGCTAGGAAATATTGGTAGCTTGAAACGGCCATCGTATCCTTTCAACTTGAGTCTATAACTTGTTGATAATGTTAGGGGCCAATTCTAGTCAATTCTGATCACTTTCTTTATATAGGTGCACAAGCAATGACAGATATGGTGGGGTTGAATAAAAATTCTCCTATCTTAAATTTCGTCAGAAAGTATTTCTGGAGACTTATTGAGTACCACTAAAGAAAATCATGCACTTTTCAATACCCTGCCTTTCTCGTGCTACTGGTGATCGTTGTATTACAGATCGAATTCAATTTTTAGCTCTTGCCTTGCGTTTGGAATCCTAATTTAAGGGGTGAGAAGAAATCTTCAACAGAAAAATTGCAGAAAAAGTAAAATCTGAACCTTCCACTGTTTCCCTCCATCTTCTATCGTTCTCGAAACGCGAATCACGTTTCCTCGAGTCTTTCGAAAGAGAGGATTACTTTCTTGCCCTTCAAGCGGTCTTCCTTTGTGGTGCTGGGTGACGTGTGCACATAGGTGTGTTTCCCTCCGACCAAGAAAAAATGACTTTTAGTTTCTGAACATTGTACTATGATGGAAACATGGCATGCGTCTCCCTCTCTCTCTCCACCCCACGCAGCCCGAGGAATCGTACTTCCTTGGCACCGACTCACCATGTACCTTTACTCATCTACATCTCATGTAAATTATACACAATAATTGATAGGAAAAATTATACAGACCCTTTCTAACTTTAACTCAATATACAATTTGATTCATATATTTTTAATTTATTTAATATTATTTCTAAATTTTTAATACATATCCAATGTGATTCCTGAATTATATAAAAATATTCAATATAGTCATTTCTATTAATTCAAGTTCAGGACTACATTAATCATTTTCATATAGTTCAGAGATTGAATTGAATATGTACCAAAAATTTAAAAATGACATTAAATAAATTAAAAATTCGGAAATCATATTGAATATTAACTTAAAGTTCAGAGACTATATTAGATAAATTAAAAATTTATAAATTAAATTGTATGTTGTATCAAAGTTTCGGAAGTATTTATGTCATTATTCCTTATAGATAAAAATAATTGAGAAGATCATTCTGGAACAAGACCGCTAAGGCCCTATAAGAGGAGCCCGAATCCCACCATCGTTCGCCACAATCGTTCTGCGTTTAATTCTTGAGGGAAAACAGAGAGTAGAGCAAGGAATCATGGTGATGAAGGTCCATGGAGCCGTCCTCTCCACCGCGGCGATGCGGGTCTTCGCTGCCCTCTACGAGAAGGACCTCGAGTTCGAGTTCGTCCCCGTCGACATGGGGGCCGGCGAGCACAAGAAGGAGCATTTCCTCGCCCTGAACGTAAGTCTCCGTCCTTGCCCACCACCCCTTCGACGGTATTCCTCGGAGATGCTTTCGGTCTTGGGGTGTGAATGCGTTTTTTCGAGATACCCTCTCTTTCGTCTCTCTCGGATCTAACGTTTCTCGATCTCTCTCTGTGCAGCCTTTCGGTCAAGTCCCGGCCTTTGAGGACGGAGATTTGCAGCTATTCGGTAAGTCGTTCTATTCAAGATAGATTTTCTTGCGTGACCATGATGAAAGATGAAAGTATTTAGTGGCAGGTGCTGATTCGATCGCTGATAGATTGTGTGAACATGATGAAAGATCAAGCGTTTAGTTAAACTTTTGAGTGTTCAATCGGTCAACTGAACGAGAAACAATTATGCGTAATATATTCATATTTTAATTATGCTCTTTGTGGTGGCAGAATCAAGGGCAATTACGCAGTACATTGCTCATGTGCACGCGGACAAGGGCACTCCGCTCGTCTGTGAGGGCAAACCCATGGCGACGGTGGGCGTGTGGATGGAGGTCGAGGCCCACCAGTTTGACCCCTTGGCTTCGAAGCTGCAGTGGGAGCTCGTGTACAAGCCGATGTTCGGAATGACCACGGATGCTGCAGTAGTCGAGGAGAACGACGCCAAGCTCGCCAAGGTCCTCGACATCTACGAGGCCCGGCTGAGCCAGTCCAAGTATTTGGGCTGCGACTGCTTCACCCTGGCCGACCTCCACCACGTCCCGACCCTGACCAACCTGATGGGGACACCACTGAAGAAGCTGTTCGATGCCCGTCCCAAGGTGAGCGCTTGGGTGGCCGACATCATGGCCCGGCCTGCTTGGGCCAAGGTACTTGCCATGAGGAACCAGTAACGAAGCAAAGGGTCCAGTTTTAAATCATCTGGTGCTGGGGGCAATAACATTAGACCTTTTCTACCCCCTTTTATGTGAGTAGGTAATTGCATTTTGTTGTTGATTCTATCCTATGGTCAATGTTTTATGTGGGATTTTCTCTAAAGGGTCGTCGTCAATCATCAAAGTTGGAGATGATAATGAGACTGGTGTTTTGTGATTGTCTATCACGAGCAATAAAGATTTATGTTTCATGCGTCATTGGCTGATGTGTCGTCTTTTTAGTTTCCTTAAGAGTAAATAGGTGTTGCGAGTGCTGCCATCATTTCTGCTGATGAAGCCCCGTCCTTGCATCATCTCCATTAAATGGCCTACAGTTTCATACCTGCCAATCGCAAAAGTTTTACAGAAAAATTTTAATTAAGGACCTCAAGTGGGGTTAAATTTTCAAAAAGAGACCCAAAGTGAACATTGTGTTAAATAAGGACCTGAAGTGCTTAATCAGTCTCAAATAAGGACCTGAAATGCCTAAAAAGTCTCAAATAAGGACCTAGGTCCCTGGCCGGCCAAAATATCTACCGGCCGGCGAGAAAGTTACTATTCCAGCATTGAAACTGTAACTTTTTAATTTTTTTTTATTTTTCCTTTTCCCTTTTTTTTCCTTTATCTTTTCTTTTTCTTTTCTTTTCTTCCTCCACAGGCCATAGCTGGGGTCGGCGGAGGTCGCCGGCCTCAGGCAAGGCTGCCCTCACCGGCGTCAGGCGAGGGCCGCCCTCGCCTGGGCTGGGCGAGGTCGCCCTAGCCTGACGCCGGTGAGGTTAAGCCCTCGCCAGATCTGGCGAGGGCTCGACCTCGCCCAGCCCAGGCGAGGGCGGCCCTCGCCCGCGACCTCCACCAGCCTCGGCTATGGCCGGCGGAGGAAGAAAAGAAAAAAAAAAGAAAAGGAAAAGGAAAATAAAAAAAATAGAAAAGGAAAAACAAAAAAAAAATTAAGAAGTTACTGTTTCGGTGTCGGAACGGTAACTTTCTCACCGGCCGGCAGGTATTTTGGCTGGCCGGGGACCCAGGTCCTTATTTGAGACTTTTTGGGTACTTCGGGTTCTTATTTGAGACTGATTGAACACTTTAGGCCTTTATTTAATACAATATTCACTTTGGGCTTCTTTTTGAGAATTGGACCCCACTTGGGATCCTTAATTGGAATTTTCCCAAGTTTTACCCACTTTCATTTGTTAAAGTATCATAGAAGTTCACCGGGCAATATGCATGCATAATTATAGCTTTATACAGATTTTTAACATTTCTCCTTAACATTCTTTCACTGTTGCAGTTTCTAGAGTTCAAGAGCTAGGAAAAATAGGTCAAAATTCAAACAAAAGTACTCCAATACCCACTTATCCAATTCATAGTCAACTTGCGTTTTATATTAATGGGAATCAAGTTTTTTTTTTTTTTGGTAAGAATGGGAATCAAGTTGATAGGGGTAAGATAATTAATCCCATAAACAACTTCAACTGATGAATGACCAGTGGAATAACTTAGAGAGCCATTACAAGTTAATACAACACGTGCAAGTTTCAAATCATAGTTGTTGAAAGTTTTACTCACCATGCTACAAAGGAGAGTGGTGAGGATGTGAACGGTTAACTTCGTTTTCAACAAATCATAGTTATTGAAAGTTTTACTCACCATGCTATGAATGAGAGCAGTGAGAATGCGCTTGGTTAATTGTGTTTGGCCATCCGTTTAGGGATGACAAGTGGTATCACGCGGAAGTTTGGTATGGTTAACTGTGTTTGGCCGTCCGTTTAGGGACGACAAGTGGTATCATGTGGAAGTTTGGTACCAACCATATTCGGTCTTCCAAAAGTAACTCAAGAATTTGGTACAATGGTCTTAGAAACTCTACAAAGGAAAATGATTTCCTTGAAATATAATTCAATCACGAGGGAAGCATCTTCCATCTTGTGACACAGAATATAATAAATCATTTTAGAAAATTGAACATTTACGGACCATGTTTTCATTATTTCCCCTTTGTGTTCTTGGAAGAGCCACAATAAAATTCATACTCACATCTTCCCAGGGCCACAATGGAACCAAAATTGAAGTATAAATCCCTTTGAAGGATGTGATTCTTTGCCCTTTGACAAGTAGAAGGCACCGAAATGATAGTATGCACATCTCCATTCATCTTGGGCTAATAAAAAAGTTCTTGAAGGACTTCAAAAGTCATTAATTCCGAAGTAGCCAGCCAATCCTCCTCCATATGCTTCTCAGATCAATAATTCTCTAAGGGAATTCTTTGACACACAAAGCTTATTAATTCTAAAGAAGAACTTTTCTTGAATTCTATAAGCACCCCTGATGAAAACTCCAGATCCTTTTAATAAAGTTCTTTCATCAAATTGAAGCCAAGAACCCAGAGTCAAGAATAGCAAGCATCGAATATTTCCTTGATAGAGCATAAGCTACAACATTAGTTTTGTCATATTTATATTTTGAGACAAAATAAAATGATTAAAGAAAGTCTACCTATTTGGCATGTTTTAAATTGAGCTTGTGTTGGCCTCTGTTGTACTTGAGAGCCTCATCATCAGAACAAAAAACCAGTTGTCTAAGCCTCAAGTAATGACTACAACGATCAAGAGCTTGCATAATGGCACAAAATCCTTGTCATAAATAGAACGATTTTTCCTTAACCTTGTCAACCTCTCTCTGAAATACGCCAGAGGTTCTTAGACTTGGATAAGGATAGCCCGATGCCAACTCCACTTGCCTCACATTCTACTTCATAAACTTTATCAAAATCTGGAAGAGCAAAGATAAGGGATTTACAAAACTTTTATTTGATGACTTCAAAGGCATTATGGGCGGCCTTGGACCATTCAAAAGACCCTTCTTCATAAAACATCAATTAGAGCCGTGATGGTGCTAAAGTGCTTCACAAAACAAGTAAGCACTATTCCTCCTAGACAATAAAATATGTTGACAAGAGAAGGAACATATCAAATAAATTGCGAGGAGAAAGAGGCTAGATCATGATAGCTCATCGCATCAGAAATAGATTTTGTAAGCGGTCATGTCTTCAATTCCAATTTCATTCATCAAGGAGTGCATTTTAAGGTATAGCATATTCTCTTTCTCACTCTTTTGACTCTCAACCATGAGTAAGGCACATATAGACTTTTGTTCGGGAATGACTTTCTCAACTCTTGTTTTACTAAAGAAAAGGTTTTCCTTACTTGTATTTTGCACCGCAGGTTGATTTTTGTGGACCATGGACAAGATTAAAGGTGCAAGGTGATGTATTTCTGTTCCTTGTGGAACAAGTACATGTTTTTAAGGCCATCATGCACAGCCTTCCTATCAAATTGCCAAGCCCTCCTATATTATGGCTAAATATGCAACTTAGAGAGAGTTGAATAGGTTGACAATCAAAACTTGATATATTTTAGTGGAATTATTAGAATCAAGTTTGATGTGTGTAGGAATAGTTTAATAAATGCAAGAGTAAGCTATTGATATGAAGTGTAGTGTACTTCTATTAAATAGATATAAAAATACATAGAGAGAGATGGAAGTTGTTGCATGCAAATTTTTATAGGGGTTTGGCTTAGATTGAGTCTTCGTCCACTTTCACAGACTAACAGCCACCAACAGGCTGCAATCCACTAATAATCCTTTTGAGGTGTTACAACGTAGCTTGTGTTGCTTCTATTTAAAGTTGGTAGATCACACTACCAAATCCCAAGCATTACAACAAAACTTGTACACTTCTCAAAAGAGATTATAATCACTGACAAGCACTCTCAGTAAATGAACTTCTTGCTCAACAATTCAACAAGAGTATATGTGTATCAAAGAACAAAACTTTCTCAGTTTGTAGTTGTGCTCATGATTTGTGATTTCTCCAACACGCGTTGATCTTCTTATATAATCTTCAGTTTCCAAACCAACCGTTGGATATTCTTCAAGAGGATTAATTTAACTGTTGAAGATAAACAACACAATCATCGAGAGATCTAGCCGCCCATATAATCAATTTTTTTAGCAACGATATAGTTTTCACGAATAGAATTGCTTATATAAGGAAATAATCCTTTTCACCAAAGTGATTGACGATTGATTGGATCCTCCTTTTGTCTCTTCCAGAGTTCTAGACTTGTGGCATATTTTCAATATTCCTTGAGACTTAGATTGATAGTCAAAGAAATATTTGGGTCTTCAAATTAAAATGTGCAATCATGTGACATGCACATTTATCTCAAGTGATATGAAGAGTTGCTCATATCAGCGATCCTCGAGTATATCCAAGCATCTCTTTGGTAATTGACTTTTGTACACCTTTCTGTTTGATCTTCCTGAGTACATTAGGGATCAATGCTTAATAGAACTGTTTATCTTATGATACCTCCAAGTCTCCATAAACTTCCCGTTCCTCCGACTTGTTCACTCTTCATTAAGGTCCTTTCAGTCTTACGAATCTCTCAACTTTGTACTTTGGAATTTATAGAGGCTCCTTATGCTACCCGAAATAAAATAACATATGCTTTTATCGAGTAATAACAAGAATTAGATGGTTTTGTTAACTTCAAAATATCATAGGAGATTTTCTCAACGTCCCCAACAATAAGTGACATATATCCATAAAATAACATTATATAGGACCTGATCTTGGTAATTTTTACCAAGTGGAAATGATAAGAAAGCTTGCTTAGTTACCTGGAGATCACTTGCCTTACTAAGCCATTAAAGCTTGTGGGGTTGGGGATGCTTAGAAGTGAGTAGCTTCGACTTTTCTATTAAAGTTGTGGATACCACGTTGGTGCATCTCCCACAATCGGCGGTCAACTTATACACTTTTCCGTCAATTATGCAATAGTTTTGAAAGATGTTCTTCTTTTACTCTTCCGCCTTTGGGGCAAGCATGGTGTGTAAAGCCCTCCGCATGATTAGGAACTCAACTTCATTAGTTTGTTTCACTATCTTGTTCGGGACCTTGCTCTGCCTCTTTGAAGCTCCAAACAGATCTTCTCAATTTTTTTGAAGGATCATAACCTTCCGATTAGGACAATCGGCACGCAAATATGTCCGTAGCCATGGGACTTGAAGTCTTGAGGCCCTTTCTATCTCCACCATCTCATTCTTTTTTAAGCTCATTAACAAACTCATTAGACTTCTCCTTTCTCAGAGCATTCTCGGTCTTATTAGAAAGCACCCTCAACTAAGGATGTTCCTTTAGTTGAAAGCTTAGTCGAAAACCTCCTGGCCACCCTTTAATTGTTTCCCCACTTTCGTAGCTGGCTTGCAAATGTCTTCAAATGACCAATATGGTTGAAGCTCAACCAAATCGGCTATTTTCATTCCTCCGAGGACGCGAGCGATGGTCTGCTCTTCCATCTCTGGTACATCACAACTCATAAGGATTTGTTCAAACTCCCTAATATACTCGTCATTGCTCATCCCATGTTGCTCGAGAGGTTTCAACTTTAGTGACAAGTCTTGCTTGTTGCTGTTAGGTAACAATAATTTCTTCAGCTTTTCCCAAGACTTGACTTTTCATTTCCACCCCCGATTCTTTGATTATTTTAGGTTTTCTCACCAAAGTGAATCATCCTTCTTAAATTTAAAAAACATCAATCTTGCATTTCTTTTCATCCGAGTGACTTGAAGTCAAATACTTGTTCGATAGTATACAACCAATTAACGAAGTCATCTAATTTAAGCTACCTTTTTCCACTCTGATTTCGTGTTCATTCTCCTCTTTCTTTCTTGTTCTTCTTCTAATTGATAATCTGAATTACTAGAATTGCCTCCAATGTTGTTGGATTATCGGAGCTTTGAATGGTGGTCCGGAATAGTGTGTGGTGGACAATGAACTGATGGTCTCCGTCGCTATCCTTGTCTCACTTCATTCTCTTGGAGGTTGAAGAGTCGCTACATTTGTCACCGAAGGTTCTCTATGGAACGGTTGCGCCTTTCATTGTGGCCTTGTTTCCAAGTCAAGCCTTTAGAAACTGGATCGCTTTTCTTCTTCTTTTTCAGATCGGAAGTATGAAACTGAGATTAGAAGCACTCGCCCAAAACTCATTCAACCTATAAACTCTTATACGAACTTGATGTGTTGTGAGTTTGTGAGAATGTTGAATGTGTTTGATGGAAAATTACTTTGAGATAGAAGAGTTCACCACTAAGGCATAAAGGAGCGTTTCACCAGCCAAGAACAAAGAAATTTAAGTTCCACCATCAAAGAACTAGATATAGAAACTAAAGAAATTAATCACTTGAGAGAAATTCTCATATTTTTAACTCAAATATGCATGCTTACAAATGAGAATAATACAAAAGAACTAGGAAACATAAACTTAGGAAACCTACTCAGACTATAAAACGTACCCAAACAAAACGAATTACTAAAATAGGATATGTGTACCACAAATCTTAAAATTTGTAGTGAAAGTGCAATTGAGTCCTAAAACTTGTAAAAAATGCAATAAAGTCCTAAAACTTGTCAAATTGGTACAATCCAGTCCTAGAGTTAACACCGTTAATTTATTTAACGGAAAATGCTGACGTGACATTTTAAAATTAATTTCTCTCTCCTAGATGGAATTTTTTTATTGTTTTTTCCTTTCAATCTTATTTAAATAATATAAAAAATTAACACAAAACTGGAAAAAAAGAAAAAAAAAATAGGGCAGGGGACTCACCTTGTTGATGCAATTCTAATGCTGACATTTGGCAGTTCTTATGTTAGCAATTTCTATCACTTACCTTGCTGATGCAAGATATAAGAACATGATCGAGAGGAGAAAACAAAGACTCTAATTTTCACAAAGTAAAAACTACAAGAAATGATATCCATAAATGGAAGAGACAACATGCAGTGTCAAGAGAAAACAGGAGAGAATCAAAGTGAAAACCTAATCAATGATCCCCCAACCAGAAATTGATTCTATAGCTCAAAAGTTGACAAACGCCAAGCGCAAAGCTCAAAACCCATATTCAAATAAAAGCATCTCTTCTGGCTATATAGCTTAGAAAATTCATTTAAAAAAAAGCTACTTCATATGTTAGCATCAGACTGATCGAGATCAGATTCGCAAACAACGATTATTTCGTGTTCTTTACATAAACAAAGTCTTTGGACAATTGTCATCGTTGATTCTTTCTTCTTTTTTTGCCATAGGTAACTTTATTATATGAGGTTTTTGTCATTGTATTTGTGGGTATCCAACCGGTGGGTGGCGTACGCATGTGGTGGGTGAGTGGTGGGTGTGGGGGTGTTGGGACGTGGGTGTTGGTCGTCGGTCAAGCTGAATAAGAGAGTTTTTGGACAGGAGCTGGGCAAATGAGCATCGCGTGGTTCAGAAACATCAATATGCTATGGACAATTAGCGATTAAGAAAGGGAAAGGAATAGGATACTGTCTCATCTATGGGATGGGAATGGTAAATGGTTGGTGTGTAAAAGGAATTTGTAATCGGGTGGTGATCTTGCCTCTTGAAAAGTCGCTTTGGAAGGTCTAGGTCCTCTTGGCTCTTGACCCACAGGAGAGAAATGGGGGAGGAGGGGTCTAGGGAGAGCCCCCCAAGTAGGCGCTCCGACGCTCAAGTCGGTGTAGCGTTAGAGAAGAAGAGAGCACTTGGATGGATGTGAGCACGAGTCACTCCGTGTGTTTATGATTTTATCGGGGCCTCTATATATATCTGAGAGTAGGAGCGGTCCTTGAAATTTCAATCCTTGCTTAACTTATTTTGTTGTCAGTTTTTATCCCATTAAAATTATAGTTTACAGATATTAGATCTTTCGCATGCATTTCACATATGCTAGATAAGAGATAAAAGTGAGTCATTTTCATAGATGAATAGATACATGAATTCAAGTTACGTACTATATGAGAGTAGGAGATTCAGCTAAGACATTGAATTTTGATTAAAGCAACATCTAATTTGCTCTTTACTCTTTTAATATTGAAAATAAGGGTGTAATGCAGATCTATGAAGTGATCAACTTAAAATTACTTGAAACTGTCAATTTCATCCCAAAATCTCACGCTCCTTCTTTGACAGAGCATAACTTTTGATCCGGAACGAGACCCCCCTTACCATCATTTCTAAACGAATCCAATTTCCCTCGTAAACTTACATCCAATCACATGCATCTTAATTGAACTTCCCTCGCTACGAGCTTGCCCAATTAGGACAAAAACTCCAAAGGGAAATAAACATTTGCACCAGAAAATCTCAACTCAAATCCTGGTATGTTGTTCTCCACCCCACAATCATTATGGCTATTAAATTAAGTCTCGACTTCGAGTTGTGTACGAAACCCAACTCGTTTAAAGGATTTTAATAGTCAAATTCTGGTGCACCCTTAATCCAAATTATGGAATTCTTGTCCGGTCGTCTGTCCATAGTTGAAGGTCTGTTATTTTGTTGGAAATACAGCTCAAGGTTCGGTCAACAAGATTGATTTCTTCTTTTATCCGAGTTTAACCGGTTTAGCAAGAAGTGGACATCTCTTTCTTTCTTCAATATAAAAGTCGGACAAAAGAAGACAGAATAGGGCAGCTCTGTTGTAGCCGCACAGTGGACTCCAAAGAGATTGACACCGGGGCCAAACAGAGGACTTTTTCTTAGACACATTGTTTTTCGGGCACGCGGGAGCAGGAGCACGCGGAAATTGATTTGCGCTATGAATTTTACATCCAATTCAGTTATTATATTTGTAAATATTTTTGGCTTGGGTATAATATAGGTATCGAAAACACTCTGAGTTTGAGCAATTGTAACTCTAATTCCCCGATTATAATAGATTATTTACTGCTAGCTCTCTCGTGAATGCAGGTACTGACACTCGTACCGAACCACGTAATCTTTGATATCCTTATCGTCCACCGTTTAGTTCTCTAGTGTTTTGTGTTGATTTAATTGTAAGATCCCCTTATTTTCTGCCTTAAGTTTAGAACAATTACAAACCACCACGAGACTGTGAACCCATGTCAATAGGGACTCGCACCTCATCATTCACCTTCACCATCATTGCCTCCTCTACCATATTAAACCTGTTTAAGATATTTATACTCCGTATGTTTCACAAAAAATATGACATTTCTGAAAAATATTTTCTAAGAAATCATTTTCCAAAAATAACAATATTTTCAAGTGTTTGGCTGAAACTCAAAAAATGAAATGGACAATATTTTCTGTTATTTGGTAGGAAAAATCTTATAGTTTTTTCTCAATAAACATACATTGTTCGGGCTCTAGTGACTTACGCATGGGCAACTAGGGACTCGGATGTACCCTCAATAGACCCAGGCACGGGTACTAGTGCCCAAGCCCGGTTGCTAGGGATATGATCATGGGCTCTAGGGTCCCAAGTCCGGCCTCTATGGACTTGGGCCTTGCCTAGATATACTCAAGGTACGTCGAGGCACAAGCACCAAGGTCTCAAGCCCAACCTCTATGAACTTAAGCTTGGCCTTGATGGACCTAGGCTTGGGCGCAAGGATTTGGGAACAAGCATCGGGTCTCGAGCCTAGCCTCTGTGGACCCGAGCCGGGGCACCGAGCAAGGGTACCAGGTCCTACGTCATGCATAACACGTGTCTTTTCCAATTATTACTCATAATTAATATAAGCTTGCATAAACACAATAAAGCATTCACAATATTCCATACAATAAAATCACAAGACTTTAATAATAAACATATCTTCACCTTTATACAAACATTTCCAACCAAAAAAAGAATCTTTAAACAATACCTTAATACAACATCAAGCAAAACACTATTACAAAAGTTCTGAGAAGGGTCAGAGTCACCTATCACCAACACCACCACTATACCCAAAAACCTGCCTGTACAAAGGTCCGATTATCCTCTAAGGGTCAACAGCCCCACCCATTGACATGGGGCCGTCACCATTGAAACCCCTTAATGGTCTAACCAACTCAAAATCACTATTCATGTACCAAGCGACAAATCAATGAGAAACATACTTTAGAAACCCTACGTCGACTTATGCGATGGAACTACACTTAGTGTATACTACCACTATTATAGATATAAGCACATATTCATATTCACAATCAAAATGCATAAAAGCTCCAAAAAGAACTGGCGGTGAAAGATCCATCTTATATGTCTGAAAAATAAGGACAGGTCCAAAGTCTAGTAAATAAAATCTCTAAATCTAAAGTAGGAGATCATCTTATCACTCAACCAAGTACTAACAAACCATGTGAGTTTAAGACAATACAAAATAATCATGTATGACAAATACAAGAGTAAATGCATTGTCTTTCTTATCATGATATGCCGATAGAAACCAATAACAACATTGCATAAGATTATTCCCTCAAATGCAAACGGATGTTAGAAGATATTATGAGATACAACTATCCTTAATTAGTTCAATCTATATATATTTATATATGCACATATACAAGTGTTATATTCCTTACTTCTCCTCCTGAACTCTCTCAAAGCATCCCGACACATAGGTCATCTCTACTCCAAGACATCCCGACACACAGGGCATCTCGCCTCCTGGGGCATCCCAATACATGGGGTATCGTCACCACTAATATATGGGTAGCGAAATATACATAATACTTTCCATATTTAATCATATAGTAGTAGTGCACATGATAACATTATAATCATATGATCTCCCTTGCATCAACGACGAATTCAACACTTAATTTCAAGAATCCACCTCCAATACACAATCTCTTTTCTTGCAAATCATACCCAAAATACGATTACCTTACTCTTTCAATAATCACATACCCGGGTAAAGATAATGACGTGCTCGCATTCTTTCTTTTCTCATGCACGTGATGATAAATATATAATTACGTGTACCACAACATACATTCTCTTCTTCTATTCTCATCATGCTATTATTGATGCAATAAAAGGTTTTAGTCAAGCAACCGGGTCAAAAACAATAAATGGTCATTATCGACAAGTGGGTATAAATAGCAAGTGGATATACTCAACAAGTAGTTATAGCCAACAAGTGGATATAAGCAGTAAATGGGTATAACCGACAAGTGGGCATAAGCGGAGGGTGGTATAAGCGACAAGTCGGTCAAAATTACATAATTAACACTTTTAAGCCCAATTTTGTCATTTTCACACACAACATGCTACCACAACTCAAGAAAATCAATCAAACATATCTTAAGCAGGTAAGAACTAATTAATACAAGTCTGGTCATCACAACATATTAATACGCCATTATTGAGGTTTATGCACACTTAACGTCAAATTCAAACTACATTAACAAACATCAATCAACCAAGTCAATATTATTAAGTAGATCAACCCAACTTAGCCCCTAAAATTGCACTTACCTTGAATAAAGGTTTGAGCAACTCAAA
Organism: Syzygium aqueum; assembly: GCA_031216185.1. Taxonomy (NCBI): domain Eukaryota; kingdom Viridiplantae; phylum Streptophyta; class Magnoliopsida; order Myrtales; family Myrtaceae; genus Syzygium; species Syzygium aqueum. The sequence continues at coordinate 4,277,668 of CM062238.1, read as the reverse complement.
ACGCTAGTAAACTTGAAGTAAAATAAACAAGACAAAAAATTAATATTTATCGTCTTTAAAATGACAGAAACCCATTGGTGGAAATGTAGTGGAGTTCAATAATTCACCTTGCTAACACCAAAAAGATTGAGGTAGAAGATTTAATAACATGAGTTTGAGACCTTTGCTTTTGCTCGCAAGATTTTGAAACGAAAGATTGAAGAGGAAAGTTGGAAATTAAAAGTTAGTAAAGTAGGGACCGCCACTTTCACACTTGAAAACTTTTGAAAATCTAATTATTCTGCCAAGAAAAGGAAATGTATCTAGTAAACCATACAAGAGTTACAAAGGGATAAGATTGATTAATCAAGGTAAAAATAATAATGACCTTGAGTAGAGAAGACAAATGGTAAGAATCAAAAGAGAAGTCGTAAAAAATATTACACATGGCCACATTTGGTTTGATTGAACAAATAATCAAGGTTAAATTAATGATGATCTGGGGCTAGAATCACTACGTGTAAAGAGAGGGAAAGGTGTTTCAATCCAAAAGATACAAGTGGCCTAATGAGAGTAGCCAAAAAGAGATATTTTGATTGGAAAAGAGAGAGAGCTTCTTCGGCCAAGTGAAATGCATTAATGATAACTCAAGCTCATCAAGAACATTAATGGGATAAAGTTAAAAGAGGTGATAGAATACATGATATCATGGATAGGTCAAGTTGAATGCCACAAACTAAGAGCATATGGCTTAAGATACTTGGTGGCAAGGTAAAGAGAGGTGTGTACAAATTAAAGAGAGACCAAAAGCTCAACCATTTGGTTTTCAAAGTAGATATTTCGTTAGTATGTAAACAAGGTAATCGGTGTCCATTTAAAGTACTGATAAATTAGAAAAATATTGTAAACTCACCAAAATGTTAAGCGAAAGTTACCAAACACTAGGAAAATTACAACTCAATAAATTTCTAACCAACCACTAATATGATACGTAAACTTGGAGCATATTAGTCTCTATTTACAACAAATATGGCGTTATATGCTTCATTGCCACTCCATATAATCGACCCAAGAGCAAATATTCATTAATTTAACCGTACTGGAATCACTTTCTGAAAACTACTAACATAGAAAATACAATTCAGGCCTTCCTCTAATACAACGTTAATAAACCAATTGGAATTTCCATTCGGGACATTTATCGTCTTCAAATTCCTACATATTAATTGATGCAAGAATTTTATGGGTGTCACAATAGACTCGATCATGAGCACTGATGTCTTGAGCCCAACCTTTGTGGACCTAGGCCCAAGTACCTAGGTTCTAGGCCCAACCTCTTGGAACCCAAGTTGGCTTCGATTGATGCCGGTGGACTGGGCCCCAACCGCAAGATCCAGATCTACTGCCAAGAGCCCGAGAACGAGCATTGAGGTTCCCATGCCTAAATGTAAGTCCAAACGTCAATACCTAATCATATTTTGAAAAATGATTTCCGATATTATAAAGAAGAAATTATTTTCCTAAATTTAAACATAGATTATATGCTAACAAGGAAACATTTTTCTTTGACTCATTTTCCTAGACAATCCAAACGCTGGAAAATGAGGAAAATATTTTCTGCAAAATAAATGGAGCCTTAGATATTTTCAAGAGATATTGAAGACATTTTCTGGATTTCTTGTGATTGTGCATATATTTGGGAGATTCTCCGTATCGCCGATTGTATCGTACTTGATTTGATTACCTTTTATAACCATCTAATAGAGCTTATGAATAGACTCGTGTACTATTCATTAGGAATATATCAAATAGAAAAATCTCAAGTTCCTCTCGCTGCATATTATTTATTATCTATGCCAATCCTTGCCCAACAAACACGATTATATACAAGGTTATTTCCTCGAGATACTCACTAAACACGATACATATCGGAGGGCCATCAAGAAGTGAAAATGGACCAGGCCTTTTGAAGAACCTTTAGGTCTGGCTCGATAGTTCGAACCTACTTTTCTTGGCTCAATTTGCAAGCTCAGGCTCAATGAAAAAGAGAATTTTTGCCCTGACTATACCGCATGTATTTAATACAGCCTGATTGAGCTTAGCCAAGTTTTTCACAATTTATTCTTTCGTTTTAAAATATGAAATTTCATAATCTAAACATGAACGTCAATGTCTATATCGAGACTTATCAAATGATCCATGTGCTGGGAAAAGTACCACAAAATTTCTAAACATATTACAATTATACCAATTCAACCATAAACATTTCAATTGTACTAATTGAGACCTAAACCTTTTGACGATTTACCAATATAGTTCATCTGATTAATTTTGGCCGAAAATTCGTTAACATAGACATCGAACGTCCTATGTGACATGGTCGGTTAGGACGGTTGCCACTGACAATAACAATTTTTTAAATATTTTTTAATTTTTTCAAATTTTTATCACTTTTTTGTTTTTCTTTTCTTTTCGTTCTTTTCATTTTTCTTTCCTTTCTTTTTTTTCCTAACAATGGGCCGGCGAGGTATTGGCAAGGGCCTATGCGCCCTTGCCCATGTCTAGTGATGGCCGTGATGCCTTGGCCTTGTCTGGGCGAGGGTGTCGATAGAGGCGAACCTCGCTTATAGCGGATCCATGTTGTGATGAACTTGGAGTTCTTGGAGGTCGAGTTCTTCCTCTACGATGCGCTAGGTAGACGGTTCAATAGCGCCGCACCGTACTTGACTACTTGGCTTTTGGGTCTGGGCCGCCCGCCCCTAACCGGCGGCAACAGGGCCAATCTCAACCCTCTTGTCCGGCGGATCATCAAGGAGTCGGCCATCTCGGGTTATTAGTCATCTAAAACTAGGATGCATATGCCTGAATCTTTAGATTTTTTTTCATTCAGTTTGGTATATCAGTTGAGCAGCCAATGCAAGAGGGAAACTACCGATTGGACCTTTGTGGTTGGGTAATTCAGGGCAATTCATACAACATGGGGGAGTCGTCGAGCCTCTAGATCTAGAATGACATGGTAAGGTGATAGTGCCGTAAAGTCTTCCAAATGGAACCGTGGCTTCTCCACCTTGAATGACACGAGTAGATTTGTTTGTTAAAATAAGAACCATTCCTCTCTCAATATGTGGTCTGAATTGCACCGACTGACACTACTGATAGGCTAGCCATGCTCCATAAAAAGAGCCCAAAACACACCGTCCTTCGCCATGATTGTTCTGCGTTTAGTTCTCGAGAGAAACAAAAAAGAAAGTAGAGCAAAGCAATCATGGTGATGAAAGTTTATGGAAACGTCTTGTCCACCACGGCGATGCGGGTCTGTGCTGCCCTCTACGAGAAGGACCTCGAGTTCGAGTTCATCCCCGTCGACATGCGAGCTGGGGAGCACAAGAAGGAGCATTTCCTCGCCCTAAACGTAAGTCCGCGTCCCTGCCCACCACCTCTGCGACACTATTTCTAACTATTTTCTGGTATTGGGGTATCGTCGTGTTTTTTCAAGAAACCCTCCTTCGTCAACATTTCTCGATCTCTGTGTGCAGCCTTTCGGTCAAGTCCCGGCCTTTGAGGATGGAGATTTGAAGCTATTCGGTGAGTCATTCTATCAATAATAGATTATCTTGTGTGACGGTGATGAAAGATGAAAGTTTTTAGTCGAAGGTGTTGATTCGATCGCTGATAGATTGTGTGACCATGATGGAAAGATCAAATGTTTAGTCAATCTTTGAGTGTTCAATCGGTCATCTGAACGAGAAACAACTGTGCGAAATATATTCATATTTTAATTTTGCTCTCTGTGGTGGCAGAATCAAGGGCAATTACTAAGTACATTGCTCATGTATACGCGGACAGGGGCACTCCGCTCGTCTGCGAGGGCAAACCCATGGCGACGGTGGGCGTGTGGATGGAGGTCGAGGCCCACCAGTTTGAACCCTTGGCGTTGAAGCTGCGGCGGGAGCTCTTGTACAAGCCGAGGTCCGGCATGGCCACGGACGCTGCTGTAGTTGAGGAGAACGAGGCCAAGATCGCCAAGGTCCTCGACGTCTACGAGGCCCGGCTAAGCCAGTCCGAGTACTTGGGCTGCGACTGCTTCACCCTGGCCGACCTCCACCCCCTTCCGACCATGACCACCCTGATGGGGACACCCGTGAAGAAGCTGTTCGACGCCCGCCCCAAGTTGAGCGCATGGCTGGCCAACATCTCAGCTCGGCCGGCTTGGGCCAAGGTTCTTGCCATGAGGAACCAGCAATGAAGCAGAGGGTCTAGTTTATATTATCTAATGTCGGGGGGCAATAACTCGAGACCTTTTTTACCCCCTCTTTGATGTGAGTTCGTACCTGTACTTTGTCGTTGATTCTGTACTTCTTTGGTTGGTCGATGTTTTATGTGGGAGTTAGACGAACTTATATGGGATTTTCTCCGAAGGGTCGTCTTCAATCATCAAGGTTGGAGATGATAAGGGTGGTGTTTTGTCGTTCTATATTATGAGCAATAAAGATTGGACAGATAAAAGTGTTACTATCGTTTCTACCGATGAAGCCCGGCCCTTTCATTGCCTCAATGGGATGGCCTACAATTCATAACCACTTCCCCACCAATCAGAAAAGCTTTTACCGACTTTCATTTGTCTTTTTTTATTTGTTTTGACGAACACTTTCATTTGTCAAAGTACCATAGAAGTTCACTAGACAATACTCATGCATAAGAATAGCTTTGCAAAAAATTGCCGTGATGGTCTAGTCATCTCTGGCTCATCCCACGTGGCATCTTATCACATTAGCAATTTTCTACGAAAATTAACTAGAAATACTACATTAGAATTCCATATAAATTAGGACTCAAGTAGCAAAATTGAAAAATCTAAAACTAAATTGCATCCATACAATAGATTTATAATTAATCAGATAATTTTTGTGGCCGACCACTCGCCAGCCGTACACCGGCTTCTCGCCGGTGGCACACGGTTGCTTGTTAGTGTTTAAGGCAAAGTTAGGGTTTTCGAGGACATTTCCAGAATTATGAAAGTTGAGTCAGGGCAAAGTTGGAAGAAGAAAAAAAGTTTATTTGCATTTCAAAAACTCAACATTCCAAAGTACCTCCGGACTTACTTTAGGCTAAAAGGCTTTTAGACAGCTTTGGAAATGCAATTGCATCTTCTCCAATGCACCCCAAAGCTCATTAATCACATTTTTTTGAAAGTTTTAGGATTTAAATGCACTTTCCTAACAAATTTTAGGACTTTTTGTACACTTATCCCTAATTCCAATGGCCACTTCCTTCCTCTTTCTAATGTTAGCCATTTCTATCGCATGCCTTGTAGATGCAAGATAATAAGCACATGACAAAGAGGAACAAACAAAGATTCCAATTTTCACAAGTAAAATCTACGAGAAATTAAATGATCCCCAACCAGAAATTGATTCGATAGCTCAAAAGTCGACAAAAGCTAAGGTCAAAGCTCAGGAAAAGTATCAAAAAGTCCTAAATCTATTGCATTTGTGCCAATTTAGTTCTAAACTTTTCAATTATACGAATTGAGTCTTAAACCTTTTAATATTTTGCCAATGAAATCCAGTCGGCCATTTTGGCCGTAAATTGCTACTATGGATGCTAGCCATCTCACGTGGGATAGCCGGCGCTAACGTGGATAATTTATTTTTAGGTTAATACCACGAAAAATCCCAAATTAGTACATCTGTAATAATTTTACCCCGAACTAATTTTTTAACTACCAAAAACTCCAAACTAGTACACTTGTGATTAATTTACCCCGAACTATTTTTTTAACTACCCAAAACCCTGCACCGATACACTTATGACAATTTTATCTCGAACTAATTTTTTGACCACCAAAAACCTCAAACCGGTACACTTGTGACAATTTTTGCCCTCAAACTAATTTTTTGACCATAAAAAACCTCAAAATAGTACATTTGTAACAAATTTACCTTCCGTTAGTATCTGTTCTATTGTATTAATATCACGAAAAATCACAAATTAATAAACTTGTGACAAACAGAGGGATAAAACCCCCAACTAATACACTCATCAACTACCACGTGTCTCAAACTTAGCAATTTAACAGTAAAATTTAACGGAAACTAATTGAGGGTGAATTTGTCACGGGTGTACTAGTTTGGAGTTTTTAATAGTCAAAAAATTAATTCGAGATAAAATTATCACAGATGTACCCTTTATTTTTTTTGAATTTTTTTATATATTTTTATTCTTTTTTTTTTTCCTTCTTCCTTCGTCAATCGCCAAGTTTTGGCAATGACAGCAACCGGCCACAGGCAATGACCGGCCAGGGTTAGCCTTGCCAGCTTCGAGCAAGGCTTGACCTAGCCGAATTTGGCGAAGCAAGACTTGCCCAAGGCCCGCCAGATCTAGGTGAGGCTGACCCTCACTCACCTCTGACAAGGCTCAACCCCACCGATTGTCGGCCATCTTTGAGGCCCGCCGATCGGCGGAGAAAGAATGAAAAAAATAAAGAAAAGGAAAGAAAATTATAAAAAAAGAATCAGAAAAAAATTATAATGAAATGTAAAAATTATTCATGTCAGTACCAGTCGTGCTACATAAAATGACCGGCGTCTACATCAGCAATTCCCAGTCAAAATTGGCCGACTAAACTACATTAGTAAAATGTCAAAAGGTTTAGAACTTAATTGATATAATTGCAAAGTTTATGACTGAATTAATATAAGTGAAATAGGCTTAAGATTTTTTTGGTACCTTCCCCCTTGAAGCTCCAACCAATATTCAAATAAAAGCATCTCTTCTGGCTACGTCTTAGAATTCGTTTAACAAGAAGCTGCTTCACATGTTACGGTCAAATTTAGAATCGAAAGGTCCAAATCAATTGAGATCGCATTCACAAATGACGATCGTTTCGTGTCGCATACCTACACAAAAGACGTTTGACATTTGTCATTGTCACTGTCATTTCTATTATTTTATTTTAATTATTTATTTAGCCATATCCAACTTCCAATAAATATAAATGAGGTTGTTATTATTGTACCTGTGTGTATCCAACTGGCGGGTCGCGTGTGTACGTGGTGGGTGTGGGGGTGTTGGGACGTCGGTGTCGGTGGTCGGTCAAAGCTGAATAGGAGAGTGTTGGACAGGAGCTGTCTAATGTGCATCACGTTGTCCTAGAATATCGGACAAGAAAAAATGACACAAATAATCTATAAATTCTAACAAAATATGTAATGTGATCCTTAAATTTTTAAATTATTTAATGCGATCCTTAAACTTTAGCCAAATGTGCAATGTAGTTTCTGAACTTTTAATTTGTTCAATATAGTTGTTGAACTTTTGTCACATGTTCAATTTCGTTCATAAATCATATGAAAATATTCCATGTTATCTTTGATCTTGAAACGGAAGGATTACATTAAATATTTTCACATAATTTAAGAACTACATTGAACATGTACCAAAAGTCCATGGGACACGTTAAATAAATTAAAAGTTCATAAATCACATTGAATAAATTAAAAATTTAGGATTCACGTTACACATTAAACCAAAATTTATAAATCATTTGTGTCGCTATCTCTATAGACAATTAGCTATTGGGAAAGGGAAAGGACTAGGATTCTGTCTCATATGTGAAATGGGAATGGTAAATGGTTGGCGTGTAAAAGAAAATAGTAATCGGGTGGAAAAATAAAACTGAGCACACTTTTACTAAGGCAGAATGACAATATTGGTGCCACAACTTGTGTACAGCGATCACTTTGGTGTCATAACTTTTTTTCGGATCACTTTGGTGCTAATTTTTTGAAAAACGATCACTTTGGTGTCAACGTTGACGTGGCTTACCGGAAATTCTACGTGGTGCTGACATGGCTCGCCGGAGAGGTCTATGGCTCGCCAAAAAGGTCCAGCCAGCATTAAAAATAAAATTTAATGCTGACGTGTATTTTTTTGGAAAAATAAAAATTATATTATATTAAAATAATAAAACAAAAATAAAACAAAAAAAGAAAAATAACACATAAAATTTAATTTTTTTAATTTTTTTCCTTCTTCTCCGGCGAGGGCGGCCCTCGCCGGATATGGCGAGGGCGACCCTCGCCGACGTCGGGTAAGGGGCGAGGGCGGCCCTCGCCCAACTCAGGTGAGGGCTTCCCTCGCCGGCCCAGGCAAGGGCTGCCCTCGCCGGATCGGGCAAGGGCGATCCTCACCGGATCCGGCGAGGGCGACCCTCGCCGGCGTCGGGCGAGGGCCGCCCTCGCCCGACGCCGGCGTGGGCCTCCCTCGCCCGACTCCGGCGCGGGCCGCCCTCGCCCGACGCCGGTGAGGATCGACCCCGACGCCGGCGAGGGTTGTCCTCGCCGTAGAAGAAAAAGAAATAAAAAAGAAAAAAAATTCAAAAATTAAAAAAAAAGCTATATAATTTTCACATGTACAAGTTAAATTATTTTTTAAAAAAATATAAATGCCACATCAGTTTTTTGTCCGAAGTCACTAAAGTGATCTATTTTTTCCGATTTTTTTTTGATAACCCAGGGAACCCCCGCACGGCCGACAGCCGGGGAGTAAACCCTTGGGGCGACACGTGCTAGCCACCACACACGTGCCACCAAAGTGACGTGGTGATCCGATTTTAGCACCAAAATGATCGCCGTACACAAGTTATGACATTAATAGTATCCTTCTGCCCTTTTACTAATGATTAGCCTTTTAGGTTGTAAATCTTTTGAATGGAATTGGAATCAAAGATTTTTAAATTCGATTTCAGGCTCTCTCCTTTCTCGCATTGCTTCAAATATATGTTTTGGAGATAAGACCTCGAACCATTCTTTCATGCGTAGTTCTTATGTGTCGAGCTACGCGCTTTTAGCTTATGTTGTCTTACTGGCCTTTAAACGGAAGGTGTTCATGAACGCACGCTATTCATGCAGTCCAGTTCATCTTGCGGAGCACGTTGCGTGATTCAACTTATGATACAATATCGATAATTTAACATCTAAACGAGGAAACATTAGGGACTACACATTCATCTATTTTTCCTTCGGCCAGTGGCAAAATAAATCAGCTAGAATAAGTGAAGAATGGAGAAAATTACTCGCTTCTAAGAGATTGAACAAAACCAATCATAGCGTGTGATCCTGCTCTTCTTTGAAATGTTCTGGTTCGGTCTTACATTCTACACGATAATTTTGAAGAATGAATAGGTGACGAAGGAGAAGTTCAAAGGTAAAGATTTTCGGGGCTGGCCTTGTGTAGTTCACTCACTTTTAAAGCTGTCTGGCAACAAAACAAAACGCCCCCGTACTTTCTGTCAGGAAGGTCACATCTTTTCATTGCCGGAAGACCATACGAAGCATAAGCCATTAATTAATATCACGAAAAATTTTAAATTAATATATTTTTGACAAATTTACATTTAATATATATAATAAATTTATCCTATGATAATCTACATTAAATTTTACTGCTATATTTGATGATACGTACCAATCAACGAGTGTACCGATTTGAAGCTTTACTCTCCATTTATTACAGATGTACTAATTTGTGATTTTTCATGATATTAATCTAATTTGACGAAACTAATAGAGAGTAAATTTATCATAAATGTACAAGTTTTGAGTATTTTGGGTAAATTTATCACAAATATATCAATTTGAGGTTTTTTGTGATCAAAAAATTAATTTCGGGTAAATTTATCATAGGTTTTTCGTGATATTAACCCACGGATAGAAAATAAATAATAAGGTTAATATCACAAAAAACCCCAAACCGGTACACATGTGATAAATTTATCCCAAATTAATTTTTTGATCACCAAAAATCTCACATTAGTATACATGTGAAAAATTTAGCATCCGTTAGTTTTCATTAAATTTTATTGTCAAATTGTTGAGTTGGATGACACGTGACAGTTGATGAACATATTAATTTAGGATTTTATCCTCCGTTTATCAGAGGAAAGACATTCCAAAATGCCAAAAATGGGGGCAAAAATCTATTTGACTCTTCTGAGATTCGAACTTCCAACGCCCCTAGACTTTTGGCTAGAGCCTCACCTAGCTCACCGAATCTAGCGAGGTCAAGCTTACCTCACTGGCTTAGGACAAGCTCATCCCTTGCCTGTGGCCGATTGCTAGCTAAGAAAGAAAGAAACAAGAAAATAAAAAGAATAAAATTAATTAAAAAATCAATTTTTTTTAAAAATATTTTTATTAGATCGAACGTTTCATTAATTAAGGACTTGAGCCCAAGCATTGAAGACTCGAGCACTACCTTCGTGGACCCACGCTTGAGTGTCAAGGACCAGAGCTCGAGCATCGGGGACCATCGGGACCTAAGCACAGCCTTTATGCACCCGAGCTTGAGTGCCGAGGCATCGGGCATAGGCGCTAGGGCTTTGGGCCTAGTCTCGATGGACTCAAGCATGTAAATTAGGGGTTGGAGCCCAATTTTTATGGACTTGGGCCCGGGCGCCAAAGACCTGGTCTTGAACGGCAAAGACCCATGAACCAATATTAGGATTTCCGTACCCAAATTTAGAGTTTCGTGTCCAAGCGCCGATACCTAGTCATATTTTAGAAAAATGTTTTTTGATTTTTCAAAGAGAAAATTATTTTCCTGAATTTAAGCATATGTTTTCTATTGATTCGAAAACACTTTTCGTTAACTCATTTTTCTAAACGAATTAAATGCTAAACAATAAAAAAATATATTTTCTCGAAAAATATTTTTCACCAAGTAAATAGAGCCATATACAATGAACCCTGACAAAAAATAGAACCAACATCTCAAAAGTTGACATAAGCAAAGCTCAAACCAATGATTTTTTTGGTATAGCTAATTTCGACAAAATGAGGTTTCTATTATTGGAGGGAGTGGTGGGTGACTGTGACGTGCATTGCGTTATTCAGTCACGTCAATATAATAGGGACACCAAGCGGATAAGAAAGAGAACAGAATCAGACTGTGTCTATGTTTGCTAATGAGGTGGTATATATTATAATCATATTGAAAATTTTGTAGGGCTGCTATCAATTAGTCTAAAATCTTAAATTATTAAATGAAATTATAATTTAATATTTAAATTTCCTGATAAGTATAGATATCCTTGTTATGAAAAAATATATACTGAGGTTCTTATTTCACCGAATTGTTGGGATGATCTTCGCGATACCAAGTCCTTTGGCCGAGTGAAGAACAATTGAACTACAAGGTGCGCCCGGTAATGGTATCGACCTATTCATGTCATGGATATGGTACTCCCAACCCAAACTACACGGGATAATCATCCAAAAAAGTCCTCAAATCTAATTTACGGCGACTAGTTCAGTTCTAGACTTTTCAATTTTGCTAATTTAGTCATTGACCTTTGAGGATTTTTTATTGCAATCCTTCCAAACAGTTTTATACGAAATTGCTGAACCTACGTTGTCACATGGCCTTGCAATTTTTTTAGACTTTATAAATCTTATATTTATTTTCTTTTATTTTCTTTCATTTTTTATGTTTTCTCTTTCTCTAATTTCCCTCCATCGAGGCCTTGGCAATGGTCAGCAGAGGTCGCCGGCCATAGGCGTTGATCGAGACACTATGGCTGGCCATTGCTGAGGCCCTAGTGGCCATTGGAGAGAAATAAAAAAAAAGGAAAAAAAGAAAAAAAAAGATTCATTCATATTTTAAAAAGATTGCAAAAATCACTCGAGTTAGCCAAAACTGGCCAGAATAACTAAATTAGTCAAATTAAAAATTTTATGATTGAATTGAGCGCTGTATAATAGGTACTACACATGAAAAGTGTGTAGCGAAAGGATCACCTTACGTAAAAAATTTTGGAGTACCTTGTAGCATAATTAATGTATTCGGATGAGAGATACCTTATAAATTGTTTATTTTTAAACAGTTATACTTATCCGATTGGGATTTTTGTTATCCCGATTATATCCGAACCTATCTGATTTTCATATTGCCCCAACACTGAATAGAATAACTTTAATCTCATCTGAAATTAAATTGGTTCACCAAACGCAACCTAAGCCTAATATCCTTTCTAAGTAAATCCAATTGCACTCAAACACTTACATCCAATCACGTGCATCTTAGCTGATCCTCCATCACGACGAGCCCGCCCGATTAGGACAATCCCCTAACTCCAAAGGGAAGTAAACACTTGCACCAACAAATTTCAACTCGAGTCCCAATATGTTGTTCTCCACTCAGCAACCATCATGGCAAACCGCCACAAGACCGTGAACCCATGTCGATAAGGACTTGCAGCACAGCATTCACCTTCACCGTCTTGATCTCTTCCACCAGACTGTGTTTAGGATATATTCAAAAGACATTGAGGATATTTTTCATATTTCTTGTGATTGTACATATAATTGGGAGTCTCTCTATATTCGAAATTGTATCGTATTTAATTTGATTACTTAGATAGTCATATAGTAAAATCTATAAATATATTCATGTACTCTTCATTAGGAATATAACGAATACACAAATTCCAGATTTCTCTCTTCCGTATATTATTTCCTATCTAAGTCAATCCTTGCCCAATAAATATGGTTATATGCGAGGTTTTCCTCGGGGTACTCACCAAACATGGCACATATTGGAGGGCCATCAAGAAGTGAACATGGACCAGGCCTTCTGAGGAACTTGCGGCCTAGGTCGATAGTTTGAACCTGTTGTTCTTGGCTCGATGTGCAAGCTCAGGCTCCACGAAAAATAAAATTTTTGGCCCTGACTGTACCGTCTAGATTTGCAATCCAGCCTGCATTGAGCTTAGCGAAGTTGTTCTATTCACAATTTTCCTTTCGTTTTAGAAGTTCTTCTTAAGAAATGAAATTTCATAATCTAAACGTGCACATCAATATTTATATCGAGAATTATCAAATGACCCATGTGATTTTACTTAAAATCCTTTTATTTCGAACAGAGCCCGTTTTTCAACCTCAAAACCAACTATTTCGACATCTCTAGAGACCATTTTGATTGTACTTACTTGCTAATTCCAATGCTTCAGCTAATCTAGGGTTTATTCATGATTTTTGTATGGTTTTCATAGAACAGGTGCATTCTAAACTTCCAAACAAATAAAATGTAGAATTTTTTTTTCCAAATTTGTTGACTCGGCTCCCTTTTTGGGCTAACTTTGATAGTACTACCTAATCGGCCCAGTACCTCTTCATGTCTTTGGAAAATCACTAAGAGAGAGTCTAAATCCACACCCAAAAACTCGAGTCAATTAACACACCTAATTAGATTTTATTGCACTTAAAAACTTGTGCTATTGAGTAATGAACCAACTGGACATGTAAAAACAATTGTTTTACGACTCTGTTCATTAGTGAGAGACGGAGTGACAAGTTCAAAGTCCTGTTGTGCTGTCTGTTTCAACTATCCAAACCCCATATGCTTTATCCTACCAGGTTTCCATTCGCTTCATTGTGATGAGACGACGCCATATCTTCTTTACTGGTACCAGCATATAATGTGCTCAAGATTCAAGAATAAATACGAGCTGTTCAGTTAATGTTGGACATATGATACTGAGCAATCCCAATAAAAGCCGAGCCGAACCGAAAACAAAATGCTGGACAGATGATTGTACAATGTCACAATAACAGTAAGAGGCAATCATCAACTTATCTGAACTTCAAGCTTTTCCAGAATCAGGAATCGTCGGGAAAAAATTAGCTTCAGTATCGGAATCCGGGCTTCCTTTCATCTTGTAGTCCTGATGTCGGTGGGTGTTTAGTGAAGGGCTAAGTAATGAGTTGAGTCCATGAAATGTCACAAGCACTGCATTACAGAATGCAGACCATTGCTTTTGTATGGTCACTTCCCGCGAGAAGTCCAGCTTTAGAGGATCTGCGTTGTTGAACGGCCCATCAAATTCATCTCCGGCAGATCATGAAAAGGGGTCGCACCGGTTGCTCATAGTAAATCGAGTGAGCCTCGAAAATCATCTTGACTGGTGTGCCCTTACGCAGTTATCCAACAGAGACTATTGATGAAGAGATCATGTCATCCTCTCTTTCACTAGCACAATCAGAAGAACTGCGGGATTCAGGGAAACTATCCTGAAGCTTATGTTTTAGAAATCTTCGACCCTACTCCTTTTGAAGACCCCTCTCTTCCATCAAGCCCCTCACTTTCTCAACGTCACTCCATCTTCCCATTTCAGTGTACAAATCGGAAAGTATCGGAAACGTATTCCTAGAAATATGGAAAGACGGAAACAAATTCCTAAAAAACGAAAAACTCAAACTATCGAGTTACATCAAAACATTTGCGGAAACGTGCCCAAGAGAACTTGAATCACCGATCGTCTAAAGTACATCACCAAGAATGATGTCACTTGTTTTCCACGGATTAAATGCTCTAATTGCAAATTTGAGAGTTTTTGGTAGATTTTATTACGGGGCGGAACTTCGTATGCGCCTTGGGAGTTTTTTTTTAGAACGAACGTTTACTGTTATCCCGACCCATTGACCATTTGACCCAACCCGTTGACCAGTCATCCGTTGACCAAGAGTTTACCAAAAAAACTCCCAATGCGCATACGAAATTCCGCCTCGTAGTAGAATCCGCCAAGAACTCTCGAATTTGCAATTGGAGCATTTAATCCGTGGAAAATGAAGTACGTCTTTCTTGATAATGTACTTTAGACGATCGGTGATTCAAGTTCTCTTGGGCACATTTTCACAAATGTTTTGATGTTACTCGATAGTTCGAGTTTTTCGTCTTTTAGGAATTTGTTTCCGTCTTTCCGTATTTCTAGGAATACGCTTCCGACATTGGTATCAAAGCATGTGTTCTTGTTTCCTAATCGTTTAACATGTTTATAAAATGAATTGTTGGATGGAATTTGTGAAACGGCGCCAACAAACACTCAAGTAAAAAAAATGACACTCGGACGTACTGTTCAAGGTCATTTCTCTATTTTCGTGCATCGAAATTTATTTTTGAAAGTGTAGGGTCATAATGCTTGTCTAGACGAGAAAAACGACGGATGGCACGCTGCCGGGGGAGGCCGGACTTGCCTCCACGCACGGCCGTAAGCGGCGGCTTCCCCGGCACATGTGCGGCACGCGCCATACAAGCACGTGCAGACGTGGCTGATGTCACACTGACGTCAGCCACGCTAGTTATTCTCCCGAGCTGAATGGCCTGGCCCGATCAGGAAGGCCTGAACCGACACGGTTGGTCCGATTTGACCCGTTTTACAGACCTATTGTCCCAACCCGTTGACCATTTGACCCGACCCGTTTGACCGGTCATTTGTTGATCGTTGACCAAGAGTTTACAAAAAAAAACTCCCAAGGCGCATATGTAGTTCCTCCTCGCAGTAGAATTTGCCAAGAACTCTTGAATTTGCAATTGGAGCATTTAATCCGTGGAAAATAAAGTACGTCCTTCTTGGTTATGTACTTTAGACGATCGGTGATCTTGGGCACTTCGTCGGAATTTAGTATCTGTATTAATATTGGTTAAACTTGGTTTTAATTTGAACTTCCATAATAATGGTGTTGATTTGTATTTTGATACAAATTACTATGGTTGTAGATACTTTCTGAATGATTTTATTGTATTAGATGTTAATTGTTGTGATGTTAACGTTTGTTATTCCATATTTACGTCTTCCAACTCCTATGATAATGATATGAATGTGTGGCATGCTAGACTTGGTCATATTAGCCAACAACGAATGAATAGATTAGCCAAATAAAGCTTGTTAGGCCATATTGAAAAAGTCGATTTGCCTATTTGCAAGCATTGCTTGATCAGAAAAACAACAAGGAAACCATTTGGAAAAGACACAAGAGATGAGTTTCATTTGCAACTAATCCATTCTGACATCTATGGTCCAATGAATATAAGAGCAAGGTATGGGGCTATATATTTCATCACATTCATAAATGATTGTACTCGATTTGGATATGTCTATTTGATTTCTCATAAATCTGAGGCATTGAGTTGCTTCAAGAAATTTATGAACTTGGTAGAAAAATCAATTAGATAAGAAAATAAAAGCGTTAAGATCCGATCAAGGCCGAGAATATTTATTTGATGATTTCATAAATTTATGTGATGAAAAAGAAATAGAAGAACAGTTGTCTATTTTATATACTCCTCAACAAAATGATATTGCCGAGAGGAGAAATAGAACTTTATTGAAAATGTTTAGGTCCATGATGGCACAAGCTAACTTACCAATCACTTTTTGGGGTGATGCTTTATTAACTGATGCATATGTACTTAACCATATGCCTTCTAAATCAGTTACTTCTACTCTGTATGAGTTATAGACAAGTAGAAAACTCGATTTAAGCTTTCTTAAACATTGGGGTTGTGCTGCTTATACTCACGAGCCCTCTCACAAGTATGGAAAACTGGGTCCCAGAGACACGAACAATATTTGCATAAGACACTCAGAGCACTCGAAAGGGTATGTGTTTATAGGTGAGCAAGAAAGTGGGAGTATAACTAAATTTAAATCACAAGATGTCATATTCTTAGAGAATAAATTTCCTAAGAAAGGCGAAATAGGTGAGAATTACTCACTATTTGAAACCTTGCATCCTGATAATGAACTTAATGGAATTCGTCCAAGTGGGAGAAATGTGAGAAATGCGGAATTAAATTCGACTCAATCTCAATTGCAACCGTTTGATGAGATGATACTGTCATTATCTAATCCAAGTGGGAGCGTAATGGAGAATGATGTACAAAGTGTATAATCTCTTGTACGGCGAACAAGTTGCAAAAGTATTCCCCGACGATGTTTTGACATAAAAGGGTAAACTTTCATGGTCGCTCTACAAGATGAAGATGTGCTAAGTAATGTAAATAAGGCTCTAAATTGTCCTGACAAGGAAAATTGGATGATTGCAATGGAAAAAGAAATGAAATCAATGAAGTCAAATCATGTTTGGGAACTGGTTAATCTTCCAAAAGGGCGTAAAACTATTGGGAACAAATGGGTTCGCAAATTAAAGCGTAAAGCTAATGGCTCAATAGAAAGATATAAAACTCGCCTCGTGGCGAAATGGTATAATCAACAGGAATGAATTGATTATGAAGAAACTTTTTCTCCTATAGTGAGATTTACCTCAATTCGTCTTATTTTGGCAATAGTGGCAAGTATGGATCTTGAATTACATCAAATGGATGTACAAACTTCTTTTCTAAATGGAGAATTAGAAAAAGAAATTTACATGAAGCAACCTGTTTGCTTCATTGTGGAAGGCTAAGAATAAGAAGTTTGTCGACTTTTAAGATCGATATATAGCCTTAAGCAGTTTTCGAGATAATGGTATATACGTTTTCGTTTTCATAATGCCATAGTGACATATGATTTTACAATGATTGATGAAGATCATTGCGTATATATCAAAAGATTCAAATATCAATTTGTGATCTTATCATTATATGTTGATGACATACTGATTGCCGGAAGCAATATGGAGTTGGTTAATACTGTAAAGAATTAATTATCATTCAACTTTAAGATAAAAGATATGGGTAAGGTTGCATATATTCTTAGAGTTAAGATTTCAAGAGATCGTTCTAAGAGATTATTATCTTTTTCGCAAGAGACTTATGTAAATAAAATTCTTGAATGATTTTTTATGCTTTACTGTAAACTTATGGATAGACTTATTACAAAAGGTGAAAGATTGAGTCGCAGATTGTGTCCTGAGACTCTACAAAAGAATGACCAAATGAAACATATTCCGTACACTAGTGCTGTGGGAAGGTTAATGTACGCTATAATGTGTACAAGACCCGACATATGTTTTTCAATTTGAATGATAGGTAGATACTAGTTCAATCCAAGTCAAGCACATTGGAAAGTCGTTAAAAGAATTATGAGGTATTTAAAGGGTACTGTTGATTACTCTCTGAGTTATCAAGGAAAGGATCTATGACTTGAAGGCTTCTCAAATTCTGACCGGGGAAGAGATTTGGATGAAAGGAAATTTACTTTTGGGTTTGTTTACTTACTGAATAATGACGTCATATCTTGGAGTAGTAAGAAACAAACTTGTATAGCCTTATCCACCATAGAAGCTGAGTTTGTAGCATTGTCAGCAGCAGTATAAGAGGGAGTTTGGTTTAAGAGATTTTTGGATCATTTAGATGTTGTTAAGCATACTACAAGCTCATTATTGGTTAATTGTGATAGCCAAGCAGCGATTGCTTACACTAAGGATCCAAAATATTATTGCAAAACTAAACATGTAGATACCAAGTACAACTTTGTTAAAGATATGGTAGCACGAAAGGATGTGAACTTGCAGTACATATCTACGTATAGAATGATAGCAGATGCTATCACGAAGCCCAATTCCAAAAGATATTTTCTATGATAATGTAAAATCTCTAGGACTGCGTAGAGAGTGATGTACTAAATATTGTATTTTCCCTTAATATTCACGCTTAATGAAGTTGTTCTATCATTATTAATGTCTATGAGTTTATTTGATATTTATGCATCTTAATACTTAGTGCACTATGTTGAGAAAGTATGTCGGACAGATGATATTAGCCTACTCACACAGGTAATCGCCTCTATTTACTGTGTGATAAATAAATATGAGACAATTTTAAGCTTATTATCTAGGTGATAATCAAGAACTCAAGCTTAAAATACAAATGTCACCTTAACTAAGTGTTAAGATGATGACATAACATTTACTATGTATGAAAGTAAAACAGCCCACATTTTTTTTACTTTATCTGTCTTTGATGCCAAATGTGAGTTCTGATAGATTCTTTGGAAGAGTTGATACGTGAACTTAAGTTTAGACATTGAGTATATCTAAAGTATCATCTGTACAGTATTAAGTGTAAAGACATGCACTCCATGGGGAAGGAAAGAATACCGTAATATGTATTTCATATTACGTATGCATGAGATGACCAATAAGAGTTGGCAAAAGTTTTGATCTCAACTTTTGAGCTATGTGAGACTCTTAAGGAAAAGAATTCCTCATTTAGTGCCCCCACAACTCTGACTTAGTCTCAAAGTTTCTATCCAATGTTCGCTATCTTAGGGTGTTGCCAATGGTCATGAATGATTCGATCTAATGGGGCATTTCTAGAAAAGTGAGCTGGACTGAAATAGAGAGGTTTAAGAAAGGAAGAAGATCAATTTGGTTATGATGTCACATTCTATTTTCGTATTCACAGGTTAACCAATTATGATTTTGAGTAAATCATAGTTGTGAATACAATATACGTAATACTAAAAGATATCAAGAAAGATATAAATATGACTGATTAATATAGGGTATTGCATACTATATCTACTCGAAAACGTTATGCCCAATTTGAGCTGCTATGTATTCCTAACAGATGCATGGCAACGAGCTCTCGAAGTATGCTGGTAACACGAATTGTTTGCTAGTATGAATATTGCAGAGAAGAAAGAGTTATGTTTAGCCCACCATATACGAGTGGGAGATGATAGATTTTGTGAATATTGGGCTGCCCATGTTGGGCTAACCCGGCCCATTAATCTTGAAAGGGTCCATGAGAGAGAAATAACCGACGATGCAGTTATATGCGAGAAACTGCAAAATGAACAAAAGAATGAGGCAGAAAGATTCTGTTAGTCAATATTTTACAGTCACACTCATAAGAAGAAACTTCTCTCACTCAAAAAAAAAGAAGGAAAAAAGGGTCTCTCGCTCGACGATCGAAGAATCGTACTCTCTCGATGTTGCAATTGGAGCATTTAATCCGTGGAAAACAAGGAATGTCCTTCTTGGTGATGTACTTTAGACGATCGGTGATTTAAGTTCTCTTGGACACGTTTTCGCAAATGTTTTGATGTTACTCGATAGTTCGAGTTTTTGTCTTTTAGGAATTTGTTTCCGCCTTTCTGTATTTTTAAGAAACTCTCAAACTATCGAGTAACATCTAAACATTTGCGGAAATATGTCCAAGAGAACTTGAATCACCGCTCGTCTAAAGTACATCACTAAGAACGACGTACCTTGTTTTCCACGGATTAAATACTCCAATTGCAAATTAGAGCGTTCTTAGCAGATTTTATTGTGGGGCGGAACTTCATATGCGCCTTGGGAGTTTTTTTTTTATTTTTAGAACGAAAGTTCCTCAGAGAAGACGATAGACACCTTATCACGTATCTACATGCAACCCCCTTAGAGATAACTTCTCAATTTTTATTCCACAATATCTCCCAGTACTATTCAAACTGCCCTTGGCAGTTACTACTTTATCCGCAACCGCCTTATCCGCAAGTAACCGCTCAATAGATGATGGGCCGGCATGATAGATCATGGACCGAACTTGCCTAACATGGGCGGCCCACATAAAATCCATCATCTCTCTCTCACACATGGTGAGCTAAACATAACTTTTTCTTCTCTGCAATATTCATACTAGCAAATAATCTGTGCAACCAGCATATTTCGAGAGCTCATTGCTATGCATATGTTAGGAATACATAGCAGCTCAAATTGAGCATAACGTTTTCGAGTAGATATAGTATGCAATACCTTAGATCAATCAGTCATATTTATATTTCTCTTGATCTCTTTTAGTATCTCGTATATTGTATTCACAACTATGTTTTACTCAAAATCATAACTGGTCGACCAGTGAATACAAAAATAAAATGTGACATCATAAATAAATTGATCTTTCTCCTTCCTTAAACCTCTCCATTTCGGTCCAACTCACTTTTCTAGAAATGTCCCATTAGATCGAATCATTCATGATCATTGACAACACCCTAAGATAGCGAACACTAGATAGAAACTTTGAGAATAAGTTAGAGTTGTGAGAGCACTAAATGAGAAATTTTTTTCTCAAGAGTCTCACACGGCTTAAAAGTTGAGATTAAAACTTTTTCCAACTTTAATTGGTCATTACATGTATACGTAGTATGAAATACGTATTACGGTATTCTCTCATTCCCTATGGAGTGTATGTCTTTACACTTAATACCGTATAGATGATAGTTCAGATATACTCAATGTCTAAACTTGAGTTCACGTATCAATTCTTCCAAAGAATCCATTAGAACTCACATCTGGCATCAAAGATAAATAAAGGAAAAAATGTGGGCTATTTTATTTTCGGACATAGTAAATATTTTGTCCTCATCTTAACACTTAGTTAAGGCGACATTTGTATTTTGAGCTTGAGTTCTTGATTATCACCTAGATAATAAGCTTAAAATTGTCTCATATCTATTTATCACACAGTAAATAAAGGCGATTACCCGTGTGAGTAGGCTAATCTCATCTGTCCGACATACTTTCTCAACATAATGCACTAAGCATTAAGATGCATAAATATCAAATAAACTCATAGGCATTAATAACGATATAATAACTTCATTTAAATGTGAACATTCAGGGAATTTACAATATTCAGTACATCAGCATCTACGCAGTCCTAGAGATTTTACATGACCAAAGAAAACATCTCTAGGAATTGGCTTCGTTATAGGATTTGCTATCATTCTATGCATAGATATTTAATAAAGTTGTACTTGGTATATATATGTTTGGTTTTGCAATAATATTTTGGATCATTGGTGTAAGCTATCACTACTTGGCTATCACAATTAACCAATAATGAGCTTGCAGTATGCTCAATAACATCTAAATGATTCAAAAATCTCTTAAGCCAAACTCCCTCTGATACTGCTGCTGACAATGCTACAAACTCAGCTTCTATGGTGGATAAGGCTATACAAGTTTGTTTCTTACTACTCCAAGATATGGCGTCATTATTCAATAAGTAAACAAATCCAAAGGTAAATTTCCTTTCATCCAAATCTCCTCCCCGGTTAGAATTTGAGTAGCCTTCAAGTCATAGATCCTTTCCTTGATAACTCAGAGAGTAATCAACAGTACCCTTTAAATACCTCATGATTCTTTTAACGACTTTCCAATATGCTTGACCTGGATTGAACTAGTATTTACCTACCATTCAAATTGAAAAACATATGTCGGGTCTTGTACACATCATAGCATATATTAAACTTCCAACAGCACAAGCATAAGGAATATGTTTCATTTGTTCCTTCTCTTGTGGAGTCTTATGACACAATCTACAGTTTAATTCTTTACCTTTTGCAATAGGAGTATCCTTGGGTTTACAGTCATGCATAAAATATCGTTCAAGAACTCTGTTTATATAAGTCTCTTGTGAAAGAGCCAATAATCTGTTGGAACGATCTCTTGAAATCTTAACTCCAAGAATATATGCAGCCTCACCAATATCTTTCATCTTAAAGTTGGACGATAACTAACTCTTCACAGTATTAACCAACTTCATATTATTTTCGGCAATCAGTATGTCATCAATATATAATAATAAGATCACAAATTGATCTTTGGATCTTTTGATATATACGCAATGATCTTCATCAATCATTATAAAATCATACGCCATTATGGCATTATGAAAATGTATATACCATTATCTCGAAGACTGCTTAAGACCATATATTGATCTTAGAAGTATGCATACTTTTTGTTCTTGGCCTTTAACAATGAAGGCAACGGGTTGCTTCAAGTAAATTTCTTCTTATAATTTTCCATTTAGAAAAATAGTCTTTACATCCATTTCATGTAATTCAAGATCCATATTTATCACTTTTGCCAGAATAAGGCGAATTGAGGTAAATCTCACTACAGGAGAAAAAGTTTTCTCATAATCAATTCTTTCCTGTTGATTATATCCTTTCACCATGAGGCGATCCTTATATCTTTCTATTGAGCCATCAGCTTTACGCTTTATTTTGAGAACTCATTTGTTCCCAATAGCTTTGCATCCTTTTGGAAGATCAACCAATTTATAAACATGGTTTGACTTCATTGACTCTATTTCTTCTTCCATTGCAATCATCCATTTTTCCTTGTCAGGACAATTTAGTGCCTCATTTACATTCCTTAGCTCATCTTCATCTTGTGGAGCAACCATAAAAGTTTCTCCTTCTATGTCAAAACGTCGTCGAGGAATACTTTTGCGACTTGTTTGCCATACAGGAGATTATACACTTTATACATCATTCTCCATTACGCTCTCACTTAGATTAGATAATGATATTATTGTCTCATCAAACAATTGCAACTGAGATTGAGTCAAATTTAATTCCTCACTTCTCATTTTGTTCCCACTTGGACGAACTTCATCAATTTCATTATCAGGATCCAAGATTTTAAATAGTGAGTAGTCCTTACCTATTTCACCCTTCTTCAGAAACTCATTCTCTAAGAATGTGACATCTTGTGATTCAAATTCAGTTATACTCCCACTTTCTTGCTCATCTATAAACACATACCCTTTCGAGTGCTCTGAGTATTTTATAAAAATATTCTTCTTGCTTCTAGGACCCTGTTTTTCATATTTGTGAGAGGGCTCGTGAATATAAGCAGCACAACCCCAAAGTTTAAGAAAGCTTAAATCGGGTTTTCTATCTATCCATAACTCATACGGAGTGAAAATAACTGATTTAGAATGCACACGGTTAAGTATATAGACAGTAGTTAACAAAGCATCGCCCCAAAAAGTGATTGGTAAGTTAGCTTGTGCCATTATGAACCTAACCATTTCCAATAGGGTTCTATTTCTTCTCTCGGCAACACCATTTTGTTGAAGAGTATATAGAATAGATAATTGTCTTTCTATTCCTTTTTCATCACATAAATTTCTAAACTCATCAGATAAATATTCTCGACCTCGATCGGATCTTAATGCTTTTGTTTTCTTATCTAGTTGATTTTTTACCAAGTTCATAAATTTCTTAAAACAACTCAATGCCGCAAATTTATAAGAAATCAAATAAACATATCCAAATCTAGTACAATCATCTATGAATATGATAAAATATACAACCTCATGCCATGCTCTTACATTCATTGGACCACAAATGTCAAAATGGATTAGTTGTAAAGGAAACTCAACTCTTGTGCATTTTTCGAATGGTTTCCTTGTTGTTTTTCCCATCAGGTAATGCTCGTAAATAGGCAAATCGACTTTTTCAATATTACCTAATAAACCCTCTTTGGCTTATCTATTTAATCGTTGTTAGCCAATATGATCAAGTCTAGCATGCCATACATTCACATCATTATCATAGGAGTTGGAAGATGTAAATAGGGAATAACAACGTTAACATCACTACAGTTAACATTTAATACAATAAAACAATTTAGAAAGTATCCACAACCATAGTAACTCGTATCCAAATACAAGTTAACACCACTATTATGAAAGTTCAAATTAAAACCAAGTTTAACCAATACTAATACAGATACTAAATTCTGACGAATCTCCAAAGCATATAATATGTCTTGTAGGAACAATGTGCGTCCACCACACATCATTAACTGGCAGGTGTTAATTTCTTTAACTTCAGTTTTAGAGTTGTTCCCTACATAGATCCATTTCGTTCCCGTTGGAACCTGTCGGAACCCGTCGGAACTCTACGAAGGCATCTTTATCCTTTACTACATGGTCTGTGACTCCCGAATCTACAGTCCACAAAAGATTAGACTCAGTTCGAAATTTAGAACTTGACGCATAAGCAAAGTTCTCAAGAATGCAACATGTGTTTACCTTATTTGACTCGCCACAATAGCGAGCAAAGTGGCTTTTCTCGTTACAGTTATAGAACTTCACCCTTGACATCTTCTTAACGAAAGGACATTTTCCTTTGTCATGTTGGTTAAATTTCGGTTTCTTACTCGAAGAACTTACTTCCTTGCCTTTCCATTTCATGAACCTTTCAACGCGCTTGCGCTTAGAGCTCGAAGCTTCTGGTGAGCTAGAACTAGCATAATAGATGTTGGTTTCTGGTTTTGCCGTCAGGATACGATCCTCTTCCAACTCAAGATGGCGCATGGCATCCTCAAAGGTCTTGATATTCTCATTATGGGTCATGTGCACCTTCATGTGCTCCTAGCTTTGAGATAAAGAATGGATCACTACTTGTACTTACTGTTTATCAGTCAGAATGTGTCCAGCATCCTTCAGCTCATTAATCATGTTCGACATCTTTCTCAAGTGTTGTTTTATGGATTGACCATGAAGCTTCTTATACGAGTCAAACCTTATAGTAACCTGTCTCAACTTAGTCACTGATATATGACCAAATCTTGCTGCTAATGCTTCCCACATTTCTTTGGCATTCTCAAAATGCTTGACCTCTCATATAATGTCATTTTCCATGCTACTCAGCAATGTGATGCGAGCAATGAGTTCTTCTTCTTCCAAGCAAGAAACGCCTTTTTATCTCTCTTATGTTGTACAGTGTTCCCATCCTCATGTTTTTCCATAACTTGATTAGGAGCTTCTAGTGCCTCTTGCTCTTCTAGCACATATTGGATTTTCATGTTTCATATTTCATAATTTTCGCCGTTCAATTTCTTTCATTTGTTCAGTTTAGCTACTATGTTCTTAGTTGCTGAAGCCATGGTATCTGAACATTTCAGACACATACGCATGAATTACTAAAACTGTTAGAACTTCCATTCAACCACATGATACTAATAAGACAGATATTATAATAGAATAGTACCATAAACTATTCATAACAAAAAAATATCTATCAACGTTCATTCACTAAATACTATTTTTCATAAGAAACGAATCTAGCATAGGAAAGAAATATCAACATCAACATGAACAGTAATGTTCACCTAGGATATCTAAGACCAACCTAAAGTGAACATATCCATAAATGATTACGAAAGTTAAAATAATAAATAACATTAGGTCGTAATCTCTTTGCAATGAACTAGGATGGAATCATAAAATTCCTTAGGAAGTTCTTTCGAACTGTTCCCCAATCAAGAAAAGACCCTTGCAGTTTCCTTAGGTTTGCACCACAGCGCATTCATTATGCACCTATTCATCCCACACGTTGATATCCTCATTGCCAAGACCCTAATGTATCTTCTTAGGAAGGCTTCCGCAATCTTATCATATCTCAATGTTTTAGAGTTCTCGAAAACATTAAGCAACACCCTTTGCTCTTGTCTAGGAAGAGGGTCATAAAAATAATTAAATTTTATACCTTCTGTCATCAAGCCTCCGTGCCAAATAACTTCTTTTTATCATTTTATTGACTTTAACAACATGGGTCAACATATCAGTATGGCCATTCCAAAATTAGCCAACTAACTCTCTTCTCTTCCTCTCTAAGTCTGCCCCTTGTTTAGCCATCCTAGGGATAATAGAGGTTCGATACCTTTGCACAATTGTTCACGCAACAAATGTAGAAAAAAAAAAAGCAAAGCATTACTTTTTAATCCATGATACAATATTGCAAGAAACACATTTCTCCCCCCCCCCCTTCAGCACCTCTTTTTTTTTTTCGATGGTCAACGATGGTCAATGCCGATTAACGGATGACCGGGTCGGGTCATACGGGTCTGCGGGTCGAGTCATCGGGTCAGAAAACTGAATAGAATTGGACCAATCGAGTTGGGTCGGGCCTTTCGGCCTAGGAGAATAACTGGCGTGGCCGACATCAGCGTGATGTTAGCCACATCTACACGCGCTTGCATGGCGCGTGCCGCCCACGTGCGGGCGGTAACCGCTGCGCACGTGCCAGTGAAGCTGCCACTTGCGGCCGCGCGTAGAGGCGCGTCTGACCTCCCCCGGTGGTGTGACACCCGTTGTTTTTCTCATCTCAACGAGCACTACGACCCTATACTTTCAAAAATAAATTTCGACGCACAAAAATTGAGAAACAACCTCGAACAGTACGACCGAGTGTCAGTTCTTCGTTCCTGAGCGTTCGTCCGCACCGTTTCACGAATTCTAGCGAACAATCCATTTTATAAACATGTTAAACGATCAGGAAACAAGAACACATGCTGTAATACCAATGTCAAAAATGTATTCCTAGAAATACAAAAAGACGGAAACAAATTCCTAAAAGACGAAAAACTCAAACTATAGAGTAACATCAAAATATTTGCGGAAACGTGCCCAAGAAAACTTGAATCACTGATCATCTAAAGTATATCACCAAGAAGAACGTACCTTGTTTTTCACGAATTAAATGCTCCAATTGCAAATTCGAGAGTTCTTGGCAGATTCTATTGCGGGCCGGAACTTCGTATGCACCTCGGGAGTTATTTTTTTTTAGAACGAATTTTCTTCAAAGAAGACGATAGATACTTTATCACGTATCTACACACAACCTCCTTAGAGATAACTTCTCAATTTTTATTTCACAATAGAAAGCAAGACATAGTAAGCGCCATTTTTCGGCTCCAATTCAATGAGCTTCCTCGCTGCAAGTTCGCTCAAGTTTAACTTTCCATGAGTTGTAGAGCCTACTAAAATTACTCTACGCATGGTTTTGGTTGGCTCAAAAGTCTTTCGCCTTATCAACTCAAAAGCATCTTCTTGACACCCACCACACATTAGGAGGTTAACCACACGTTCATAATGCGTGATGCCAGTAGAAATTCCAAACTCTCCATTAATCAGCGCGCTGAAAATTTCTCTACCCGTATTTATCAATCCTGATTGACTACAAGCAGAAAGCACTACAACCAAAGTTTCTTCGTCCGCCTTAACCCCTTCTTGTTGCATTTCACAAAACCAACTCACTACCTCATCACCGTTTTTAGCGAGAGCTAGCCCTTCAATCACTATATTCCAAGTTGTCCCGACCTCACCTCGGCTAATAGATTATTAAGACGAAGCTCAAATTGGGCCCTCCCAAGCCCAACTTAGGCCCTCCCAAGCCCTATCAATTCGTGACTTAGGGTTAAGTTCTTAACGTGGAAATGTTTTCATGTTTGGAGTCGCAACTAATCTATTTATGGTAGGTCGATTAGAAACCTAAATAAAATATAAGGAGATGTGTTTTATTTTTACGAATCAGAGATTTTAAGCTTGGGAACTTGATTACGCTAGATCTAGTCTAATGCACTTTCGGTATCTTTTCTTTTCAAGAAAAAATGTTTTAGCAGACAGTCTGGATCTATTTTATTACCTAGATACTAACATGTAAAAGTGACCATGCGGGTGCGCAATCCATCAATTTAACGCCCAATAAGGAAAGCGATAAATAAATTGCTAATTATGAAAATAACGTACCTTAGAGCAACAAAAACATTTGCATTATTAGTTAGAAAATCATACAGACAGTCCTAATATGATTTCTAATTATCAAAGCAATCCACTCAATGTATTTTTTTTTGGGTTTCTCTTAAATAAACGAAACTAGCCTAAAACCACACGTCTGGGTGGCGCTGCTGGAACGCGCACTCTTCCTCTCACAAAAGATTGAGTGTTCGAATCTCGGGCGCCGCAGGGTGACTTAACCGGTGGCACGTGTGTGGTGGCTAGCACGTGTCACCCCCAGGGTTTACTCCCCGGCTGTCGGCCGTGCGGGGGTTCCCTGGGTTATAAAAAAAAAAACGAAACTAGCCTAAGTGTCATGACGTGCAAAGTATGACATGCAATTAATTAAACCTAACATGCAAACTATATGACATGCAATTAAATGACCTAACTCTAATGACGAGCAAATGATGTATTTTTTGGTATTTTTTAATTAAAATTCGAAATTAAAAATTACTCAAATTAACATGCAATTTGTCCTAATTAACTCATTTTTTGGGGATTTTCATGGAAATTCGAAATCTTAAAATACCCTAAATAATCTATTAGGATTAGAATAACACCTAATTTAAACTAAGAGATAAATTATCTTAAGTCCCAATTTAAACTAAATAATTATCCTATCTTCTAGATACATTTAGGATTCCTTAAACATGCAAAACTTCTAATTTAAATCTTATCTAACATATTTTTGGATTTTCTTTTTAAAAGGAAAATAAACCTCACGAAAGATAACAATCACTCATCAACCAATTTGCACAATCCACAAAATTATTCTTATCTTATTCGAATTAGGAGAGGGAATCAACCAAACGGTCATATATATAGGGTTATAGATATCGATGGACAACCGATTTTTGAATTTGGAAAACAGATAAAATCTATTATCATATCCAAATGGTTATGGATAAAATAACGATTTCTATATCGCCGCATATCGTACTTTAGGAATAAGATCGGATAGTCATCTAGCTAGATTGCTAAATTAAGAAAAATTCCGAATTCGAGTATCTTAGGATATTGCGGATATCATAAATATTATCCTAAGATATCTAGCTAACCACCAAAGAATATCCGCGAAATATTCAAATACCACAAACTTAAGAAATTAAATATTTCGAAAAATATTTGGATAATGATCTTACTTAATTTCGCAGATAACTTTCAAATTTGAACTTGGATTGAACTCGGGCTTGCGGATCACGGGATAGCTGACGACGGGTGACCGATGGCGGCACAGGGGCGGCTCGATAGCGGCGCAGGGGCAGCTCGGCTAGGATCCAAGCTCACTGGCGAAGCGGCGACGGTGGGGTCCTTCATGGTGGCGGTTGGCCTGGTGGAATGATGGCCTGCGGTGATACTGGCAGCTTTGGGGAAAAATCGGGGAAACTCGCTAAGTTGCAGTGGTGGTGATGAGCTCGCTTAATGCCGACGGGCATCTCCTGGATTTGTCGTGGGTGCGACATGGAGAAAGGCTCGGTTGCCTTTCTTTCTCATGACTCTTGTGTTGAGTTCATAACCTCCTTTTTCGTATTATGGCTGGGAAGAACTTCGCTTTAATGAACTTGACTGTGAGCGGATGTTTGACCAAATTGTCAAACTGCACTCACGAGGAAGACTACAAACAAACATCATCGCTTCATCACCATCTTCAGACGCTCACGATCTCTCCTTCTCTCCTACTATTCTTTGGCCGCGTACAATGTGTATTTATGTGGCCTCCCCCGTGAATGGATCTCTCTATCCTCGGTTCCTTCTATCGTGTGCTGAATGTTGGTCAAGCGGTGGTCCGGCGTAGCAGCGAGGGGACGGGCAATGGATCGGTAGCAGTAGCTAGAGCACTGGTCAGGCTCGGATTAGCAGCGGCTCACGTCGGTGTCGGGTGGAAGCGGCAGCGTCAGATCTAGGCACAGCAACGGCAGCTCACGGACGTCACTGGATCGGTGTGGTAGTGGACATCGGGCAGCGGCGGGGGTGAGCACAACGTAGGCACGGGTGACGCGGGCGCGGCGGTGGGGCGAAATGACGGCGGTTGCGCACATACGCGGCCGACTCTCTCCCTCTCCCTCAAATCTCACATGTGTTTCTTGCTCTCTCTAAAAATTATTATTTCCGAAATTGTGAGAGTCCAAATTACGAAACATAACGACATATTTATATCGCATACCTAAGTTAATTGGCTGGGCTTTTTAATCCTAATGGGCTTTGGCTTAGACTATATCATTTAATTTTATTTTAATTCCGAATGAGTTGAATTAATATGGGCTTTTATTTAATTAAGCTTAATGGGCTAATTTAAGCTTAAATTAAGACAACCAACACCTATTACCCCATCCTTTGAATGAACCGAATTTCGCTCAACGCCCGAGCTCAGTTTACACGATGAATTTTCAGCTTACTTGTCGCCACCGGTCCCATGCGGAATGCAATTAAGATCTATGAACCTAAGTTATATGCTATGCAATTTTAATATTTTTATTTAAGGGTTAAATTTTAATTCTTAATTTTCTATGTAATTAATCACTAAATGACCGGTCGAAATTTAGATGTTAACGCAAGTTAAAACACTCTTCTCCTTTACGCTATGGAAAGCTTTCGATCCCTCATCAACTCTCCTACATCTCATGTACATATTGACCAAAGCAGTCCCCAAAGTCACATCCAATTCCCAACACCGTCTCCTCACAAAATCATGCAACCGCATGCCCATTCCGAGCTCGCGACCAGCTCGAACAAGCGGCTAACACATTCACCATCGTGACCCGATTCGGGTCTAACTTGGACAACAACATCCGCTCGAACGCCATCAAGACGTCGCCGAACCTGCTAACCTTTCTGTACCCGGTGATGAGGACGGTCCACGATACGACATCTCTGCAGGGCATTTCGTCGAACATCCCGCAGCAAAGCGCCATGTCCCCCACCTCCGGTGGCGTAAAGATCGAGCAGCGAATTCCGGACGAAGATATCCTCGAGATGGCCCGTTTTGACGACGTGGGTATGCACGCAGAGCCCCCGCCCGGACTCCCCAGAGTCGGCCAGGGGACTTGAGGAGGAAGACGAAGATATCCTCGAGATGGCCCGTTTTGACGACGTGGGTATGCACGCAGAGCCCCCGCCCGGACTCCCCAGAGTCGGCCAGGGGACTTGAGGAGGAAAGGGAAGGCGAAGCTATTGGGACGGATGGCGTCCTCGCAGGCGTACACCCAGAAAGGAACGCGAGGGGTGCGGGAGAGAGAGAGAGAGAACGTGGGGTCGCGGGAGGGCGGGCGAAGAAGGGCAGGGCCAGGCGCGAGAGGCCGAGGGAGGGAGGGAGTGGCAGGCCGTCAATGAAGTGCGACGCGAGGGCAGGCGGCGTCCTAGCCGAGGTCCAGGACGACGAAAAGAAGGAAAACGAATGGAAGACGAAGAAGAAGATGCGCATCCGGGGAATCGAACCCCGGTCAGTACCGTGGGAGGGTACTATGATACCACTACACCAGATGCGCGATTTTTGCTCATCATTTGCTCGTTTAAAATATGTATATCCTTAATACCAACTGCGCCCAATACTTGTTAAAGTCCGACCAGTTTTTTTCTTTTCGAAAATAAATATTTCGTTCATATCTCATATGTAAGAGGTTCCAAACAAAACAAATCTCGAGCGGTGAAGTAGAACAACAAAGCACAAATTGTGATGATAAGCATACTCTCTTTCCACAAGAACAGATCTATCTCGCTATCAAAACGGAATGGACTGTGTCGATCATCAAATCTCGCGTCATCATAAGTGATGAGCATACACCGTAATCTTCTTTTCCTGTTGCTATGACTTGCCCAATGGGCGGTGCATGCCTAGATTTATCGTCTTCAACACCATCGTCGTAGGGAGATGCAAAAAATATATTGAACAAACTCATAAATCTAAATTTAGATCGGGAAAGGTTGAACAACCACAGAAACGCCTCTGAGGAACTTCCAGACTTGAGAAGAGCCCCTAGATCTAAATCTATATCGGGAAATTAGAATTTCGGAGAAAGTCGTGTAATCACCTCCAGTGCCGCATGAACTCACCGTATTCCTCCTCGATCATGTCTAACTTCTTGGTCTGGAGGATCTGAAGAACGGGTTAATTCCTAAGGATGGAAGCGAAAGACATGGTATTTTCGCAGGTTTCTAATGTCTAGTGAACGATCACGACCGCATGCACACGCATGGAGTACGTGTCTGAGGAGGAGAGAAAGGGGAAGAAAATGGAGGTTCAGACGAGAAAGGTTGAAGGTGAGGGCTGGAAAGACAAGTACAGAGGGGAGGCAGCGAAGGACTGAATGGGGGGGTCATCGTTGAATAATGGCCTTTTAATTGAGTGGGTGAGAAAAACCATCATGAATGCTTTCAAGCACGAGGAAGATGATACGAAATCGATGTGGTAAGACATTGGAAAAGAAATGCATCGCGGGCACGACATGACAATTGGCGGTTTTATTCTAAGGAGTTTCACCATCATCGGTCGATTCTTTCGTTGGATCTCTAGACATGGACATCGGGATGCCTGGGTCGACAAACGAACACGCCGCTCTTCGATTCGCTTGGCTTCGTGATCGGAGCTCCGGTGTGGTGCCGAATGTTCTGTGGGCTTTTTCGAAGTTTCTAAAGACACGTGAACTTATTTCTCATTACAAATCTTAGTTAATGAGAAGGGAAAATGACACAAATGGTCCATGAACTTTACTTCAATATGTAACGTAATCCTTAAACTTTTAATTTGTTTAATATAATCTCTGAACTTTAGCCCAATGTACAATATCATCCCTGAATTTTTAAATTGTTCAATGGGATCCTTGAACTTTTAATACATATTCAATTTAGCCCATTTACTATATGAAAATGTTCAATGTTATCATTAAACTTGAATTAATGGAAGGAGAACATTGAACAATTTCATATAGTTCATAAACTAAATTGAACATGCATCAAAAGTCTAAGTACTATATTAAATAAATTAAATGTTCATTGATTATATTGCATATTGGGGTAAAGTTCAGGGATCAATTTGTACATTGAATTAAAATTCAGGGTGTCATTATTCCTAACAAGAAAACCAACGTGGTTTTCCCTTGTTGAATTTTTTTCCAAACCTATAGATTTTGACCTACGATGAGGGGTTTGAATGAAAGGGAGAAAGCCATACCCAGGATCTGCTCAAGTGGGAACGTTTGCTCTTAAGATTACACATACTAAGGAGCATCTCCTAATTGATCAGTAGTGCACTTAGTGTTGCTTAAACTCAGGAGAAGAAAACGAAATTTAACTAATCCCATCCACCTATACCGTAAGAGTCTCTCTCTCTCTCTCTCTCTCTCTCTCTCTCTCTCTCTCTCTCTCTCTCTCTCTCTCTCTCAGAGGCACTTCACAATCACAAAACATAACATGGTCATCACATTCGCAAATACTAGTATGGGATCGTTCTTCAACTTTAGTAGGCAAAGCTACTTCCGAAACCATAATATTTACAGAGTCATTATCATGTCATGCATCACCGTGTTTACCAAATACTCGTCCCTATTTTCCTCTCCTAAAGAGAGAGTGGGCCATTTTGGCTGGTGGAAGTTGTTTTTTTTTTTGGGTAAGGTCTTGATTGGCTGGTGGAAGTTGTTGGTCTCTCCTGATGTGAACGTGGGTGTAGATGGCTAAAAGTGAACCTCATTGGACTCTCAGTACGTTTAGCTGCACAATATAAACCACTCCTTTCTTGGATCAACCATAGAGTTCCTTAGCTCGCATTGCTTGTACTAAACTTTGACATCTAATTCATTCAAGCTGTATGATTTCCGTGACACAGCAGGGCGGCGTGCGCAGAAACTTCAGCTCGACGAGGCTGCGTGGCTATCTAAGGGGCCGGGTGTTCGCTGTCTTAATCGGAGCTAGTTTGTTTTCCTACGCAAGAGAATGGGTGATGCAAGGAAACTGCTCACTTATGTCTCAAAACCCTAATATCTCCATAAGGAAGAGAGATCATTTTCGATGAATATTTTGTACTTCTTCACAAGTTAAAAACTCAATCCTCTAAGACGGCATGTTTTCGGGGTATGGGTTCGCTAGTCAACATTGATCTTGGCAGAGACATGCAACTCAGCACCAATGTTGCGTCTATAAAACCTGCTTTTCGTCCTCGTCCGATGCACCTCCCTGCGCATCATCTCCTTCACTCAATACAAGGAAACTAATCCAACCTTTACACAGAACATGAAACCCTCGTGCTTCCGCGTCGTCTTTCTTCTTCCTTTCCTCCTAAAACTTGGCTTGGTTGCTGGTAGCCACGCATACTGTGGGCCGATCCCTGCTACCGATGTGGAGCTGATCCATGTCGCGATGAACTTGGAGTTCTTGGAGGCCGAGTTCTTCCTCTATGG
Organism: Syzygium aqueum; assembly: GCA_031216185.1. Classification (NCBI taxonomy): domain Eukaryota; kingdom Viridiplantae; phylum Streptophyta; class Magnoliopsida; order Myrtales; family Myrtaceae; genus Syzygium; species Syzygium aqueum. Next base: position 4,243,172 of record CM062238.1, on the reverse strand, counting down.
CACGCTCGGCAAAGGGCTCGACAGCGTCGCACCGTACCTGGCTCTGGGTGGCCCGGCCCCGACCGGAGGCAAGAGTGCCAATCTCGACCCTCTAGTCCAGCAGATCATCGAGGAGTTCGGTTACGAGGAAGTCGGCCATCTCAGGTCATTAGTCATCTAAAACTAGGGTGCATGTGCATGAATCTTTAGCTCTTTTTTCATTCAGTTTGATATATCAGTTGAGCAGCCAATGAAAGAGTGAAGCTAAGCTACTGATTGTATCTTTGTGGTTGGGTATTTCAGGGCAATTTATACAACAGTAGGTGGAATTCAAAGGCCGCTAATAGACATAAGTGCGCACAATTTTGCAATGATAGTGGATGAAGCTCTTGGGCACAAATTGTGGCCTCCGTTTGACCCATACTTGGACACGGTCAACTATCTCTTGGCTTCATATCTTATCCCTTATGTGGGATTAACTGGTTATGTTGGTACCATCCCCAACCTTTCCAACTTCACCACCAAAGCCGTAAGTGCATAATTTCTCTCCATTTGACCTCGAAATGATTTAATTTCAGCTTTTTTTGTAGTTTTGTTCCTTAAAAATTCAGAATGATTTGGCGTTGTTTCGTTTGATATTCTGAATTTCTTCGAAAAAGTAGCTCGTGTGGGACGCTTTCGCTTATACTTATAATACCGTGTTGACATGTCGCGTGGTCGATCTTGTCGTAACTTATTGTCCTTGCTTTGATGCCGCTGTATGCAATCAATCCCTTCAAGAGAGGTCGTCTGAGTTGCTTTGTGGTTGCAGCTCGTGGCGGGGCTCTTGGGCGTGGAAGCCGGTCAAGACGCGGTGATTCGGACGCTCCTCTACGAGCGGGCCCTCGAGAAGGTCGTGCCGTACGACATCACGGTGGCGGAGTTCACCAACTCGTTCTCCATCCTGAGGAACGAGCTCGGCATGTGCGGGATCAAGGACGAGGGCATCATCGTGCCCCCGGTGCTCGGGGCCGAGCAGAGGACCGAGACCAACGTGCTGTCCGCGAACAGGTCGTCCCTGTCGTACCCGAGGACACCGCAGGAGGTCCTGAGGGTCTTGTACGGGACCGGGGACGAACACATCCCCGGCGGGTTCTTCCCGGACGGCGCGAATGGAGAGATCGCCAGGAGATTCCTGGAGAAGAAGGCTTAGGGAACATCTGACGTATGGCTGTGGAGTGGATTGAATTAGTTTAAATAATCAGGATTTGTTTGCCGATCAATAGATCATATGATATCAACCCAAATTGACAAGCCTTTCACATTCATGTGGTCTACTGTATCATTGGAGTCCGCCTTTAATACCAAGAGAAAGGATCTTGAAAGAAAAATATTCTTTTTGCTAGAGATTTCGAAAGACAATAGGTGCAATTTGAGCAAGTGAAATCTTAAAATGGCTGTCTATGGCAAAAATGCGATACCACGAGAGTTATTTCTGGCCGAACGTTCGCAATGTTGCATAGGTCCTAGGACCAACGATCGTATTTTATCATTCGAATCATAACAAGGGTGATAATGTTGCAGCCGCTGAATCAATTTGATGTTGTTTTCATTGTAATTAATCAATTAGTACACTTGCAATTTGTGCGTGTATTTTTATTTTTATTTTGAATTCGAAGAGGTTGTTTATTTCATTCATGAAATTTGTGTGGTGTATTTTAATTAAATATGCAATATTTATTTTTAAATTAATTTTTATTCATAAATTGTAATTTATGAGTTCAAATTTCGTTGATTTTTTTTAATTTTTTAAACTAGAATCTTAATTTTTAAATCCAATTAAAAAATAAAAAAAACTAGCCATCGTTTGTGGGAAAATTGTCTAAAAAGTTTTAAACTTATTACAGTTTTGTCAATTTAGTCATAAACTTTTTAATTTTGTCAATCGAGTCCATCCGGCAAATTTTGACTTGATAGTGTTGATGTGGCCGCCGGGCAGCCTACGTGGTGTTGCCATGGACAATTTTATATTTTTTGAATTTTTTTGTTTTTTATTTTTCCTTTTCTTCGTTTTTTTCCCTACCCTTCTTCCGCCTCCAACCGGTCGCTAACATTGGTAGCTAGCAAGAGGGGAGGGCTGGCAAGTTCTTGTTTTTTCTCCCCTCTCCTTCTTCCTCCTCTAGCTAGTCGCTGGCGTCAGCAACCGACCAGAGGGGAGGGCCAGCGAGGTTGACCTCGTTGGCCTTGGGTGAGGCTCGCCCTTGTCTGCCACTGGTAAGGTTGAGCCTCGCCGAGGCCGACCTCACCCAACCAGCCATCATTGGGCGAGCTCAGCCTCGCAAGTAACGGCGAGGCTCGACCTTACCATGGCTGGGCGAGGTCGACCTCGCCAGTGGCCGGCGAGGGCAAGGCTCGCCTAAGACCGACGAGGTCCTCTAGTGGTTCTCGACGCCAGTGATTGGCTAAAGGAGGAATAAGGGGAGGAAAAGAGAATAAGAAAAAAAAGAATAGAAAAGAAAAATAAAAAATATTAAAATATTATTAAAAATGTCCACGTCAGCTATTTCCAATCAAAATTAGCTGAATTGACTCATTTAGTAAAAAGTGAAAATGTTTAGGAATCAATTAATAAGAAGTGAAAAGGTTTAGGGCTCAATTGGCAAAATCGAAAGGTTTAGAACTAAATTGACAAAAGTGTAATAGGTTTATTATTTTTTGGACAATTTTCCCCGTCGTATGTGGCCGAGGGAATCGAGCAATTAGAGAAAACAACACGTAAAGTTAAAAAAAATCAAAATTAAAAAAAAAAAAAAAAAAGAAAGAAAGAAAGAGAAAATCATTCGCGTTTTTATATTTTATTATCCATCATCTTTTTCTTTTTCGTTTTTTTTTTTGGTCGGATCCATCATCTTATTCAGATAAAGGCTTTTGCGTGCATTCCAAATTTCCATTTTATTCATTATAATTTGGACAAGAAATTCTGTGGCTCTTCCATGGCTGTGGCTGCTCTGCCACTCAACCACCACCTCCTCCTCCCCTGCTTCTCCACCTCGAACCCCAGAGCTCGAGCGCAGCCATGGCGCTCCCGGGGCAGAGAGGGCGTTCCCCAAACGGCGAGACGGGCTTGGTTCTCCGTGATCAGTTGCTCTTCTTCTACTTCGCAGGCTCAGGAAGAAGAAGCTCCGGCGACGGCCGAGGCCTGCGTCAACACCGGTCTCCAACTCTTCTCTAAAGGGCGGGTATGAATTGCTCCGTGCTGTGGCTTCGAGATGCACTTTCGCGAGAGTACTGTGGTCTGTCAAGTTTGTGGCTTGTGCTTGTTCTTTGCTGAATATCAACGTAAAGTGCAAAGAGTTGTCGTTGGCTTGGTGTGCGGTAGTTTTGGATTTCAAGATTGGTCTTTCTGGGTGATGATTATGTAAGATGAGGAGGGTGTTGATGGTGATGGGGTAAAAGGGTCTTGATTGTGATGCTATGAAATGAGTTCCTCAGTGGATTGAATTTGGAGTGTTGGGTCGGGACATGCTGATGTTCGCCGGGGTTTAATGCTCCAGAATTGCCCAGTATTTGTTGGATTAGGGAAGATTAGTTAAGGGAAAAAGTAGAAATGGTACATTGAACAACGGTATCCATCAGTTTAATGCGAGTGTTCTGCTAACAGTAGCATGGTCGATGAGTCTTCGTTGCAGCAGGACAAAAGGGCAGTTCCTCGCTTTCCCGTGAATGAGAAGAACAATATGCGTTGGGACCGCGACTTTATGGCTTTCTTGTAATGTAGGTCTTGACTTTGTTATACTATTGACATATGTAGTTGTTCTGTGGGGAAATCTTGATTCCATGAAATGTTGATTCAATGGAGGATCAGAATAGCCTAATTAATTCCAGTTCTGATGGGCAGTCTATGTGACTGATAGGCTTCTATAGTCTAGTCAAATTTGAAAAGCAACAATGGTCCGCTGACGTGTACTGGTTGGATGGAATCTGCTCTAACTAACCTTGGTTGTGCTCGATAGAGAATAATGTCTCATTGTATGCTTTGATTACTTGGTCATATATGTTCAATTTCCTTGTGTGCGTGCTATGGAGGTGGAGAATAAGCAACATTCAAATCTATCTCATGCCAATATCGCCATGACTTTCAGGTTAAAGAGGCACTGTCCCAGTTTGATACAGCCCTTACTTTAAATCCAAATCCTATGGAGGCCCAAGCTGCCCTCTACAACAAGGCATGCTGTCATGCCTACAGGTAGGAGGCAAGAGCTTGAGCTATGTTTTCTGCCCTAAATTGCAATTGTTTTGGCTTTCATTAAATTTTACAGCATTTATCATCTAGAAGACTAGCATAGTTTCCTTCTAAAAGAATTGGTATTCATTGTAAGAGTTGAATTCAGGAGAGATCTGTTAATACAATTTGCTGGCCCTTAATTCTCCTCTCTAATCTTTGATGTCAGCTAATTCGATATGTGTAAGAGCTTCCAGTAAGATGGTGGTACACTTCATAATGGCAAAAGCTTTTACATTTACACATTTCCCGATCAATTAAAAGGTCTCTTCTCTTTTGTTGGTTAAAGTTTCTGGATGGGTTTCTGAAATCTAAAACTTTTTACTCTCACTTCTCCAGTCTTTTGCAGCAGCTCTCTCTTAGCTGTAATGTAATTTTATTGGCTGAGACAGGATGCCCGAACAACTGATGAACTTTGGGATCGGACAATTAAGTAGCTGTTGCTGTTTAACTTTAACTCCATTGTTTGATGATTGATCCACCTCTGCTAGGTCTTTAAGTCATTTAGAATGGCAGATCATTGAGCATAGCCATAATTAGGATGTTTGTCTATTGAATGATCTCTGCCCTTGACTTAACCCATTGAAAAGATACATTCACAAATTCTCTGATTTTCTTGTCTGGCTTTGTATTGGCTTATGTGATCAACCATTGCTAAGTTTTTACCTTCACATATTTTGTTTGTGAAAGAGGGGAGGGAAAGAAAGCTGCTGATTGCTTACGTACAGCTTTGAAGGAATATAACCTCAAATTTGGTACGATTTTGAATGATCCTGACTTGGCATCATTCAGAGCCTTGCCTGAATTCAAGGAACTGCAGGAAGAGGTCTCTTGCTAATTCAAATTTAACATTTGTTCTCGGAAGGTTGAAATTTGTGATCACTATGCTCAACTCTCTTCGTTAGATTTACAGGCTAGACTGGGTGGAGAAGATATAGGCTACGGTTTCCGCCGAGATCTGAAACTTATTAGCGAAGTTCAAGCACCTTTTCGTGGGGTTAGAAGATTCTTTTACGTGGCTTTCTCAGCGGCTGCTGGTATTTCCTTTTTCTTTACCATACCCAGGCTCATTCGTGCAATCAAAGGTGGAGAAGGTGCTCCTGATCTCTGGGACACTGCGGGAAATGCTGCAATTAATATTGGAGGTAACCATGTGGCCTTCCCTAATTATGCAGAATTCTGCTGAAGACTACTAGCCTTTTATGTATTAGTATGGTGTTCGTGCCTTACTATGAATACTTTGAAATGCTAGATTGAGAGAGAAATTGCTTTTAGTGACTAAATTTTTTAACCAGCAATCTGCAGGCATCGTTGTTCTTGTGGCGTTGTTTTTCTGGGACAATAAAAAGGAGGAAGAGCAGCTTGAACAAATATCCCGAAACGAGACCTTATCAAGGTTGCCACTGCGCTTATCCACTAATCGAGTGGTTGAACTCGTACAGCTTCGGGATACAGTTAGGCCTGTCAGTATCACAGTTCCCTCTTCTTTTAAATTTTCCATCCGTCTCTGTTTATTTTCCCCTGGAGTCAACTTTCGTTTCACATTGTAAATGTTTTGTAAATTCAGAGTTCTTTCAACAGTTCTTAAGGAAAGATTACATGCATTTAGAGTGGACATATCTTTTTGACTTTCTTCCATGGGCGAGATCACAGCATCTTTCTCCTAAAGAATATTTGTTCATCTCATGGTTTGTTGACACAACTTGCGCTGCTCATGAAACTTTCTGGAGCTAATGGAGAAGGAAACTTTGATCCCTATTTACTTTCTTTAGGAACTTTTGTCAATTATCATCAGCATCGACAATAAAAGATTGACAGGTCTCTAAAAGGGTACTGCAGAATTTGAATATAACAAAAGTCTTAAGAATAGATATCTATGGAATCTTCTTCTTTTGTAGATCTTTGCAATATAGGATCTGAGTATAACAGAAGGTTATGTGCGTCTTGACTTTTTTCCTTGCATGTGTACGAGATGCAAATCATAAATTTTGAAGTCAAGATCCAGATTCCAGAGTCCAATGAAGAAATGTTTAATCATCTCAGCTGCTTATTGGCTGGTTTCTTTAGTTTTTAGTTTCATAAGACATGTTCTTGTAGGTTATTTTGGCTGGGGAGAAGGAGAACATTGCGCTAGCCATGCAGAAAGCAGAGAGATTTCGTACTGAGCTCCTTAGAAGAGGTGTTCTTTTAGTTCCTGTAATCTGGGGTGAAGGTAAGGCTGCACCATTGGAGAAAAAAGGGTTTGGTGCTTCTCCCAAAGCAGCGGCTGCTCTTCCATCTATTGGGGTAAGTTGGTGTGTCCAAAGGCACATACTAGTTGAGTCATTTCATCTTTTTAGGCGATGATTCACTAAACGTGTCGCGCCATTCTAAGAATATTCACGATGATGATTGGTCAAGTTGAAGTGAGCTGTGTATTTCTTATGATCTTGGATAAGTGATTTTCCTCCCAAGTTGCACTGCCATGTATTGATTCACATTTGTGACTGATAGCGTGGAAAATTTATCCCATTTTCGTTTAGGAAAATGAAGTGTCAGAGTTTCCATATGCTTCTCTTTTTTCACTTTGATGATGCACATGATGAAAACAATGGCAGGAAGATTTCGAGAAGCGGGCTCAATCTGTAATTGCACAATCAAAATTAAAAGCAGAAATCCGTTTCAAGGCGGAGGTGGTATCACCTGCTGAATGGGAAAGGTGTGTTTATGCTTTTGCTTCCTTTTTTTAAATGTATTTGAAGGGGTGCAACAAATCAATGAAAAAGACTCTTGTTTAAAGTTTTTTATGGCAATATCTCTGTCCTTACCAGAAATCGGTACTTTAAGGCTAATGAGCTTGTGCTGGCCCCCACCACCCTCAGGGTGTGGGTTTAGCCCTACATCGGAGTTGCGTGTGTGCTAGTATTCATTAAACGATGTGTGAGGTTCGAGTAGCACGCTGCTAGGTGCTTTTGCTCATTCTCTGTCCTCCTTTTGTCCAATATGAAAGGCTAATGAGCTTTTGCCTGGACATTATTAGGTGGATTAAAGATCAGCAGAAATCTGAAGGAGTTACTCCTGGTGAGGATGTGTACATAATATTACGACTTGATGGTCGTGTACGGAGATCGGGCAAGGTAATCATGACTCATCCATCCTGTTTAAGTATTTATGTGACAGATAGGTCTGGTTCTTTGGTATGCTTCCCGATCAATCTTTACAACGACATTTTGGCAGCTTTTTTTTAAACCAAATAAATGATATATCTCTTATAGATGTTTAGGACTTCAAAGAGAACCTAGATTTGGCATGTGGAAACTACCGTTAGATTTACCTCAAAAGTAGATGGATATGCGTAATCTCTATAAATTCCCCTTTTGTTGTCCCTGAGAGTCTCGCAAGTTTTCGCAGGGTATGCCAGACTGGCAGCAAATTGTGAAGGAGCTGCCACCGATGGACGCATTGCTGAGCAAGCTAGAGAGGTAGATGCAGTTGCTTCTGTTAAATGTTAATTCATGGTGGAGATAATTTAAGACGGGCTATAGCCATGTGTGCTTGCTTCCTTAATGTGAGCTTCATAGCTTCATATTTCCCAAATCCGGTGCCAAGCACGGAATCAATGGGATACTTATTCAAGAAAGTCGATGTCCGACACCATACGAGCCCACTTACACTTCCTGAAACAGTCTCTAACACGACTTATGTGATTTAGTTTGTTGAAATTTTCCAAGGAAATGAAATGAAAAGTATTTGATCTGTTCTGCCTTAGCCTAGTCTTCCTAGCGGTGCATCTGGGCCTTGAGGTTAAGGGTGAGCAAGATGGACCACCCAAACCGGGACTGGACCGGACTGACCGGTTTGGTCCAGTTCTTGGGAATATCGGTCCGGTTCCCGATTCCTAAAAGTGGAACCGGTTATCGGACTGTCCAATTCCCGGTTCTAGAGGGGAAACCAGATCGGATCGGACCGATAAATAAATATGTTTTTCTAATTTTTCATATATATATTTACTTTTTAAAATTTTTGAAAACAAGTAGAAAGCCTAATCTAATTTCCTCAATTCCCTCTTGTCTTTATCAATAAGTTATTGGTCCCATTGGAACCAGTCTAGTGGTCTGGTCCGATCTACGATCCCAAGACTAGCCGGTCCAGTCTCCAGTCCTAGAAACGGGGAACTGGTCCTCCTGGTCCGGTTCTTGGTTCTTGGGTTAGATCGGATCGGATCGGATCGGGAACCACTCACCCCTACTTGAGGTGTTGATGTTGGTTTCGACATTATCTCTGCTCTTTCCTTACATGGTTGTATGATTCTTTGGTTCATCTTCTTACCATCCTAAACTGCAATCCTACCCCCTTCACATGACTTCTTCAGGAAACTGACATTGTGCTTTAGGTAAACTTAGCAGTGCATTAATCTAAACCTTTGACAAATTTATCCCTCTCGCTTATAAGGCGGACCTCATCAACGAGAGACCTAGAATCCCTCTCGCTTAGAGTATCACGCGGTGGTACTCGATGAAAATCGTTGCGCATTACGCTATTCTTTCGCCTCTCGTCCGGGACTTACAAGGAAAATGTCCAATTTTGTCGACAAAATAGGACTTAAATTCAAAAATCATAGTCATCGTGCAATTTTCATAAGCAAGGGCGTTCCCAAATCTTGAGCTACAATTTACGATTTCTTTCCCTTCTCCAGCTTTAGTGTCTCGTTTCGCGGCCATCTACGATGTCTTCGTGGTACTGTGACAGCCTGCGTTCCAGTGCTTGTACATGCTCCATCTATTTTGCGAAAAAAAAAAGAAGATTTTAAAAATATTTTTTAAAATCTAATTGATTGTGGCGCTTGAAATAATTAGTCAATAAAAAAGTATTATTATTGTCCACTATAATTTATGTCTAAATATTTTCGCAGACGACGAAACTATTTTTGATTCATTCATTTTCATGGGTGATATAAGCGATTTTCTATAATAAAAAAAATTGATTTTAGAATCATTTATTTTTTGCTAAACAAAAGAACTAGATCACCGAAAGTCACGAATTTAATCAAGGGTTAATACCACGAAAAATCCAAAATTGGTACACATGTGATAAATTTACCATTCACTTATTTCCATTAAATTTTACCGATAAATATATGAGTTTGATAACACGTGACAGTTGACGAGTATACCAATTTGGAATTCTACCTTCTATTTATCACGAGTGTACCGATTTATGACATTTCATAGCGTTAATCCAATTTGACGGAGGATAAATTTATTACAAATGTACTAATTTGAGGCTTTCAGTGATCAAAAAATTAATTTACGATAAATTTATCACAAGTATACCAATTTAGGACTTTTCGTAGCATTAACCCTTTAACTAACTCAATTTGGATCCTCTCGTTTTCACGGGACCCACGATCGAACTCAAGAGGCCTAGACAATGACACGTGGATGGTGGCGTGGATTAATTTGGGAGGGGCAATCTGTGACGATCCAAGGGGTGCTGTCACGATGGAATCGAAGTCCAATTGGTGTCGAACCAATTGTGACTCGAATTAAGTAATGGGGATTAGGACCAAAGAGCTCGTGATCTTCACCCGAGCGACTCCCCCGAGAGCCTCGGAACAATTTGCCTTTCTAGAACCGCTCATTCGCTCCGGCTCCGGTGCTTGCTCCATATAGTCGCGTGCTCCACAAATCTCCGAGGCTCCATTGCCCCTGCCTTTGGCGGTCGGCTTATCCAAAAGTGATTTTATGATCAACTGGTATCTCTATTGTAGGTCGTTTCTCCCGATCTAAAGCTAGATCTAGATTTGGGTATTCTTCTATTATGATCTAATTATAGAACTGCAATTTATAATGCGTTTCGTGTTCTCTTTCAACCGTTGGTATTGTTGTTGTCGCTTTACGGTGACGGTGCTCTGGACAACAAACCTAGGTGATGGTAGCGACTTTTGGAAAGCCATAGCTACTGGAGAGGGAAATCTCGGCGTGTGCTCATCACTGATGATAATGAAAAATTCGGTGATCAACGGTTGGTTGTGCTTTGATGCTATGACTGATCCGTCTCTGTAAAATGGACGAGTATTTGCATGCTATACTAAGTTAATTCATCTTTCTGGTTTACTTGCTTTGTTGGATTTGCATGTTTATTTTGAAGTTATGTACCTCTCTTTAATGTGAAATGAAAATTTTCCTTCCAACCAAAAAAATAAAAAGTAATGGGTGGGTAGTGATACTCTCGTAAAGGCTTTAATTAAAGAGAGCAAGGCTTGGCTGCTTCGACGACCCCATCACTAAATTACATTTCAACGAGTGTGATCATTATATTCGGGGAAACTGTCCAATCAATCCTAAATCTATTTGTACAGATGCTAATTCAGGTCTAATAATTTTTTAAATTTTTATCAATTTAGTATCTAACATTTGCTCGAAATCTCAACATTGTCTTTCCCACGGAGTTTTTCACCAAAGATTACTGATGTGACGGTGTGTCACCTAAGACAGCTGGAGCTGATTGGACAATTTTCCTCGAAACAAACAAAGCCAGGACCGACCAGGTAATTTTCCCAAAAACAAACAAAGACATGGAGTCCCAAACTAATAAGCAATTATCCTCACATAAATACTGAATTTCATAGAGCATGCGTGCTAGGGAAACAAGTAGCTTCAAGATAGGGAAAAATTGTCCAAAAAATCATAAATCTATTACAATTTTATCAATTGAATCATAAACATTTGTACTTCTTATCAATTGAGTCCATCCGGCCAATTTGGCCAAAAATCACTTACATGGATATTTTTAAATAATATCTTAATAATTTTTTAAAATTTTTTATGGTTTTTTTCTCTTTTTTCCTTTTCTTTGTTTTTTTTTTAGGTTTTAGAGTTGGCCGGCGAGGGTGGTCAGCCAACCCTCGCCGGCTCTGGTGCGGCCCTCGCTCACCAAAGCAAGGGCACGCGAGGCCTTGCCTAGATCCGGTGAGGGCCGCCAATCCTCGCCTAGCTAGATCTGGCGAGGGCGTTGCAGCCCTCGCTGGATTTGGGCAAGGGCTCGCCCGCCCTCACTTTGGCCGGCGAGGGCGTTGCAAGCCTCACCCGGAGCCGACGAGGGTCGGCCAACGACCCTCGCCGGCCAACTCCAAAACCCAAAAAAAAAAAGTAAAAGAAAAATAAAAAAAATTATTAAAATATTATTTAAAAATGTCTATGTCAATGCCACGTGGCTAGATGGACTCAATTGGTAAGAAGTGCAAAAGTTTATGACTCAATTGGTAAGAAGTATAAAGGTTTATGATCGAATTAGTAAAAGTGCGGTAGATTTATGACTTTTTGGACAATTTTCCCTTCAAGATAGTCATGCGAACAATCGAAATCAATCCTTTTCATTTTCAAATTTTTCTTTGTTTTATTTTGTTTATCATATTTTGGGTAGGTGACGAAGAATTGGCATGTTGGTCATGGAGGTAAAACTTTCTATACCGCAATCTACAGCCTTTGAAAAATGTAATAAAAGGTTCTGAAATTGGGGGGAAGCCTGGAAGGTCCATTGGATGAAGCAATTACCATACCAATGAAAATAATTCAAAAATATATATTTCTTCCTTTTGGCCACGTAAGACATTGCTTTTCTAACATCGAATATTAGTCCAAATGAAAAGGGCCGTATGGACTAAGGCTCCGTTTGTTTCATAGATTCGAGAAGTCCTTTTCTAAGAAAATAATGATACTTTTCGATATTTGGCTAAAACTAGAAAATGAATTAGAAAATATCTTTTCGCCGTTTTGTATTGAAAATATGATTTGATTTTCATGAGGAAAATTATCAAAAATTTTCGAATTTTTTTTATTTTTTTTCCTTTTCCTTCTTCTCCGGTTTATCGCCGGCCACGGCGATGGCTGGTGGCCAGCCATGGCGATGGCTGGTGACCAGCCACAAGTGAGGGATGAGGTCACTAGAGCCTCGCTAACGTCTAGCCACCTCAAGTGAGGCTCGAGCCTCACCTAGCTCATCGAATCTAGTAAGGCTCGAACTCGCCGGCCTTGAGCGAGCTCAACTCCTACCTTTGGCCAGCGACTGGCCTGGGAAGAAGAAAAAATAAAATAAAATAAAATTTTGATTTTTTTTAAATATATTTATTAGAACTAACGTTTCCTTAACTAAGGAACCAAGTACGGTCTTTGTGGACCCAGGCCTAAGTGCCGGAGATCAAAGCTCAAGCATCGGGGACCCGAGCACGGCCTTTATGCACCTAGGCTTAGGTGCTGGGACATCATGCACGGGCATCAATGCTTCGGACCCAGCCTCGATGGACCCGGGTGTGGACATAAGGGGCTCGGGCTCAAGTGCCAGAGACATAGTCTTGAATGCCGGGAATCAATGTTGGGATTTTCGTACCCAAGTGTAGAGTTTGAGATTCAAGCATTGATATCTAGTCATATTTTGACAAATATTTTTCAATTTTCAAAGAGTAAGTCATTTTTCTAAATTTAAACATAGATTTTCTGTTGACTCGAAAAGTATTTTTCGTTAACTTATTTTTCTAAGTAAATCAGATGTCAAAAAATGAGAAAAATATTTTTTCAAAAAATATTTTCAGCTAAACAAACTGAAGCTTATGTCAAAATGTATAGTACAGCCTATCCATTGACGTTTTCCGCCACCCCTAGTCGGCTAGTCCAGTGCCAATTGGAGCTGCCACCCTCTATTGATGTGAAAACCTTTCTAAAGTACGGCCTATTATACGAAAACAATGTCAGTAATCAAGCCATTTTGTCATGAGTAGTCAGAACGAGTGGCCCGACTCGATCCGTCATGTTTCCTTCCACTATAATTATTTTCTTGTAAAGTATTATGAGGACGAAAATACCTTATAAGATGCGTAATACCATGTCAACGTGTCATATTAATATATTTTATTTAGAAGAAGAAGTCAAAGCAATGCCTGGCCGGTCTGCTTGAGAGATCCCTCAAATGTTAGTCTTCCAAATGGCCTTTTTCTTTTCCTGCAAATGGGCATTAGATTTGTACTCTAGGTCGTTGGCTATCTCCAGGCAGTTTCTGAACGTTTTGGGATAAATCCAAAGCATAATTAGCAATCGCGTCGGTCCAAATTACAGCAACTTTCCACTAGATACTCGAACGAATAGTTTTCTAGGGCCATCATCCGAAATTATTCCGTTTTACAATGATGGTAGATCGAAAGAAACCAAGCACTCAAAGAGATGTGTGCCATTCCTAAGACCATCATTCATTCAGAAACGGGCTTCTATCTCCTACCCTTTTTCACACCTCGTCGAGTTTGTCGGTCGCCCTGTCTCGCGCACACCGTGCGATCCTCGACAACGCGAGGGTGGCCCCAAAAGGAACGCACAGATAACGACGGTTCAAGCCAAGGCCTCGAGTGAAGAGGATGGACACGCTTACCTACCCCCGTTAGGTCAATGGACTTTGTGTCTTCTTGATCAGTCAGAGGACTGAAATCTTTTTATTAGATGAAGTGTCCATTCCTTGAAACAACGACGCAGCCGATCAACAACAATCATCTGGGTAATCTTCTGTCATCATTCACTGCTTAGACATTCCTCTCCAAAAGGGGAGTGCCGCCGCCCACGTCGTTTTCGCGAGAAGACGGCCATTGAAGAGACTTTTGAACATTGGGAACACATTCAAACAAACGCCAAATTCCATGACGTCGTCGTTTTAATTCAATCGCGTACAAACAATTATCTTTGAACATGGAGTAAACTCGAGATGGTAATTTTTTTACTCGTAAACATTCGTATGTAAACGATGTGCTCGGGGATCTTTGAACACGCGAGAATCTCCACTGAGTCTGATAATCCTCGCCCTACACAAGTCTAGTAATTATCGGACACACAAGGGTCCATGCTCATAGGAGTGATGTAATTCGATTCTTGGTCTTAATTCAGGAGCAGAGCATGCTTACCTGAGATGTCTATAGGGTTTATTTGAATAGTTAATAGAATTAATTCAGTTTAAATCTGCTTTTTTTTTAAATTTTACTTAGTAATAACGGCAGAAGGACATCATTGGTGCCATAACTTGTGTACGGCGATCACTTTGGTGCCATAACTTTTTTTCGGATCACTTTGGTGCTAACTTTTTTGAAAAAAAGATCACTTTAGTGCCAACGTTGACGTGGCTCGTCGGAAATTCTACGTGGCGCTGATATGGCTCGCCGGAGAGGTCCATGGCTCGCCGGAGAGGTCCAGTCAGCATTAAAAATAAAATTTAATGCTAACGTGTATTTTTAAAAAAAAATATTATATTATATTAAAATAATAAAAAAAGGAAAATAACACATAAAATTTAAATTTTTTTTTCTTCTTCTCCGGCGAGGGCCCTCGCCGGCGTCCGGCGAGACTGCCCTCGCTTGGGCGGGCGAGGGTCGCCCTCGCCCGACGCCGGCGAGGGCGGCCCTCGCCTGGGCGGGCGAGGGTCGCCCTCGCCCGACGCCGGCGAGGACGACCCTCGCCCGACTCAGGCGAGGGCTTCCCTCGCCGGCCCAGGCGAGGGCCGCCCTCGCCTGAGCGAGCGAGGGTCTAGCGAGGGTCGCCCTCGCCCGACGTCGGCGAGGGCGGCCCTCGCCTGGGCGGGCGAGGGTCTAGCGAGGGTCGCCCTCGCCGGATCCAGCGAGGGCCGCCCTCGCCGGCGTCGGGCGAGGGCGACCCTCGCTCGCCTAGGCGAGGGCCGGCGTCGAGCGAGGGCCGCCCTCGCCGGCGTCGGGCGGCCCTTGCCCGACGCCGGTGAGGGCAGTCTCGCCGGACGCCGGCGAGAACCCTCGCCGGAGAAGAAAAAGAAATAAAAAAGAAAATTAAAATTAAAAAAAAGCCACATAATTTTCACGTGTACAAGTTAAATTATTTTTTAAAAAAATATAAATGTCACGTCAGCTTTTTTGCCGGAGTCACCAAAGTGATCTATTTTTTTCGATTTTAGCACCAAAGTGATCCGAAAAAAAGTTATGGCACCAAAGTGATCGCCGTACACAAGTTATGGCACCAATAATGTTCTTCTGCCTAGTAATAACTAATGACTTTCAAATGAATTTGGTAGGTAGTCTTTTAAAATAATCTGGGGTTACTATCGTAATTAGCCAACTACCTGGAGGGAAATTAGCACAGCAACCCATTGCCATGATCCTCACAAAAATCTGAATTCTCCAAGCAAAAATCAAACTCATAGCCATCGATTCCTAAGCTGAAAGTAAGAAAACAGCCTTGGTATTAGATCAATTCTAAGGTGGGTAATAATTTTTTTATTGCTTTTGTAACAATTTAATATTTTTTGTTGTCATTGTGCCGACTTTTGCTAAATTCCATATAGATCTGCCAAATTATTTCACTAGCACTCACTATTTGACCCAAAAAAAAAAAACTAGCACTCACTATATTTATGGAAAATGCCCTTCAAACCAAACGTTCATCCCGCTTCGTTTGCACCTTCACTCTTCTTATAAAGAAACGCAATGCCATGTGCGTCAACAACGGCAGAAGGCTCTAAAACATCAGTACCTGAGAAATGGCCGATGCCTCCACTTCAATCCTCTTTTTCTACCTATCGATCGCAATCCTCCTCATCTCCTCAATCGCAGCCAATGTGGGCAGGGACCACGAGCTGAGCTGGATGCTGCCGGCCCCGACAAGGGCTCCAGGATGCCGGGGCCCGATCGCTGAGTGCCTGGCCGAGGACGAGTTCGAGATGGATTCTGAGATTAACAGGCGGATCCTGGCAACCGCGAAGATGCACATCAGCTACGGGGCGCTGCAGCCGGGCACTGTGCCGTGCTCCCTGAGGGGAGCGTCCTACTACAACTGCAGGCCCGGAGCCGAGGCGAATCCGTACAACCGTCCCTGCAGCGTTATTACTAAGTGTCGTAGCTGAGAAAAGTGAAGTGACCGTATATGTAATCCTATGTGCTTCTTGCCGTTTCCTTGTGCTTGTGGTATGGACATGTTCATGACTAAGATGACATGGTACAATCATGTAAAGAAGTTATAACTTCGATTTGTTCCTCCTCCTCCTCCTCCTCCTCCTCCATCTTCTTGTCTCTGCTTTCTGCCTCCTGCATATGAACTCTTTCTAGTTATGTTCCATCGAGTTTATCCTGTTAAAGGGAAGCTAAAGTATCTCAAAAGCATTAGAAACGGCAATCTTGAGCTACTAAAGTATCTCTGACGACATGCATTTGGTTGGAAGCTCCAGGTGACAGTTTATAATTGCATCCAACAGGCGAAAAGAATCATCTACATATTCATATTCTCATCCTTTGCCATGCAAAACTGCATTCGGAGTTCGTCAAGTGTCGTAACTTTTTATTGGCCCTGAGGGCTAAGGCCTCTAACCACGACGATATACCGAAACACAATGAAGCTCTTCCGGGATGATAAGCTTGAATATAGAGCTAATACTATTATGATTTTTCCGCAAATTAAAGGACGCAGGAACTTTTTTCTTTCTCCTGATCCACTTCGAACGAGGCCAGGTTGAATAATTATAAGATTAGCATCATTTTCGAGCTTATGGTTCACCCTACCAAAAAGATCAAAGCTGGAAGCTTCTGCTCATGTTAACAACTGAACATCCAAATATGACAAATCCGGTAGGTTTGCCTATTTGGTTAAGACACTATACTGCGACTTTGGAAAAAGCAAAAGAAACAAAAAGCGCCGTAATGCGTGCAATATATGGGCAAGGATCGGAAGCGCAGCTATGGCAAATCCCTCAAGGCAGCCCTAGTGAGCTCTCTTTGGACAATTACCAGATGGCAAAATGTCCCAATGGGTTTCCCTGGCTGCTTCAAGAGATCGAAACACCAATGTCAACTGAAAAAATCAATAAGAGAAAGTACGGGATCGATAGCTCGCAGTGTTGCTTAGAGTAACATAGCATTTAATGAGGCTGCTAATCCCAACAAGCAAGATGATATTATATCGCCTATCTTTCAAGTCTTAATGACAGTAGTGCAACGTACACTCGTTCAAAGGAAAAATCTGCAAGATAATGTCAAAACTGTTGTTGTTACTTGTGTTTCCTATTCATGCTGTTAGTACAGATGAATGTCAACAAAAGAAGCTTGAAGCTGTAACGATCGAGAGGATCAGCAAAACAGGTATCAGAAGTTTTTCATTCTTCTTTCTTTCCACTTGATGATTCGGCCTTAACATAAGGATATTCCGGTGGAGCACACCAAAGGCCCCACAATATAATTAAGTGGAGACAGAGAAGCAGCACGGATGAAATGATGTTTGATGGATAGATGTTCCAGCATACCTCCGCTCCTACAAGCAATATTATCCTGCAACAGAAACTCGTTTGTTCTTCAAAACAGTTGTATGTATAGAAGTTACTGACTTAAACATTAAAACACTAGGTTACCGTAAAAGGGCTGGAAAAGGAGTTCTCCAAAGTAGATAAGGTAAGCTGTAAAAGTACCTGTACCAAGAGATACAGATTAGAAACTAATGCAACAGCCATAGACATTCAACCAAAAAGATCATCTACAAATGGAACAGAAGACGTGCACGGCATATTCTCCAGATCATCAATTATTCAACACAAAACAGCAGATCAGTTACTTTAACACCAAGCAAGTGGAGTGTACTAACTCCAGCAATGGCAATAGGAGCAACAGTAATAATGGAGATGGTAAGATACACAATGAAAGAATTCAAAGATGCATAAGCAGCAAAGAAAAAGGCAGATCAAGATGCCTCAACATTCTCTCCATGGTGCCTGCTTGTATGGGTTTGCATGCTTGATTGGGTGTTCATGTCTCTTGTGTTTGTGATATAAAGAAGCGCTTAAGCACAAAAGAAATGCATAATATCACTCATAAACACAGTATCAATTGATGTATCCTGTAGATACACATAAACCAACTAACAGTAGAGCATCTATCTGGCAGCTGGCCCTTACCAAAAGAAGAAAAGAAGATGATCACATTGATTAAGAAGCCATGGTCTAATACATTCCCTTTCTTATTTAACATAACACCAATTTAATAAACAAGTACGTACCATTAGGGCTGAGCAAAATAACCCGGTGGCCCAAAAACCCCGGCTGGGCCACAGGGCCAAAACTTTCTTTTATTTTGAACTGTTCTTTCGGGCTTTAGGTACTTGTGGCCCGGACAGGCCTGAGGTATATTTAATACATAAAAAAACATATATTTCAAAACCCTAATGCATGAAACACTCTCTCTCCTTCCCCAGGTTCTCCACCTTCAAGCCACCACTGCACGTACAGCGAGTACAGCAGCCCTACACAACTCGCTGTACTCCTCGCCCCCCCCCCCACTCTCTCTCTCTCTCTCTCTCTCTCTCTCTCTCTCTCTCTCTCTCTCTCTCTCTCTCTCTCTCTCTCTCACATTGTCCTTTCTCTTGTTCATGCCACTACGAGCTGAGGCAGTAGGATTCGGGATGGCCACCACACTTCATTCATGGCTTCACTCTCAAATCACAGGTTGCTGTGACTTCTTTTAGAATTGTTTCCCCTGCTTTTGTTTTTCAAAATCTTGTGAATATATTTTCTGCCTCCTCTGCCTGGAGGCTCATGCTCGAGCGAGCTACTTCATGAATCTCACAGTCTTGTTTTATTTGATGACTTTTGTACTGCAAGTGCTTGTCTTTTCAAATTCTTTATTTTCTCAGTTGAAGATGTATTGTTAACAACTATTCACATGAAAAAAAAATCAACATTCACAATCTGGGTTTTGGCATGGACCTGCCCAAAATGATCCAATCCTATTCTGTCCAGGCCAAATCACATAGCTTCAGTTCGGGCCAGGCCCTTGGACCAAAAGTATAAGGCCTGAGATGTTCGGGCCTGGTCAATTTTTGGGTAAAAGCCCGCTTGACTCAGCGCGCTCACAGCCCTACATAACATGCAAAATATAAATGGTATACCAGACCGATTGCAACTCACAAGCAACAGCTGTAAAAGTATGTCAGATAGACAGTATTTGGAGATACAAGTGGAGTAGCTATCAAGCATCCACAAACAGACTTACCATGAGTAGAACTGATAATGCAATGAACGTGCACAAACGATGCCAATGAAATTCCCAGCAAACATAGTCGTCACAATATCTGAATCATGCAATTGAGAAATATTAGTAGTATTCAACAATAAAAGATGCTAATTGAGGGGAAAAAGTCATATTTTGCTTACGCTCTTGGCTGATAACTTTGGATGATGAGCCGATACTTTGAGAATTTCGTCGTGAGAAGGAACTTAAGAGAGAGAACTTGAGCTTCAAGAAGAGAAACTTTGAATGCAAGAAGTTAAGAAGCCCTCCTTCATGCCTGTAGATTAAACACAATTTCGTAAAAGCTGTGTCAATCAGCACAAAAGAAAGAAAGCATAAATCATGCAGACAAGATAAGAAAGAAACAACATAAGTCAACCAACCTACTATCAATTAAAGGCATTATCTCCATTAGATGCCAGATGTAAAATGAGAATGCAACAAGTACTGCTCCAAAAGTAGTGCACGAAAAGTAACTAGTGCGCATATGCAAACAGAATTTGCATGAAGAGACTGAAATGATCAAGACTTGGAAAGCTATCTTTAGCAAACCAACAACATTTGCACTCAAATTCATAGCCTAAAATAGCAACTTGAGTGATGTTAACACTTACTTGCACCATCTATAATGCGCAAATGAGAAAAGCAACGCAAGGTGAACAACCAGTAAGGAGACTGCAAATCCTTTCGATACAAAAACTGGCTCAGGAACAAACTTGAAGTTAACAGACCTGAAGGTAAATAAAGTCAATTTTCAACTTGTATTCAGCAATCATTCTTATATGAGTTAAATCCAAGCGACTTATAAAAAAGGATGTAGCACAATTGCTTTGCTTGTATTAATGTAGCGCTATCTCAATGTCTTCTGCATTTCAAACGTGCATTGAAAATTACGTTTCAAAAGATTCTTTCATCCTAGCTTTTGCCAAGTTGAGTTACAATGTGCAACATATCTCAAGATGATTATTATGTCCAAGATGCATTAAGCAGAATAAAGTTAACTTGCCATAGCATAAGAAGTCCCGAAAATGTCTACCAAATTCAGCATAAAATGTCTTTGATAGGTGCCATATATTTCATAGTAAAAAAGATCGTATCCTACAAACAACAGTAAACTACTTTTTTGGTAGCTTAATGGAAGGCTGCATCACTATTATACCAGATGTTTTCACTTGCAACATGATCTGTTCACTAAAATCCTATGCATGAACCTGAAAATACAACTTATGAGAGGAAAATGAACAAGCTTTTCCACCTGGTGACCATAGTCTTATCTACTTTGACATTTAAAGATCGCAGAGAAGTATACCAAAAGTGGATGAATATGCGACCAAGATTGAAGGCCCCAGATATATATGCAACTGGATAGGATAAGAGAAATGGAAGCCCCAACAATATCTGGAGAATTGTGCATTAGTGAACCAGTAAGCATAATGATCATATCGGACGCCTGGCAACATTAGTCACAGATGGAGCTCCACTCACCTATGCATGCCAAAAATCAAATGATTGATACATCACATTCCCAAGAAAAAGGCCTTTTTGTGCTATGCGTACTCAATTTTCATTCAAACAAATCTAAAGAAGGATATCTAAATGGATATAGAGAAGAAGGAACTTCAAGGGCCATAAGGTCAACTACCTGCACAAGCGCTGCACAGGCTAAAGCTGACACAACCCCAAAAATATCCATGGCCTGCAGAAGATGCATGTCAGGGATTATAAACCATGCTCAAATTTACAATAAGTAAATTAGGCACAAATTCAAGACTTACAGAGAATAAAAACCATGTACCTTCAGCATTAGAAGAAGCAATGGTGGAGCATAAAGGAGGATATTCATTTTAATAGAAACGGCAGCACTGCAGAGATCAAAGGAGTAATATTTATTTGAAGAAAAATACTAATAATAGAAAGCACAAGGAAAAGGAGTTTTAAGTGAAAACACTACCTGAAGATAATCAACCCAACATGCCACTTTTGGCTAAGTAGGGCAACCATAGAAGTATGGAGAAGCATCGTGGCAAAACAGTCATTAAAGAGACGGAGAACAAAGATGGAGTGCACCCTCTTTGACAGACAAAGCAGGCTCAGAGCCCACCATGGGAGCTGCCATAGTTTTTAAACAGTGGAGATCAATGACATCACTGAAACTTAATCAGAAAGGAGGGAAAGGAATGGTAAAAAAGCTTATTGCATTGTGAGCAGATTCAATCAAATAAGCATCTGTCTTTTGAAATTCAAAAAGAAAGGATCCAGTAAAAAGTCTCTACATTCATCCCCACAGTATCTGAACAGTATAAGTACTATACATATCAGATTGAACAAGGTAATGAAGTACATCGAATAGAGTAAGCAGGGAGAAAGAAACACTCTTTACTATATACGAGGAAAATACAACTAGAATATGATTGTACAAAGCTGTTAGTTATCAAGTAATATGGTACAGAGCAACCTAATGATGTACCATGCAAAGTGCCAGCACCATAATTGGCATCTCAAACAAGGATGAGCAGCGAAGGAGATAGAGGAACAAAGCCAAGTTACATTGACAAACACCCGCAAAATGAAATAAGCACCCCTTTTAGGTGCAAAAATTAAACCACTTACCACATCTGTCTTCACATAAATGAAGAACACGATCCCCAGATTAATGATGTACAAAATGCCAAACAAAATCTGCGGAAGTCGAAGAATCAAGAACACCATCAATAATGTAGAAAGCGATAAGACTCCCACAACACACAAAAACAAAGCAGCAATTACAGAAAAACACCAACATGGACTCCATTGCTCATAATCGTCCCGGATCATGCTCGCGTCCAAACCCAACATCGAATGCGCAAGACATACCTGAGCGAAATAGACCTCGCCGCCGGTGAGAAACTGAATAGCAGAGTAGACATAGAGGAACCCGGCTGGATAGACCAGGGGACCCGTGTCACCTTTCAAGTTACTGTAATCCCTTTCTCCCCCAAGAAACCCACTCACCTGCAACACGCGAAATCAACCGGAACTGCGAAATCAAAAGCAAGGGATGCGCAAAAGCACGAACCTTTTCGAGAAAAAACAAATGACCCAGGAGCTTGATTCGGACAACAGGGGACACCTTGACGGCATCGAACTCGGGAACGAGCAACGCACCTGGGACATGTAAGCGTCCCAATCGATCTTGGTGTCTGAAAGCCAAGCCGAACAGCGACGACAGTCAGGAACAGGACCAATTAGAGAGAGACAGAGACAAAGACAGAGGGGTATTACAGGGGACGTAGGCGATGACGAGAGAAACCAGGACAGCGTCCGCGAGGAGCAACGCCGAGGCGAAGGCGGCTTTGCGATTCCTGAGGAGCTTCATGGGACGCGAGGAATCTCGCTCGGATCGGCGCGATTCGAGCTCGGTCGTCGGGGAAGGAGCAGCCATGGCTTCCGTAGCTGCTCGTCGTACTCTCTCTCTCTCTCTCTCAGTTTCTTCGTTCGCTACTGTTCTTGCTGATCGATCATCAGCGATGGCTGCAGCGGGAGCACGGGAAGAACCGGTGCTCCTCCGCAGCTGTGGACCGTCGGATCTAAAATGGGACTGCGTGATCGGGCCGTTGATGTTTTTGACTCAAGAGATGGGGGGAATCAGGCACGACCAGACCGTTCTAGCTAGCCGTTCCGGGCGGCCGGCGTGCGACGGGGTTCCTCGTGCCATTCTTTGAGATTGACACGATCGCTTTTCGGTTTTTATTCAAAGCAAGGTTTAATTCAAGTCGTTACTTGAGAAATATAAGAGCACTTCTGACATTTATTTGAAAACAAGATGCACTTCAAGCTCTTATTTGAGAAAATATGAATATTTCAAGCTTTTATTTAGATTTTTTTCCCTTTTTAATTTAAAATATTTATATTTCGAGCAAACTCTTTAGCCTAACGTTTGTGGAAAATCTTTTCGAACAAGTTATTTTCCAGGAAAATAACGATATTTTCTGATGTTTTGCTAAAACATAGAAATAAATTGGAAAATATTTTTGCGTCATTTTGGTTAGAAAATCTAATTTAATTTTTATAAATAAATAAACTCTATTCGAGCGCTAGTAACTTATGCACGAGTAACAGGAAAAATTGAGTTTAGGCACCAAGGCCTCCCCGGTTTGGCCTCAATGGACCTTTAACCGGGCACGGGCATCAATCCGGAGTCCAGTCTCAAGACCTAGGGCACAAGCTTTGAGGTCATGAGCGTGGGTGTCAAGGACTCAATCACGAGCATCAGAGTCCCAAGGCCGGCCACAGTGGACAAGGTCACAAGCACGGGGGTCTTGAACCTAGTCTCGATAGGCCCAGGCGCAAGCACCAAGGTCACGCACTTGGCCTCGATACACTTGGTCCCCGGTCACGGGGACACGGATGTAGACGCTAGGGACTCAAGCCTAGCCTCAATGGACTCGAGCTCGGTTTCGATAGACATGGGCGCAGCCTCGATGGACATGAGCCTAGGCATCCGGGACCTAGGCACTAGTGGCAAGGTCAAAGAGCCTCGCCTTGATGGATTCGGTCCTGAGCATAGGGGCTCGGGCGTGGACTTTATGGACCTGAGTCTGGCCTCAATGGACCCATACTCGGGGCACTAAGGACTTGGCCGTGAGCATTGGAGTCTCGGGCTCGGCCTTTGTAGACTCGAGCCGAGGTGTCAGCGAGTCAAGCAACAATATTGGAGTCTTAGGCCCAACTACCATAGCTGGTGTCTCGAGCCCAACTTTTTTGGACCCAAGCCCGAGCACTGGGATTTTGAACTCGAGCTTGGCCTCAATAGACCCCAGTGGGCTTGACCCTGGCTCTAGACCTGGGTTTGTTGCCAAGGGCCTGGGAAAAAGCTTTGGAATTCTTGTGCTCAAACGCAGATTTTCAGGTCCAAGAGTCGATATCATCATATTTTTGAAAAACGAATTTCGATCCTTAATTTAAACATATATTTACCATTGACTAGGACAACATTTTCCGCCGACTCATTTTCCTAAGCAATCCAAATGCCGAAAGATGAGGAAGGTGTTTTCCGCTAAACAAACGGGGCCTAATGATCTTATATCCGAAGGCACAAGCACCCTATCCATCATTTTATATAGGGAAAACGACACAATCGATTCATAAATTTTAGCCTAATGTGCAGCGTGATCTATAAACTTTTAATTGGCTCGGTATAATTCATTGACTTATGGTATATATTCAATTTAATCATCGTACTGTATCAAAATATTCAATTTCGCGCGTTGCACTAAAATTCAACGACTATTTGTGATAACTACCTGATTTTACAAGTCAACTGCCTAGCATTTTACTCATTAAAAACAAATGCCAATCTCCATCCCCAGCTATACCGTCGCGTAGCCTCACCGCCTCCCCTCCCTCGGCGCCAAGTGTACGTCGGTTTGTCCCCGCTCTTCCGCCGCCTCCCACCACCCACGCGTCCTCCCTCCTTCGGCAGCCTCGCCACCCAAGCGTCCATCCCCACGTTCCAGAGATCACCGCCATTACCCGTTGGGCAGATAAAAACGGTGGCCCCTCTCGATTCCCGAGCCCATCATCTCAACTCCCTCCCTTCCGTCCATCCATATTCCGACGTTGTTTCTTCTCCTTGGCCTCTTTGCCTTAGCCCCTTCTCCGATGGCTTCCCAGGACCTCAAACAACGCACCAAACCGCACGACCCCTCCCCGGCCGGCGGCGCCACGACTACCAAGGTCAAGCTGAGGCGCCCCGACAGGCGCACCATGGCGAAGCGTGGCCTCCGCTCCCTCGCCCTCGCCGTCTCCCTCCCGCTCGCCCTCACCCTCATCGATATCTACTTCTTCGGCTCTCTCGGCGCCGCCTCCGCAGCCGCCGCCACCGCCGCCGCCGCCGAGCCGGAGAGGCCGTTCGTCCCGCCCCTCTGGATCCTCCACACGCTGTGCGCCGTCTCCAGCCTCCTGATGGGCCTCTCGGCGTGGTTCGTGTGGGCTGAGGGCGGGTTCCACCGCAGGCCCGTGGCGCTGTCGCTGTACCTGGCCCAGCTCGGGCTCGCCCTGGCGTGGGGCCCGGTGGTGTTCGGGCTCGGGGCGGGCCGGTTGGGGCTGGCGGTGGCGGCGGGGATGGTCACGGTGATGGTGGGGTGCTACAAGACGTTCGGGGAGGTGAACCCGATTGCGGGGGATCTGGTGAAGATATGCTTTGCATGGGCGGGCCTCTTGTCCGTTGTGAATCTCAAACTTGTATCCATGTGACTGAAAGCGATGATAGCGTCGCCACGTTACAATTGTGGTAGCATCGGGCTTAGAATTTGCGTTCTAGGGTCTCTTTTGTTTCGTGCGCTGGTATAGAACGTGAGATGTCTTTTGTGGGTGAATCTTGTTGAGAGTGCCTTCATGTACATATGTTTCGAGGTTTCATGTCTCGTACCTTTGAGGAGACGATATGCGTATGTTGGCATCGTTACTTTGGGTTTGTTGCATAATCCTCGGCCATTTGGCCACTTTGAAACAATACCCTTTTCTAAATTCTGTGGTCGCGGTCTGATCATTGTATCCATAGGTACTTTGATCCAACGAAATGTGAACTATCACGCCTTAAATTTCACAAAGTGGGAAGAAAACTGATGATCTCGTGGGATAGACGCTTCATTTCAGAACCGACAGATTCTACAATTCCTCTCAAATTCTATATCTAGGAACTTCATTCTTGCGCTGCATTAGCGTTCGCCCATCGCATCTCGCAAAGCTATTACAGCGAACGATCGGCGATATTCCATCTGCAAAGTATCGGGCATTTGAAGCCAACCGAAAAGTGAAGAGTGCAAGAGTAACACAGGAAGCAAGACGTAGAAAGTTCCCCAGCAAATGCATGGCGTACTGGACTAAAAGTGAAGATAGTTGCCTAAAATGTCAATAGTCATTCCCATAGAGAGCGAGAAACGGCCGTGCCACGTTCTTTCTGATTTACAGCTTCGAAAGAACTCACTTAGAAAAGCCAGGAGGCAAACAAGTTCCCGAAAATGACAAAGTTGCTCTCTTGAACTAATTTGACCATTGCAGAGGATTGTTTGTGTCGATCAATCTCGGTATCTATCATCCCCCTCGTAGTTCTCTGATCGAGTCCATCAACAAAAACCATCCGCAAAGATGAAATTTCTTCCTGAAATGAGCTAATACACTACTCGGCAATGGAAAGCTTTCTCAGTGTAATGGAAATTCTTCTCCTCTGATCTAGCTCCTGCCCTTGCCATACCTGAAATCCCGGTTTGCGATTTATCTCATGTTTCCAGAGGTAGCGAGCTTCTCCCGACATGATAACTAAGGAACCGGGAGCCAGATAGACCGGTACTTTAGACATTGGCCGATCGTTTTCCCCTTCGCCACCAGGATAGCACGTGTCTCCGGCCCGGGTGAAGTGCATGATGCATGGAGACTCAAGGGATACGATGGCAATTCCGTCGCCAAAGCGCATTAGATCAACATGTGCACAAATACCCTGCGAGCACAAATCACCTAGTAACCGAACCATTGTAGAAAATGGCTTAGGCATAGACAGAAAGCATTTGAAAGTTAAACAAGTACATAACACATGAGTCAAGGCATACAATCCCTTCCAACACAAGATATCAAGCAATTCATCAGAGTGACCAAGAAGATGATTGGATGAGGAGGCAGTTAACAGCGATTGGAAACTTTATTCTTGAACAGTTTAAATATCGATACACTTGGACAAAGCAAAAGCATTGCTGCTCGAGTATTGTTTCAAGATAAAATCTTTTTAATACTGCAACGAGATGAATCGCATGAAGTACTAAGCAATATCTTACCTCGCCCGGTTGGTATAAGTTCACGATAAGTTGATCAAAGAGAGGCTCTCTCCCCAGTAATTCCAATGGCAGGATAGGAAAGAGAGAAGAATCCTCGTATGCATCTGCATTCGACAACTCGAACTCTGGATCAAAGTCCCCTAGCAACACCGCCTCGCGAATAGAATTAGAAAGCTCAGTTGCCCATGCTGGAAGACTCCCAAACCTCATGGCCTGCAGAGACAAAATACAGGATGATACCAATTCAGTACATGGCTAATCATGGCCAGAAGCTATTTTGCTCTGCCATGGTGCCAATGGAATGCGAACGCCCTGCACGTAGTTTTCAGTAACTTGAGCTATTCAATCTGCATTCCCGTCATATAATTATGGAGCCGACAAGAAAGTGCGCGCAATAGAAAGGAATGCCGCTAAGAAATTGTTCCCAGCTACGAGAGGCCCGTCAATCTCTCAAAAATCAATGCACCCAAATCTAAAAGACAGTAAGAGTTATCCATCTCCCAGCAAGCCGCAAAGAGTAAATCATCTCAAGCAAACTCGTATCATCTCCCCAATAAACTCAGAAATCTAGATGTGCATACACATTCGCGCACGACACTCGCTCGTGACATTTGCAGCAATCACAAATTTACAGACCAACATAACCGCGTTCATCAATCTAAAATCACAACATTAGCAGCCTAGATAACACGAGATCACATGGCTTGTTACCAGTGTTCAAACACATATTCGACCTACTATTGCTACACATCAAGTCACAGAGGTTAAATCAAATGGACCCTTCTGCTCTCGTGGGACGACGCGGGGACAAGCCTGATCTGAACAGAGATTTCAGGAGAAATCCCATAACAGACGGTCCACCTACATCGCCCATTCAAGCTAAGCGAAAACCGAAGCCGGCAACACTCACATCGCCGCCGGTCACCGGCACGACCGAGGAAGCTCAAATTTAGCAGCGACGCCACACACGGCTGCACCTATCAACCGAGCGGCATAATTTCAACACTCCTTGAGGCACGCACAACCACAGCTGCATATTGATCGGCGGGGGGCGATGCATTACCTGGTTATGCGAAGCTTCGATGAACCATCCCTCTACAAGAAGAAGGCACAGCACAGAACACACGCATCAGCGAAAACGCCGCTCCCGATCCTTGTTCCACTACCCTCCGGCGATCGAACCAAAAAAACGAACCTCGCGATTACGAGAACGAGACGCACCTTCCTCGACCGCAGAGAGCAGAGAGTGCTGCTGTTCCGGGGAGAGGAAGCCGCCGCACAGCCACAGCCCGTCGATCTCGCCGACCGGCGCCCAGGTAGGGCCCCGGCGCGGCGTCGGCCGAGGAGACGGACGCGACGGAGGCACCTCCCGCTCGCGCCCGTCGCAACCGCCTTCTTCGTCGGACGATTCGCCGAACGCTCGCTTGAGAAGCGCCGCCGCGTCGTCGCCGCCGTCCATTTCAGTCGCCGCCGTCTGGGGATCGGTTTCGCCGCCGCTTCGCCGTTACCCGAGCACAGAAGAAACGGGTTGGCTTTCCTGACCCGATTTGTGTTTGCTCGTTCGCCCGTTTTTTTTTGGTCAGCGTGTTGTTCGTTAGTTAACAAGGCATCATGGAGGGGGAGTTCTAGTTAGGTAAATAACTAAATTTCGGTCGCTGAATTTTGATGTGGATCACATTAATTAGTGTGTAAAGAAACTAGGAACAGCCCGGACCATCCAGAACTGGACTGGATTGGCCAGAAATCAGCTGTTCCCGTGAGGACGGGTCCAGTTCTCGATTCTAATTTATTAGGATTGGTGAGTACCGGTCCGGTTCCCGATTCTAGGTGTGGAACCGCTCATCCGCCCTCCCAGACTGAACCGGTAATATATATATACATATATATAATTTTTTAGAAAAATTTCAATCCAAAAAAAAAAGAAAACATTTTTAGAAAAATGAAAACCATAAAATCCCTAAATCTAAAACTCGACTCTCGACTCTCAACTCTCATCAACTCATGGCCGCGCCTTGAGCCGTTTATCGCCTCCCTCTCTC
Source organism: Syzygium aqueum (assembly GCA_031216185.1). Taxonomy (NCBI): domain Eukaryota; kingdom Viridiplantae; phylum Streptophyta; class Magnoliopsida; order Myrtales; family Myrtaceae; genus Syzygium; species Syzygium aqueum. Next base: position 4,214,063 of record CM062238.1, on the reverse strand, counting down.
ACTCTTAGTCACCTCTATTTACGTGAAACTTGCTGGGACCGATTTCGTGGACCCACCCAGGAACCGAACCAGACTGGCCGTCCGATTCCTAGTTGGATCCATGGAACTAACGGGCAGTTTCTAATTCTAATTTCTCGGAACCGATCCTTAGTGGACGGTTCCTGATTCCATGTCAAGAACCGCCCACCCAGACCACGCTCGCCCCTAACATTAATGCATTAATATGAGTCGGATCTTGGTCAAGGCAAAAAGAACTTAAAAGGATGATTCGTTTCGCTCGGGACAAAGCCCTTTCTAAACTAAAGAATGGTACGCGGCACTTTCCTCGAGTATTGTTTCGTCATAGCTATTTAACTTTCAAAAAGTGCAATTAAATCATAAAATTTGTCATCAAAATGCAATCGAATACTAAAACTTTCAAAAAGTACAATTAACGAAAGGATTTTATATTTCATTGTACTTTTTTTTTAAGTTTTAGGACTTAATTGCACTTTCATAACAAATTTTAAGACTACACCTCGTAAACTTTGAATAAAAAGGAGAAATTACACTACACCCCGTAAACTTTGGATTTACTACGTATTTGCCCCCCTGAAGCTTCAAACACTACATTGCCTCGTGAACTCTCGATGAATTTTGTTAAATTTTTCCCCTTTTTTTATGAAAATAAATGGAGAACAAACACCTATATCTAGAAGGCGGGGGGAGAGGGGGGAGCTTGAAATTTGGAAAGTTTCAGGGGTCAATATGAACTACGCAGACTTTCACTTTTCTTCTTTATATCTACGGCGGTCATTGTGCTCTTATTTGATCTTCAAAATCGTCCCATCTACTTCTTTTTTTTTTTTTCTCTTCGACAAACTGTCCGTATACTTTAACGGTATTATCACGAGTCGCATCTTTTCCTTATGCGGCACGATGCGCCTTAGCAATGCAGAAGATTTTGGAAAAATTCGAACAGAGCATCATTGAAATCCTCACTAAAGCTCATGACCACACAGCACGATGTGGGGGCGTGCACCCCCGCGCGATCGTGCACAGCATCGAGCTGCAATGCAGCCCAGAGTTGGTGATACTGGCTTCGTCGAGGTGACCAACAATGTGATCTATTGGGCAAATTCATCACCGGAACAAATGAAAGGCGACCGGAGACCGTTTTTTGTCTTGAAAAAAAGAGAGCTGCTGGACAACGTTGATTTCAAGTAAGATTCCACAGATCACCAGTAGCAATATCCCTTCCCAAAACAATTGCCGCTGGGCAAGAAGAATGGCTTTGGCAGTCACAGTTAAGACAATGAACCATTCCACAGAGCAAATATACAGCAAGCCTGGAGCATATGCCATCCAAACACAATTAAAGAAACCATAGGCACCACTGACCACGAGAATTTCGTGTTAGATGTCACTCATGCGTACTTTGTACAGACTTTGTGCAAGTGTACGCATGGCAACTTCGACCCTACCGAAATCTATTGCGGCATAGACACTATTGGGCATGTAATTTTAGCAACGGGACAATCCGAGGCCAGCCACTAACCAAGAAGCCAGTTCCTTGACATGCACAAGATGACCATAGCCCGCTATTCGAGCACCCAGATGTTTTCACAAGGATATGAAATTCACTGCGTCTAATTGGAAAATCTTTCGAGAGCAGACGACAATATTATTCGATTTTCCTCAATAATCCATCTCATACTTGATATAATCTATCAAGTAATATAAAATGAACAGAGCAGGGAGAGTTCCAAGTAAGAAAAGAACATAAGACCCAACAAATGAGCTGCAAAATTAAGGCCCAGGGATGGCATTTCAAAAGCGGGCTAGTAAATTGAGTACGTCTCACTAACCCCAGGGCGGAGGCTCTTATAGATGGCTGTCACGATGGGAAGGATACCCACGAGCGCAATCTGAAGCTGCTCGGAGCTGCTGGTACGAACCGTGATCTGTCCACTTAGCTTGTTGTTTAATCCAGCACGTACCGCAATCTTAGAACTTCGTCCAACAGAAAACTGAGACTGCAAATTAGCACCTAACGCAAGATCCCCTCTCCACTTCACAAGGGACAAGCTCATAGAAGACTGATCCTGGCCAACAGGGAAGTCTGCCTCCCTGAGCCGCACTTCGAGATTGGCTCCATATGCCGCATCGCTGTTGGATCTAACAGTTCCAGCGCTACCCACCAGCATCACACGCTTTCCAAGGCCAATTTGGTCCTCAACTTTAAAACCAGTGGCTATATTCTCGCCTAAAAACGTAACGGAAAAGCCAGCAGCAGTCTTGTTCTTTTTAAAGTTCTTGAATTTAGTGTCCCCACGGACAATGTAGGCAAGTTGTTTGCCAATATTTTGGATGTCAAAACCTGCCATGGTTGACCCATTGTCACCATGCTTCGCGGCAAGTGAAGAATCCAAGTGGATGTTGAATTCTTTCTTGTCTTTGGTGATCTGCAGTGCAACTGCTCCAGGGAATCGACTGGCGATAGCTAGACTCTGCTCGAGGTTTACCCCATCATAACCACAATCATGATCCCAACCATGTGTGTCCAGAACGGGCCTTGCTATGAACTGTGAAGTTGGCTCCAGAAAGCGGTACCTGCGAAGAGAGACTATTTTAGGGCCAAAAATCTAAAGAGTTAACATTGTAAGACATTATTTGAGGCAAAAAGTTTCGTATGTTTAGGCTTAACAGACACTCAACGTAAGAATGAAAATGTAAACACCATACTTATGCACGCAATACTTCCGCAGCCAAAAATATCATTTCTTCTCTTCCTGCAATCTTTTCTATCCATGCCAACATGCCCTCAAGAAGATCATACCTGTAAGCAGGATTGTCACTGTCGAAGGACGGTGGAAGAGCCATATCATGCAAAGGAACAGGCACGGCAGCTGGACTTCCATCCTCTGGATCAGCATCCTCTCCCATATAATCGTAGTCATCAGGAGAAACCTTTCCTTTCTTCTTAAACTCTCTCATTCTTTTCAGCTCCTCTCTCCACTGTTTCTTCTGCAGAAGTTTCACCCTGTAATCATACTCCTCAAAATATGCTTTTCTCTGTTCCTTGCTAAGCTTAGCAATTTGAGATTTCCTGAGTGGCTTAAACGGAGGAAGCTGGTCATACTCATCCTCTTCATCTTCTTCGTCAGAATCAGATGAATAAGCCATATCAACATCAGAATCACCATTCTCCAGACCCTGATCAGAGGAGAGTTTGGGGTGCGTGCGAGACTGCAACAACCAGGATAACAGGTATGGAAGTGGAGGTGAGCGGACACGGAAACCAAACAGCTTGCGGTGATCGAATGGGTCTTGAGGTTTTGAGAGAGAACTTGCTTCTGCTAATATCTTCATGGAGAAGCACAACAATAGCAATTGAGGTCTCCAGGTTTGGCCATTTGGGAGCACCTTCTCACCATCTCGATTCTTCCGACACGATGGATGATTCTCCACAAGGGAAACTGGGTTCATCAGACTTGGATTCATAAGCCGTAAATCACCTACAGCCTGTCCGATAGATTGCTGAACAACGTGGGAACGCTGAGCAACAAACACCTCATAACTAAGTGGAGAACCAGATGGTCCATCTGGTGGAGCAGAAGCACCATGGGTAAGAGTGACAACAGCACTTCGCCAGATTGATGGGCCAAGGGCACTAGTGATCGATTTTAGCAATGGTAAATCATTGAGGTCTCTCGTTTGGGTGTCAAGTCGATCAACATAAAGTACGATATCTGGCGGGCATTTCTTGGTGAACTTCTGCATAGAAGAGAAGATTCTACGGTTTTCATTTTGTTCCATAACAGATGATTTTAAACCAGGAGTGTCAAAGACCCTGATCTTAACTCCATGAACTGTTCCAGTTATCTCTTTCACTGCTGTTGTGGCGGGTTCAAACGCGTGGATCATTGCCTTATCCTCACCAAGAAGAGAGTTAATGGTTGCACTTTTGCCCACTCCAGCTTTTCCGAGAACCAATATGTTCAAAGAGAAGTCCAAATCATCTTTCTTTCCCAGTTCAAGCTCAGAGGCCGTCTTTTTCGCTGAGTCGAGGCTAAATGATTGACCAGCTTGCCTCCCAGCAACAAGCGCCAACCTGTACAGAACTTGAGCTGCCAGTGAATCCTCCGGAGAATAACCTACCCTTTGAACAAGCCTTAGGAATTTAACCCTCAACTGCTGAATCTTCTCTAGTTTCTTCTTTTCTTCTTCAGTCAAATTGTTGTCAGACTCCACAGGAGTCAGATCAGAAGTAAAAAGGCTAGAACGGTTTGGTCGGGAGACAGGTTTCACCGACCTAAGAGAGGACCCCAACCCAGCAGGACGCTCGACAGAGAACAGCCTCGAACCATCTTGGGAGGTTATAGTGATGTTTCCTCCATCTGTATCAGCACCTGTTGCAGCTTTTAGCAGAGCAGCCAAAGCAGCCGAATCAAACAACTCCTTACCATCACCGTCCTCATCGGTGTCGACTTCTTCGTCAGAGTCGGTGACAATCTGACCATCGATTGTCTGTGAATGATCATGAGAACTTTCAACACCAGATTGAGAACCAGCACCTCTTTCCAGTTCCTCCAAGAACTGTTTGGCAGCTTGGGAGCTTTCAAAAAGCATACTTCCTTTTTCTCCATCAGTATCTGAACCTTCCATGTCCGTTTCTTCATCCACCTGAAGTTTATCGTCATCTCCAGCTTCCACAGACACATCTTGGTCATGTGACAGAGATTGCACTGGAACCCCTCTTTCCACTCCAAGCCCCTTAACTTCGGCAATAATTTCATTATTCTCCAGAGGTTTTGCCTTGTCATCTAGTTTAGGCTCTGCACGTCCAGTCACAGAGTCCAACGACAGCGACTGGACTTCATTTCTCTCGGCGGGAACATGACTATATGTATTTTCAACTCCATAACTGGCAGCTTTCGTCGCAGGTTCGTCATGTTTGGGTCCAGATTCTGCTTCTGGCTCCATTTGCATTTCTTTTTTTACCTCCTGATCAGGACGTTCAGTCGCTTGATCAGCACTTGCTACACCCATCTCTGGCATGTTAGCTCTTCCAGCACCGGGAACATCATCTTTATTCATTTCGGGAACCTGTTCCAAGGCTTCATTGATGCTGTTCCGTAGTCCATTGTCGCTTTCATCCAATCTAATTGCCATGATTTCAGCAGGATCTTCAGCATTTGGGCTTATTTGATCAAAACCATTTTCCAGGGTCACAGGTTGGCCAGAGAGTTCCACTGCTTTGATTTCAGAATCCCTCCCATCAACCACTTCCCCAACAACAGCAGCCCAAGAGGCCGTCAAATCAACTTTTACGGCATCCACAACCGTGTCTCCACTATCATTAAACTTCACGCCATCAGCTTCGATTTGCTCATCATCTTTCTGTTCAACGGTCTCGGAGTCCATTATATCGGAACTAGCCACTGAACTATATATGAATTCAGCTGCTTTGCTCGACTCCTCGGACTTATCGCCACTGGAGGCATCCAAACCCTTCTCCGCAACAGCTCCCTCACTTTGCAATTTAGCCACTTCCACAGCCCCAGCCTGAACACTCTCCTCGACCACATCTCCACTCTCAATCGCTTTATCGTCTTTTACACCCACCTCTTTCACACCTACCTGACGATTAACATCACCATCAATTGGCTCCAGCAGCAGTTCACCCAATTTTCTCGACCTCTTGTGCGCGAACGCCCCTCTCTCCCCATAACCAAAATCTCCACTTTCCACGCCATCCCCAGAACCACCACTCGCGGAATCACCCCGAAAACCACCCTCGACCGACCCCAATCCCAATTCCTCGCCGCCTTCGCTCGCACCAGCCAAAACCTTCACTTTCGGTTCGCCGAAACCGCCATCCTCATCCTCACCATCCTCATCGCCGTCGTCGTCGTCGTCGTCGTCGTCGTCGTCGTCGTTGGACACCTTAGCGACCGGCCTGAAGCTCCCCGGCGCCGCCTCGAACTCCTCCTCCCCGCTCACGAACCCCGCGTCCTCGGACTCACCGTCGCTGCCGAGCTCGCGATCCCCATCCCCGCCGCCGACGTTCACGGGACGGGCGACGACGGCGGGAGCATAATCGGAATCACGAGACGAAAGGGAGGAAGAAGAGGAGGAGGAAGAACCTGAGGAGAGGGAGTTCGTCTCGGGAGCGACCGGCTTGGACTCCATGGACGGGAACGATCGGCGGTGTATCGCCGCCCCCGGGGGAAATAGAGAAACGGGAGAGGATAGAGTAGAGAGAGAGAGAGAGAGAGAGAGAGAGAGAGAGAGAGATGGGGGGGGGATTTAGGGTTTATGAGTTGGGGATTGAATTGTCTTCTTATGGAGGGAAGGGTTTGTGGTGGAAGAGAGGGAAAGGAAAAAGGGGATAAGGTGAGAGCCAGCCGGAGGAACCCAGCAGAGCCTCTCTCTCTCTCTCTCTCTCTCTTCGCTTTCTCTCTCTAGCTGGGACTCCGCTGCGTTGCGCTGTTCCTAGAGAGAGAGAGAGAGCGCGCGAGAGGCGGAGGACGAGGATGAGGAGGAGGAGGAGGCGGTGGAGGCGGTGCGGCTTTGGCGTTTGCGGAGGCGGACAGCCACAAAGGCTGTGTTATCATGAATATTTTCTCTCTCTCTCTCTCCTTTCTATCTTTTCTATCTTTTTTTTTCTTTTTGTTTTTCCAGTTTACTTTGCTTTTGATTTGGCAAAATTGATCTCCTCCTTTTTTTTTTTTCTCCCTCTTGAGCTCTGAATAGACTCCATCGGTTTCCGCGTGAAACGAAGGATTTGATAAATTGATTTCCTAAAAGTAACCGCTTGTGCATTAAGGGTGTGCAAAAGAACCTGAAACCGCCCGAAACCGAGCCGGATTGTCCCGGAATCGACAGTTTCCACGAGGACTGGTCCGATTTCTGATTCCAATTTACCAGAATTGACGAGAACCGATCTGGTTCTTAGTTATATATATATATATATATATATATATATATAAAGAATTCCATGCTATAGTTATATTGTGAAATCTCCTTATTTGATTTTACAAGAAGTAACAAGACATGGAAAACTCTTATATAGATGAAGGGATGAAATGTTTCTTCGGAGAATGGCTTCCGGTTTACTTCTCCTGAGAATAACTTTGTCTCGGTGTGTCTGCATAGAATCGTTACTTTTTTGATTAATTGCATGACGAAACCAAAGAAGTACCCACATAGAAATGAGGTTCGCCATGATATTAATTGATGAATGTAATTTTATAGGGATTGGAGATCGGTTCGGTTTGATCCCTGGATGGATCCATGGAACTAATGAGCGGTTCCCGATTCCAGAGTGAGAACCACCCACCCAGACCATACTTACCCTTGATATGCATCGGATAGATGTAAATTAGTTAGGTATTTAAGGAGTCGAGACATCTTATTATTAAATTAGAGATATTAAAGAATCCATATATAATTGATATGCTAATTAAAAGGTGATTCTTATAATCTTTTGGACTTTTCAAATTTCATTTTTTTATGAAAAAACTGATCAAATTTTCTTATTGTGTCTGTCTTTACTTATTTTTCATAACTTTCCACACACTTAACATGCTCTTCCGCTAGTCAGAACAAAAAGTGTAGGCGTAACCTCATCAAATGAACTAGTAATCATGCAAGTAATCACGCGACTAATAGGATCAACAAAATGAAGAAAAATGGAGCGTCGCGATCGATCCATCGGCACGTTTCTCCCTTATTGTGTTGAGATTTTTCATGTAATTTTCCGTCAGGAGAATAAAATTAAAAAGTGCAAAGGTGGTTGAAAATTATGATATTATTTTTTCTGTATACGCGATAATTTCTAGACCATTGAAATACAATTGGACTACCCAAAAAAAAAAGAAATAAAGGAAAGAATATCTAGCGCAAGATATCTCTGGAAAAGCAGGTTACTTAGGCAACCTAAATTCTCCAAAGATCCAACGGCTGAAACTCGATCTCTTGTCAGTCGTCACTGCTAGGGTTTCTCTTGGATTTTTGTCGACATTTGAGAGGACAATTTGGGTGTGCCCAACGCTTGATTCGTTCGGGGAGATGATAACGTTGGGGGATTAGGTTTGCTGTCGGTTTTGTTCGCTTCCGTGTACTTCCTTCTGGTCCACTCCTTCAGTTTCCCCAAATGAGATTTTATTATTTTTTATTACTTTTTTTGCATTTTTTTATTCGACTGAATTTGGATAAAAATTGACCGACCAAAAAAAAAAGAGCTTGGATGAAATTCCATCTATTTAGGGTTTGCAATTCTTGATTATATTTGGGTCCCATCTATTTCGATTTAATCATAAGAAATCGGCTACTTAATTTATTTTTCTTTTTATCGGGTTAAATTCTGTTTTGGGTTAATTATCGATGAAAATTGGGCTATTTGCTTTTCTTTTTTCAAGTGCTCGCCGTTGAAATTATAGTCACGTGTCACTTCTCATGGACCAGTTGAAGTTTGATATTTGAGCAGGAGATATCTTTAACCGCAGGACTATGCAGTATTAAGGTTATGATTCCAAGGGTCGGTGGATCAATAGGGATGAATCGATCGGAATATTGTATGTCAAGAAGCGTAGGGTCACGAATTCAAGATGACGCCTGCATAAGGTGCTTTCCTTTTCTTGATTTTTTATTTTTTTTTTTATATTTGAAAAATTCAAAAGCAAAAAATATTTAAATGCATAAAGTTCTATTAAATTGGACATCAGAGAAGAGATGAGACCTAATTAATAGAAACACTTATGGTTTTCTAGATGAATATTGTAATTTAAGGAGGCCTAAGTCTAAGACTACTATTAGGCAAAAAAGATGGCATATGTTATGCCTCCTCAACACATACAAAAAAGTGATTTTCTAAGTGAACATGCATCACAGACCAAAAAAAATATAGTGAGCATGCATCTGAAGTCAATTGTAATTTGCCCTGGACATTGAAGTTGGCCAAATTTTGCATGGAGCTTTGATCACAGGACATCACATGAATGATTATGGATGTCAAATCAATCATAATCCAAAGTCTCGTCAATAAATTCGAATTCAACACCAATACACATTAATATATAGTCTCAAAATATATTTTTGAGTCTTCCCTCCGTCTTCTTTTTTTATGTATGTAATATATCACCAATCGTCCCCCCGTAACTAGTAACATGATCAGAGCTCCAAGAAAATTTGGCTGAAGCCTATATTAGGGGGCATATTGCAACAGATTTCAAATAGTCCTGGGTGAATTGAAAAAAAATTGATATGTTAGGGGCAATTTGTCGTACCCTAAAAAACTTAGGGGATATATGTAATTTGCCCCCAAAGTTAAGCCTACGAGCTTTGTCCTCATCTATATTTTTGACACATTAAATTAAATGAATTTTTTTATGCACGAAATCGAATTTATTTTGATAAGTTAAGTTATTATTTACGTCAACAATAGTTTCTATATTAGGAACATATGTTTTTGGATTGTTCTTCTTGTATTTAATTTTTATTAAGTGATTTTCTTTATCCGTAATTTACAATTTTTTATTTTTTAAAGAGATTGCAGAATTAACAATTTTTTTTCTCGTTGTTGTCTTTATCCTTTTATGGATATCCTTTTATTTAGTTCAATTTCATATAAAAATTGTAACTTTATTTTTTGTTGTTTCTAGGAGACTACCCAACGATAAAATAGTCCAAATTTAAATGAAAACATTTTATTAATAAGAGTTAAGAATAAATATTTTTCTTTTTTTTGCGGTTTAAACCCTCGAATCAATAAAGTGCACTAACGAGATAATAATAGTAATGCAAACATTATCAATGATGAAACAATATGATAATTATTTTAATGTGGCCAGATGTTATATATTACTCTTGACATTATAGTTAATATGGGCAAGTCATAGTATATAATTCTATTTTCACTATAAATATTTTGTTATTATAATATAACTAGCATTGATTATAATGAATTATTTAAATGTTTTAATATAACTAACGAGATGATAATAGTAATGCAAACATTATCAATGATGAAACAATATGATAATTATTTTAATGTGGCAAGATGTTATATATTACTCTTGACATTATAGTTAATATGGGCAAGTCATAGTATATAATTTTGTTTTCACTATAAATATTTTGTTATTATAATTTAACTAGTATTGATTATAATGAATTATTTAAATGTTTTATATAATTTTATAATTCTATTAGATGAAAAATTATTTATAAGATACCAATATCAATGATGTAAACTTTGACAATATTATGTGTAATAATGATAATATAATGTAAATTACTATTACTTAAATTATTATAATAAGCATATTATAAACATGTTAAAGAAAAAGATACTTACAAAACTTTATGATCTAATTCCAAAGTTTCTCCACTGGTTTCAAAAACCAATCATTTAACTTACATTTGTCGCTTGGCTGGCTGAAAAATCAAAGATGGCATTGTTTTGGCAATGAATAATCTCTCGCCCAAGAAATCAATCCCTTATAACACAAACCAAAACCACTTATTAAAATATGAATTTGCCTCAAATTTAAAATCTCGAGTTAAAATTAAATCCAAGCACTACTTTTTTTTTATATCAAATTGAATCAGTGTTCTTTCAAGAAATCACAACATAATCGATAGCTTTATAAAAATAGAGTTATTTTATCTACTCTAGGCCATAAATAATGCAATATTTGTTAGAATATATTTGGATTTCCTTTTATTTACTTAATTTTTCCTTGTTTATACAGCATACTGAGATATGGAGAAAATAAGGAAAACATGACAAAAAGAAGGAAAGAAACATGCGACCCAGAGAAGAGTTAAAATGTGGATATCACATTGAGAATTCTGCAATTTATTCCCTAATTTTATGTGAAAAAGAAGCAATTACCTTGTGAGAGGAGTCTTAGATGTTATCATATAAATAAGATAACTTAGGGGAACAACGAGTTTTTTTTCTTTTAGATTGTTTTCATTTTTAATGTTCTGATTCAAGTATTTTGAAAAGAAGACAAAAGTGATGACAGAATTATTGTTCTTTGATTCAAGATGTTTGGTTTAATTTACATTTTCGTTTTTTCTTCTATTATGTTCTAATTTTCTTTGTTAGAGCTACGATGTAGTCTAACCATGATGATATGAATTTCATACTTTTTATGCTTTGCAAGTAATTTCATTCATGTAAGTTATATATTATTGTGCTTAATGCGTTTAGATGACTAGCCACCACTTGAAAGATATGATATACATGTCTGAGACTGAGAAGTGATAATATGCAATTGCTCATTATAATATATAATCATAAATTAAATGTGGATAGAAATATACTATGTTATTTATATAGCCTTCGGTGATAATGTGATCCAAAAGATTCATTGTAAAGATGAAATATTCACAGATTTTAATGCACTTATGTTTATTTAAATTCACATAAAAAATATAATGAATTGATAAACCGAATAGGTTTGTTATACCTAGAAATAGGATAGTAAATAGACTAGGAAATTCCACTATCACATGTTTGATATTGTTCTTATATGCATAATGATCCGAAATTCATATCTAGTGGTTATGGTGAAATCGAATGCTCTAAAATATTTTATCTAATTAATTATCTGCCTTTAGTTTATAAAATTTCATTTTTAAAAATTGTCAATTTTATTTATTCTCAATTCTATTTTGATATGTTAGATAAATTTTAGAATTACTCTATTTTTAATATTTAATTAGTTTATTATCATCAATCTCTGTGGGGCGATACTCTTCTCATCATTGTATTACTTGTTTAACAAGTTCATTAACACGTGCAGAATTTTACGAATAATAATCTCAATGCATATCACAGATGCTTTATACTTTCATAGTTGGATAGATGACCGTATCAATAACTTTATTACATAACTATCTCTATAACACGTATTGCTCATCTGATAGTAAATTTGTGAAAAAAAAATTATCTATAAAAGCAGTGGACCTTTTAATAATTCTTATTTTGGCATTTTCTTAAGTTTGACTAGCTTTTTTCCATTGAAAGTGAAAATATTATGTAAGTTTAAGCTATAAATTTTATGTGCCCTATAGGCATTCAGGTATTTAATATCAAATAAAAATTGAAATGTCATCATGGACAAAAAAAATTTGTAATAAGAGTTTTGCCAGTTTGGGATTTTTTCGTAGATAAGTGTTGGTGATTGTTTGCTTCCTTATTCTTTTCCTTTTTTCGTCATTGTTCTTCTCACCATTGGGTATCTTCATATCTTTCTTTGGCCTCTTTGGAAGCTTTCTAAATGGTGGAGGTAACAAAGGCTCTTCACAGGTCACTGGCCACATCTTCTTTCCATTCAAGGTAGGTAATGCAAATTGGCTGCAATGCTAATAAGCAGCTTTCTTAAAACAATCGGTTGCATGATCATTTAAGTTGCACTTTATGAAGTTGATGCACGATATAGCACAGTTACATGGTATGCCTAAAATATTACAAGTATATGTTCTCTCATTTAGTTCAACTTCGAATCTAGAAGTCGGAGATGGCCTTGGCATGCAAAACCTAGACTTTGTTTTTTTTCTCCCCAATCTTCAATTTGATTCTTGGACAAATCTTTCTTGAGCTGACTATTAATTGGCTTTTCTCATACATTCTCACCATAAGTTATTTTCTTATGCCCTCTAAGATATCAACAATGGAACATTGCCTTTCTTTGCGTGTATATGCGTTAAATATATCACTCAAATTGTTCTTGATAGCATTGTAATTTTGTCCACACTTGATAAATGCCCCGTGAGAGTGTTCTAGATCTTGTTTCATGAACAAACTCTTCCTTCATTTATTTTGTTGCATTGTTGAAATCGGTCTCACATGTTGAATATGCTGCTCTCCAAAAGCAATTCCTAAATGTTTCTCTCTTATATGGTTTCTTTTTCCCGTTAGCATAAATGTGTCGAGTACAATCCCTATGCTATGCTCGCGAGAGTTTAGAAACTATATTAAGAAGGCCCTACAACATGTTATTTGACATGCAAATAAGTCAGTTTTATCAACAATAAGATATTTTTATTAACAAAGCTTGTGCACAATCTTATCTTCTACGGGTCACTCATGAAGGTCCAGCCAATACCTTGCCCACATTCAAGTCTGTCAATAGTAGCTCAAGGAGTCAAGTTCAAGATTCTTCAATTTCAACATCAACAATAGCCCCTGTGATTGAAAACATTTGGCTGTTTCTTTTACGCCCTAGAACATCACGCGCGACACATGTTTCTTACAATTGTTAATCTTTATTCGAGCAGAAGCAAAATCTGAACATTAAATAACAATGAAAATCACACAAGTATAGTCAAAATACTTATGCTACTTTCTTTATATTACTTATCGGATTCACAACCACTTCATAGTTTACAAAACACAAAAGTCTAGGTAGGTTGAGGTCGCGTATCTCCATGCTACATTATACTCCAAAAGACTATCCGTATATAGGTGGACTTTTACATCATGGACCGTCTATCTCCCTCTATGACAAGTCACAAATGTTGCTGCTGTCATATTAGCCAAAATCTGGCACTCATAGTGTCTAGGAAAACTAGCAAGCATTAGCGGCAGATTGTCCATTCCTATACGTCTGAAAAATAAATGAATGAGCTGAAACTCAACAAATGAAATATCTAGTTTTAAGTTAGAATCATCTTGTCACTTCACCTGGTATCAACAAACAATGTGAGTTCAAGACAAATACAAAATACTCATATTAGACAATGCATGAGTAATTATTTTTTCCTCTCATATTGATGTAAATCAATGACAAAGCTTAAGATCATCCACTCAAGTACAAGCAAATGAGATATTCTCTCATGACGTGCACACGATATCATAGTGGTTTATCACTATACATAGGGATATATAGGGTGCGAATGGTAACCATTCTGCTCCAAAAATCAAATTCTTGTCAAAAATTGATTTATGGAATTCTTACGAGAAATTGATTCTGGAGGAGAATTCTGTTTGATAAAACATGACTAATTCTGCTCCAGAATTTAATTTCTAGAAGAGAAATCTGTTTAATAAAATAAAAGGAAATTTCTACTTTTGGATGAGAAATACATTTGCTAACGGCGCGTCAGTTCTATATCTGCAACAAAGATAGTTCAAACTCAATTGCAAAATATTATTTATCTTAACCTATAATGCATGATATTTGAGACAAAATCTAGTACATTTTTTTAAATCCTCAAATAAAAAGAACAGAAATTCCAAAATAACATGTCATTACAAGAAGACCCGGTACCGAATCCTCAATTACACATAATACGAATCCTACAATACAACATTACATTACAGAAGGCAAAAAAAGTAAATAATCGTCAAATAATAATAATGGAAGTATAATATAATAGTGGAAAATAGTTAAATTCCGTAAAAATAGGAAATTTATTGATTTTTTCCGGAAAAAATTCAACAAATCAAAAAATAAAAAATTTTAAAACATAAATGTGGTATACTTGAATTCTCCAAATGTGGCATGTGACCATGCATAAATTCTACATAAGCCACGTGATTTCTTGGTGTCTAAAAAGAGTTGTTGTGGGGATTGAAAATAAAAGCAGAATGTCTTCCCTTCTATAACACCAATTAGCAATTAATTATCAACACCAATTAACCATAGTTTAAATTAACAATATGACACATCAATTACTAAGACAACGGTAAATTAAATAATCACTGCTCTACTATCAACATATACACGAACATTTATAAATTTTAAACACGTTGGACTTGGAACAATTACGTTCCCGAATCCATGCCTCACAAATTTACGGTCCAACAAAGATTTTTACACTTCTATCCAAAATTTATGATCTAAGTATTATTACTGAAAACAGAAATTTTTGAATATCGCATAAATATTACTTCAAAAATTCTAGATGTCACAGTTTCCATCTCTTCTAGTAGCATAAAGCAACATCCCTCTTATTAAAGTCTTCGTAAAGCATCCATCCAATCTAATTAGTTGCATACAGCTTGCTACAAAAACCTTCTTTCAATTCTTTGAAACTAACATAGAATCTCTTAAACGTTACATCGTCCAAATTCTTGGTCAAATGCGCTTGTCCGACTACATCGAATCAACTCAGTCTTATTGTTGACACCTCAATTTTGACTAGCAATTTAGGAGTTAATTGCATATAAAATTAGGGGTTAATTTTTAACCCCTATACATGAATAATTTCCATTTAATCACATGGAATATAGACATTAGGTGCATTGTCATTAATATGGTTCATTAGACATATTTTTCTAACAATAAAAAAAGGAGAAAATCCAGGCCGATCCGACCCGGTTCGAGTGGGCAGGATCAACCCGGCCCGGTCCTTTTGTTTTCCTCACGTGGGTTGACCCAATCTCCTTTCCCTTCGGCTTGGCCCGCAATTTTTTCATCTTCCCCTTTCTGTCATTCTTGGCAAGGAGGGGGACCAAGGATAACGAAGCCAAATAGCAGAGTGGCGTCGACGGGCAACAGAGGAATTTGCCCGGCAGTAGGGGACATCGTTGTGCGTCGAAGGGGGGCAAGGATTAGGTGGCCAGTGGTCCCAAAAGGGGGGGTCGCGATCCGGGTTAAAAGGGAGCAACGGGAGAGGAAGAAAGGAGAACTAGAATAAGAGAGAACAGAGAGAGATCCAGGAGAGTTTGAGAGGAGAGTCGCAGAGGGGACAGAGGAGAAAAAGGGAGATCTTTGGGGGTGAGAAACCGAGACTTCTCGGGGAGAAAGTGAGATAGAGAGCCGAGAGGAACTGAGGGCAAAGAAGATCCGAAGTTGAGTTTCTCTGGTGACTAGAATAAAAAGCGTCCGAGAAAGAAAACGAAACAGGTGACAGAGAGACTTGGAGGATAAGGGGACTCTTGCTTGCTCGCCGGTGGCCCATCCAAGTTGTCGCCGATCCTATCTAGCCGTCGACCACCGCGACTCGCCTTGAATAGACTCGAACCAGGTGGGTGTAAGTTCTTCTCCCCTATTTTGCTTCCCCCTCCCTTACCTCTCGGGTGCCAGGCACACCGAGTCTATTTGATGGACGCTTGGCATCACAAGATGAGGAAAATGTTTCTTTGCACCTTCGGGATGTGTTCTTGAACGATTTCCATCAAGAAAAACTTTCGAATCCCGCTGAAATCCACTTAGAAAACCCTTAGTTTTAGGCGCACTCCACCTGCTTATTGAAATGCTTCAATGAAGCTCTTTGAGCTTAGGACCCCAAAATCTAGTTTTGCGTTTGTTTGGTCGTTTCTTTGCAATTGAAACCATCTTATTGCAAAACGTGACTCTTTAAAGCTTCGCATATCATGTTTGAGCCATATATCGCTTTGACTCTTAGATCGAAACTCATGTAAAGTCATGCCTGCCATATGTTCGATGAAATGCCCAAATGGAGGCCAGACTCTTGTTACTGAAGCCGTTCTGATTACTTTCATTTCATGTGTTATTCATGCTTAAATCGACAACCCATGAGTCATTTGGTATTTTTCTAGTGTTTTATGCCACTGTTCTTGTGTCGTCCGAGTTGGTCTCACCTACGCATCCCCTCGCCGAAGATATTTTGCTACGTCGACAAAGCCTACTACTCGAAGCCACCTTACATAGCGTGTTCCTCCTCATCTTTAACATGAATATGTTAATTTTGGGTGTTTGTTTGTTTTGAGTTAGTGCGTCTCCTCGGTGATGATGGTGTCACTAGAAGGGCTTGGTGTTAATCGGATGGTGGTCGTCAGCAGTGGCGTGACGACCGATGAGGTCGTCGACAGTGGCATGACGACCGACGAGGGGTGGCTGTCAACGGCAAGGGTCAACGGCTAACAGTGGAGGTCGATGGCTGGAGGTGAAACCTCGAGTGGTGGAAGAAAGCTCTCGGTGAGAAGTCCCAGTGAAGAAGCATGGGGGATGTGACATTTTGAATTTCGACCCATTTTTGGGATTTATAAAGCGTATATTTCATTAGTGTGCTTATAGTAAAATCTCGCCCAGAACTGATCACTCTTTGGTTATTTTTAAATTAGAGATTTCGTTAGAATAGCACTCAATCGAATTTAGTCGTTATTTAAAGCCCGAACTTGGGTGTCGAGTTTCTCGGAGTTTCGTGACAAATTTAATTAGACGGTGTCGATATTATTGTGGCCAGCGTCAATATTGCCCGAAATTGGTGAAAAGTAAAATTTGGATCGGGTGCCGATTTTGACTAGTAGACCTCCTTCTGGGTTTATTTTATTTAGTGTCTTTTGGCCAAATCCTAATTTATAATTAGGATTTTTCGTGGACCGTTGGATCGATTTTGAGTTCGAACTTGGCCATCGGATCACACTCATCGCATTGACTTTTTTTTTTCTCTCTCTCCCCTCTGCCACGTGTCCCTTCCCCCTACCCCCTTACGCTCGTGTCCCCTCCTATCTCTCACTCTCTTCCTCTTTCCTCTCTCCTTCTTCTTCTTCCCCTTCTTTTTCTCAGCTGAGCTTTTGCTTTTTGCTTCTTACTGCTCACTGCTCGATCGCTGCTACTTGTCGACCGTTCGCCTTGTGCCACCGCTCGCCCAGCCACCGCATCGTTTGTCCGGCCGTCCCCCTCAACTCAGCTATCCTTCCCCTCCCTTCCGTGCGAGCAGTAGTTCACGTGCTGCCACGTTTGTCGCGGCCCGGCGCTGCCCAGCCTCCGTGTGTCGTCGCCACCCCTCGACTGGCTGTTGCACGCTGTCTGCCCCAACCGTTATACCATTACCGACCGTCGCGGCCCTTCCTTCTCCTCTCCCCTTTTCCCTATTTTCCGTTTCCCCTGGCCCCTCACCTGTTTCGCCTCACCAACCACCTCTGCGCGCCGCCATCCCGGCCGTCGCCACTCTCAACGCCACCACCCAGCTCCCCCTCAGTCGCCGTCGCCACTTCTACCCTCGATTGCCCATCGCCATCGCAGGCCACCAACCCAGCTTGCCTGGCCGAGCCCGTCACCGTCGTCGCCAGGTCTCCATCGCTGTTGCTGTCGGACTGCCACCCCAGCTCGCCGATCATATCGCCTAGCCGCTCACTCGGTCGTGGCCGAGAGCCTCGAGCCGTGGCCAAGGGTTGTGCCGAGCCTTGCCGGCTAGCTTGCAGGCTGCGCCCTCGCCCTCGCCCTCGCCCTTGCCGAGCTGCCGCTGCCCTAACCTGGCCATTTTGGCCCTTTGCCAATTTTTCCCGAGCCAAACGTAGGTAAGTGACTCCTTAAACCATACTTAGTACTTTGGATATTATGCGAACTTGTTTAGGGTTTGTTTAATGCCGATTTGTTGGATAAGTTAGGAGTCGGTTTGAGGATTGTTTGATGTTTGAGGTAATTTGGTGGCTGTTCGTGGTTGATTTATTGTGAAGTTTGTGAGTGAATCTCGGTACTCGAGGGTGGCCAAATTCGTGTTGGGTTGTGGGCCGGTTATGTCCGGCTTGAATGCCGAAATCGTGGGCTATTGTGGTGAGTTCATGACTTGGAATTGGGCACTTGAAATGTTTTAGAATGACAGTTGTGCAATGTGACGAACTTGTGATGCCTTAACGAACAAATTTGATACTCGCATGGATTGATTGGAATGAGTGACGATTGAGTATATTATGGCATGGTTTGCTTATGTGAATGACGTGGGAATTGATTGAATTAAGTGACGTGTGTGTTTGCTTGACCAAGCCCGGATCGATCGGAGGGTTGCCAACCGATGGGATGTTGACCCGGGTTGTGAGAAAAGACTTGAGGCGTGTTTTACATGGGTCGTGAGAAAGGTCCTGAGGCGTGTTGACGCTGGACAAAAATCAGATTGATCAGAGGGCTGACTTGAGGCATGTTTACGCGGGTCGTGAGAAAGGTCCTGAGGCATGTTGACGCGGGACAAAGCCCGAATTGATCGGAGGACTGACCTGAGGCGTGTTTACGCGGATTGTGAGAAAGGTCCTGAGACGTGTTGATGTGGAACAAAGCTCGGATAGATCAGAAGGCTGCCAGCTTGGAGCATGTTGACGCGGGTGGTGAGAAAGTACCTGAGGAGTGTTGACCCGGATTGTGAGAAAGTTAGATGGATGCGCATGTATAATGTATTTGGTTGGATGGATGCGTACGTATGATGTATTTGGTTGAATTGGATGAATTTACGTGTGTCTGGCACTCAGGTAATTGTGATACGTTCTTGGGCTATTATTATATTATAATGATGTGACTAATATGCAGAGTTAGCGCGTGATTTGAGGCGAGGTAAGTATGTCTTTGTGAATTCTAGTTCGTCGGTTATTAGATTGCATGTGGAGACTCGTCTAGGTACGCATTGGCCTATGTAGGGTTTAGGTTGTCTACTTATTGAGATTTTCTCATCCCCCGTTATTAAACATTTTCAAGTTTGGAGGGACGGATAGTCGTCACGTGCAGTTCAGAGATCGGGAGTGACCTTGGACATTTGATGCTTCGTTTCATTTTTGGATGCCCCCTTTTGTATAGTGAAGTAGGCTACCTAACCACCACTCTCTTTTGATATTGTGTATTTATGAATGCTGTAAGTAATTGCCAAGCTTACATTATACGCTTATTGATTCGTGCAAGTGTTATCCCTTTGTCATTGTTTACTATATGGGTTGATTATATTTCGCTTCTGCTTGTGTACGTCTTTATGTGTTTCGTATGGGTCGGCGACGTGTCCTGGGACGTCGCGTTCGATACGTTCGTTGTAGGGGTGTTGCGAGCCTGTTAGGGTTTGGGGCATTACAGGGGAAGTTCTAGGCAGAAGGCACGAAAGGGTAGAAGAAGCAAAAAGAAAATATAGAAAAAGAAAAAGAAAAAAGGGGAAAATCAAAAGAAAAGAAAAAAATAGAAAGAAATAAATTTAAAAACTAGGGTAGGTCGATAACCCAGTTCGGGCAGTGGGGCGGATTGGGTCAGGAGACCCGGTCCGGAATCTTTATTTTATTAATAAAAATTTTCAAAAAATTAAAAATTCAAAAAAATATTTTAAAAATTAAAAATTCCAAAAAAATACGAAAATGTTTAAAAAGCCAAAAAATATTAAAAAGTCTGAAGAAATTAAAAAAATAAAAATTCAGAAAATTCCAAAATAATTAATTAATTAAAAAAATTGAGAAAAATTTGGAAAAATTCCAAAAAATAAGAAAAATTAGGAAATGTTCAGAAATCAGTTTTGGGCTTAATTTCACTAGATTTTAGGTTAAAACTCAAAAAATGAGAAAAACTCTCTAAAAATTTTTCCAAAAATCGGATAAGCCATTAGAGCTTTAATTTAGAACTTTTGATTGCATTTTCTTTTTAGTGACGATGCTAAGTTGCTGGTTGTTTATTTTCTTCATGATTATTTGGTCGTGCACTTTTAATACATTGATTGTTATTTTATATTTTTAGAACGATTAGATGGAATCTTAGCTTTTTCGATAAGCTGCCCGGTACGTTAGTTTGCGGAAATTCAAGTTTAGGTACCGAAAGGGCACTAGTTAGATTGCTAGTGTAATCAAGTCCCCGAACTTAAGAATCTCTAATTTTCGCGCGTATCGAGACGACACTCATGCGTCTCAATCAGGGTTTCTAGCCGACCCTTGATCCTGGTTAATGGCAACTCCAATCGAATGCTTAAATTAGACAATTCTCGTCGCGCGAGATATGAGGCTTGGGAGAGGCTCGGTCATTGGATTAATGAATTATTTGGTTCACCCTTCAAATGAATCAATCGTTGTTCATATCTATCGACAAATTCCTCTTGACCTATTCAATCATTTTTTATCCACTTGATCGGGACCGGTAGGTCGCAACACTTATAAGAGTGCAACCACTTGTATTGCTCAACAAATGGGCCTTTGAAAATCTCAATAGTGCAAGTATCGCTTTGTAACAAATCCTCTTATTAAGTGACAATGCTCCCATCTCTATTGTATCCACCTACATATATGATACTGTATACTTCAAGTAAGCTTTAATTTTCGGTAAGAACTACTCCATAAGTCATACATAAGTTGCATTTTTATTTCTCATGCTCCTAGGGCAAGTATATTCATTTCCAATGGTCTTGATGCTAAAAGTCTTCTCACTCTGCATCTAACAACCAAAAACTCTCAATTCATAGCCACTCACATCTACTATCCATCTTTTTCACTTCATTTTTCTTACATCCAATGTTAAATCCATTTGGATTTTCTTTGGTCACCGACTTCTTCATATCATTAGGAGAGTTCATATTTCATTTCATTCTTCTAGATCAGTGTCTCCACATTTTCACCCTCATCCTCAATTTTAGGAATATTAACTTCAACTATATCAGTCATAGCAGCGGCAACATCAGCCTCTCTTCTTATTTGCTTTGCGAGAAAGAAATCCTCGTTACCACCAACAAAAATGTAGTCATCATCACTTGAGTATAATGTATCAGGATCTTACTCATGTTCATTACTACTATCTCTTTCATTACTCTCACTATCATCCTCATCAATATTACCTCACTAGTAGAAGAACCACAACTATTGCCAAGAACAGCTCCCTTAATATATACTTAAATAACACCAAAACTCGATCCTAGACCCACTAATTCTAGCACTTGATCATCACCATAAATTTGCAAACACCATCTCTCGAGGAATACCAAGAACCCGGTACCACAACTTTTAAACATGCATCCTAGACAAATAATAGTTTTAACAATTGCATTATAGCTCATGACCTTTGACTTACAACCATGGAGATACTAATATTCTACACGGCGGTCTGTGTACTTCGTGATGTCTCCATCCAGGTGAAGTGCAATTGTAAATTTGCTAGACATTTGCAAGAGAACAACAAACAAACCAATTAATTTGTAATAAACTCTCATAGATATGCAGAAAAAACGGGAAGATTAAGTTTGACAAACGTGTCGAGAAGATTGATTTCCACATATCAGGCAAAAAAATGAACTCTCATAGACAATTGCTTGGGATCCTTCACACCAAGCCGAACGAGTTCAACAAACAAACAAGAGAAAAAAATCAAAGACGAGAAGAATTTTGGAGATAAAAGAGTGTGTGCACAGAAACATCAGAGCTGAGAAGATTACTAGTGATAAAAGAGTGTGCTCAACAAAGAAGAGTGTGTTTGAACAAGTTTTGATGCCTAATCACGAAGACGAAGATGACTATGAAGGATAGTGCTCAATGAAGAGGAAGTCGAAGAATAGAGTGCTCTGAGAGAGAGAGAGAGAGAGAGAGAGAGAGAGAGAGAGAGAGAGAGAGAGAGAGAGAGAGAGAGAGAGAGAGAGAGAGAGAGAGAGAGAGAGAGAGAGAGAGAGAGAGAGAGAGAGAGAGAGAGAGAGAGCCCTAACTGTTCTTAAACGAGGGCTAATTAAAAAAAAACAAAGAGAGAGAGTTATGAATTTACACATGGACTTGTCATGTCAATTGAGTTGTCATCCAACTTAACAATTTCACAATAAAATTTTACGAAAGCTAATGAAGAATTAATGTGTTACAGATATACCACTTTTGGATTTTTGGTAAAATAAACCATAGTTTAAAATAAAATTTTCACAATTATACCAATTTTTGATTTTTCGTGATATTAACCCAAAGGACTCTAACTCGCTAAAAAAAGATGAATGCTTGTTGTCCATTGTACCATGGCAACTAGCATGCCGAATTTAAAATGTCTCATTTAAGCTCTATTCAAGCCATTTTAAATGGTCCAGAATTATTGAAAAGTTAACACGATATACTTACAATGCTTACTCACTTTTGACTTAAAAGATGGCTAAAGATGGGGTGAAACCCACTATCGAAAGACCATGGGTGGAAATTGTTTCATACAATAGTACACTTAAGAATGTCACCTAAGTCAAACCTAAATCCTAAACTTCTATGAAATCCTAAAGATCTACGACACCTAAGGTTTCTTATTAAATTTGATTTTGCAGCTAAAAAATCACCGGAGTTAATCCAGTGATACATGACTCAAAACAATCTGAATTTCAACTCAACCATAGAAATCACTTTAATAAGAGAATTGCAGCTCCGAATTCTTACTAAGCGTTTTGAGAACAAAGTTAATTTAACATACTAAGCCATCCATGAACCACGTGACCATCCATTTCCTCTTTGTTTCCTATTCTCTCTTTCCTCGTTTCTTTCTAAATTGATATATTCTTACACATTGATGGCCTTGGATGCAGATCAAAAAATTGATTGAGATGGTATAATATCTTCGTTCACATAATCTAATGTAATGTGCCAAGTAGACCGGGCCATGGACCCTTCCTATCACGAGCTAGCCACATCGAACGAGTCCAATCACAAATTTAGGCAGGCCTTGACAAGGGTTTATTAATAATAAGGTTGGCCAGACCCAATGGTCGGCCTGATTTAGGCCCATCCTTTCCGAAAAGTACCAAATTCTTTTTATATGCGAATGGTTTGCAATATAAGTTATCCTTAACCTTAGGCTCGACCTAGTTCAAGCTCATCCAATGAACCTCATGTGCTAAGTATTATGAATTGTCTTATTTTCTTTGGAATTGATAGGACTTGACGGTCAGTGATTGATCTAGATGGACTGACTAACAATATTTCATATACATCTGTAAACGTTCTCATTTGGAAAAATGATACAAACAGTTCCTGAAGTTTGACCCAATGTGCAATTTGGTCTCTGAACTTTTAATTTATTCAATATAGTCCCTTAACTATAGCACAATGTGTAATGTGGTCCCTAAATTTTTAATTTGTTCAATATCATCCATGAATTTTTGGTACATGTTCAGTTTAGTTTCTGAACTATATAAAAATATTTAATATAGTTCTTCCATTTTCATTTAAGTTCGGGGACTACATTGAACATTTTCATATAGTTCAGGGACTAAATTGAATAATTACCAAAAGTTCAGGTACCACATTGAACAGATTAAAAGTTCATGGACCATGTTTAATATTAGGCTAAAGTTCAGGGACTATATTGAATAAATTAAAAGTTTAGGGATCAAATTGCACATTGAGCCAAAGTTGAGAGGTTATTTGTACCATTATCCCTTCTTATTTTTCTTTATGTAAAGTGCCTTCTTCTTCTCATCAAAAGCCATGCAGAAGCGTCATTGCTATGGCCGAGGTTGTGAACCTCGCCCACAGTTGGTGAGGGCTTCACGGCCCTTGCCCAGATCATTGTGGCCACGAGCAAGGTTGCCTTGCCTAGAATTGGGCGAGGGCGTCCCGGCCCTCGTTGGCCATAGATGTAAAAAAGAAATAAAGAAAATAAAGGAAAAGAAAAAAGGAAAAAAAATAAAAATCATAAAATATTAGAAAAGGAAATATTAAGATATTACTAAAAATTGTCTACGTCAACGGTAGCCGTGCCGCGTAAGACAGCCGGCATATACATTAGCGATTTACGTCCAAAATTGATCGGATGGACTCAATTGGTAAACATGAAAAGATTTATAACTCAATTGACAAAATTTAAAAAAATATAGGATTGAATTGGCAAAAACGCAATAGACTTAAAGAAATTTTCCACAATTTTCCTATTACCATCCATAATCATCTTTACTCTTCAAATCCCGTTTTCTTAGTATTAATAATTCCAATATTACTTTTAGAGGTGGAATATAAATATAAACAACGTAAAATGTATGATTAGAAAAATTTAAGTCACCGTGGAGACAAACTTCAAGAGACCAAATCACTTTGTTACTATTAAAAAATCAGTTCGCTTTAGTACACATAGATAAAATTATATAATAAATTGTAAAAAATTAAGAATGTACGTAAGTAAAGAGTGAGATTAGAAAAAGCAATCAAAAACCGTTAAAGCATCCTCAAAAGCCTCGTCACCTCTTCGCCACACGTTACTTAGTATATTATATTTTACTATATTTTAGATATGTGCTAAAAGACAATATCAATTCAGGGTTAGGTGAAATGAAGTATAGTGCCTTACAAAATTCAAATTCCATTCGAAGTCTCCCAAGAAGCCACGTCACCCCCAACACTATTTCAACCATTCCTCTTAATATATATATATATATATATATATATATATATATATATATATATCATCGGATTAGCCCTGGTACCCCTCAATTGAAAATCACAGTATAATTTTGCAGAGAATTCTCATTAGCGAGTGCTTCAAAACACTTACCAAATATACTGAAAGATAAATTATTCAATTTTTGAAGCTTTTATGGTGACGTCGAGATGATAATCGGCGCTTTAAAAAAGTTACACTATCTTTCTTATTTAATTACCTAGTAACTGTAGCTTCTTTCTCATGATTAAGTGTCGAGCTCTTTATAATATGAAGTCGAAGGCACTTTTTAAGAAAATTGTCTTGAAAATAATTAGCAAAAGGCCCTAGGACACACTTATTCACGTTGTTTGCATCTAATAATGTAGATCGCAATTCGCTATGAATGCGGGTTGGAGAGGCGAATTGAGAGGCGGGGGAAGTGGAAGCCACGGCCATGGTCGGAGGGAAGGGTTCGAGGGTTTTAGGCTCCGGCCATGAGGCGACCCTCGCCTGTTGTGACCGTATCACGTAAGACAATCGACATACACGTCAGCGATTTCTGATCAAAATTGATCGAACTGACTTAATTGACAAAATTTGAGGACTCAATTGGTAAGATAAAAAATTCAGGATTAAATTAGTAAAAGTGCAATAGATTTGGGACTTTTTGGATAATTTTTCATATGGTAACGGGATGGCGAATCGCTCTCAGCAAAATGATTCATTTTTTCCAAAACAAAACCACACATTTCTACTCTTATTTTGTACACAAGCCAACATTATTGTATATCAAAACCAAAATGAGTTTTTAGTTAGTAAAGGATGATTTGCTATGCGGTAGGAGTTTTGCGTTGAGATCAGAGATGTTCTTTTTTTTGGCCAGTATTGAGATTAATTCTTTTCAATATTTAGTTCTATATTGTCGATACTTTCTTTTCATATAACCTTATAATAATACTCTAGTAAGAAAACGGTAAAATATTATTGCATTATCATTTTCTCTTCAAAGAGCAGTCGGTCCATATTAGGGAAAATGACACAAATGGTTCATGAATTTTGACATAATGTGCAATATGGTCCCTAAACTTTTAATTTGTTCAATATAGACGCTGAACTTTAACCCAATGTGCAATATTGTCTCTGAACTTTTAATTTGTTTAATAAAGTCCATAAACTTTTGATACATGTTCAATTTAGTCCTTCAACTATATGAAAATATTCGTTGTAGTCCTTCAATTAACTTAAGTTCAAGGATTGCATTGAGCAATTTCATATAGTTCAGGGACTACATCAAATATGTACAAAAAAAGTTCCGGGATCACATTGAACAAATTTAAAGTTAGAGGATTACGTTGAACATTAAGCTAAAGTTCATGGACTACACCGAATAAATTAAAAGTTCATGGACCACATTACACATTGGACCAAGATTTATAGACTGCACACGTCATTATATCTCCATATTAAAAATGAAATTACAATTCCGATATACATAAGTACACCAAGCAAGGAATGGAATTCATCGAGCCGTGCCCCAAAAAAAGTTAGAGATGTTCTCGTATCCAGCCTGGTTATCAGCCCGGAACTCTTGGATCGGGTTATCCGAGAAAAGAATACTCTTTTTTTTTTCCACGGCCACTCTTTTAAGGTTGGCAATTGAATTCATGGAATGACTTTGGAAGAGTATCGCGATCAATCACACAATTTCGCCACAAAACTTTACGATCATAATTTCATTGGCAGGCCATTCACATGCCAAGATTCAGAGGCAAAAAGGAGAAGGAAAAAAAGGCAGCAGCATTAATTAGACTTTTGCCGCTTTTTATGTTACCGTGCCTAACGAAATCCCACATCGCGAGCGCAAATGAAAACCCCAGCTTTAAACATAAAAAGGAAGGGAGGGACCGGGGAAGATTAAACCAGAAAGAACCTCGGTAACTGATCTCCCCACAATCGCACCACGTTTCTCTCTCCTCTCTCTTCTCCTCGCATTCTCTCTCTCTCTCTCATAATATCACCCGACACCGGCAGAGACCAGAGGAAACCCTTGATCGATCCGAGAGAGAGAGAGCTGAGGAAGGAGGAGGAGGAGAAGGTGGAGGAAAACCCCCCCCCCCCGGGGAGCTCGAAGAAGAAGAAGAGGAAGCCAGACGTCGAGACCATGGTGGAGACCAGGCGCAGCGCCTCCGCCAACAAGCGGCCCCTCTCCTCGCCCCAGAACTCGTCTTCTTCCGGCGGCAAGCGCTCCAAGGTCGGTGCTTTTCTCGAGCCCGGGGGGGGGGGGGGGGCTGGGGATTCCGCCGATTGGGACCCGGCCTCGCGGCTGTCCCCCGGGGCCCCCGGATTCGTGGGTTCCTTTTGGATTTGTTGGTGGGTGATGTGGGTTTTTGGTGTTTGCAGGTCGCGGAGGGCAATTTGCCCGAAAAGCCCGATTTGGGGGCGAAATCCGGGTCGGAATCTCGAGATTTCGGGCTCAGATCCTCTGATCGGCGGAGCTCGGATGCGGATAAGGCTGCCGATGCGGGCGAGGCGGAGAAGTCGCCGCAGCCGTCAGGTCTGACCCTTTTGGTTTTCTTTTCCTGCATGTGGGCCCTGATCAATTGATTTGGTTCCTGGGTTTGCGTGATTTGTGGCTAGGGGGTTTTCATTTTGTTGTTGGTTGGGTTCTTGGGTTGGTTTCTTGTTTTGCTAGGTGAGATTGCAATAGATGGTGAGAAACAAAACTGGCAGAAGAAAAAGGCTTCAAAGCCGACCAAGAAACCTAAGTCTGCGTGGGGACAGCTTCTTTCTCAGTGCCGTCAGGTGTGTTTTCTCTTCTTCTTAATGTCAACGGTATTTTAGAGTTTGCTTGGTTCATGATAAGTGCGAGAACGTGTATTATACTTGGGCTTCCTTGGTATATGGTGGTCCCAGAACTCTGATGAGAATGAGAGTTGGATGTGAGAAGTCACTCGAGCTGCTTGAGATGTGGGAATGTCTTGATTGATCGCTATTCGTTCGGGCTGTCCATTTTGTAGTGGCTTGATATCACGTGTCCATAGGGTGATCGGGTGTGATAGAGTATTCACGAATGTGTTGATCTATGCATTCTTTTGAGCATCACTTTCGGTGGTTGATCCGATCTTGATTTCATAGCAATCAATGACCGAAGTTCCTCTCACGTGGTGAGAACATTCAGTTGGTCAGGATGTTTTATTGCGATCTTTTTATTTTTTATTTTTTGGGCCTGGTCGCTTAGGTATGTATAAACTGGCAACTTGTGTGCCACACTTGGGTTTGTAACTGGGCGTGCATTGAATCACCACCGCGATGGCTTGGAATTCATTTTCGCATACAAGAATTGGGCGAGGCTTGTGAATTCAATTTACGGATTGATGTATGAGTGTGATTGTCAGATTCATTCCATTCTGGATTAGACCCAAGTGGAATAATGTGCTTTATCATGTCAAACTTGTTGGGAAGATGGCTTCATATGAGGAGATGTCACATTATCGCATTTATTGCTGGCATTTGATTATGATAATTGGAATTTAAACAATGTAAAAAACCTTGGCGTGTGTGTTGCTGTTGGTGATTAACTTAGAAGAGGGCCAACTGATGAGCAGCAATAACTGAAGGATTGCAAAAATTTTCTTCCCTAGCTCTATTGAACAATTATACCATGGGATCTTAAGCATTAGGATTTGTACATATTACAATTCCTATGAAAACAGCTATGGATAGATGGGATATTTTTGGAGAAGAATAAGATGCGGAAGAGATCTAGTTGGAAAAACTATACTGGTACTTTCAAAGTGTTTATGTGAGCCTTACAGTTTGCTTAACACAATCAGTTATGTGAACAAAAATTTATGGCACCTGGCTACCTATCCTACTAGTGCATCACCACCTTCAAGGGACAACTGATGTTGAACTTTACACCTCATATCAGGAATAAGATTTTAGAGTTTTAGCATCTAAAAATCCTGTCAGAATTATCGTCTTGTATGCCTTAAACATTTTCAAGAATCTAGCTTTTAGTAATAAAATGAGGTCAAACCTTCCAAAAAGAGATATGGAAACCTTAAGAATGAACTTTTTTAATTGAGATATCAAAAGAAAGAAATTGCTAGAATTTGGCACTTGTTATACCAATGTAATAGAGATAGGGTAGCCTTGTCATTGGATCAGTCACAGAATATCACTCTTAAGGTGTCCTAGGAAGTTTCAGAAAAGGTGAAGTCATTGATTTTGATAGTTATGAGATAAAATGATGACACTTTTTTTTTTGGTCGGAAGGATGACGACACTTTAAATGCTTGGACTTTTATCAATGGTTCAATACAATCCCTGAAACTTCTTTTTGTTCAATTCCTTTGAACTCTGGCTTTTTGGTTCTTCCAATCAATGTCATCTGGCATGTCAACACTTATTGGCCAATTAATGAATGTCGAATTAAAAATACAAAAACAAGCATAAACCATGACCATGGAATTATAAAAAATAGAAAACCAAAAAAAAGCCTGAGAGAGAGAGAGAGAGAGAGAGAGAGAGAGAGAGAGAGAGAGAGAGAGAGAGAGATAGAGAGAGAGATCACGATATGTACTACATGGGAGGATGACACCACAGATCTGTGATCTTTTGCGGGTATTCAATGTTGTTTCTTAATGTTTTCGTTTCCAATTGGGTTTTGAAATTAGTCTTTTGTTTACGACGGTCCTTTCTATCAAAATATGGATA
Source organism: Syzygium aqueum (assembly GCA_031216185.1). Taxonomy (NCBI): domain Eukaryota; kingdom Viridiplantae; phylum Streptophyta; class Magnoliopsida; order Myrtales; family Myrtaceae; genus Syzygium; species Syzygium aqueum. The sequence continues at coordinate 4,184,343 of CM062238.1, read as the reverse complement.
AAAATGCGGATGTGGGTTGCTAGGCCAACATGGAAATAAAAATACAAAAGGATGAAAATAAAAAGGACAAACCTAAGAGAGAGAGAGAGAGAGAGGCTGGGCTGCCACCGGCCACCGGCGACCCTTGTGAGCCCAAAGGAGGGCCTTCGCAACAAGAGAGGGACTGGGGGACCGTCACCAGCGCTCCCATGCGAGGTTTGTGATCCTTGTTGGCTAGTGGTGAGGGTGGTGACTCCTGCTTCATTTTCCTGGGGATTGCCAACCTTGTTGAATCTCTTAGTCTTTCTCTCTCTTTGGGATAAGATGAGGAGGCAGCAGCGGAGCCTTTCCCTAAGGCTGTGGTGGCCTAGACCCACACCTTCTCTCTAGGGTTTGAGCATCTCTTGTTTTCCGTTTCTGTATTTGTGTAATTCGTGTCAGCTGGTTTGGCTGGTCAATGTTGACATGGCACTCATGTCGGCATTTTTATCCATATTTTAATCGGTTGGACCAGCAGAACCATAAGGACCATAGTTTAGGGATCCGATTGAAAAGGAAAAATGCTCAAGGATGGACTGAACAATTAGCAAAAGGATTAGTAGGGTCGTTATCATCCCTTACGAGATCACCCATGATGAAAATTAGCACTCAGATCCAGCATATTTAGGATTGCATAATACATATTTTTCCTCCTTTTTTACTCAATTATATTGTTTTTGTGAACTGTCGTGACATACCAACGCTTGACACAGCGAAATAAAACCTTTTTTTTGTCAGGCATCACCGGTAAAAAAAAAACTAGCTATACCGCATTTAACATTGTCAAAACCTCCATCTATTTCACATATTTTTTAAACTTGTCTGTTACTTTCTGCTTTGAAAGAAGCCCTATGATAAGCGTTAAGTTGTCATTATGGTCTTCCTTGTGTCTCTTTTCTGAAAAGAGCAGTTAACTGGTTTGATTTTTAGAATGAGTCTATTAACTTCAGAAAACTTGATTGGTTGAATTGATGTACACGGGTGTCCATGATGTCCTATCTTAAGTCTCTCTCTCTGTCTCTCTCTGTCTCTCTCTGTCTCTCTCTGTCTCTGTCTGTCTCTCTCTCTCTCTCCCCTTACTCTTGACTTATACATATTCATTATCTTTTAAAAGATAGAATCAACTCTATGGTGCTCTACAGGTAGAAATTTTTCTTCCTCAGAAAGGAAATCCCTGTCATATCATTTTGATCGGCTGGCGCAAGAGGAACTGCTTACTATGTGCTATTTTGATGCATTCCTCAAGTTGTTACTGGTATCATTGTCTCAAATCATGTGCTTGTTGTCCTTATTCAATGTCTTCTTTATGCAGAATCCTGACTTGGTGATGCGGGATAGCCTTTTCACTGTTGGTCATGGCAGCCAGTGCAATTTGTGCCTTGCAGATCCATCTATTAGCTCGGTGTTGTGTAAACTTAAACACATTGCGGTATACTTTTGCTTTACTTGCTTGCATTTATAAGCTTCTTGGTTTAGAATGTAGTAACAAAGACAGACATGTCATCTTTTACCATTTATATCATCCTATCTGATTTTGGCGCAGCGTCGAGGTTCATCGGCAACTCTCCTTGAAATTACTGGGGTTAAAGGTACTGTACAAGTAAATGGAAAGGTTTGTCATCGGAATTCGACTGTTCTCTTATGCGGTGGTGATGAGGTGGTTTTTACGGAGTCAGGCAACCATTCTTATGTATCCTTAACTCTTTTGGCTTGGGCTACTAGATGGTTCATCTTTCTCTGCCAAGTTCTCCATCCTTATTACCAATAAAGGAAAGAAATATTAGTGGACGGAAGATATCTTTAAATGCTACATCATTTTCACTCAATTATTTTTATTATTTTTTTGGTTTTTCTCTGCCAAATGTGTTCCTTAATGCATTCTTAGGTATTTCGGCAGTTTGATGATAATGTAGCCGATGTAGGCATTCCATCAGAATGTATTTTGGAAGCTCAAGGTGCTTCGATGAAGGGGTTACATATTGAGTCAAGATCTGAGGGCCCCTCAGCTGTTTCAGGAGCATCAATGTTATCCTTGACTGATTTACAAGAAGACTTGTCCCTCCTTCCACCTCCTGGCAAAAGTAGTCCGGATGTGCAATGCAATACGGGAATGCCCATTGTCCCGTCTGTATGCGATATATCAGATAATCAAAACGGAGAAGTTGAAATAAGGGATAGTTCTAATAACGACGATGTGAGAGATGTTTCCACAAGGGAAAAAAGTGTTTCTCCATCTGCTGAATGCAATGATGAAAATGCAAATTTAGATGGTGCTGGCTTTGATAGTAGGGGTGCAGGGGATGAAAAGGTACCTGGGGCAGCCTATGAATTAAGGCCATTGTTGCGAATGCTTGCGAGCTCCTCCTCCAACTTTGACTTAAGTGGCAGCATTTCCAAAATGCTTGAAGATCGACGTGAAATAAGAAGAAAACTACTCAGAAGTAGTGATGCTTCACTTCTAAAAAATAACGATGTTTCATCTGATTCAAGAACAGATTGGAGGAAGGCATTTAGAGAAAGTCTAGAACAAGCCATAAGTAATCCTGATAATATTGAAGTCTCTTTTGAGAATTTTCCATATTACTTGAGGTATGCCTCATTTAATTTCAAGCATTTCTTAAGTTGGTGCTACTTGTAACATTTGGACTAGTATCTCGTCCATGTAGCTATCATTCTAACCTTTCTGAGCATGTTACGGTAGTTAGTAAGTGGACCTTTACAATTTTTTGGAGCATTCCCTTCCCCTTATATTGGAAATACTTTGTTATATTTTATATTCTGTCAATTACTTTTGATGACATTTGAGATTCAGTGTTTGTGTTTGGGCTTGCAGTGACACAACAAAGAATGTTTTAATTGCTTCTACCTATTTACGGTTGAAGCACAGTGAATTTGTGAAGTACTCTAAGGACCTTCCAACTTTATGCCCCCGTATATTGTTATCGGGTCCTGCTGGTAAGTCTTGCGCTCTTTTGTGTAATTCATAGCATCAAGTTTTAAGGTCCTGGTCTTAAACTGTTCTTCAATTGGCTGGTTGTAGGTTCAGAAATATATCAAGAAACACTGACCAAAGCGCTTGCTAAGCATTTTGGTGCTAAACTACTGATTGTCGATTCTCTGATCTTGCCTGGTGTAAGCTTCTCCCGATTTGTCTTGGTCATTTCCTGTTAAGAATTTATTTCGCTTTTTGTTAGTTGTAGAATCTCTGTTAGTCTTCCATCCTTTCCTGGTCATCTTTTAACGATGCACTCACATAGCCGTCTGACAGAGAAATGCCAATTTTCCAGGATTTAATGCCTAAAGATGTCGATTCACTGAAAGAATGTGTGAAGTCTGAGAAAGCATTCGTTCATGCCAAGCGTACTGGACAGTCTTCTGCAGTACATCATAGAAAACCAACCTCAAGTGTTGAGGCTGATATTACTGGTGGATCTATTGTTGGTTCACGTGCTCAGACAAAGCAGGAAGTGTCCACTGCAACATCGAAAACCTATAAGTTCAAAAAAGGCATGTTTTAGTTTCCAGGATGTAGCTTGCTGTGCAGATGCTTGTTAACTATTTTCTTGCCCAGTCTTCAGTCTTCATCCTTTGCATGCAGTTCGTATTTATTTATGCCGTGTGAGTTTTCATCCCTTATCAGTAGATAGAAAATGACTATAACTAATTATATGCAGGGGATAGAGTGAGATATGTGGGGTCTGCTGGGCTCTCTGCTTTGCAGCCGTTGAGGTACTCCTCCAAGATATTTTTATCTCACCTAATTTAGAGGGGGACAGAGAATTTTAGACTCTATAAGTTTTGTTGGTGCCACAATTGGATATTGCTGTCTCTTTAGCTTTATCTAGTGGTGGCAGCTTCTATGATACAATGCTTCAGTCTATAAATGTGAAGCTATTATTTATGTTTAGTTATTTATTAGTGACATCAATCAGTCAAAGTAGCTTTGGTTCATTCATTCACGAGCATTGATTGACAATCCTTTGGCAGTAGGAAGATGAGTAGTCGACCAGATATGTGCTCAGAAGAAGTTTCTATGGATATGCTATTCCTTTCTTGTTCAGTTTATGTTGAGGAATGATAAACTGTAATTGTTTAGGCCATTGGGATGCCGGTGCTTTGTGCCAGCTACAGATGGCTACTTACGATGGCAATATTTATTTATTCTGTAGCTTGAGGTTCAACTTAATGATCGAGTAGTCAAGGCTTGAGTCATTTTATTCAGATGGAGATACGGTGCTATTATATGCTTTAAAAAACAGTAGATCTCGGTTTAGAAGGATCCTGGGGGGAATTCTTCAGTACTTTATTGAGGTTTCATTTAATTTTAGGAAAGTCATTTTCACCTTTTCTTGAATTCTTATGTTATTTTTGGCTGGCCAGGGGTCCATCTGATGGTTATCGAGGTAAAGTAGTTCTTGCTTTTGAAGAAAATGAAAGTGCTGCAGCAAAAGTTGGAGTGAGATTTGATAAGCCAATTCTTGAAGGCAATAACCTCGGTGGGCATTGTGAAAAGGACCACGGTTTCTTCTGCTCTGGTAATTTTTCTTGGTTTTGTGGATTGTTGCTTTTGTGGATGGTCCTAGCACTCATTTCTGCAGTATGAATTCTCAACAGCCAATTCACTTAGGTTAGAGAGTTCTGGAGGGGAAGAAACTGACAGCCTGGCTATTGATGAAATTTTTGAGGTAAACCTGAAGGTTGCTCTAGGAGCTAGCATTTCTTTTCGTTTTCATAATATTGTTACTTCTATTTTGATGTGCTTAAACTTTGAAGGTTGCATTGAACGCGAGTAAAAGTTGTCCTTTGGTAATATTCGTGAAAGATGTGGAGAAGGCTGTAGTGGCGAGCCCAGATGCAGGTCAAGTGTTTAGAGGCAAGCTTGAAAATCTGCCAGAGAATGTAGTCGTTATTGGCTCTCATATTCAAATGGACAGCCGCAAGGAAAAGGTAAGCATCCAATCTTTTCATCTCCTATGTTCAGTCTCATATATCTCTGGTCTTGGCAGGCAATATTATTAATAATCTTGCTTTTTCGTTTTCAGTCCCATTCTGGTGGGCTTCTGTTCACAAAGTTTGCGGGCAATCCCACTGCTTTGTTAGACTTGGCGTTCCCGGTAAGCAAGAGTCATTCAAAGTTTGTTGCTTCATTTGTTATATTCTGAATGTTATGAGGATTTGCTTTGCTTTTTGTTTTTCCTTTTTATTTTGGTTTATATAGGGGTATGTTGTTTTAAGGGTGCTGGGCAATATTTTCACAATTAACGTAAACGTAGTTAGCACAATGCAATTACGAGAGTGGTCCTCACCATTTGTCCTTTGTTTAGTGTATGTACCCAACTAGGCTTGTATCCTATGCACCTTTAACCATGACTCAAGAGTTCCATGATGGATGGAACATAAAATCCTTAGATTGGTTGCCCAGCCGCGGAACACAAACAGAAGGTGATGATCAACCAGTTTTAGTGATTTGTTTGCACAGGCTATATTTGTTTGCCAAATGTCATTGTCCCTTCTTTAGATTATTCAGAGTGGCAACTTCAATACTGCTTTGGAAGTGAAAATAGACCTTCACATGAGTCCCATCTTTCAAATTATCTTGCAAAGCTTAGTGCTTGCTATACTGATTGGGCAGTGACCAAAACTTTAGAATGACTTAAAAAGTGAACGAACCACTATCATTTTACAATCGTTAATGCTGTTTCGGAAGTGAAAAGAGATCTTTGTATGAGTCCCATCTTTTAAATTATTTTCCTCGGGATATCCTGCTTAGTATACCAATTGGGTATGGAATAAAACTTTAGAATGACTCAAAAGCCAACGAACCACTATCCTATTACCCTCAGTAGCATCTACTACAATGACATCCACATTGGTGGGAACTGGAACTCAGAGACATGCCCATCATCTAAACTGGGGTCTCTTTGCCATCAATAACTTGTGCAAGATCTAGGCTTCACTGTATCATCTCTGTATATGCCAGCAAGTGCAAGTGCTGAATCTGAAATTTTTAAGGTGTATCTGGTAAGAATACTGGTTGTGCCCCAAAAAGAAAATGCGTACTAATGAGTATTCTCCAGCGTCATGATCTTGGGGTTGGCTGACTTCAAAAGTTGCCGTTTACTGTATAATATTTTTCTCTATGAACACTTGCTGCCAACAATCTAATTTGTGTCTTTAGTAGCTGCAAGAAGATAGCTGGTATGAATTTACCTAAACTGGCAAGGAAACCGATGCATGAGATTTATAGGCTAAATTATATAAATGCCATTTGAATTAAAGCAATGCCAAAAATTGTAAGCAAACAAAGTTTTTATTTCTCTCATTTTTATGTTCCAAGGATTCATGACGATTGCTCTTTCTTTCAATTGCTAAATAGTATCATTAGTAGTTGAACTCTATTTTACTAAACTATATTAACAATAATTCAAAAAGAAAATTAGAAGTGAGGTTTTCCAAAATTTGAATCGTGTAATTATTTTTTATGAATTGTTTTTTTATCTCCTTTATGATTGGTTAGTGTGGTTTTGCAAACTCTGTAGTTTTGTTAAAACTTTTTAAACTATAAGGATGGAATATACTTTTATTGTTTTATTTTGGTTTGTTTTTACTATACTTATTCTTTAATAAATCGTAAGTTTCTTCCTTTAACATCTTATGGTTAGAATTTCACGTTGTAATATATGGTTTTGACCTTTTGATTTTTGGCTTTGTCCTATTCTAGTTTTTATGCGGACTGTTTGGATTGTATAAATTTCACACGTCACATAGCAAGGTAGCTAAATGTCAAATTGAAGTGACAAATCACCAAATCTTTCAGACTACTCTGTTTAATATGAGATACTATTGATGGGAGTGGGTGGTGGTCTTTAGCAGAAATGATGCACAGTTGATTGTAATAGCCTCTACTTTTAAGAGTAGCCAAACATTATTGACCACAACGCTGTAACTGCTTTCAAGTCCTGGCTGATCATTGTCTTTATTGCGCTGAATGTCCAATATTTCCTTTAATGGTGAAGTCTATGTCTGCAAAACATGGAAATCAACCTTTTTCTGTACTAAAAGATTCTTCCTTTGGCAACAAGGAATAGATTGTATGAGGTGTAGTTATGAAGGAAGAGGAGGAAGAAGAGCCTACTTGAACTAAATGTTGCCTTCTTTGTGAGATTGTCATTATCTCGGGATCTTATCGCTGAGAGGAGGCTAACTTCTTGAATTGACAGTTATTCTTCTTCTGAAGGAAGGACCGTTCACAAAAAAGACAAAACGCAATAGAGAATATGGAAAATGGAAAAAAAAGACTAAGAAGCTTGGCTGTATTTACAGTTCATTCCTGTCGTAATTGTTAATATAAGTGCTGGATTGGTGTCCGTATTATATCTGAACTTCGAGAAGAGTACTAAGTTTTAGTTCTATTGCAGGATAGCTTTGGCAGGCTGCATGAGAGGGGCAAGGAAAGCCCCAAAGTGATGAAGCAACTTACTCGACTTTTCCCAAATAAGGTGTCAATCCAGTTACCTCAGGTATAGACCTCTGTAGACCTTCTAGCGGTCATATCGTGCCTAAGCTTCTTCTTGGTAATATTATCTGTGGGCCTTTTCAGGATGAAGTTTTACTCTTGGACTGGAAGCAACAGTTGGAACGAGATGTTGAAACGATGAGAGCACAATCCAACATTGCTAGCATTCGTTTGGTAAGTATCGTCTTGGCATGTTAATGGGAGTGTCTGAATGGACAGTTTTTGGGCATTCCATTTATGATTGTCTTTTATCTGTGAGACAACCTTAAGGTTAAATTATCCTCCACTTTCATCTCTTAGGATTTGATAAAGGATTCTGCTTGTTATAAAGACTTATTGCTCATTCTAAGATCATTGTTGGAACTTTCCTATGTGATTCGTTTTAATTTGTCATGCAACTTGCTTGCTTGTTTCTGATTGCAACTCCCATCTCTATTTCTCTCCGTCTGTCTTGGGTCAGGTGGCAGGATTTAATGATTTACCTAGAATTTGAAATTTCTTCTTACCAGTAAACGATGCATTTGATGATCTACAGGTTTTGAATCGAAGCGGGATGGACTGCCCTGACATTGAAATTGTGTGCATTAATGATCAAACACTTGCAAGTGAAAGTTAGTATATTGAGCTTGATTGGGCTGTACTTTCTGTTGTATCGCTCTTCTTTGTTATATATGCAATTGTCATTTGTGAACTAGGTGTGGAGAAAATAGTTGGCTGGGCCGTAAGTCACCACTTTATGTGTTCTTCTGAAGCACTTGTCAAAGATGCTAAACTTGTGTTGTCCAGTGAAAGGTTTGCACTTTTCAATTCCGAAACAAAATTAGAACTCAAAAGAATTCACTGAGAATACTCTTATAACTTCTGTCCTTGTTTGTGTTATGTGTACTACAGCATTAGGTATGGCATCAATATCTTTCAGGGTATACATAATGAAAACAAGGGCTCAAAGAAATCTCTGAAGGTAGGAGACTGACTCTACATCTGGTTGGCTCATGAGTACATTCTTCTTCTTGGTCCTGATGGAATCTTTAAATTGTTGTAAATACATTTGCCACAATTTTTTTTTCTATTGGATGCTCTGATTCTAACTCGAAGAATGCCAGGATGTTGTCACCGAGAATGAGTTTGAAAAGAAGCTTCTTACGGATGTTATTCCTCCCACCGACATTGGTGTTTCTTTTGATGATATTGGGGCCCTAGAAAATGTGAAGGATACTTTGAAGGAGTTGGTAATGCTTCCTCTTCAAAGGCCTGAATTGTTTAGTAAAGGGCAGCTAACAAAGGTGTGGTTCCCCCCTGTTTTATCTCCTTTTCACTTCATTTTTTGGCATGAGTCTGTTCTGTTCTTGACACAACTTTGTCAAGCACGTATATTAATATTTATGTATCTGAATGTGGTTGCCTACGTTTCAGCCATGCAAGGGAATACTGCTATTCGGCCCTCCTGGTACAGGGAAAACCATGCTTGCAAAAGCTGTGGCAACAGAGGCAGGCGCAAACTTCATCAATATATCAATGTCGAGCATCACTTCAAAGGTTATTTCTTGATGCTATGAACTCTGCGGAATGTTATGGTTGCATTGCTTTAAAAACTGGGTATTGATCATACTTCTGTACTTGCAGTGGTTTGGTGAAGGAGAGAAGTATGTGAAGGCAGTTTTCTCTCTGGCCAGTAAAATTTCTCCCAGTGTTATTTTTGTTGATGAGGTTGGTTGTGTCTCTAAATTTGTTGTGATTTAATCCTTGTCGGTTCATCATGCTTCTACTTAAAAAGTCTATCCTGTGAATGAGTATATTGTTGCTTAATTTAATTTTCCCACTATGTTTTTTCAGGTTGATAGCATGCTAGGAAGAAGGGAAAATCCAGGAGAGCATGAGGCTATGCGGAAAATGAAAAATGAATTTATGGTTAACTGGGATGGTCTACGCACAAAGGATAAAGAGAGGGTCTTGGTACTTGGTGCTACTAATAGGCCATTCGATCTTGATGAGGCTGTTATCAGGAGGTTTCCTAGGAGGTAAGAATTATAGCAAGTATTTCTCAAGTATTATTTGTTAGTGACATTAAATAAGTTGAAATGCAAATGTTTTTTGCAGGCTGATGGTTAACTTGCCAGATGCTCCAAACAGAGAAAGAATTCTTAAAGTCATACTGGCCAAAGAAGAATTGGGCTCTGACATTGACTTGGAAGCAGTTGCAAAAATGACAGAAGGGTATTCTGGAAGTGATCTAAAGGTTAAATTTCCTAATTCAGCCATACACCTGTTGTGTGGGCTTTGAAAAAAAAACTTAAGCTTTTCCGCATTTGGGTCATTATTTTAGAACTGAGTGAATGGAGAAACTTAGTCATCTATTTCATCCCTATTTGCAGAATCTTTGTGTGAGCGCCGCGCATTGTCCCATCAGAGAAATTTTGGATAAGGAAAAGAAGGTTAGTATAAATAATGGTCCCTCATTGTTGATTTACATTCCTTCCGGGTCAATTGATTCCACATATGTATGAAATAATTTCGTTTCTGTTGATTGACTGCACTTAATACTCAGAAGGTGACAACCAACATAGAAGCCAAAAAAGAGTGCACATTCTCTTTTATTTCTTGTCTTCTCGGTAAATAATTATCTTTACATTGGAAATAATGAAGATGTTCAAGATATACTTCTAGAGCCAACCTTGGATGATGCTTTAGGGTGGTGCCAAGGTTCTCTAACGTGCTCCTGTTACTTTATGAATGCCAGAACTTGATTTATCGTGCAGCACCTATGTAACATCTACTCCTGCATCGCTGGATATGATTTTTTTTTAATACTTTTCCTTTTTAAAATGGCTATGCTCACATCTAGTTGGAACTTTGCCTCTTGTACTTTTGAGTCATCAGCTTTTAGGGTAGATTTTCACTGCCCGAGAAATGGTTCTGGGCATTTCAGAATAGTATTCTCTATTTGTGTAATAACCATGCCACACTTGTGCCTGTCAACACTGACTGGTTGCTTATCTTTTTGGATTTAAAGAAAAGTAAATTGGCTATGAATCTTAGAACAGCAATAAAATTCTTTCACATTGTCAATGGAAGTCCAGCATGAACGATGTGGTAGATTTGCAGACCATACCTCTGATGAGTTAAGATGGTGGACTCAACGAGAGCATAGAGAGATCAACCTAGATATGACACAGTTGTAGGCAGTTTAATCGTGAGATAAGTCATAACATTGCTATTAGAAAACCTACATGAAGTTTGCATTTAGTCAACATTTTATATTATTTGTAGGAAAAACAAATTGGAAATTTATTTTTTGCGTAGGAAGAACAAACTGGAGTTAGTAAATATACGTTATGAGGAAGAGAATGCATCCTCGTCACAATATATCACTTTATGATTACAAGTGCTTTCTGAGTTCTTTGCATGTTAATCAACACGCTTTTGGAAGTTTTTGAAGCTTTGTTCAGAGAACTACTTAAATTTCGTTCTGCCAAATAGATTAGACACAAGCTAATATTGCTGCATGAACTAAGGGTCTTCCCTTTTCGTACCCAAAACTTTTAATACTTGTGAGGCCTTCCTGACACATGAAGCAACTTCATCGTTCCCAGAACATCAAAAAGGTTATTTGGATCAACCAAGTATGTGAAGGCTCTAAGTTCGCCTAAGCCACAGGGAACTTACTTTCTCTGCTTCTGTGTATCTCGCAAGTCAGCCAGTCCCATATGCATTTGCAGAGATAAAAAAAGCATGACCACAGATGCATAAGCGATTGATTTATCACAATGTCGAAATTGGTAAACATGATAATAGGTAATCCACATGGAACAACAGTGATGAAATTCATTCTTAAATATTTATGAAGTAAGAGTTAAGTTAGGGTTGATTGACCGAATGAGTTACTACATGTAAAAACCAACTCATAATGGGACTTTATGTGACGGTAAGGGAATATTGTGTTTATTTGTTAAGTATTTGTTGACCTGAGGCTTCATTGGTTCGTTGGAGTTATATTGAAGTTGACAGCCAACTCTTTTTACACAATTTGCAGGAGAAAACCTTAGCTGTGGCTGAAAACAAACCTTTACCTTCATTGTACAGTGGTGCAGACATCCGTCCCCTAAAGATGGATGACTTCAAAAATGCACATGAGCAGGTATGGCATTTAATATTCTCTCATGCTCTATACAATGAGGCCATATGCATTAAGTTGTTCAAAAACTACCCTCCTCCCCAAACTGCACGAAGCAAAAACCCTAGCCCTTTTATATTCCATTCCTGCTTGGGAAGAGGGGGTTCTCACATGTGCTTATTTTTCGAGCAAATTCAACATGATATCTCTGCATCTGCCTGGAATTCTTTGAAAATATAGCTTCATAATTTCTGAGCAAGTTAAATAATACCATAATGTGAAGGTTTATATCTAGATATGCCACTGTGATTGCTATATGATATTGTGTAAGAGGTAAAGAAACTCATTCTGGAACCTGAATAAAGAATGTCTGAATCAACAGTGATCAGTGATGAATAGTGGGGACATTTTTCATTTAAAAGATTAAACTGAAAGTCAGATTCAGTTGATGAAAATGATAATAAGTCTTGATTTGTTTCATTCAGAAAGTAGGATAGAAAACAAAGATTTAAGGAAACAGTAGTGATATCGGGTTTGATAAGGTTTGTATGTAGAAAATCTGGGATATAGTTTGCCAGTACTTCTCTTGACAGCTGTTTGGTGCTTTGCTTGTTTGTTCTTTATTAACTGGCACAGACGTGGCTCAATTATAGTATATACAGATCTCATAATGGATGGGAAATTGATTTTCATGTTTTTCTTTGTTCAAAGGTGTGGTAGTAGAAGTGGTGTAATTGTTACCAAACATGCATACTTTGAATGTTTTCCCTATCTGTCTGGGCCGACCAGGATTTTAGACAATTTTGGTGCCCATATCAACACTAGAGCCAATGCCTCTTACAATCGGCATGAAGCCATCGCCATTTCATGCATGGTAGAAAATGTGGAGTTTTTTTTGGACTAGTTAAGTGTCTTGTCTGGAATGTGGTCAATGACATGTAATGTGAGAGAGAGGGAGGGAGGGAGGGAGGGATTATTTGGTCTTATTTCGGTCCTCCCCACAAAGCTAATCCATTGTGACCCTATTTGCTCATGCATTTTCAGTGGCCACAAATTATGTTGGGGCTGATATAGAGTTTTTGATCTCACTCCTTGGCAGTTCTTCTACATGCCACCGTTTTTGCTTTTTCCATGAGAATCTCTGTACTCCTGTGGAACAATTAATAACTGTCTTTGCAAAATCTTGATCTAGAATGCTTGCTGTAAAACATGACAGTATCTTTTGCCTAAGGATTCCTGCACCTGTTTTTTTTTTTTTTTTGTTGGCTAGACTTTTGAACTCGATGTACGACCTTCATGCAGGTGTGTGCCAGCGTGTCATCGGACTCTACAAACATGAACGAGTTAGTCCAGTGGAACGATTTGTACGGCGAAGGCGGAACGAGAAAAAGGATGTCACTCAGCTACTTCATGTAGTGGAGGTATATATGTACAGCAATTTGTTTAGCTTATATTTTGCTGTCGACAAAGAGTAAGCGGCGTTTGTTAGGGATCAATATGGACGGGTGTGCCATCAACGTTTCGAAGCCCCGCCCGTTGTTAATATGATATTATAGGTCTTTCTCTTGGCAATTTATTTTTCTAATTGAGGAATCGTAAAGATATCGATCTTGAGTGGATAGTTGATGAAAGCTTTTATTAATTACCCCTAGGCCCTCCTTGTACAGACTCATTGATCCATCAATAAATCAACCATGAAAGCCTCTCTCATAATTTTTAACTATTGATGAGACGTATATAACATCGTGCTCTGTGCTGTTGTGTTTTCGTCATGTCTTTCGACTCTTTCATCAAACGAATCGATGAAGTTTCCATGTCGTAAATTACTTTCTGGATTGGTACTTTTTCAGGATCGATAAACCCGAGTCCTTTGAAAAAAAGCCCCTTTTTTCTACTCAAATGACAGGTCAAGTTTCATTCTTATGCAGCAAACTGCAAATGAAGTGGTAGATGATTTTGGTTGTTCTGGATCTTACATCATGTTGCCTTGCATTAGTCATTAGTTTTCATTTGTGTGGGTCATTTGATTTTGTTTCATGATAAATAAATGATTTGAAAATATTTTTTTAAAAAAATGATCGTTTGTATTGCCTGAAATACTTAGTTTAATGAAAAATGTTTTTTTTTGTGTCGATGACAATTTATGTTGGAAATAATTTCGTGGTTGGTGAAAATATTATGTTTCATTTTTATAATTGATAGAAGCGATTACTTTGAGGAAAATAATTTTCAAATTATTCATTTTTTGTGAAACAAATGGACCCTAAGATAGTTCTGTTATGTCATCGAGTGATGATTTGGTGATTGAAGTTTGTGATTTATGTATGTCATCGGGTGATGATTTGGTGATTGAAGTTTGTGATTTCATAAAATATATTTGGTCCTGCATTTTTAACGGCTTCATTGATAATTAGTTGTCTGGCCCTTCCCTATGAGCTCCAAGTTACCAAACCGCGAAATCAGTTCGTGTTCAGGTTTCCGTCAGTATCTAACCTGAATTTCCGTTTGCCCATCTCTCTCTCTCTATCAAAGTTGAAACTCTTCCGCCGATAAACTGTCATGGTTGTGGTCAAACCTCATGGTTTAAGGTTTAAGACGCCGAAGATGGACCGACATGCGAAAGGTAAGACCGTTGAGTTAGGTCCCTCCTGTCTCGTGAAGGTAGGTCTCGAGGAAACACAGATACGAGCCTATAGAACAGCCGGTGCTCAAATAAAGGCCGTACCCAGAATACTTTGCGCTCGGCTGCATAAGATTCAACTCGCCTCGAGTCATCCCGTGTTCGGAAAGTTTTAGTTGTTTGCTTCTTAAAGAATGTCCCGAGAAAACTACTGTTCTCCGCCAAACGCTGGACTATCCTGTATCACCCCTAGAAAGGGACACACGAATGCAACAGTGTCGACTGCTCGATTGGTCGTCGATACAGGGGGGGCCTCTCACATGACGAGCAGAAAGAGAGAGAGAGAGAGAGAGGGACAGCTTCCGCAATGTCGTTTCGGATCGCCTTCCCGAACCCGGAAGTGCCCTTTTGTTTTAGGCCAGACAAACGTTTAGATGGGGAAAGGAAGAGGGAAATGGAGCACGCCCTGAGATTCGATTCGTGGGGCACAAGGCCGATATCGATGTCCGTCTCTTTTGTGACGAAATAGTACGCGGCTGCTGCAGCACACTTGTGGAATGAGCATTGCCGACTCCCTTCCGTTTTTTACTTTTGTTGCTTGCATGAAAATGGAGGGCGCGTTCATCGGTTAGGCCCGTCCCAAGACAAATCTTATATTGATGAAAACCGTTTCGTACGACGGCCCCAAAACGAAGTTCCTCGAATTAAATTTTAGGAGGCGGGCAGCCGCTGTCGGGCCTGGCGGTGGTTGCACCCCCATGCATTGCCAAATACAAATAGCACGAATCGTCAATCCATGTGAGTCGAGGCTGGGTGGGGGGCATGGCATCTTGCGTGGGGAGACGCGGCACTGGCCCGTTATAGGTGACAATTCGGAAGATATCTTGTTTAAGAAATGGGTTAATATCACGGAAAACCACAAACTGGTATACCGGTGACAAATTTATTCAAAACCAATTTTTTGACCATCAAAAACTCCAAACGGGTACACATATGACAAATTTACCATTCTTTAAATTGAATTAGGACTGCGCTTTTTCTACTTCTAATTTGGCTAAAACACTCCTCAACAAAGTGTTTTGACCATTTCATCCATTGTGGGTCCCGCCTTTCAGTTTTCTCTGTATTTTCTTATTGTCTTTTTTTTTTAATCTTCTTTTGCGGGTCCCACTTTCCTTCATCTTCAGCCTTCTCTCTTTCTCTCTCCTTTTAGTTTCTTTTCTTTAATATTTGAGATGGTTTTTGCGTCGTTTTTCATGATGGGTGCCGGATAAATTGATTAAATTATAAGTGTTTGTTAATGTTGAGTAATGTGGTAATTTTTCTTGTTATTGGTCTAGGTCAATGAAGTCAAAAAGTGTTTTTTTTCTTTTTCTTCTTTCATCTCTTTTTTTTAATGTCTAGGAAAAAGTAGGCACTAATTCAGACCTTGTTTACTATTGAATCTAATTAAAGTTTATGCTTTTGAGGATGATCTTTAGTGAGGCCTTTTGGCATTGCTGAGTTTCTCTCCTTCTAGGAATTTTGCTAGTTGAAGATTTTGAAATTTTATGGAGAAGAGTGGAAAGAGAAAAGCGAGTCTTGTCTGATCCTAAAGAGTTTTGCTTTCACCAAGTGAAAAAAGATTTATCATCCCATTAACTTCTGACAATTGAACTTGCTAATTTCTTTGACCCTATTAGGATGGAGCATGCATTTAATTTTTTGAGTGAATTTTGAGTAGTCTTTTCATTGAAAATTTTCCCAAACCGATTTGCACCAACCTCTTTTTTTCTGCAATTTGTTTGGCAAAATGATTTCAAGATACACATATTGGTCTAGTTATGGTTCGAACATAGTAAAGGATGAAGGGTTTTTATCCAATAAATTGCAGTTTTCTTCTCATTTTAGTAGGTTTATTGAAACTTTTTGCCATTTTGTTTTTGGTTCTTGATAAAGTGGAAAACGAGTGGACACGCCAAATGCATTTTTGCATATTAGATAGTAAAGTCTATTGGTGGGGGCGCAAAGTCTGGTTGAATCCCTGATTATGGTGGAATTTTCTCTACAAAGAGAGACAAAGAAAGAACGTTGCTGAAAGGTGGGATGAAAAGGAAGGAAAGTGGGAGCCGCAAAAAAAACAAAATAAGACATTGAGGGAAAGTTTAAGATGTTGGAAGATGAGACCCACAATGGGTGAAATGATCAAAACACTTTTGTTGGGGAGTGTTTTAGCCAAACTAGGAGTGGAAAAAGCGCACCCCATTGAATTAATATCACAAAAACTCATAAACCAGTATATCTATACCCCAAACCGGTACATTCGTCGACTGTCACATATCATTTGACACATCAATTTAATAGTAAAATTTAACTGAAACTATCGGATGTCAAATTTACCATAGGTGTACCTGTTTGGAATTTTTCGTGACATTAATCCAATTTAACGGAAACTAACGAAGGGTTAATTGTCCAAAATGTACTAGTTTCGGGATTTTTAGCTGTTCAAAAAATTAATTTAGGATAACATCGAGTTTGGTGTTTCGGGTAGTCAAAAAATTAATTTGTAATAAATTTGTCATAGATATACTATATGGAATTTTTGGTGAAATCAATTGTGGAGTTATACATATATGTGTGTATATGTAGTGCAGCTCCTCCTGTCCCGTGGGTCAAATCTCTCTCTCTAGAGAGAGAGAGAGAGAGAGAGAGAGAGAGAGAGAAGTCGCACCTTTTGCACTGCGCCATTGGACCAACGCCAGCCATCCTTCCCTCCCTCCCTCCCAGCCTCCCCTTCCATAGCCTTCTCTCTCTCTCTCTCTCTCTCTGCGATCTCCCATCTCCGATCCGATTCCGCCGCCCTCGCCGGAAATGGACGTCATGCGACACTGCTCCTCCTTCCTCCTCCCCTCCTCTCCCTCCGCCTCCGCCTCCGCCTCCGCCGCCGCCGCCGACGGCGACGACGACCGGGCCCCTCCGGCTTACGCGCTCGTCTTGCTCAACCAGCGGCTCCCGCGGTTCACTCCCCTGCTCTGGACGCACGGTACTCCGTTTCTTCTTTGTCTCCCCCCCACCCCCTCACCCCCGGCCCGTGGTTCCGCTTCTTCGGTTGTCGGTTTCTTTACCGTTTGTCCGGATGTCGGTTCGTTTGACTCGGATTTTTTTTTTTGTTCCTCCGCGCCTCGTGTGTTCGTGTGTTCTGTTTAGAGCAGCACGGATACGTATGTGTGCTGACGGCGGCGCGAATCGCGTGTACGACGACATGCCGAGCTTGTTCCCGCACGAGGACGCCGTCGCTGTCCGGAACAGGTCGGTAGTTCTGCTTCCTCTGCGTTTTCCCAGGATCCTCCTCCACTGGTTTGGCGACGGTATGCGTTATGTCTGATCGGCGCTGGCCTTTTTGTGTTTTTCCCGAGTTCGAGGCATCCGCCGAGAAGAAACTCGCGTGTTTCCGTGGACTTTATATTTTTGACATACTCGTGTTTGCATTGTTTGATATTAAGCTGTTGAAGTGAAGAAGGTGGTGATGGGAGTGCGTGACTGCACGTAGCTGGAATGATTGCTGTTGCCATTGTGTTGTCTCTTTAGCTGTCCGCTTAAAGGCGAGAGCCTGTGGTGGGATTAGTTTCAATGGCCTCAAATTGGACAGAGATTTTTAGTAGGGCAATTGTTGTGCGAAGCCGCGATAGTCGGGATAAGATACTTTGGTAGGTAACAGCAGAGATGATAGATGCGGCTCGCTGTTTTTCGAAAAGAGCGAAAAGGTTGCACCCGTTTATGTTAAGAGTCTGGGCTTGTTTCAAATTTTCACGACTCTGGTCATCGTTTAGGCCTGCTAGAACAAACTGACAACTACATGGATATGGAGGTGTAGAGAAGTTTGGAGCACAGTTTCCTGTAAATTTATACTTTTTATGTGACCGCGATGCTCCTCCAATGTTTGTTCGTTCTCAACGTTTTGCATCAATTTTAGGGGTTGCATGTTCCAATATGAAACCTCTAGTGATCTCTTGAGGATCCAGAGCAACTTCTCTGAGTGAAGAGAATGGTTGTTTTTACCTGTCAGTGCCGGCATTCACTACTGCTACTGCTACTGCTACTGCCTAGGGTCGGGAAATGGTTAGTCTCAACTAGGCTTTGTTGGGTGGAATGAGCAAACTTTTTATTTTTATTTTTATTGCAGCATGTGTAATGCATAGTGGACCTGATTTGGTTCCCAAGTTCCTCATGTCTTGTGTAAACACATTGTTCAAACCCATTTTGCTCTAGATGAGCCTCCCACTTAGCTTAAAAACAATATAGAACCTGTTCTTATTTTTAACATGCATGAGATGAGCTTTCAAAATATTTTTTTCCTTCTCTCTGCTTTCTAATCTGATATTAAATTATATAGAAATGGGCTTTTGTGCTTGGTTATTGTTGATGAGACTTCTTTAATGGTTAATTTTGAAGAGAGACGGATAAAAGTCTAGATTGTAGGAGTGGCAAGTAATTTTTTTTAAAGTGTCAAGTAGACAATATCAAGTTTCTGAATATTTGATTGCCGAAAGCACTACTTATGAGAGTTCTTTCCTTTTTTTATTTTTTGTTAGAAAATCCTAAAAGCTTAAACCATTAGGAGGTAGAAGAAGACTAATTGTATACGAGGCACATTATAACCACGTATTTAAGTAATGTGGGATTGTACCCAACACTTCTTAAGTATATCATCCATGGTGGATACTTTTCACTGTTGTTGTTTTTGGTGGTTTTCATTGGTCAAAACAGCCTCTGATTGAGTATGTAAAAAACTGTGTTCCTAAGAAAAAGAAAAGTGTTTTTAAGTGACAATATTTCACTTGTTGAAGTTCTCAATAGTATTGTTGAACATTTTTCACCATGTCAAGGCAATTCAGTTGACCGGCAATTTAGGGTTCTCATCTTCTTCTTCTTTTCCTTCCATATATGGATTACCACATTAAAGGGCAGATAAAAATAAAACCATACTAGTAATAGAATTGCAAGTATACCCAACCGAAATCTGCATGAGCAAGGAAATCCACTGATTTAATCTGTGATATGGTGCCCAAAATTACTAGGTATACTTACTGCTGTTTTTGCTCAAAAAACTATGTAAAGGTTACTTAGGTCGTATATTCTGCAAGAAACTGCATATCGTTTAGGTTGAATATTTTGAAAGCAATTTCTTATCATTTAGTTTGGATATTATGCAGCCATTACTTCTCATTTTCTGTTCTAAGTTGAACATCCAAGCTGCCGTTAGTCACGATCATGAATAGCAAATTAGGAGTCACTTTTCAATGTTGGCACCTTTGATCCATATAGGAAAGTAAGAACCCCGGCAGTAACAACATGATTAATGGATCTTGAGATGATGATTAGGACCTGAATGGATACTGATCTGCTATTAGCATACGGTGAACTCTTGACTGGTTGGCCAGTAAATAGCCTCAACTTTTCAATTATGGTTCAACGTGAGACCTCTGTTAAAATTGCGGACGGATAATGCCAAATTAAACACTAACACTGGTAAATAGCCGTTAATTATCGACATTAGCATTTGATGTGATTTCTTGAAATGATGCCACGTCGACAGAGACATATTGGATGGCCTAAATCATCCAATTTAGCATCTGATGTGATTTCCAGGTTTTCTGTTAAACCAAAGAAACTCGATTTTATACGGTGCAAGTTTCTACCTAGAATGCCTATTACTTCAGGCCAGTGTGTTATTTTGAATATGTCATGAAAGTGAAATGCAGTATAAGTCATTGCATGTCCATCAACTAATTACTCCATTGTCAAGGCTTAGTGAAGCGAGTGGAACTTTTTGCATTTGTCTTATTAAAAAATAGAACTTGGGTTTCTAATTACTACTTCTCTGCCAGGTGGATTTTTTATGATGCTTAATTGGTGCTATTCCATGTTTCTCTTGTTTTTCTTCCATAGATCCTTTTGCTCGTGATAGGAGTGATTTGTTTGTCGTGATTACTCTGAACTATGAAAAGCATTTGCAAGTTTCCCTGAGAGGAGGACACATTTACTAGCTATACCATCTGCAATTGCTTAAATCTTGAGAGCTTTATTACCAATTATAACCTCAAATTCTTCAAGCCAACCATATACTTCATTAGACTAGGTAAATAAGTAGTAGTCCTGCTTAGAGATCTGTTGATTAGTCATACTTGCTAGAGGCTTTCCTAGTGAAAATTGTTCACATCCACTTATCCATATAATTAGACAAAATAGGCTGGCATTCTTCCTTTCAGAAATCATTAATCTCTGACTTAGCCGAAATGCCATGCAGCAACCATTGTTAGAGCTTATGAGCTTTTAATGCTGGAGGTTTGATGCGACTAGTAGTTGACTAGTAATTGAATTCGAACCTATCCGTGATTGAAGTATATATACTATTTTATCTCCCAGGTTCAGTAAGTACTGCAGATCAGTATATGGCAGTTATTTCCAGTTAAGAATAGGTTTGTCTTTTAAAGCAGATAAACTCGGACTTTTATACTTCTTCCAGGTATAAACCTGAAGTCATAAAAGGAGATATGGATTCGATTCGGACAGAAGTAATGGATTTTTACAGAAAGCTGGTATGGAACCTTTTCTGCTGAAGTGTGTATTGATTGTTCGTGTTGTCCCCTACAACGGAGAAAAAATGCTGGGAAGTCCTAAATCGTATGTATGAATCACAATTGGTCCTGAACCTTTTCAATTGATGCAATCAAGTCTTAAATATTTACTGAATGGTGCAATCAACTCCTAATGCATATATGTAAAACTGCAACTTTAGGTCTCCAGGTAGGCAATTTATGAATGTCATGTTAGCCAATTTCTTGGATTGTTCATTAAAATGACTTGATTGCATATTTAGAAAAAAGTTAATGATTTGATTGCACCAATTTTGAAAGGTTTATGACTCAATTGCATTCCGTAAACAAGGTTAGAACTTTCAATAATCTTCCCCCGCCCTTCTTCCAAAACTATAGAACCAAGGGATCTTCATCTGCTCACTAATTTTTCCCATTTTCTATTCCGAGCCACTTTAGATGACTTTAGCTCGAGCTTTCATGTTACTTACAACTCCCCAGTATCTTTATGTGTTGGCCAAAATCATTAAATGCGTGGTGCTTGGTTTGGTAAGCTGATGTTATCAAACCTCTACTTGTGTCATTGCTGTTCAGGTATTATGCTTGAGATATTGATTTCTGTGCTTTTGAACAGGGAACAAAAATTGTTGATGAATCTCATGATCAAGACACTACTGATCTTCACAAGTGTGTGTCATACATCCGTGATTTTACACCCGAGTTGGATAAATCTAATGTAAGTGAATTCCTATCAGCTGTTCTTTATTGTTGTTAGTACTTCATGTTCGCTTTTTCTCAAACACTGAGTTTTCTGCAAATTAGAGATTTCATACAACTAATAATTTTTGTTTTTGACATATTGGAAGCTATGTATTCTTGTTGCCGGTGCACTTGGTGGACGATTTGACCATGAGATTGGAAACATTAATGTGCTGTGTCGTTTTTCAGACACGCGAATTATCCTTATTTCGGATGATTGCCTAATACAATTACTTCCGAGGACTCACCGTCATGAGATCCATATTTTGTCTTCTGTTGTGGGTCCGCATTGTGGACTCGTTCCTATCGGGATACCTTCCAAAAGTACTACAACAACAGGTCTCCAGTGGGATCTAGGTAGGTTCTTTTTCAACATTTTCGCTTGCGTGCCATTGTGTCCTGGACAAAAGAAATGAACGCTTAGTGCCCACTGATAAAAACAGTATTATTCTTCGGCAGCATGATATAATCGGTTGCCAAGATTCTGCTAGTTTTTTTTCTTCTAAATTATTGCCATTGTTTGTCCTTTCATTATGACAATCTGATGAATCAAGACTGTCTGTCGCAGCTGACACGGAGATGAAGTTTGGTGGCTTAATAAGCACGTCCAACATCGCCAGAGAGGAGACAGTTACGGTTCATTCCGATTCAGATCTTCTTTGGACAATATCCATTAAAAAGCCTTGATTTGCCTCTTGGTGCAAGGCGCACACGAAATCTGTTTAGCATTCACATTCACACATTCACAGCGAATTCATGGCGGATTTTATATGGTCTATAGCATAGAAAGATTGAACTTCTCGTCTTCTCGGCTGATTTTCGATTTAGCTCATTGGATAATGCAAAATCACTTGCTCCCTTGTGTATTCAAATAAGATGAGGCGGTTTATCTATTTGGACTCTGTATTTGTTGTGTGATAGGCGTCATCGCAGCGCATGTATTGGTGAGTTTGTTCCAACACCCTTGTAAAGGGTATAGTTCTGCAGATCTGCGTTAAGTAGTAACAAACGAAACCGAACTGCTCTCTCGAGTAAAGAAGTTGGGAGTAAAGAAGCGATGCCGGAGCTTTGCCTTAGCGGCCGACCCTTCTCTCACGAGAAGTGGGATGCGGGATGTTCGACTCCCACTTCTGTCACAGTGAAATCATACATCCCAATGATTTGGATGACTTGATTTTCTCTAAAAACTCAAATCGTGCTTACGTCCTTTGAAATCATTGTAAATACCAATCTTCTTTTGCTTCTCCATCGACCCCTCATCTTTCCTTCCATCGCTGTCGCGACATTCTTCTTTCTATGTCACTTGGTCCGTCTTGTGTTTTGGAACCCATTCTTCTCTGGTCGTCCCGGCTTCAAATGGAGCATGTCGGCTCATTAACGGGCATTCAAGTCCAATGGAGGCCTCACGAGGGTACAAGACCCGACGGCATCAACCGGGAGTGACTGCCTGCGCGAGGTGTTTGTAAAGCGAAAACCCAATGGTTCTGCCGGGTGGGACATCGGGATAGCATGAGCACACGGCGGCGTGACTAGGGATGATGGCAACTATCGGTTTGTTCAAGATAATTTAGGCATATGGTTGACCGACTAGTAAAACGACATGAAATGCAACGATTCGTTGTCCTCAAGCACGATCACATGTGCGCTGAAAAGAGCAATTAGAGACCCATGTAGAGTACATGTACAGTCTCCAGTCTTTACATCTCCAACAATTAAATCAATGCCTCCTAAACTTTATTTTGTCTTAATTTTTATCAAATCAATCGCATTCTAACAGAAACAATCCCTGCTCTGTTTGCTGATTAGTATGATACGACATTGAAATCACACGATTAAGACAAGTCATCAACTGGGAGTAAAACTGCATATTTGATTGATTGACTGAATCAAAAACTGTCAACTTTCTTACACAACCGAAAGAGGGCAAGTAAGAGAAAATTTCTGTCCATTGACAGACTGTACAAAGATAATACTTTCTCCAGTTCTACAGGGATTACGAAGATGACGTCGGCTCTTTCTCTTTCTCCGACCACCTCCACACGGTGACGGCGCCACCATCATCGCCGGTGAAGAACAAGCCGCCGTCGCCGCCGGTCTGGATGTCCCTCACCTCCTTCCTTGCGAAGATCCTTCCTCTCTCCGAGAACGATGGCAGCTCGTACGCGCGGACCGCGCCGTCCTCGCAGGAGCAGAACACCACCGGCCTCGCACCTCCGTCGTGCATGCCGAAGAGCCTCACCACGCCGTGGCTCTCCTCGCGCTCGTACACCGGTTCGAGATCGCCCGCCTGGCCGTCCTTCCTCTGTCCCCACACCTTGACCTTCTTGTCCGTCGAGGCCGAGATCAGGTAGCGATCCCAGCACAGGAGCGACGTCACCCCGCCGGAGTGAGCCTCCAGCGCCCGCACGCACTCCAAGGTCGCCGTGTCCCATACTCTAACCGTCGAGTCCATCGACCCTGAGTACAAGAATCCGTTGCCGATCGTGAGCGAGATCACCGCGAGCCGATGGCCTTCGAGTTTACCGGCGAAGTGGAAGGGGTCCCCGGCGCCGGAGTCGGGAGGCATCCGCCAGGCGAGGACGGAGCCGTCCTGAGAGCCGGCGAAGAGCGTGCTGTTGCCTACGATCATGGCGTAAACTTGCCCGACGACCCCGGCGAGAGAGAACTCGGCGGAGGTCGACGCGTTGAAGGCCTTGACAGCATCAGGGACTCCGACGAATACCCACGGACCTTCCGTGACGAGCGACCCCACCTCGCGCCCGACTTGGAACACGCCGTCGCACGCGCCGGTGCCGCAGTCCCACGAGCGGACCGTGCCGTCCCGAGAGCCGGAGAAGAGCCTGCCAGTGCCCGAGGGGAGGCCGACGCCGGTGACGGCCTCCTGGTGGCCGTGGAGCTGGGCGACCACGGAGAACTCCCCCCCGCGGGACCACGAGTGCAAGAACCGGCAGTTCTCGCCGCGAGCGCAGTCATTCCCGGAAGCCCACCGATGGCATAGCTTGTCTTGTTTCTGCGGCTGTTGCTCCCGTGGCCCATGCCGACGATCCTGATCATCCTGCGCAACGCGGTGGTAGGCGTGAGACCGGCGCTGATAATGGTGGCGGCGAACCTCGGGCCGGCTTCCTCCGCCGCCGCCGCCGCCGTGCAGGAAGCGGCACGGGTCTCTGGAGCAGTGTCCGGCGAGCCAGTGGCGGCAGACGCCGGTCTTCTTGGCGCAGGTCGTCGGAGGTCTCGCGCCACGCGACCACGGGGTTCGCGTTTGGGAGTTTTGCGATCTGGGCATCGCCGTCGCCATGGCCAAGCGATGGAAACGGGGCGATGGAGATCGTGAGCGATGTGGGTTTAGGGTTTTTGGGCTATAGTGTTCTTTGCTGAGTTTTATACAGAGAGATGACGAGGAGGAGGAGGAGGAGGAGGAGGAAGAAGATGGTGATGGAACTTGGTACGAGATAGGAAAGTCCGAGATTCAAAGACGATACGTGACCGTTGCGGCTCTAGGGACAATCTTTGCGCGAAGAGTATAATAAAGGTTGTAAGAGCATAAATAAATGGTTTTTCCCTTTTTTATAAGCTTCTTAATAATGACCCTTTCAATTTTTTTTTTATATATACAAGTAAACCCTCTTTTCTCTTGCCCATTTCGCAGTGACTATTAACAAGAAATCAAAACTCTGCGTCGAATTTTCGAACCGATGGATAGCTCTGTCGTCTCGTGAAAATATAAATTATGAATCAAAAGAACTAATGGGAATTAATAATCAGCAAGGTCATACGAGTTTATGGTGTTCTTGAGGGACTTATCTTATCTTACGGCCACAAAACCATAGCGACAGGATTGGAAAGTTTTGAAGATCGAAGATGGTCTTGACGACCGAAAAGTGAGATCTTATGAGAGATGTGATCGATGCACAGTGGATCGCAACCCTTAATCTTGATACGTATGTAATGACATGATCGAGGGAAAAGGTACGAGTATGCCCTTTCACATTTTACAAAATTATTTTCATACATAATTTGGCTCCTAAGTCAATATAGATAATTCCGCGTCATCCTGCCATTGATGACTACACTTGGGGCAAGTAATTAAGATTAAAAAATCCGATTATTCACTCGCGGCGGAAGTTGACCCGCTTCATATTTTATAAGAAAAAAAAACGTAGGAAATATATCCCTTTTCAAAATATAAAAAAAAAATCAGTAAAATATATTTTTTTATATGATATTAATAACTGCTCGGCCCGCCAAAGAGACCCCAAAAACGACGCCGTTTCTCGACCGTCGTCCTCCCTCCCTAAACCCCCGGTTAAACACTCTCGAATCGCAAACCCTAATTTTGCAGTCGATTCGCAGTAGAGAGAGAGAGAGAGAGAGGGATGGGGAGGTCGAGGAGGAAGTACAAGAAATCGAGGCCGAAGGTCCGCGTCGCCCTCCCGAAGAAGAACCCCAGGGTCGTCAAGGCCGCCTTCAACCTCCCCCCGAAGCTCCGGTCCTTGATCCGAGACTCCGTCGCCGGCGGCGGCGGCGGCGGCGGCGGCGGCGTCGAGTGGGACGACATGGGGAGCGTCCTCCGGAACTACAAGTCCTTCGGCGTCGTCTCCAACCCTAACCTGCTCGGGGTCCGGTCCCGCAACGCCCACACCGTCGAGAGCGGCGCCCTCCAGGTCCCGCCCCCGCCCCCGTCCCCGCCGCCGCCTCAGCCGTCCGACGAGGCCGCCGGGGCTGCGGGGTGCGACACGATCGACTCGGGCAGCGACCTCGAAGAGGACGGTGAGCGATTCGTGCTTCCACGGTGTTTAGCTTCGTTCTGCCATTTGCGTTTTGGGCTCGAAATGGAGTTGCCGTTGTTGGAGTATGTTGATCTCATATTTGATAAATGTAGGGATTGATTCTGGTTGATTTGATTGAAAGAAGCGATCTTGACTAACTTTAGAAAGGTGGGGACTTGGATATAGTGGCATTGGCACTAATGGAAAATGGTAGTTCGACATATAGGGATTTGAAATTCTATAGTTGTGGTTCCGGAGAATTTTCTGCTGTTACTATCAATCCACCTAAAATTATAAGCTCTGCAGCGTTTGTATATGCGAATTCTTGACATGGAGCAGCAGACAACAATTTCTTCAGGGGGTTAGCCTGTTAGAGACAAGTCCTTTTTCATCTGCCATCCTGTGAGAGACACTTTTCATATAAATTTTCTAGTTTTGAAAGCATTGCTGATTAGCCCTAGAAGTCGAAATTGAGTTGAGTAGATACAGTATGATACTGGAACTTGACTAAGCCAGCCATGTGAATTTCCATTTTGTAACCGCTATCTCTGCTTATGGAGAACTATGATTGGATTCAAAGTTCAATTTTGTGGAACCTTTTCCTTGCAAACTCTTGGTCTGTGAAGTGTGAGATATAGATGGAGATCAAGATTTACAAAACAGAATCAAAATCTCATCTGCTTTATCAGTCTCCCTATAGCTTCATTCTTGAATAATTGCACCATTGGATGTTTTCATTCTACAGGGTCGAGGATGCTGTAAGTAGAGTTGTAAAATCACTGTTCATGACTTATTTTGAGTACCTTGCAAACTGGAGTACAAGATTAGCTAGTGATTCTGATTCATGTTGTACGCATCTTTAGGATAACATCTGTTGATGTTTTCCTCGTGATATAATTAGAAAAATACCAATAATTAATTTGGTCTTTTGAAAGGTTCTCCTTGAGAGATTTAACTAATATGGTTTTTTTTTTGCCATACTGTAGATTGTTTGAATATGATCGAATGCGTTGGAAAAAATTGGTTTTGTTTAACGAAAAGATGGGGAGGTCTAGGTCGTTCATCATTCTGATATATTCTCATGTTTGTAATTATGGTTGTAGATCTATACAGACATTCTACTAAACTATTGTATATTGTATATAAGACTCAAACTGATGGTGTTCCACCTTTGATGTTTTGGTGTTTCAAGAAACTAAAGTTCTGTTTTTGGTTCTGCCGCTTTAGATTGTTGCTAATTTTTTCTGTCCAACAGATTTGAAATCAGCTCTTGGGAAGAAAAGAAGAGATGGCAAATCCGCGCCTCCGCAGCCATTGACTGCCATGCAACGTGTTCACGTCGGGCGGCTGATCGAGAAACACGGAGATGACTATCAGGTTTTTCTCGGATCGAATAATTCAGCTACATGAACTTTCTGCTGTTTGTGCAACTTGTGTTGGTTATAATGCTCTTGTTTTCCTCAGGCGATGTTCCGGGACATGAAGCTGAACGCGATGCAGCATTCAGTCGCAACTTTGGAGAAACTGTGTCAAAGGTATCACATGTACACAGATAAGAACCCTTTGATACTTTCTCGGTAGAGGTCCGGTTTGTGCTCCTTACGACCGGCGGAATATGCTGTAATCCATTAACACTCTTTCAAGGGTGCATTGTGCTTTCAAATTTTGTTTAGCATTTGTTCATGGCTGATCGATGTACTCCCCTGCCTTCCCAATTCCGGCGGAATGTCTTCAAAGAGAAGTTGGGGCCATGACACTTATTTTACCCATCACGCCCTTTAGTTGTCAAACCAAGATACGCAAGTCGTACATGAAAGGCCTCTTTCATGAACTATTAAGCGACAAGCGTGTAGGTAGTTTTTCAAGATAATAGAAGATATGGCTGAATTCTATATATATTAGAAGGATTGGGTGGGAAGAGTAATGGGGTGATGTGGCTTCAGGAGGAATTTTTCATGGATTTTTATTTTCGTTTTATCACTCTACTGCTTTCACCTGCCCGACGTTACTTTTATCTTGGAAAGAAATATTTAAAATGTAGCCTAATATAATATATTCAGTGAAGTGTAGTGAAGAGGCTATTTGTGATGTTTTTCCCTAATCTCACCCTATAATTATGTATATATTTAATTTTTACCCACCATGAAATTACTATATGAATTTTATCTACATGTTCTGATTGATTTGAATAGGGAAGATGATTATGGACGGTAGTAGGATAACGTGTTGCTCCGACAAAGTGACTCATATTTTTCTAATAAACGATACATTTCTATTTTTATTTTCTACACAAACAGAGACTTTTCTAGAATAAAAATAGTGACTTCAATTTTTACATGGCAAATGATGGTGTATTATGTACTAGAAATTTTGCATTGAGATTTGTTCTTCCTAATATATCCTACTTTATCTTGATGCTCACTTTCTATATAACCTTAATATCTTAATAAGACAAAATCGGATATTTCTGCATCATCGTTTCTCCCTGGTCCCCTAAGTTCTCCCTAAGTACGTATAAATATTTTCATGTCCAATCCAATTAGCTTTGTCAAGCTTATTAGGGCTTCGTTTGGTTTGTAAAAAATAAATGGTTAGAAAAATAATTTCTTAAAAATGATCGTTTGAAATAATTACAATAATTTATGTTTAAAAATTCGTGGATGGTAAAAATATTTTTCGTTTATTATATCAGGTAATATTTTAAGGTTATATTTTTCGAACGATGGAATCATTTTTCGATCATTCATTTTTTTTCCAATTGTTTATTTTCTACGAAACAAATACATTCTTTTTATCTTTAGGTTATTATTTCAAGGTATGACAAATATTCGATTTGATGACTTTGAGGAATTAATGACATTACAGCTATATTACGGTAAATTAACATGCTCATCGTAATATTATTGACCAGGATTCCTGAGTAAATTTTGAGAACGGAATGTGTATATTAGACTGGCAAGGTGCTGGACTTTGCCCCAGCATGGCTGGGCTTAGTCAGCATACCATAGATTTCCATGACCAATCATGGAAGACACTCACAGATTCAAATGTACATGTTTATGTGTTCATAAGTAACGGAGGAACAAGCCCAAGAACGCAAAACTTCATAATCCGGGCGTTCAAGGTGAGAAAGTTTCAGCAGTGCAGCTTAATCACATGACTATAAACATAGTTGCATTGCCAATACGCAACAGAGGAATCGATCGCGTTAAATGGAAACCGTCTTATTACACGCCCAAGAACGCTCGGCACTGCGATTCCCAGTGCTCCTTCGCCTGCCGGATCCTTTCGACTCGCTCTATTTGAAGCCTCTGCGTCCAATACTCTGGACAACTGTTCGAATTAGCAGTCGGTGAGAATGCAGAAAGTTTACGGGAAATCGACTATTCTTAAATGAAACGAGTTCGCACGGTGGCATACCTTCTGCCGAGCAATATATTGAGTTCATCCAAATGTACAGCGCCTTCAAAAACTCCGGCCTGAAATCGAGCAAACGAAGTGATGAGCTACTAGTCTGGTCATGTACTCCCAATATCCAAGTGAAAACCAACTTATAGAATGAATTATGAGAATCTATATGGACAGAGTGAAGTCATTTTCCGCAGTTTCGTACAGCTCACTGTAAATTTATAAGCGTCAAATAAGACATCTGTAAATTTATAAGCATCAAATTAGACATGAGTACGCAGTTCTTTTCGTGCAGCAGAAGCAAAGAATCAAGTACATTCATTCTTATATGGCGAAAAAGGATGAAGTTTGAAACGTGAGTGTCGACGCCAATGACTTGATGTGTTTTGGTATATGCTCTTAGGATCAGTAGAAGCCCTTTATAACTTCTTTCGCATTCGGCGTTCTCTTTTGGATGTCTGATGCTGCTAAATGTTGGACAAGAATGAACCATTGTCTTCCACGAGTATCTAGAAGTATAAGTTCTATTTTCTCGACCAAACCGAAAATTATGGAACAAGAAGATAACAACAGAACAATACCTCTCGACATAAAGGACATTTTTCCTTGGGTTCTGCTGCTTTCAGTCCGTCAACAATCGTCACGGATGCAGCTGAGCAAGCACACATATAGCAGTATATGTGGCCACAAGTGAGAGAAACTGGATCAAACACTGTGTCCTGTTTTTCCAAGAAAAAGTAGATTATCCATGTGTTACATGTACACTAATTGACATATTTCTCTCATTGTTCGGATCAATTCTTTAACCACGATGACATCTTTTTTATTATTCTTCCTCAAAATGATGAAAGACAATGTTTAAATATGTTAAAAACATGGCCACCCAACAGTACTAGCAGCCCTTGAATTTCATATAATGACATGGATTCAGTGAGTAGAGTCTATTTATGCATGAAGCTAATGTCTGATGCAGAAACTGAAGATTCGATTACTTTCTCATACAAATATATGTTAACACGAATGCACTCGCAATTTTGGGAACTCACCAAGCATATAGAGCAGGTCAAGTCGATATCTAGCTTGATAGAGTCGAAGAGTTCACAAGAGAGCGATGGTTTGCCGTCATTGATTACTAGAGAGCAACCCTCAAAAAGGGCAGGGCCCTTCCCAGAGTTGGCCTTTGTCTCCCTTATATTAATGTGGAAAGCGATAAGCTCGCACAACCACGGAGACTGGAGGATCTCCATGTGCATCTTTTGCGCTTGTGACTTGAAAGCTTGTCCTTGAGTAGAGAGATGAATCTATAAAAACGTTGCGGGAAAAGCTTAGCCGGCGAGGAGAAAGAATAGGAAAAGAGATTCATAGTGAGATGCTTGAAATCTTTAATAGGGGGAACATACAAGTAACATGCATATTTTTACACATGAACTACATAGCGATTAGACCATAAAACTTCATAATATGTCACCAAAAAGCATTTTTCTCTATGCAAAGCTATTCAAAGTCAACAAAATTTTGAAGTTTGGCGGTGGCTGGTATATATAGCCGCAATCTCTTAGCTCTAGGGTGAATACTGTAGAACGACCAATACCTTGTCATACTTCTTCAATATCTTCCTGATAGCAATTGCATTTATCAGTGCATAAGTGACCAGATCTTTTCCTTCTTGAATTAAAGCGACATGGTTTCCTCGAAGCTTGCCTTTGAACCACATCAAATATTTCTGAAATCCCGAAGCCAGGTGAAGCTCAAGCAACTTTTGCGCCTGCTTGTTGAAACAGCCTAAAACAGCAGACATCTCCTCAAGAAGGAAAGGGAAGAAACTTCCATCACACACTGCAAAATCAATTCCTAGACTGTGAGCAAGAAAAATAAGCTGAACTCATGGATAATCGATGATTGTAAACGCAGATGGTTAACACAGACCACGGAATCTGGGGATCGAAATGGAACTTTTTCTGGCTGATGGACAGAAGTGGAACTAAGAAGGCCGTTTTATGCACTGAAACTATCAGGGGATTTTCACTTCTGCTGAGCTCAAAAGAATCAACAACGGATGGATGTTGGCAAACATATACTAATTTAAAGCCAAAAGCCGAAGACGATTGTAATTAATGAAGTCTCCTGGCACCTCGACTCTTTAAGAATGCTCCATAGATATCGAACCTATCAAGTATCAATCGCCTCCTGAACTTGAACTTAACAGTTCAAGGACCTCTGCTTCAACAACAATCTGACGTGATAACCCTTCAGTCATTTCACTTCATCCCCATTTCACTCTTGTTTAAATTAGCAAGTTTGAAACGTGATACATATACATACTCTCTGGGAAAAAAATTGTAAATTTACGATCGTCCCATCAACAAGTGGGGTGGATTTTGCCGAATACCACGGTTATCTGCAGAACCGTCATCAGTTCGCAAGCAAGAGTGCAGTTCTTTCCCCGTATAATTCCTGGAAACCGAGAAGTCCTCCCTCACCCTCTCGCTCTCAATCAGCATTAAGATGGCTAAAATATTCTTGTAATTCACAAAGTCAACTAGACCGCTTCCCACAGCCTGTCTGTTTATATCGAGGCTCAAGCCAAAGAAAAACCAGCAGAACAGTTCAAAGAAGCAAAGAGAAGCAAAAATTATCCACGGCGTCAACGTTGGCTCCATCACTTGAAAATGACGTTTCCGTGCACAGTTGTCGCCGTGACAGACATGCAAGCCGGCTCCAAATTAAAAAAAAAAAAACAAGAAACAATTCAAGCCACCACCTCCATGAGAACACAACTTACCCAAACAGCAGATTCATATCTACGCAAGCACACGAATTCATCGATCAACATTGCAGACACACCACAAGAAAAAGCACACAAAGAACAGATAAAAAAGAGGAAGGGGGATTGAAGAGAAACGAACCAGAGCAGTGAGCAGGGCAAGTGTGGGGATCATCGACGGCTTGAAGGGCCTTCTGGGAATGGAGCGAGTCCCTCCTCCTGCACCGCTTCAAGATCTTCTTGAGCTTCTTGAACCCAACACCAGGGAGCTTCTTCCCTTCTTGTCCCTGCATGTACTCCTGGTACTTCTTGCAGAACTTCATCCTCCCTCCCTCCCTCTCTCTCTCTCTCTCTCTCTCTCTCTATTCTGTGTGTGCTTTTGGGTGTTCAAATCGATCCTCGTTTGTTGCAAACGACGCGAGATTGTGTACGAAGAAGGAGGAGGAGGAGGAGTCGTCTTGTTGCGGTGGAGGGTTTCTGCGGAAGAGACGAGAGACGTGGCCGATGTACACGAAGGAGGCCAGCTTTTGGAGGGTAACGCGCTGATTTTAACGTTCTAATATATAATATAGTCAAGAGGGGAAATTAATGTATTATATATTAAGAAATTACCTTAATTACTTACTTAATTTCTTTTCCGATTTGAGGAGATAAACTCGACAAGTTGCTCGAAGTTGCGGAGAGCTTCAAGAAGAAAGTGCCAAGAAAATGCAAAACGAGCAACAAATCCGCAATTAAAAAAAAAAACAGACCTAAGTACTCAACAACAAAATGCAGGAACAATTAATTTCTAATAATGGAATCGGTATGAATTTGTCTCGGACTAATTTTTTGATCGCGAAAAATCTCAAATTAGTACACTCGCGATAAATTTATTCAGAACTAGTTTCCTGACCGCAAAAAACCCTAAATCAGCACACTGGTGACAAATTTACCATTCGTTATTGGTAAACTTGTGACAATCGTATGGGTAAAATGTCAAACCGGTACATACGTTGTTACGTGCAATCTAACTCAGTAATTTAATGATGTAATTTAACGGAAATTAATGGTTTGTAAATTTATTTCGATGTGTATCGGTTTGGAGTTTTCGATGGTAAAAAAATTAATTTAAAGTAAATTAGTGTATAACTCAAAATACTTATTTAAGCACATTTTCTTGAAAAAAAAAAACAAAAGGAAGAATAAGAGGGTGTGGATGACAGATCGACAGTTTGACATCTTCATGGGAAGACGCGAACGAACAATTCAGTTTACGCTCAGGTTCAGGGGGAAAAAGAGCAGCAGACGGCACTCAAAAGGTACTCGCCACGTGGAAATCTGGTCGGACGAGGATCCGCCACGTCGGATCCGATCCCCGATCGCGGCGTCCGCCGCGGGGGGTGGGTCCCGCCCCGGGGGAGGAGGCGGCGATGAGATAACTACCGCGAGGCGGGAAGTTCGCCGAGCCACGACGGCTTCCGCCGGCGGATGACGGCGGCGACGCGTCGTGAGGGGGGGGGGCATCGAGGTAATTTCGCGGGGGGCACACTTTGGGTTGGTAGTCGTTCACGTGACCGGGTTCCCCACCGTTGAAACTGGTTGGGCCCCCCCGAAAAGAAAGAAAGCAAAAAGGAAAAAGGGTCGTTCGCTTTTCGACAAACCATCTTTTTTCATGTGACCGATTGAAAATACGACGAATTGAAAAAATTGATAGTTTTAATCAAGCCATTCGAGGATTCATATGTAAGATCGTCGAGATCGATTTGATGGGGTTTTTGAGAGCCGAATATCGTGCGACGCGTTAATTCCTTACGATAGAATTGAGTGTGCAAAGAGTTACGTGCCAACTTGTTCAATTTAAAGTTCTTGGATTATATCAATCTAGGATTTCGTTCTTTTCTCTCTCTCTCGGCAAACCCATTCATCACGCAAAAGTTCTTTCGTCTTTTGAAGCTCTCCTATAGATTCTTAGCTTCAATTTTTTTTTTCTCTTCTCTCTTTATTTTGTTTTGGGAGTTTATGTGTGAATAAATGTCTATATCTAATCTTGGATGGACGTGAAGACCGGTTCTGCTTTAGGCCATTGAATTGATGATCTTTTTTAGGATGTTGGTGTTGGAAAGGGGAGACAAGTACTTATGTTTCGCCACCAAGACGTGCAAAAAAGTCACCAAAAAAACTCTCTTGCGGTTTGCTCCGGCACGTTGGTTCAAACCCGATCCGAAAGGCATGAAATTCTCAAGCAGGGCATCTGATTCGCAGTCTTGAAATTCGAAAGCCCCTCAACAAGTCAATTACAGTACGGCATTTACAGGAATTCAATATCGTAATCACTGGCGACCATAAAAGTTCCTATATATGACTCATTTAATCTTGTTTATTTTTACAAACTTTAGGTTTCCTATGTGTAAACCATGGTTCTTCTTGAATTCAACCTTCCGGCGTCATGGATCGAACGTCGTAAGATCTTTGTATGTCTCGGGACCAAAGTGAAAAGAGGTAGTGGACAGTCAAACTCCCCAGCCTGCTGGAATCGTGCATCTTGTAAAGACATTAAACTATCATCAATGTTCTAAATATGATTTGGTAATCGAAGTATCTATCGACATTATAGACTCAAATTGAAAAACGCATGAATCGACTGCCATAGAAGTAACTATTTTCTCTCTTGTCGAATGATGGATCCACCCCCATCTTTTAAGTCATTGGATTTCTTTATAGAAAAGATCTTTTCCGAGAAAAAAAAGATATAAAGGAAAAAGTCTATGGTTCGTTGAAGAGGTTTGACCGAACATGGCCCGTGATTTCTCGACCGTTCCTTTTTTTGTCGACAATCTTTGGTGCATGCCATCATGATCATCAAGCTTTTTGCCCTTGGTGGGTTGATTAGTGTGGCCATGGACCAACAAAATTCATGGCAATGTCTCGAGCATATCGACTTAAACATACCATTAAAACAAAACACGAGGCTTAAATTTATAAGTGGATTTTTTTGTGGTGGTATCCGAAGGGTACTTCACCATAGCAGGGGAAGCAAGTTTTCGATTGGGATCGCTTTGCCTTGCTCAGATGTATATACTTGGCAGGCTGACAGGACCGTGTTCCTTATTCTAACGTGCCGGTGTCTGTACGCCGAGCCCTCCTAATTAAAGAGAGTTTTTCTTCCCTCTCACCAGGGAATACCCCGGAGGTTTTACATCCCAAAGTTCAGACGAAGTAGCTTAAGGAATTGCTCAGATCCAAACCATGACCATATGACCCGCCAACCACTATGACAAGGCCTCGAGTATATCGACTTAAACGCGCAATTATTTGTAAGTGGCCTTATTCATTAGCATTGGTGGTGGAAGATATAGTAAAAAAAAAAGTTTGTGCTCTTCATTATGGTCTTTCTGAATGCATTTAGCGTTGGAAAGCTCGATGGCGTAATTTGTTTTGCTGGGTCCGCGGACAAAGGAGACTCTTGAAATTTTCGTGCTCGCGTGATCAGGAGGATAATACAAAGGGATAATCAAGAAGGAAAGCTTCAAATTATGATGGACTCGATCGCAAGCTCGGCGAACACTCAGGGAAAATTATCCAAAAAGTTCTAAATCAATTGTACGGCAGTCAATTTAGTCATAAAAATTTCAATTGTACCAATTTAGTTCCAAATCTTTTGACGATTTGTCGATGTCGTCCTTCCGGCGGATTATCCAAATACAGGACTGAAATGGCAAATCTTCATAAGGGTCAAGACCAAATTGACACATTCGAAATGTTTATGACTAAATTATAAAATTGTCAAAAGAATTAAGACTACACCGGCACGATTGAAATGTTTAGGACTGAATTGAGCGCCGTGTAACATGTTTAGGAGTTATCGGACTATTATCCCGTGTTCTTATCGAGATGGGTATCCGACGACTAAGTAAATCCCGATCCATACGTCATATATTTTATCAAAGATTGAGCGCTCTGCGAAATTGCTCGAATTGACCGTGCTGAAGGGAGAGGATGATGGCTTCTTTGCCACTGTCGATCGGGATACGAAAAGCCGTCGGATAGTGGGAGGGCCACCACGCATTGTCGAGGCAAGAAGGAAAAAAGGGGGCCAAATTTGAAGATTTCCTCGTGTTTGATTTGATTTGTAACTCTTCCTTTTTCTTCTTTTTGGGCGATTGGCGTTTTGGGGGATCAAGTAAGCGCATGCTGGCTTTTGACTTAAGATGAACCATCATCCAACATGAATTGCTTCAAATCCTATCAGTTGCAACAAAGGAAAAATAAAAAAGGTTATTCATGTCTCGCCATGGATATCGTCGATGATTGCTAAGGAACATCATGAATCACACAAGCCTACCAAGCGGGAGTCGGAGCTCCCTCGTGTCTCCTTAGCTGCGGGAGGCAACTATACTTGCTTACCCGATGATAGCTAACCGAAACTGACGTGAAATCTGCATTTTCCATCCACGAGCTTCTAAGTTCCCTCTCATTGTTTTTCATCTTGGGAGATAAGTAATATGGAGAGAGCTTACAAAGAGATTTCTCCACTGTACAGGGGAGTTTCTTTCTCTGTCTCCCCTTGAGTCTTTAAAGAACATGCTCAAGTCCGAGAAAGTGTTATCAATTCATGAGAACAAAAGGGTTGAGGGCATGACTGCAAACCAAGTACGGATACGTAGGAAACGAAACAGCAATAACAATACTTGTCACAAGCAAGTCATATATATAGCTTATCTTAGCAAGTCAGGAACCCTGATAACAATGGTGGTACTTATGTCATGGACAATCATAACCATTGCAAAGCGAGGGCCTGTGATGGCCTAGTCGGGGTCGGTGAGGGCATTGCGATCCTCGTCTTGAGCCGGCGAGGGCATCCCGGCCCTTGCCTGTGGCCGGCGACCCACGCTAGCTCTAAGTTAAAAAAACAAAAGTAAAGAAAAGGAAAGAGAATTTAAATAATATTAAAAATGCACACGTCAGCACCGACCATGCCATGTATGACAGTCGGCATCCACGTCAGCGATTTCCTATCAAAATTAGTCAGCTAGAATCAACTAACAAGACAAGAAAAGGTTCAAGACTCAATTAGCACAATTAAAAACTTTCAGACTGAATTGATATAAGTGCAATAGGTTTTATGACTATTTTAATAGTTCACCTGTATTCAGTCTAACCCGGCCAAAAAGAGGAGGATCTCGCCCGACGATCGCATGGGTTGCTTCTACCAACCCCATCAATCTTTCCTCCCAAGTCCGATGCGGCATTAATTTGTTAAAGATGAGGACTTTAGAACTAAGAAGGATGGTACTGCTAGATAACTAATGAGGAAATTAATAAAAAAAAATTCAAGCTTCAAATCTTTCAATAATTATCAGCACGAGTTGTTTATATCTGATAATTTTCGACCAAAAATAAAACATGATTACATCCCTAGCCCATTGTCATAATAAATATCTTTATGCTGTTGATTAGAAGAACTTTTTCCGAGTGGGTTCTTTTCTTTATGTTTTTGGCTCTCAGTGAGATACTCTTGAAAGTCAACTCTTACTTTTCAAACCCAATTTGATTTTGGATTCGTTTGGTAAGAAATAATAGATAGTGATGAGGAGGTCTCTCATGTAGGAACTTCATGATCTGATGTTTGATTGTGGATGATGGTAAATGGACCTAAGATTTTGCCAATCATCATAGCAGTAGCACCATGGTGGATTCCGCTGGTGATGCTTTCGAGAGTGGAAAATACATGGAGGGCGTGGAAAAATTGCAGGGTATTCGAAGCTGCACAGGTCAATTTGCTCAGAGGCCCATCCTCTGTTTAGTAATAGTGCTTCTGATGGCAGAGAAGAAACTTAAATATCTCACGAACATGGGCGGAAAAAACCACGAGCTCGGGAGACCGACGATCGATACGACGAGCGATTCCCAGTAGAAGAAACAAGTCCGATCCGGTTCCGTCGGCCTTCGTCTCCGGAGAAGGAGAAGAGCGGGACCCTCGGAAGCAAAATTCCGGGACCCAACGAAGTCAAGAATCGCGCACACACGCACCCCACAGACTTTTGAAGTTTTTCTGATGGAGGGGGAAACGTAGAAAACCATCCGAAACAGAGCTGAACAAAGTCCCACATCGCCAAGAGCTCCAAAAACCTTACACTTTATGAAGAAACGCGAAGTTGTTCGCCGAGCCTGGTAACACGGGCTTGTAAACCGAGCGGGGGGCGCCACTGTGGTGGGACATGGGGTTAGCTTCTGCGGGCCGGGCTCGTCGTGGCAGTCTTTTGGCCCGCCTGTTCCAAGCCGAGAGCCGACATGTGCGGGCGGCTGTGCGCGGGTCCTAGAGTGGAGGGGACTGCGCGAGGCTGGCTTCACAGAACAGCGAATACCTCCCGCTCCAAACAGTGGGAGCATAACGGGCCGGCGCCGCTCGGGCCCATCATGGCCCAATCGGCCGAGCCCTTCTGAACCGCCACTTTTTTTCCTTTTTCTTATTTCGAGAAAAATTACTTAACTTTTTTTTGTCTTCAAAAACGTCGGCTGAGGCCAAATTCTCTGGGCCATTGAAAATCGACTAAAAAAGTATTTAGATTGAAATGAATGAATAAAATAAAAGGTTAATATGGCATAAAACCCCTAAATTGGTACGTCGGTAATAAATTTATCATAAATTATTTTTTTATCATAAAAAATTCGTACTGATACATTTGTGATAAATTACCCACTGTTAATTTATTTTAAATTGGATTAATATCAAGAAAAACCATAAACTGATATATCTGTGATAAATTTACTTTTCGTTAATCACGAAAAATCACAAACTTGTACACCTATGATAAATGGAAGGTAAAATCTCAAATTGATATATCCGTTAACTGTTACGCATCATCTGATACAGTAAATTAAGGGAAAATTTTGTCACGAGTAAATTAATTTGATGTTTTTCGCGACTTAAGTTCAAAAGGCATTAGATTGAAATGGATGAATAAATAAAATAAAAAAAACCAAAGCAGACAAAGTGATTGTTATCCACGTACGATCGCCAACGCAAAACGCCACGTCATCGTTCCCCCGGTTCGTTCTCTCCGGTTGCTTCCACGCGATCTCCGTCCCTCTCCCTCTCTCTCCGCGCGGCTTTCAACCTTTCACTCTCCCCTCTGAAGACCGGAGGAGGAGGAGGAGGAGAAGGTCGCCGGCGTTCTAGCATCGGAGATCGCCGATCGGAGGTGGTGGAAGCTCTCTCCCCCGCATGGCGGCGTCGGCGGCGTCGGCGGCGGCGTCCGAGAAGCAGGTGATGGTGGTCGCCGTCGACGAGAGCGACTGCGGCGCCCACGCCCTCGACTGGACCATCGACCACTTCTTCCCTCCCTCCGTCCCCGGTTCCCCGTTCAAGCTCGTCCTCGTCCACGCCAAGCCCTCCGCCGCCGCCGCCGTCGGCCTCGTCGGACCTGGTACCCCGTCTCCCGATGGCGCTGTTTTTTCTCCAGCCGCTTCGCTCTGATTCCTACGCTCTTGTGGATCGGCGAGGGTTTCGTTTTAGCTCCGTTTTTTTTTTTTTTGGGTTCGGAGGCTGTGCGTTTTGCTAAGTAGAGAGAGGGTTGCTGTATGTGAATTGTTCAGGAGCTGCTGAGGTATTCCCGATCGTGGAGGCTGATTTGAAGAAGAGCGCCGCGAGAGTCGTGGAGAAAGCCAAGGAACTCTGCGCGAGCAAATCGGTGAGTAACGTAGCGCCCGCTGCACGTTTCGTTAGCTGATTCCGTGACTGCAGTGATTTCGAGCTCTGTCGATTAGTATGGCGAAGTCACGTTGGTCTCGTCGATTACTGATTGGTAGTTCCTAGCTCGGTGTCCCGTGCGGATAGATGTCGGTTTCGGTATCATTGCTGTCCAACATAGAGAGATGAACGATTTACATGCTCGAAAGATTGTTGCTGCTTTGGACAAATTGTGGGATGTGATTTGTGCTGTCGATTGATTGCGTTTGTCGTCCATCTTTGGAGGTATTCGGAAAATATTCGCGTTGGATTTCATCATGTTTTGATGGTCTCTTCGACTTCCATTCCCAGGTTCATGATGTGATGATTGATGTGGTGGAAGGCGATGCGAGGATCGTTCTCTGTGATGCCGTAGAAAGACATCACGCCTCGATCCTGGTTGTCGGGAGTCATGGTCACGGAGCCATAAGAAGGTAACATTTACTAACTCGATGAAGCTCCCGACTAGGGTACGTCTGCTCTATACTTGCTTCTATCTCCTGGGATTGATGCGAAGGTCTGATCGAGGCTAGCTTTTCGCTTTTCCAAGTTGATATTTTGCTGCGCCCGGCGGACTATGGGGAAATGAATTTCAACTTAATCAATGTTCAGTTCTTAGATGAGGTATTCGAATTGGAAAAATGGCGTTCAATGGGTTATCTCATTGTCACCGGTCTTGATGCTTGCGGATTACTTTATTGACAATGTACAAGATCAAATAGCTTAATAAACATCACATTTACCTTGAGGATGAACTAGTTGACCGAATGTTAGATGTATAAACCGGTCCTAACAATTTGCCGTTTCATTTTACCGGGCAAAAGTACAAACCATTTAAGGTAGGAGCAGGAGAGTGGTATCAGAGAACGTATTTTGTAAGACAGGAATTCGTGGGTGGCTACTATTATTGTTAGGGCCAATGGTCATCCAACCGTGCGAGAATCCCATCTATTCCGCCTTTGTGAGCCCTAATTTTCTACTCTAGAGACATAACGTTTCGGATGTTCGCTATACGTCTCTCTGTAGCATTTGACTTTGTGCCACTCGAATACTGATGAATGTCTAGTACACTCTTGCAGGGCTGTCTTAGGTAGTGTGAGCGACTACTGTGCTCACCATGCTCATTGCACCGTGATGATCGTGAAGAAGCCCAAGGCTAAACACTGAGTTCCCTTTTCTGCTTCTGCAGAATCTGTTAAATGTGGTGTTTGTGTGCTGTCATATTGGGCACACAGATATCTAGCTCTGTGTTCCGTATGTCTATGGTACTTCCGTTTGTATTTTGTATGCTGAAATGCCATTATGAAAGTTCAGTTTGGAGAATTTTTCCCCTCTTTTACAATCAATTTCGCTACAGCGTCCGCTGCTCTATCTAATTGTCCACCCTTTCCAATTGTGATTTTTATGTTATGTATGGCCGTGCCTAAGGGTATATCGGTTGAAGTAGATTCTTCTTTTTGATCAATCAAAACCCCTTTTCAAATTGTACAAGCTTCTTTCAAAGCATACGGCATTCTGGATCCATCGGCTCTACGGCTAAAGTCCATTTATGTGTAAATCTGCACATCCACACGTGGTCTGATCTGCCTCGGGCAGTTATCTTATCTCCAGTGGAAAGAATTGCAAAGAAGAGGATAGAGTTCAAATACTAATTTCACGAGTATAGTGTTACTAATACTGTATTGGAACAGTACTTTGGCGTGATATCAGATGCAATGAGAATGGAATTAGATGGTAATGACAATTTCCTGCTTGTCTGCACATAAAGGGAAGACGAAATGAAAGAAACAGAGGAAATGGTGCGCTATATCCAAATCAAATTTAAACCCTTTTGGCCAATAGGTGTGCCCCTTTGCTGGTGAGTACCAGGGGCGGGGTTTCTTTTTTTTTTTTGTTGGTATTCCGGGGGCGGGATTTGATCCATCCTCATGAGTAACGTATACATTTGTACACAAAAGTAGGGGTGTGTAAAATGAACCGCCCCGAACCGGACTGGACCAGCTAATTCAGTCTGGTTCCTGGGAGTGTCGGTCTAGTTCTCGGTTCTTAAAAGTGGAACCTGTGTCCGGGTGGTCTGATTCCCCATTCCTAAGGGAACCCGACTAGACCGACTTTATATATTTTAATTTTTTTTTTCAATAAATTAGTAAAATGTGAACTAAACCCTAAGTGAACTTCATCGATATAAATTCATTGACAAAAATTCGTAAAATGTGAACTAAACTCTAAGTGGACTTCATTGACAAAAATTAGTAAAATGTGAACTAAACCTTAAATGTTTGACCAAATAAAAAAAAACTAAACCCTAAGTAACCGGTTCCTAGTCCTAGGACCAATCGATTCGGTCCTTGATTCTCCTGGTCCAATTCCCGATTCCACCTTAGAACCGGATCGGACCGGAAACCAATCACCTTTATACAGAAGAGATGGGTAAGATAAAATAAAATAAAAAT
This sequence comes from Syzygium aqueum, assembly GCA_031216185.1. Taxonomy (NCBI): domain Eukaryota; kingdom Viridiplantae; phylum Streptophyta; class Magnoliopsida; order Myrtales; family Myrtaceae; genus Syzygium; species Syzygium aqueum. The sequence continues at coordinate 4,141,642 of CM062238.1, read as the reverse complement.
AAAATTTAAACCCTTTTGATATGGTACAACTAAATTTCAAATTATTTCCAAAACTGTTAATATGCGACAGACTTAGAGTAAAACCGCAATGAAAATTTACCCACATTGAAATGACTACCTGAATTTTTCTATATATACTAAACAGAACATATTTTTGAATGTAATAAAGTGATGCGGTCTCTTTCTCTAGGTATACATTGTACCTTCTTCGTACTTTTGTTTCGCCTCTCCTAAAAGTAATATTCGAAATACCAATATCAAAACAGGGGGGGGGGGACTTGAACACTAATATTGAATAATTGTTGCTCTCGGCAAAGTGATTCATAATCTTATGATAAAACCACATATTTCTATTCTTATTGTGGAACGCAAACAAAAACTATTGTATAATAAAACCAAAATGAGATTAAATTTAATGGACTGCGCTTTTTCCACTCCTAATTTGACTAAAATACTCCCCAACAAATGCATTTGGACTATTTCACCCGCTGTGGTTCCCACCCATTAATACCTTAAACCTTCCCTCTGTGTCTTGTTTTGATTTTTTTTTTGTGGATCCCATTTTCCGTCCTCTTCATCCCACCTTTACGCATCTTTCTCTTCTTTCTCTCTAGGTGGAATGATATTTTTTTTTGGTATAATTGGTTGTTGTCCAACATATGGAAGCTTTCTTTATTCAAAACCAACCCAATACTTCAATTTGATTGTGGGCAGGACCTTATACACCGATTGGTGCTGTGAGTTTACATCCAGATTGAGTTAGTTGTTTATTTGTAAATACTTTGGATTTGAGTTTAATCTAGGTATGAGAAATACTCGAACGTGTGGGTGATTGTAACTCTAATTCTCCAATTATAGTGAATTATCTGCTGCTGGCACTTCCCGTGGATATAGGTACCGATATTCGGACATAACCATGTAAATTTTAGGTGTCCTTTATTGTTTCTCGTTTGTATTTCTGGTGATTTTGCTTTGATTTAATTGCAAGATGTCGTCGGTTTCCACGTTAATTTTACAATCGGGTCCATGGAAAGAGGACGATTTTTGAGATTTTCACGAGTACGTAATCGAGAGAATATAAAATGCAACAATCAAAGAGAGGGAACTTCTCAATTACGTGCTGAATCGCGTGTTTAGTTATGTTAAGCATCGAGATGGATGCTGAGGACCCGAGTATTTCACCATTTGTTTATGATGGGTTTTAAGTCAATGATGAGTGGTTGCGAATTGCTCAAATGACCAATGAATGGATAAAAGATGATGACATTTCGACAATGTCAATTGGGATACAAAGCCATCTGGCAGTGGGAGGGGAGCCACTATGCATCGTCGAGGCACAAAAGAGGGCCAACATGAACACTTCCTCGAATTGATTTGAGACTGTCTGTTCAATTAGCGTTTCGAGTGATCAAGTAGTGCGTGCTGTTTGAAGGACGAGAGAACCGCTCCCCCCCAAACAGGTTGGGGCACCACTCCTACGAGTGTTCATGAAAAACTCAAGAATGGATGATCCGACGCAAACCAAATGGATAAAAGTTTGGTTTATGGTATAGTTTTGATTGGGAATTCTTTTTGTAATCGGCTTTGTCGGCACAACACAACTTATAAGTTCATATATCGCTTGGCTGTATAAATTCCATATACAAATAAGTTAGCGAGATGCTCGACTGAAGTACGATAAATATAGTTCACAATCTAGCAGAGTTTGGCAGTTTAGTCTGCATTTTTTGGGCTCTCAGTGAGGTACTCTTGACATCAAATCTCTACTTTTCGAACCCAATTCTTTCGTGGATTTGTTTGGTGAGGAATATTGATGATGAGGTCTCGTGTAGATTGCTCGTGATACTATCAGGAGGTTCAAAGACACGAAAGAATATCGAGTGCTTAGAATACGTGTGTTAGAAGTTGCACAGGTCAATGTGCTCAGTTCGATCGTCTTGTTTATTATGCTTCTGATGGCAGAGAAGAGAGAAGTGGCTCAGACTTCCCCCGAGGGTCTCCCCTCCCAAAGAAACTTAATACCCAGATTTACCATCCAATGACAAATCTAGAGACGCGAAAATAGACGAAAAAACGAACTTGAGAGGCGGGCCATTGACGGAGAATGACGAGCGTTCTTCCATAGAAGAATGCATTTCATCCAATTCGGGATTGGCTCTCGACCGCACGGATCAGCCTCTTCTTGCCGAGAGAGAGATAGCGATCCCACGGAAGGAAAATTTGGAGAACAATTGAGTCGAGAATGCGCATGGACATGGAATTTAAAAGACATGGATTGTTCGTGATGCTGTCGAGAACTTAGAAGGCACAAGAAGAATTCGAGTGCTTAGAAAATGTGTGTCACAAGCTGCGCAAGAGTCAACGTGCTCAGGCCCATCGTCCGCCTAGTAGCGACGCTTCTGATGGCAGAGAAGAAAGGGATGACTTGACTTCCCTCTGGCTCTTCCCTCCAACAAAACTTAATCTCCCAGATTTAGCGTCCAAGGACACAAATCTGCATACACGGACATAGATGAGAACACCAACGCGAGAGGCGAGAACGGCCGAGTGTTTTCTTCATGGAAAAACACACATTCGATCCCATTCGGGACTGGGTATTGTGGCACAGACCAGCCACTTCTCGGATGAGAGAAGAGCGATCCTGCAAGAAGGAAAACTCGAGACCCCATTGAGTCAAAGAATCGCGCGCATGCACCCGGACATGAAGTTTGATGAAAAGAGGGTAAGAACGTAGGAACCCCTCCCTGACAGAGCCGAACAAAGTCCCACATCGTCCCAGGCAGTAGAATTTCAACAGTTTATTAACTTCGCGCGCTGCCAAGCTGGTTGCCGAGCTCGGTTGCGCGGGCTTGTGACCCGAGTGGGGGCATTGTTGTGGTGGAACATGGGTTCAGCTTCTGCGGGTTTGGTTCGTCGCGGTAATTATTCTGGCCCGCACGTTCCAAGTCGAGAGTCGATCCGTGCGGGCCGGGCGAAGGCTCGGGCTGCGCGGGTCCTAGAGAGGAGGGGACCGCGCTAGGCTGGCTTCACAGAGCAGCGACTACCTCCCGCTCCCGACAGTGGGAGGATAACGGGCCGGTGCCGCCCGGGCCCATCATGGCCCAATGGGCTGAGCCTACCGAACCACCACTTTTTTTTTTTTATCTTTATTATTTTTTTGGGATCTGATTTTTTGGCTCCCAGAAAATACTTCACGTCTTCAAAAACGTGTCGGGCTGGATGAGCGAGGCCGATTTGTCCAGGCAATTGAAAAATGTTAGAAAACCCCAATCTATCTATTTAGGGAAAGTTCTTTTTATATAATCGCATTTTTCAGCACACAAGTAAACCATGGTTAAGTTTACTCTAAGAATAGGACTTGGACATCAATCTATTGCATCGACAATGCATGAACTTATCCATGGTCCACAAGTTTACTCTCGATTTTTTCCGGTACATGAATAATCGTGGTATAGAAGATAAACCCATCTATTTATACGTATAAAGCATGGAAATTGTGGAAAGAGTGTTATGTTGTAATGATATTCTTTTGAGTTCTCTATGACTGTTTTTTTTCTCAAAGTGCATCAATTTGAATTCCAAACTAATAATTTTCAAATAAGAGAGGTTGCTTAGTTACAATCAGGATACAAATAGATATATAATTACAGAAAGACCATATCATACATATCAAGTACACATTAATACTCCTTTTAAATTTGAAGTAGGTGTAACAATTGAGAGATTAGATTTCAATAGCACGTGATGCAGACAAGGTAGTCCCTTGGTGAAGATGTCTGCTACTTGATCTGTTGATGAGGTAATCTGGGTTGATGCATGTGTCCAGTCATGCACATATGCTATTGTACACCAACCATCTGTCGATATAACATTGAGGAAGCGAGAAGAAAAGGTGAAAGTGGGTGTATTGTTGTTGAGAGGTGATGGGAAGTTGGGATTAACGGAAAGAAAAGATGATGGGTAAATAGCTGGTAGAGAAGAAGAAAAATTTGGAGATGTATCGGACTTTGTTAAGATAGCAATTGGATCAAGGGAAGTGTTGATTTGGGGTAGGATGTAGAAGAGTTTGATATGTTTTCTTGCTTTGATACCATATTAATATTTAGAATCAAAGAGATAACAATGACGAAGTGTTTATTGTGGCTCAACCACGATTAAGGTTGTAAATGTAATTATAAGAGTGATTAATTTACTGTTAGGATACAAATAAAATAAAAAAGTACACATTAGTTATTTGTTCCATGTTAATATTTTTTTTTAATCTGTAACATCATCTATCGTCTTTCTTGCTTATTCATCACTTAATATCTGTCATTAACGTATGAGAAATACTAGTTCAATTTCCTCGCGTGGTCATACAAACATATGTTTTCAGGTTTAAAGTAAAGTTATAAGAAACTCAAATTTACTCCAATGAGAAAGTTCCAAGAGAATATTGCGCCCACCCCAAAACCAGTGTAAATATATTATTGTGGACCAGTTTAATTTGTTATATCCTCGATAATCGCCCCGCAGATTACAAAAAAACTCGCGAAAAAGCTTCGAGGCCGAGTTTCTAGAGCTCTCCTAGCCAATAGATTTGCTACCGAAAGTAGCAACACGTCCTTCTCAGCAGTTCAAATCAAGATATTCCGTAAGTTCCATACTTATTCAAATGGATTAAATTTTGAAAGAAATTAAGGTATATATATAAAAAATAAATAGAAGTAATCGAATAATAGACCTAAAGAAGATAGTACGAGGCTTTACCAAAAAAAAAAAAAGAAGATAATACGAGTCGAACTCGCTCTTCTCCTCCACTTGGCGGAGCAAATTTTCCAACCGCAAAAGGCCAAAAAATGCCACGTCATCGTTCCTTGTTCGTTCTCTCTGGTTGCTTCCACCTTTCTCTCTCTCTCTCTGTCCCTCTCTCTCTCGTGCTACTTAACTTTCAACCTTTCACTCTCTTCATTTGCGAGACCAGAGAGAAGAAGATCGCTGCATTCCGTCGAAGGGTTGGAAGCTGCTCTCATGGCGGCGTCCGAGAAGCAAGTGATGGTGGTCCGAATGTTAGACGTGTAAACTGGTCCTAACAATTTGCCGTTTCATTTTGCCGGGCAAAAGCACAAACCATTTAAGGTAGGAGCAGGAGAGTGGTATCAGAGAACATATTTTGTAAGACAGGAATTCGTGGGTGGCTACTATTATTGTTAGGGCCAATGGTCATCCAACCGTGCGAGAATCCCATCTATTCCTCCTTTGTGAGCCCTAATTTTCTACTCTAGAGACATAACGTTTCGGATGTTCGCTATACGACTCTCTGTAGCATTTGACTTTGTGCCACTCGAATACTGATGAATGTCTAGTACACTCTTGCAGGGCTGTCTTAGGTAGTGTGAGCGACTACTGTGCTCACCATGCTCATTGCACCGTGATGATCGTGAAGAAGCCCAAGGCTAAACACTGAGTTCCCTTTTCTGCTTCTGCAGAATCTGTTAAATGTGGTGTTTGTGTGCTGTCATATTGGGCACACAGATATCTAGCTCTGTGTTCCGTATGTCTATGGTACTTCCGTTTGTATTTTGTATGTTGAAATGCCATTATGAAAGTTCAGTTTGGAGAATTTTTCCCCTCTTTTACAATCAATTTTGCTACAGCGCCCGTTGCTCTAGTTAATTGTCCACCCTTTCCAATTGTGATTTTTATGTTATGTATGGCCGTGCCTAAGGGTATATCGGTTGAAGTAGATTCTTCTTTTTGATCAATCAAAATCCCTTTCCAAATTGTACAAGCTTCTTTCAAAGCATACGGCTTTCTGGATGCATCGTCTCTACGGCTAAAGTCCATTTATTTGTAAATCTGCACATTCACACATGATGTGATCTGCCTCGGCAGTTATCTTATCTCCAATGGAAAGAATTGCAAAGAAGAGGATAGAGTTCAAATACTAATTTCACGAGTATAGTATTACTAATACTGTATTAGAACAGTACTTTGGCGTGATATCAGATGCAATGAGAATGGAATTAGATGGTAATGACGATTTCCTACTTGTCTGCGCATAAAGGGGAGAGGAAATGAAAGAAACAGAGGAAGTGGTGCACAATATCCAAATCAAATTTAAACCCTTTTAGCCAATAGGTGTGCCCCTTTGCCGGTAAGTACCAGGGGCGGGGTTTCTTTTTTTTTTTTTGTTTTGTTGGTATTCCAGGGGCAGGGTTTGATCCTCATGAGTAACGTATAGACTTGTACGTAAAAGTAGGGGTGTGCAAAATTGACCGCTCTGAACCGAACTAGACCAGCTAATTTAGTCCGGTTCCTAGAAGTGTCGGTCTGGTTCCCGGTTCTTAAAAGTGAAACCTATGTCCGGACGATCTAGTTCCCCATTCCAAGGGGAAACCTGACTAGATTGACTTTATACATTTTAATTTTTTTTCAATAAATTAGTAAAATGTGAACTAAACCCTAAGTGAATTTCATCGATATAAATTCATTGACAAAAATTAGTAAAATGTGAACTAAACTCTAAGTGAACTTCATTGACAAAAATTAGTAAAATGTGAACTAAACTCTAAGTGAACTTCATTGACAAAAATTAGTAAAATGTGAACTAAACCTTAAATGTTTGACCAAAAAAAAAAACTAAACCCTAAGTAGCCGGTTCCTGGTCCTAGGACCAATCGATTCGGTCCTCGGTTCTCCTGGTCCAGTTCCTGATTCCACCTTAGAACCGGACCAGACCGGAAACCGATCACCCTTATATAGAAGAGATGGGTAAGATAAAATAAAATAAAAATAAAATTTAAACCCTTTTGATATGGTGCAACTAAATTTCAAATTATTTTCAAAATTGTTATTATGCGACAGACTTAGAGTAAAACCGCAATGAAATTTTACCCACATTGAAATTACTGCCTGAATTTTTCTATATATACTAAACAGAACATGTTTTTGAATGTAATAAAGTGATGCGGTCTCTTTCTCTAGGTATACATTGTACCTTCTTCGTATTTATGTTTCGCCTCTCCTAAAAGTAATATTGAAATACCAATATCAAAACAAGAGGGGCCGGGGGGGGGGGGACTTGAACACTAATATTGAATAATTGTTGCTCTCGGCAAAGTGATTCATAATCTTCTGATAAAACCACGTATTTCTATTCTTATTGTGGAACGCAAACAAAAACTATTGTATAATAAAACCAAAATGAGATTAAATTTAATGGGCTGCGCTTTTTCCACTCCTAATTTGATTAAAATACTCCCCAACAAAAGTGTTTGGACTATTTCACCCGCTGTGGATCCCACCCATTAATACCTTAAACCTTCCCTCTTTGTCTTGTTTTAAATTTTTTTTGCAGGTCCCATTTTCCCTCCTCTTCATCCCACCTTTACGCATCTTTCTCTCTCAAAGGAATGATATTTTTTTGGTATAATTGGTTGTTGTGCAACATATGGAAGCTTTCTTCATTCAAAACCAACCCAATACTTCAATTTGATCGTGGGCAGGACCTTATACGCCAATTTGTGCCGTGAGTTTACATCCAGATTGAGTTAGTTGTTTATTTGTAAATACTTTGGATTTGAGTTTAATCTAGGTGTGAGAAATACTCGAACGTGTGGGTGATTGTAACTCTAATTCTCCAATTATAGTAGATTGTCTGCTGCTAGCACTTCCCGTGAATATAGGTACCGATATTTGGACGGAACCACACGTAAATTTTAGGTGCCCTTTATTGTTTCTTGTTTGTTTTTCTGGTGATTTTGCGTTGATTTAATTGCAAGATGTCGTCGGTTTCCACGTTAATTTTACAATCGGGTCCATGGAAAGAGGACGATTTTTGAGATTTTCACGAGTACGTTATCGAGAGAATATAAAATGCAACAATCAAAGAGAGGGAACTTCTCAATTACGTGCTGAATCGCGTGTTTAGTTATGTTAAGCATCGAGATGGATGCTGAGGACCCGAGTATTTCACCATTTGTTTATGATGGGTTTTAAGTCAATGATGAGTGGTTGCGAATTGCTCAAATGACCAATGAATGGATAAAAGATGATGACATTTCGACAATGTCAATTGGGATACAAAGCCATCTGGCAGTGGGAGGAGAGCCACTATGCATCGTCGAGGCACAAAAGAGGGCCAACTTGAACATTTCCTCGAATTGATTTGAGACTGTCTGTTCAATTAGCGTTTCAAGTGATCAAGTAGTGCGTGATGTTTGAAGGACGAGAGAACCGCTCCCCCCCAAACAGGTTGGGGCACCACTCCTACGAGTGTTCATGAAAAACTCAAGAATGGATAATCCGACCCAAACCAAATGGATAAAAGTTTGGTTTATGGTACAGTTTTGATTGGGAATTCGTTTTGTAATCGGCTTTGTCGGTACAACACAACTTATAAGTTCATATATCGCTTCGCTGTATAAATTCCATATACAAATAAGTTAGCGAGATGCTCGACTGAAGTATGATAAATATAGTTCACAATCTAGCAGAGTTTGGCAGTTGAGTCTGCATTTTTTGGGCTCTCAATGAGGTACTCTTGACATCAAATCTCTACTTTTCGAACCCAATTCTTTCGTGGATTTGTTTGGTAAGAAATATTGATGATGAGGTCACATGTAGATTGCTCGTGATACTATCAGGAGGTTCAAAGACACGAAAGAATATCAAGTGCTTAGAATATGTGTGTTAGAAGCTGCACAGGTCAATGTGCTCAGTTCGATCGTCTTGTTTATTATGCTTCTGATGGCAGAGAAGAGAGAAGTGGCTCAGACTTCCCCCGAGGGTCTCCCCTCCCAAAGAAACTTAATACCCAGATTTTCCATCCAATGACAAATCTAGAGACGCGAAAATAGACGAAAAAACGAACTTGAGAGGCGGGCCATTGATGGAGAATGACGAGCGTTCTTCCATAGAAGAATGCATTTCATCCAATTCGGGGTTGGCTCTCGACCGCACGGATCAGCCTCTTCTTGCCGAGAGAGAGATAGCGATCCCACGGAAGGAAAATTTCGAGAACAATTGAGTCGAGAATGCGCATGGACATGGAATTTAAAAGACATGGATTGTTCGTGATGCTGTCGAGAACTTAGAAGGCACAAGAAGAATTCGAGTGCTTAGAAAATGTGTGTTACAAGCTGCGCAAGAGTCAACGTGCTCAGGCCCATCGTTCGCTTAGTAGCAACGCTTCTGATGGCAGAGAAGAAAGGGATGACTTTGACTTCCCTCTGGTTCTTCCCTCCAACAAAACTTAATCTCCCAGATTTAGCGTCCAAGGACACAAATCTGCATACACGGACATAGATGAGAACACCAACGCGAGAGGCGAGACCGGCCGAGTGTTTTCTTCATGGAAAAACACACGTTCGATCCCATTCGGGACTGGGTATTGTGGCACAGACCAGCCACTTCTCGGATGAGAGAAGAGCGATCCTGCAAGAAGGAAAACTCGAGACCCCATCGAGTCAAAGAATCGCGCGCTTGCGCGCATGCACCCGGACATGAAGTTTGATGAAAAGAGGGTAAGAACGTAGGAACCCCTCCCAAACAGAGCCGAACAAAGTCCCACATCGTCCCAGGCACTAGAACTTCAACAGTTTATCAACTTCGCGTGCTACGAAGCTAGCCGCCGAGCTCAGTTGCGCGGGCTTGTGACCCTAGAGGGGGCATTACTGTGGTGGAACGTGGGCTCAGCTCCTGCGGGTTGGGTTCGTTGCGGTAAATCCTCTGGCCCGCCCGTTCCAAGTCGAGAGTCGATCCGTGCGGGCCGGGCGAAGGCTCGGGCTGCGCGGGTCTGAGAGCGGAGGGGACCGCTCTAGGCTGGCTTCACAGAGCAGTGACTACCTCCCGCTCCCGACGGTGGGAGGATAACGGGCCGGTGCCGCCCGGGCCCATCATGACCCAATGGGCCGAGCCTACCGAACCACCATTTTTTTTTTGGGATCTGATTTTTTGGCTCCCAGAAAATACTTCACGTCTTCAAAAACGTGTCGGGCTGGATGAGTGAGGCCGATTTGTCCAGGCAATTGAAAAATGTTAGAAAATCCCAATCTATCTATTTAGGGAAAGTTCTTTTTATATAATCGCATTTTTCAGCACACAAGTAAACCATGGTTAAGTTTACTCTAAGAATAGGACTTGGACATCAATCTATTTGCATCGGCAATGCATGAACTTATCCATGGTCCACAAGTTTACTCTCGATTTTTTCCGGTACATGAATAATCGTGGTATAGAAGATAAACCCATCTATTTATACGTATAAAGCATGGAAATTGTGTTATGTTGTAATGATATTCTTTTGAGTTCTCTATGACTTTTTTTTTCTCAAAGTGCATCAATTTGAATTCCAAACTAATAATTTTCAAATAAGAGAGGTTGCTTAGTTACAATCAGGATACAAATAGATATATAATTACAGAAAGACCATATCATACATATCAAGTACACATTAATACTCCTTTTGAATTTGAAGTAGGCGTAACAATTGAGAGATTAGATTTCAATAGCGCGTGATGCGGACAAGGTAGTCCCTTGATGAAGATGTCTGCTACTTGATCTATTGATGAGGTAATCTGGGTTGATGCATGTGTCCAGTCATGCACACATGCTATTGTGCACCAACCATCTGTCGATATAACATTGAGGAAGCGAGAAGAAAAGGTGAAAGTGGGTGTATTGTTGTTGAGAGGTGATGGGAAGTTGGGATTAACGGAAAGAAAAGATGATGGGCGATAGATGGTAGAGAAGAAGAAAAATTTGGATATGTGTTGTACTTTGTTAAGATAGCAATTGGATCAAGGGAAGTGTTGATTTGAGATAGGATGCGGAAGAATTTGATGTGTTTTCTTGCTTTGATACCCTATTAATATTTAGAATCAAAGAGATAATAATGACAAAGTGTTTATTGTGGCTCAACCACGATTAAGGTTGTAAATGTCATTATAAGAGTGATTAATGTACAGTTCGGATACAAATAAAATAAAAAAAAAGTACACATTAGTTATTTGTTCCATGTTAATATATTTTTTTTAACCTAGAACATCGTCTATTGTCTTTCTTGCTTATTCATCACTTAATATCTGTCATTATCGTATGATAAATACTAGTTCAATTTCCCTGTGTGGTCATACAAACGTATGTTTTTAGGTTTAAAGTAAAGCTATAAATTTACTCCAACGAGAAAGTTCCAAGAGAATATTGCGCCCACCCAAAAACCAGTGTAAATATATTATTATGGACCAATTTAATTTGTTATATCCTCAATAATCGCCCCGCGGATTACAAAAAACTCGCGAAAAAGCTTCGAGGCCGAATTTCTAGGGCTCTCCTAGCCATTAGATTTGCTACCAAAAGTAGCAACAAGTGCTTCTCGGTAGTTCAAATCAACATGTTCTGTAAGTTCTGTACTTATTCAGATGGATTAAATTCCGAAAGAAATTAAGGTATATATAAAAAAAATAAATTGAAATAATCAAATAATAGACCTAAAGAAAGATAAAAATGGCGTCCACGTCTACGAGTCGAACTCGCTCTTCTCCACCACTTGGCGGAGCAAATTTTCCAACCGCAAAAGGCCAAAAAATGCCACGTCATCGTTCCTTGTTCGTTCTCTCTGGTTGCTTCCACCTTTCTCTCTCTCTCTCGTGCTACTTAACTTTCAACCTTTCACTCTCTTCATTTGCGAGACCAGAGAGAAGAAGATCGCTGCATTCCGTCGAAGGGTTGGAAGCTGCTCTCATGGCGGCGTCCGAGAAGCAAGTGATGGTGGTCGGAGTCGACGAGAGCGACTACGGCGTCCACGCGCTCGAGTGGACGATCGACCACCTCTTCGCTCCCTCCATGCCTGATTATCCGTTCAAGCTCATCGTCGTCCACGCCAGGCCCTCCGCCGCCTCCACCGCCGGCCTCGTCGGACCCGGTACGGTCTCTAAATTCCACGTGCATATATATCCCTTGGATTCGCTGGTTTCGGCTGTGTCGCTTGATTGCTACGCTTGTGAATTGCGAGGGTTTCGTTTTAGTTCTGTTTTTAGGCTCGGAGGCTGTATTTATACGGTGCTTTGGGAGTTTGTTTTTTTCTTTCTTTTTTGTTGGATTCGTTTATGTGTATGTTGCTAAGTAGAGAGGATTGCTGCATGTAAATTGTTCAGGAGCTGCTGAAGTATTTCCGATCGTGGATGCCGATTTGAAGAGGAGCGCCGCGAGACTTGTGGAAAAAGCCAAGGAACTTTGCGCGAGTAAATCGGTAAGTACATAGCGCCGGCGCACACATCATTAGCTGATTCCATGACTGTAGTGATTTCAAGGTCTGTCGATTAGTATGACGAAGTCATGTTGGTCTCGTCGATTACTGATCGGCTGTTTCTAGCTTAGAGTCCAAGCAGATAGAAGTCATTTTTGTGGTCCAACATAGCTAGATGAACAATTGACAGTGCTTAAACGATGTAGCTGTTTTTGGCAAAATGTAAGATGTGATTTATGCTGTCGAAAGATTGCATATGTCGTCAATCTGTGGATATGTTGCATTAGATTTCATTGTGTTCCGATGTTTCTTCTTTCAACTTCCATTTCAGGTTCATGATGTGACGATTGAAGTGGTGGAAGGCGATGCGAGGAACGTTCTTTGCGATGCTGTAGAAAAACATAATGCCTCGATCCTGGTAGTCGGTAGTCATGGTTATGGAGCCATAAAAAGGTACATCTGCTCAATCAATGAAGCTTGAGCTGCATAGTTATATGAGTTTGTTATATTTAATAAGTGGGTCATAAATAAGTTTAGAATGGTAAAGCTTAAAATAATATAGGTGTTAAATGGGTTCACAACTTACTTAGACCCAACTCACCTCTATGACTCCCTCTCGCACACCACTAATCTCGCACTCGCTCGCTCCGTGTTCTTGCTTTAGTTTGGGTATGAGTTTTCCTTGATACGGTTAAACATAGAAGCGGTTTAGCAATATGGGCTAGACATTTGATTTTTTTTGTGCTGCTCGAATACTGATGAATGTCTAGTATACTCTTGCAGGGCTGTCTTAGGTAGTGTGAGCGACTACTGTGCTCACCATGCTCATTGCACCGTGATGATCGTGAAGAAGCCCAAGGCTAAACGCTGAGTTCCCCTTTCCTGCTTCTGCAGAATCTGTAATTGTCGTGTTCGGGTGCTGTCATGTTGTGCACACTGATATCTAGTTCTGTATTCCGTATGTGTATGGTACTTCGGTTTGTATTTTGTATGTTGAAATGCCATTAGATTTGTATGCTGAATTACCATTATGAAAGTACGGTTTGGAGAATTTATGTACTTGATTATACACGCTCGACAGCTAAAGTACATTTATGCGTAAATCAGCACATCCACACATGGTGTGATCTGCCTCGGCAGTTATTTCCAGAGGAAAGAGTCGCACAGAAGAGGATAGAGTTCAAATACTAACTTCACGAGTAGAATGGTACTTTGGCATGATATAAGATGAACGAGAATGGAAATAGATGGTAATGACGATTTCCTGCTTGTGTACATACAAAGGGAAGATGAAATGAAAGATAATGAGGTAGTGGTACACTTTATCCAAAGCAAATTTAAAGCATTTTTGATTTGGTGCGACTAAAATTCATATTATTTTAAAAAGAGTCAATACTTCCGGAACTAGTTATGTGACAGACCTAGAGGTTGTTGCATATATATAAAAAAAAATGTGTAATGAAAAGAGCATGATATGATTGCATCACTTGCAACGTACATTGCTCTATCGACACTTGAGACTTCTAGCTTACTTTTTTAAATATACATTCTTCTTCCAAATGTCTTCGATAATCTTTTTTAAGGAAAATAGTTTTTCTTGTATGTTGATGTGGGGTGAGTTTGGCTCGGCTTTGGGAAAAATCCTTTGAGAAAATGCAAATGACTTAGGAGTTTTCCAAAATGCAAAAAGTGTTTGGTAAAGTGTAATTTAAAAACACATTGATAAATAATTTTGACTTTAATGCCGTTCGGAAAAAATAACATTTTGTAAATGACTTTTGTCTAGTTTTTTTAAAACTACAAATCAGGGTTTAGGACATTTTCGTAATTATGAAAGTATAACGAGGGAAAAATTGGAAGAAAAAAAATCTACTTGCATTTGGAAAATGCTCAAAGCTTAAAGCACTTTTGGACCTGTCTTGGGCGAAAGGCCTTTATGTGCCTTTGAAATGCAGTTTGCATTTTCTTAAAGCTATCCAAAATTTTTTTGCCAAATATCATTTGTATTTGCCTAATGACTTTGGAGCCCGAAAAGGCTTTGGCAAAGTGTTTGCTAAATGCAATAGTGGAAAAATAATGAATAAGACTAGAAAAAAAAAACTTTATCTCAATTTTTATTCCTTCAACACACATCCCACATATTAAGGAAAAGAAGAAGGGTTAATATCATGAAAAATTTTAAACTGGTACACCCATGTCAATTTTACTCCGAACTATTTTTTGACGAAAAAAGCCCTAAACTTATACATTTGTGACAATTTTACCAAAGACTATTTTTTTTACCACAAAAAACCCCACACTAGTACACTTGTGATAATTTTACCCCCGAACTAATTTTTTGACTACTAAAAACCTCAAACTTGTATGTTTGTGACAAATTTACTCTTCGTTAGTGTCCGTTAAATTGGATTGCTATCACGAAAAATCACAAATTGGTAAACTTGTGACAAACTGAGGGGCAAAACCCAAAACTAGTACACCTGACAATTACCACGTATCATTAAACTTAGCAATTTTGACAATAAAATTTAACGGAAACTAACGGAGGGTAAATTTGTCACATGTATACCAGTTTGGATATTTTGGTGGTAAAAAAATTAGTTTGGGGGTAAAATTATCACATGTGTATCAATGTAGGGTTTTTGACAATAAAAAAAAAGTTCGGGGTAAAATCGTTACAGGTATATCAGTTTGGGATTTTTTGTGGTTAAAAAAATAATTTGAAGTAAATTGGGTATTTCATGGTATCAATCCAAAAGAAGAAGAATATATTTTCTTGTGCATTCTCGTACACTTTTACACCATTTCCATCACGATATAGCACGTGCAAGCGAGCAAAGAAAGCGTGAGGCTTCCGAGTTATACGAGTACAGAGGGACCTTCCTCTGGTAATGCGAAGCATATCAATGGCTGATCGGGTTCGTGCTTCCAAGTCCAGGCCAAGACCACGCTTGAATCCGAATCCCATCACTCGACCAAAACTCACTGCAGCGGTGCGCGGATGGAGCGATTCCAGAAGGTGAATTCGTGCAAGCGAGCTGCTCCTGGCAGATCCCTGAGGAAACCCAAGTGATGCTCGCCAACTGTTTGCGCAAATGTCCACGTGAAATTTGGTCACCAAAGAAAAAAGGGTATGCCTTTCCCGGTCGTACTATGAAAGAATCCCGTAATGGTCTCGAGCTTAGATTTCGAATTGTCCCGATTCAGCTGATGCCGATAGACCATGTTCCTTTCCCGCTTTTAAGATGATGAATGCCGGCTGCACAGGGCTCTAGTATGTCAGAGATTGCTGTTTGAAAATCTCCGAATTGTCTAAGCCTCAGCGAACTTCTATCTCTGTTGGGTTTTCGGGTTTTGAAGTTTTCCGCTTCTCTTCCTAATTCGCACCAGATATGTTTCCTCACACGAAAAATCCATGCCCGCTTTCAGAACAAGTTCTACTTGCACAGGCTTAAAGTCCTCTCTTGGCTATTCCTATGATTACCTGAATTCAATGTTCCTTATTTATTGATGCGGTGGGTTCCCTAATTCTCGTTTCTTGATTGTGAAATTCGTAGTACCATGGAAAGTGATTATCTAAGGCCACCCGCAATATCTTTGCTCCTAATGCCAATGACTACATTTTAGCTTGGTCGAAGCATGAGCAATTATGTAAATTAGAGACAGTATTTTGATGACTTTCTGAACCTTTATTATCTTCTCTACATCTTCTTTTCTAATGCAGGTATCTTGGGCATTAAGTTTGTTTTGGCCAGAGCGATGTGGCTCAGACGAATCCAGAGCTCTTTTGGTCTATGCGTGAGAGTTACTGGAGAGACTGCCGCTAACTTGATTGGCGAGGACAATAAGAAGCTTCTACGTTGTGCACACTCAAGTACGTCAATATGCATAGACCTACCAAGAAAGCTTAAAAAGCAAGATCGGAAGCCGATGGTCACTAGTGTGAACGAACTGAAGCGCAAAGCTCGGCTGGCGAAGAAGCAGAGGCAGACAGCACAGGAGATTCCTTTGAAGGCTCCTGATAATGGATTGTTGGTCAAGGAATTGGTTCCAGTTGCTCATGAGGTATATAATTCCAGGACGGAATTGTTTGCTTGTGTGTCGAGAGTTGCCCAAAGCATCCCTATTTATACATGCAGGTAAAGAGAAAAAGGCTGAGGAATCCTTCTAGTGCCCAACTTAACGTCATGAAATTTTAGTTGATTAATGGCAGTTATGTAGCCATAAATTGCGCCTTAAGCTCTCTATTAGATCCAATTCATTATGAGATATTTTTATTGTCTGTTCAGCCTAACTTGCTTTGCAATTCACAAGTATGTGCAGTCAGCAGTTCAAGTGTTTGCTATTAGGTATAATACATCAGTTTCTAAAGACAATCCGCCTGGATGCTTGACATATTGCATCGGGAATCTTATTGGCCAAATCGATATCTGCAGATATTACTGTTGGAACTCAACTTCGTATTCAAGCTTTTTCCCCCTTCAACTTTTCTTCATAAGTTTTTCAGTCCCCTTCTTATTATCATATCCTAGGTCCAGCATTGGGTATTAAATCATGTGCTCTCATACCGATTGCTGTGACGAACATAAATTATGTTTCATAATTTAAAATTCAGCACTTAATGAGATTAAGTCAGTTGATAACCTCGATTAAGATCGACTTCTTTCTTTTTTTTTTAATAAGATTGACTTGATTAAGTGAAATTTGCTCGTGTTAAGTAGGGATGAGTCACTTAGTTCATTCACTAGAAAAAGTAATTGGTTTGATAGTAATTAGAGTTCATTATTTTAATTAGCAACACTTATTTTTCAGTTTTGTTAAGCAAACCATTATTGTCTTCCTTCATGTTTAGCTTGTGTGGAGAAGTCCATATTGGTCATCCACCGCACCAGATTAGAACTTGCAATGCTGGGGCTCTGTCATACAAAGAGCATAGTTGGAAATGTGGGGGCATGGAACACATCTTGCCCGTCATTGAATCTTTCCATTTATATGATTGGGTTGGGAGGGCCGTTTCACATGATGAGCGGCTTCAAGTTGATCGGATCCCAGCAATTGTGGAATTATGTGTTCAAGCTGGTGTTGACATTGCAGAATACCCCACAAGGAGGAGAAAATTTCCCGTTTACAATGTTGCAGGTAGGATCATTGATTACGAACGTAGGTTTCCTAAAGACGATTTACGTGGGCAAGGCATCGACACATATGGTTTTTGGGGCAGAAAACGGCCAAGCAGAGCAAACTTACCAGACTTTGAACCTGACAATATTCAAGGTCTGTTTTGTCTGCTCATATTCTACCAGTTGTGTTACATAGTACCTGAGGTGGAGTGAGTTAGATTTCGAGAGCTATAGTTCTCTTGAACTATCGAACAAGTGAATGTTTATATTCTCATTCAATTAGAAATGGAACATAATGACATAGTCCAGATCAGAGGAAACTCCATGAAAAATGTTAAATTTCAAGTATTATTCTTGAATTGCAGAATCACGTGAATGGGGATGTGCTTGTTCAAGTAGAAACTAAAAGTGGAATATGACTGTACATATCCAGATTAAGTGACTTTAATAGTCATCTTATTTCAGAAGGATGAATATCGCACTCCAAATGTTTTGGTCCAGTTTTAGGATTCCCAGTTATTTTCTGAATTGAAAATCACGTGCTTTCATATCCCTTAGAGAAAGTGTCAGATTAGCTCAAACTTCAAATTCCTCGTGATTATTCTGATCTCACTTATAATCTCTATGCTGTAAACCCTAAACAAGATAGGCAATGAATTTGGAGAGACATGCTCTTCATACTTCCTCGTCTGTTGCATATTTTCTTGTTTTTTTATCTCTCGTTTTCTCAGATCATCTTTTGAGTCTTTTAGGCCCCCATCCTATTTTAAGTACTATTGAAAATTGAGCTATTTAATTTGGTAGGTGTTGCTTTGCGAGGCTTGGAAGCGTGGGAAAAAATGTGTTCAGGAGCAGCAAGACTCATGGAGAAGTACTCTGTCCAAACTTGCGGATATTGTTCAGAGGTGCAAGTAGGCCCCAAGGGTCACAGAGTAAGGAACTGCTACGCTCACAAGCACCAGATGAGGGATGGGCAGCATGCTTGGCAGGAGGCGACGGTTGGGGATATTGTCCCTCCAGTTTATGTGTGGCATGTTAGAGATGGGCACGGCGGTGAAGCATTGGTAAATAGTCTGAAGAGGTATTACGGGATATTGCCGGCGGTCGTGGAACTTTTTGCGCAGGCCGGGGCACAGATAGGAGAGAAGTACGCTGGTGTAATGCGAGAAGACGTGGCGGTGCCCGACTTGGACGAAGAAAGATTGGCCGTTTGAAGGCATTGACATTTGCTAATGAGCTTGGGGCGGGAATTTTGTTCAGAATTCAAAGGGGCGCGAGTCGCTAATCTGAGGACCGCCATCCCTTCAATCTAGGAGTGAGTCCTGTTTACCGAAGTGCAACGGTCTAATGGGGGATATGAAATGGGAATGAAGGTACTTACATCCAATGGGCATGCTAGAGCTAGACTTCCTCTTAAGGAAAGAAACTTCTTTGTTTAAAAATGAATTGATGCAACGAAGATAGTCATCTCAATTGCAGCTTTCGCTCCAGATCAATCCCACCGGCAAAAAAGATGCATAAATGACCAGTCAACTATGTTGTCAACAAATGCCTCCCTCTAACGTTAGAAGCATTAAGGCGTTTGTAGTCACTCCCCACTTCTTTAAATTAAGAAAAAGAGACACAATCGAAGAAGCAGAGGAAGAAAACGATCCACGACCATCCAACAGATGGAAACATAAGCTTGGGAGATGCAAAACGAAGGCATTCCTCCCTGCTCAACCAAGGCACTCTTCCGGTGAAAACACATCATATCATCAAAAGAATGCTACAGCATGATCTTCTTCTCATCCACGTTTATCTAGCATTCAAATCGAATTCGCCAGCCTCACGCCAATCGCTCTGCACGCCCGTTTCACCATTTTCGGTCTCTTCATCATTTAAGAAATCTTCAGATGGTTCCTTATCGTCTTTCTGTCCATTGTTTGCCCACCCGTTCATCATGTCGTCCGGGTTAACGCCCTTTTCCTGCTCCTCCAAGTCGTGATTCATGGGAATATCGTTGTCTTGAGATCCGCGAGCATTTGCTCTTATAGGGCCTCGAGCCATCATTTCCACGTGAGCCTGCGACCCAACTCTAGCTTGCTCCGCCTGCGCCATTGCCGCCATGCGCAACTGAGCCTCCCTCCCAGCTTTCTCTCTCGACTCGATTTCGGCCCTCAATTCCAGCACCACCCGTTTTTCCTCTTGAAACAGAAACTGCTCAATCATCAACCTCTCCTCGGAGCGGAACTCTCCAAAAGCTCGCTTCCGAGTTATTATGTTGAAAGCAAGGGCCTGTTTCTCGAATGTCGAAGTGAACTCCGCTACTTTGGCAGCAATGTTATGATCCCATTGCTGAGAACGAGAAGGCATCTGACCTGTTGTGTCAGAATCAAGGATTCTATCGTCTTCCTCGGCCTCATAATCTGCTATCACATGGTAAGGCAGTAACCTGCGCCACAGAGAAAGGGTTAATGACCAAGCCCGAAAACTAAAGCTGCTACTTGTAATCCGGACATCAGTGCTGGAATTTATGGTAAACACTCAGGACATCTTTACTCAAGCGACACTATCTTCGGGCATCACTCTCGAAGGTCGTATCTCTCCTTAAGGAAGAATATGCAATAAGTCCATCCTAATATCTAGCTGCCTGAACAGCAAACGCTGCTGCACTGCTCTTGACACTGTTCATATACATACTACCCTCCAGAAGGTAGTCACATGATACTCCTCCATTATCCTAACTATCTAAGTTCCTAACATGAGAAACCAGAGAACTATGCCCGAACAAAAGACAGCAGCGTAGACCAGAAGCGAAGCAACACAAGGATTCGTATGTAAATCAAAACATTGGCTCTTTCTACGCAACCAACACTAAATCCGCCTCTTTTGTTGCAACATGAACCACTAAAAACAGCAATTTTTTTTTCACTAAAGACAGTTCGTGCCCAGATAAATTAAGCTATAGATTGACAATTCAACATCAAATGTTACTAATGTGTAAGAAAAAAACACCTGCTTGTATTTGGAATCAACTGAATCTCCACCAAACAGTGTGATTTACAGTCGGAACAAATTCGTGTGCTGGGCATTATCGCAGCTAACTAACCTCTTGTGTTCAGGGTGCGATCTTTACCGCATCCTAGTTAAAAAAAAGTACTTGCCTTGTTCGGACAGTCTCCATTTCTTCTCATCAATTTCCCCAACCAAAAGAACTACTTCAAAAAGACAACAACAACAGAACATGGTCGGCTAACGAGAGAAAGAGAGGAAGAGAGAAGGCAACCTCTCGCAGGCGTCCTCCAGAGAAGAGAAGGGGCGCTTGAAGTCCGGGTGACAAACGCGCCAGGCGTCCTGGTACGCCATCTGCAATTCTACCTGATTCCCCGGTCGAATCACTTTCTGCTGCTGCTGCAATTGCTGCTGCTGTTGCTGCTGTTGCTGCTGCTGCTGCTGTTGCTGTTGCTGCTGCTGCTGTTGCTGCTGCTGCTGTTGCTGCTGTTGTTGCTGCTGCAAATTAGGGGCGGAGACGCTAGGGTTCTGCTGGATCGGGCGGTGGGGGAGCCCTGGAGGGCGGAGGTGTACGTCAATGTTGGACGGGAACCGCGACATGGCGGCCGCCTGCTGCTGCTGCTTCTGTTGCTGCTTCTGCAGCTGCTGGAGGAGCAGGAACTGCTGCTGCTGCTGCTGCTGTTGCTGCTGCTGCTGCTGCTGCTGCTGCTGCTGTTGCTGCTGGTGGTGCTGCATCAGCAGTTGCTGCTGCTGCTGCTGCTGTTGCTGGTGGTGCGCCGACGATTTCGCCTCCTCCATCTCTGTCTCTCTCTCTCTCTCTCAAGAAAAATAGGGCTTCGGGACTCTATTCGGCAACGCTAGGGAGAGCCATTTGTGAAATCGAGCGGCGCGGACATGGGAGGAGGCGGTGGCGGAGGCGGCGGCGGCGGAGGCGGCGGTTGATCGGCGGATCGATCGAACCGGAAGCGATTAGGGTTTTGCGCGGTGGCGGAGCAGCTGACACGGTCCGGAGAGACGCGAGAGAGGGGACGGAGGAGGAAGAAGAAGAAGTCGTCACCGTGGATCCTCCTTTGGGCCGGGCCACAGCCGCGTACTGATGGGCTTTCGACGGAGTCGGCCCAAGCCCAAGCCCATAACAAGAGGCGGGCCTCCATCTTTCACGCGGCCTTTTTCTGTTCCCCCCAAAATCAATTTAAGGAATTCGCCGGGAGCAGGCAAAACGTGTTCTTGACCGCACGGCGGTCAAGGCCATACGGCTACAGTAACGCGTGGAGAAGTAAGTTCATCAGGAGCGATCGGTTTTGAATTTCAAATTCGAACTAGTCGGGAACGGGATGCATATCTCGAAATCTAGTGTTCTGAATTTAGCCGGTTCAACCGGGTGCCAATCCAGCTTCTAGTATGGCTTTTCGGGTTGTTTTTCTTTTTTCTTCTTTTTAATCTTTTTGTTAATCTTATCTTGGTTGATCCAACTTTGTTTAACCGCATACCGTTCTAACACCCCAAATCAATTCAAGAAATTTTCCTGGAGCAGGCGAAAAGTGCTCTTGACCGCATAACGGTTAAGATACGTTGTAGTGACGTGTGAAGAAGTAGGCCAATCGAGAGTGACTGGTTTTGAATTTCAAATTCTCACTGGTCGGAAACAAGATGTACATCTCAAAACCTAATGTTCTGAATTGGCCGATTCAACTGGGTACCACCCCAGTATCTGGCATGGCTTTTGGGCTGTTTTTATTTTTTCCCTTTGTCCTCTTTTTAAATCTTTTGTTTAATCTAATTTTGGTCGATTTAACTTTGTTTAACCCATATCGTTCAACATAATTCATGTTCCACCTCTAGCAAGAAAGAACTAGGGGCTCTCAAGGTAAACTCGCATTTTTTTAAACATTTTTGTGAATGCATTGTATGCAATAAAGGTGCGAAGATTACTCATTCGTCCTATGAGATGCCTATCTCATTCACTCAATAGCTCAAGCAAAGCTTGATCTAATGCTCGACCTAGTGTCATAAGTACGAAAAGAAAATTCTTCAACTCGATCTCAGTTCGCTAGCTAGCTAGCCTACTCAAGCATAACATATGACAACTTTAAAACAAAACAATTAATATGATTCAAAATGTTACGTCAAAAACAAACCCTAAGCAGCATTTGAAATAATTCACCGATAAATATATTATCACGTTAGATTTTAGCGGAAACTATTGATTGTCATCGAGTGATCCTCGTATTATTATTATGGTTGTTCAGATTATAGGTTTAAATAATGAAATTTAAAAAATCGAGAAATTAAATGATAAAATACTAGATCTTAGCTTAATCGATCGCTCGCGTCCCACGATGCCATGAAAACTCTTTCGGTTGGTTTACTACCGCAAGCTGATGGGCTTCTACGAAGTAGGCTCAAGCCCATGCCCAAAACAACACAAGGCGGGCCTCCATCTGTACTCGGCTTGTGTTCCACAATCATTAAAAGAATTTGCCAAGAGCGCGAGTGAGATCGATATCAAATTTCAAGAGTGATCATATTGCTGTGATGTGTCAAGAGCAAGCCAATCAAGAGTGACCGATTTCAAATTTCAAATGTTAACCATTTGGGAACAGGATGCATGCCTCGAAACCCAATGTTTTGAATTGGCCAGTTCAGACGAGTTCCGATCTAGCTTCTAGCATGGCTTTTGGGCCGTTTTTCTGTTCAATCCGATTTTGGCCGATTCAACTCTGTTGAATCACACATGTTTTAGCATTCTGATTGACTATTGATGCGGACCGTAAAAAAATTGCCAATACTACATCCACATTGGAACTCTAGCATGAAGGATTACGTGCTCTTAAGGTAAACTCAGATTCCTAGCAGGCTGTAGCTGCGAGCCTCGTGGGCTGAGGGCAACACAGAGCTCCTACACCGAAACACACCCCAACGCCGAGTGAAGAGGGAGGTTCATAAATATGTTGCCAAGAAAAACTGGCACAACCAATCAACACTACCAGGCGTGTTTGTAGCAGACAACTCCCTGCTTAACAGTTAAAAACATCCATCGCGGAATAGGTAAAGGTCATCCAGAAGATTTTTCTCTCATTCGGTAATTTTATCAACCAATTACTAGGCATACTTCCCCTTGGGTGATCTCCTTCGCCTTGGACAGCTACCAACTCCCAAAGTGAGGAGGTAAAGCCCAAAGCATTGCAGCCAAGAGGATAGGACTGATCAGCGGAGGTGAACAAAGTTAAAGGAGAATAGGGTTTAGTGAAAGGTAAGGTTCGAGGGAAAAGTGAAATTGCCACTACGAGGAGGCAAAGCCCAGATCAAAACTCCCATCCATTGTAGCCAAGAGGAGAGAAATGATCAGTGAAGGTGATTAGGTTTTGGTGATGGGTAAAGGGAAAGGTAAAACTACCACTTAAGGGTCGAGGGGAGCTCTTCAGAGTCTTGATTAGCTGCACTATGCAGTAAGCTGGGTAATTTATGGTCAGAAAGTGACTTAGCAGTAATTGATGGAGCAGTTCTAAAGGAGAGAATACGAGAATGCCGGTTGACTCTGCTTAGGCAACTATTCTCAAATCCGACCATTAACTTCCAAGCCTTCCAAAGCACTATGAAGAGAGCGTGGAGAGCCGACTCAATCAATATTACTCATGTAGACTAGACAACTTTTGCCTTTGTTTTCAAAACGGAGCTTGAGTTGAAAAGGGTCTCAGAGGCTGGACCCTGGTCTTTCTCTAGCAACATGGTGGTGCTTAAACCTTATATACTGGATGTCCCACTTCCGAACTATGAATTCACACATTGTGATTTTTGGGTCCAAATGCACGGTTTGCCTATGAACCGGATCTCAGAGGACTCCATTAGGAGAATTACAGCATCTACTGTCTGTGTTTCTGATGTCAAAACCAACCCAAAGGCTTTTCCAACCTTTTCCAATGGTAAGGCTAGAGTAAAAATCGACTTAACAGCCCCCTTGAAGCCTGGACCGATAGCTAGCAAGGGGGGAGGAAATTGTGGATTGCCTTCCGATATGAGAAGTTACCACATTTCTTCTATGCTTGTGGTCGTATAGGGCACTATGCCAAGTTCTGTGAAGTCGAGCATTATGACGAGAACATGCTTGAAACTGATGACCCTGGATGCTTTGGACATTGGCTTCATGCTGAATCGAGAGAGTGGAGCCCCCTTTGGAAATCGTTCTATGCAAAGCCTTGGAATATGGATGATGAGATTGTCCCTTAAACTCCATCCCCTTTACTTCAGCTGGTGGCTTTTGAACCGTGAGGCAAGAGACCACTTATTCGAAGTGGTGAGAAGATGATAGAGAAGCCAGGGCTGCCCTTTGTTTTTAATCCAAAAGCAAGTGAAGCAGGTGTCAGCGACTCCAGAGGACTCCAACAATAGTTATTGCTAATCACAGCTCTAGTCTCTACCCTAGGGACAGAAGGGAGCTCTCTTGGTCATCAAAAGACAAGGAGTAAGGGAAAGAAATTAGTAAGCAGCAAGACTCAAAGAAGGTATAGTCCTTATTCTTCCCAGAAGAGAATCGCTCCCATAGTAGACGAAACAGAACTTTTAGATACCCCAATCCAAGTTATGATTGATCCTCAGGTACGGGCTTTGGTGGCTAGCCCTAATAAGCCACCCGGTGTTCCATGAATATCTTAAGTTGGAATCACCTAGGGTTGGGCAATCTCTTGACAAATCGGGAATTGCGTGCCTTAGTGGCACATGAGAGGCCTAACATCATTTTTTTTTTATGGAAACAAAAAACAAAGAAGGAATGATCTTGAGGCTGAAGAGACAGCTTATTTTCCAGTTTAGTATAGTGGTAAACCCAACATGTATCGTAGGAAGTGGTATTATGAACTGCTTTGGCATCTTTAAAGGTGGTAAATGCCTCGTCGGAGCTGATTGACCTGATTTGCTCGGAGATAAGAAGCCAAAACCAAATGAGAGTCACTTTTGTTCATGCCACAACAATATGCTGAGAAAGGCTCCAACTTTGGGGGAAGTTGCAGCTAGTTAGCCAAGCCAACCATCTATCGTGGATTTGTATGGGAGATTTCAATGAGGTCTTGCATCCGTGGGAAAAGGTCGAAGGACATAGGGCGGATCATTACAAGTTAGCTGCGTTTCGGGACTTCCTTAGTGAATGTTCCTTTATGGATATAGAGAGTAAAGGTTGCGCCTTTACATGGGCAAACCATAGGGACGAGGAGGCACACATCAAAGAGCGACTTGATAGAGTTATATGCAATGTGGAGTGGAGAATAATGTACCAAAATGCACAAGTTCTTGCCCTTCTCGCGGTCGGCTTGGATCATTGTTCCCTATTGCTTTCACTATCAGCGGCAACCATAAAAAGGAAGAGGGAATTCAAGTTTGAAGCACATTGGTTGGAACATGAAGAATGTGGAAGCATTTGTACAGTCAGTGTGGAGTATACCTAGATTGGAAAATGAGAAACTCCTAAGGAAATTACAAAGAGTATTGGAAGCATTAACGAAATGGAGCAAAGAGAAGTTTTCAAATGCGAAATTCCAAATTGACTCTCTGAAAATGGAGCTTCAAGAAATCATGAATGCTCCAACTGTGCACCACAATAGAGAGAGGGTGAAGTTCTTAAACCAGCAAAGAGATGACCTAGGGAAACAAGAGGAAATGTTTTGGGGAATGGGATCACGGATCAGCTGGTTGTAGTGGGAAGACAAAAACACTAAATTTTTCCATGCAACCACAGTATAAAGAAACAAGATCTCCATGCTGAAATTAACGGATAAGGAATGGTGTCGAGATCCGAAGCAAATACGTGATATGATGGAGCAGTTCTTTAAGTCTCTATACACCACCGAGGGCCCAAAAAACTTTCAACCATTACTAGAACAATGTCCTAGCTTAGCAAAGGATCAAATGAATTGCAATTTGCTGAGAAGTGTATCAATGGAGGAGGTAAAGGAAGTAACTTTCCAGTTGGGAGCAAAAAAAGCACTGGGACCGGATGGTTTAAATGGGCTATCCTATCAACAACATTGGGATATCATCCAGCACGATGTATTCACTATGGTGAGATCTTTCTTTGACTCTGGCCTTCTTGACCCGAGCTTGAACAGAAACCATATTGTTCTAATTCCCAAGAACTCTAACCCAGAAATGCTAGACCAATTCACGCCCATTAGCTTGTGTAACTTCGGCTATAAAATTATCTCCAAGGTCTTGGCAAATCGCCTAAAACCTTGACTTCCTAATGTGATAGCGGAGGAGCAAAGCGCTTTTGTTAGCGGTAGACAAATACAAGAAAATATCCCGGTCGTTCAGGAAGTCGTACATAAGCTAAGAATTAGGAAGAGGAAAAGGAAATTTCAAGCCATCCTTAAGTTGTACACGAAAAAAGCCTATGATCCGTTTGAGTGGGACTTTCTTGAGGCATGCATGACTAAGATGGGTTTAAGTGAGAGATGGGTTTCATAGATTATGCAATGTGTCACCATAGCCTCCCTTAGTGTCAAGTTTAGCGGAGAACCTCTTCCCTTCTTTGAGCCATCAAGAGGTCTTTAGCAAGGAGATCCTTTATCCCTTTACTTATTCATAATTATTGCAAACATGCTCTCATCACTCATGAAAAAAGCTGTGGATGATGAAAGCGTTAGAGGAATTAGACTCAACAGGTTTTGCTCGACACTTTCCCATTACTTTTTGTAGATGATTCCATTTTCTTTGTGGATGGAAAGGTTAATGAATGCCATAACCTAGCCTCTATTCTACATCAGTATTGCTTCGCAATAGGTTAGGGAATCAACCTCAACAAATTAGCAGTTTTTTTCAATGGAGGGTGCCCGCATTAGCTGAGAAGGAATATGGCCCAAGAATTGCGAGTTTCAGAGATTGACAAAACTGGGAAGTACCTAGGAATCCCCTCCAGTTGGGGCCAACTAAAAAAATAGATGTTCGCATGGATTTTGGCAAGAGTAAACATGAAGTTGGAAGAGTGGAAAGAAAGTTTTATCTCCAAAGCGAGTAAAAAGATCTTAATAAAGTGGTGGTATAGGCTTTGCCACAATATGCGATGTCCACATTCAAAATTCCAGTGCCCATTTGCAAGACAATGGAGAGGAAGATAGCTTTATTATGGTGGAAAACACATGCATGAAAAGCCAGCCTTCATTGGAGAAGATGGGAGATACTGAAGCAAAGAAAAGACAAAAGAGGTTTGGGCTTTAAAGGCCTCATCACATTTAACAACGTGATGTTGGGAAAACAAGCTTGAAGAGTCTCTCAAACTTCAGATGCATTACGGTGCAAAGTTCTAAAATGATGTTACTTTCCACACAACGATTTCTAGCTTGCAGTTAAGAGTTCTCGCCCATCGTGGGGTTGGCAAAGCCTTCTTATGGAAAGAGACGCCATTTAAAAGGAGATGAGGTGGAAAGAGGGTAACAGGCATCATATTAGAATTGGGGAAGATAGATGGCTAGAAAGAGGCGAATTCGAAGGACCAAAAAACTAGCATGAACTGAACATGGTCGCAGAACTGATTGCCCCAGTAGATTCTCTCTGGAATGAGCAACTTTTGCACAACATATTCGATGAAGAAATTGTAAATGAAATCCTAGCTACTCCACTGACAACTACCCCGAAGGAAGACTCGCTAGTGTGGTCACCAGATCGGTCTGATTGCTATTCCATCAAAAGCGGATACAATGAACTACGAAAGAATGAGGCCACACATTGCTCTGGGTAGCCCTCTTCTTCCTACCAAACCCCTAATGCTCTCTGGAGCAAAATTTGGAGGCTAAAAACATTTCCAAAAGTTAAGACTTTTTGTATGGAGGGTTTGCTAAGATGCATTATCTACTAGGGTAAACTTATTCAAGAAAAGGGTATTATTTGAGCTGTTTTGCCCCTTGTGTCGAAAAAAGTTTGAAATAGTCGAGCATCTATTTCTCCTCAATGACAAGAGAAAGCATATTTGGCCAAATCCTGAACCCAACATCCACTTTTTGTTAGGAATCAGTGCACAATCACAAAGAAATAAAAAGTAAAAACGAGAAAAAAAATTGAGACATAAGGTTTTTATTCTCATTCACCCTTAAACTAGTGCTACATCCAGCAAATGATTCTACTATAATTAGCATATCGCATCCCTCTGTTACATCTTTTAATTACAAGAAAAAGATAATTTATTTGGGCTATAATTTGATTCAAAATAGAAAACTTCTTTCTAGGAAATCTAGTCCAATTAGGAAACCATTTAATTGGAAAATCAATTCAAAATAGGAAACCTAATTGTATTGGGAAACTTTCCTTTTTCGGGCTCAAACTATAAAAGCCCTCTAGTGGGTTGGGTGCGCTGCCCCTACGACCCCTGCCCACTCACTGGGGAACGGGACCCCCGTACCTTCCTATCGATAGAGAGTATGAACCACGCCCCAACACTTTTCTCACCAACAAGTTACTTGATTTGAGGAGTGGTTGCTAAACTACAATGATATGACCCGTAAAAACATATCATTCAAGACCATCACAATCACCCTTTGGAAAATTTGGTTTGCCTCCCTTGTCTTCCATCACAAGCAACCGGACCCAATCATCATAATCAACTCTGCTCTAGACATGCATCACAATTGCATGAAGTGGAATAGATGAAACTTAAAGTGCAAAGCAATATTGCTGAACTTACAGCCAAAATTGAGACCATTAGACCCTGGTTTGCTAAAGACAAACATCGATGGATCTCACCTCTCAGGGACCATGGAAGGGGCAATTGCATGCATATGTCACGATTCAGAAGGAAGATTGATAGAAGGTCTTGCATAACCAGTTCAAGCATCTTCTACCCTTTAAGCTGAAACCCTTGCATGTCTCTATGCTCTCTAACACTTTGCTGATCGGCCTCATCTGAAACTAACGTTGGAGTCTAATTGTTCAACTTTGATAAGTTGTTTGAAAGAGTCTTCCCTATGTCCTTGGGATGTTGAGCCAATTATCACTGATTGTATTGTCGTATTGGCCTTTTTTGAGAGTCTAGAATTAGTCATCTGCTCCCGTGACTCGAATAGACTAGCATATTGGGTTGTAAGACGTTAAGGTGTAAGACCCTCCCCCTAAATTCGGTTTCTAATACCCCTTTCCCACTTTGGGAAATCTTGTGTTTTGATGCCCCTTACTCTTGTAGGTTGACTTGGGTTTAATGAAATGATATCTCTGTTTTCACCCAAAAAAAAGGTAAACTCAGATTTTAAAACTTTCATGAACAGATTGATTGCAATAAAAATATGTAGATTACTCAAATTAGCTGCTTATCTCATTACTCAACAGCTTAAGCGAAATTTGATCCGATACTTGACATACTCAAATAAGTAGAAAAACAAAAATCATTTATTTCAAATTGATATATGCTCGCTAGCCCAAGTATAACATAATGTAATGTGAAACGTTACGTTCAAACAAAGCAACAAATATAATGTGAAAAATTACGTTAAAATTGAATCTTAAATTATCAGTGAAGCAATTCTCCGACAAATATATTGTCACCTTAACAATCATACCGAATTATAAGTTTGCTCTGATGAGATGGCCAGAAATGGAGTGGTACCGACCTCGGAAGATGCCCAAGCTGCGAACCGTGGAATTACGATGTATTATTAAAACGATTGGAGAGATTAACAGGACATAGAGACATACTGTCTGGCTAGGTGAAAAAGTTTTCAATAATCACCACATTAAACAAGAACTTTACTGTAGTAATTATCGTTCATCGATAAGCTTGAAAGTAGTATCTTTTGATGTGGACAAGGTCAAACTTGGCGGCTACTTAAACATCAACCAATTCTCAGAATTTTCAGGATGAACTGAGGAATACTAAATTAATAGATTAATATCATGAAAAAAGTCAAATTAATATACCTATGGTGAATATAGTCAAATTAATTTTTGGATTATATAAAATTTTAAACTGATATATTTTTGATAAATTTACCTCAAATTAATTTTTGAATTATAAAAAACCTCAAATTGGTACACTCGTAAATATTTATCCTTCGTTAGTTTTTGTCAAATCTTATCATGCAACTATTGAGCCGCATGGCACATGGTAATAACTCGATTGACATGGCAAATCTATATAAAAATTCAAATCAATTTAAGATAAATTTATCACAAATGTACCGATTTTATTTCTTCTTACAAGTTAGTTAATCTCATTTTACTTGCGCGGCATCCGTTGAAATGGTGAAATTAATGGTTGGCATAGCATCGTAATCGCATGGGTGGTTAGAAAAGCTTCACATCCGTTGTCTTGATCAGCGATTGGCGCATCAACGTGTGCAGTTCATGTGTGAGAGTTTTACTTCGAAAACCGACCCTGTGTTCAGTTTTTCGCGAATTAATTTTTTCGAATTTTGACATATTTAGTTAGTTGAAAATAGTTAATCAATATCGGTCGACGAATACGCCCATACTTGTGATTAGAAAATTGAAGTCCTAATTCTGATTAGGGAAAATCATTATTGTATAATTATTTTTTTTAAATGAAATTTCACGGAAAGTATTTCTATTTAACGTGTAATTTTTCATGAAACAAATACACAATGTTCCCTAACGAAGAAACCATTTTATACACAAGAGAGAGAGAGAGAGTACGTAATTCATTTATGTGAATTCCTGGGACAAATCTGAGCCCTCAAAGGGTTCTTCATCACGGTGGTGAACTCCTGCTTCTCCGACAGGTCCACCTCCTCGCCGGCCACCGTCCGCCATCGGAACAGCCACACCAAGTTCGCCACGAAGTACTCCAGGTGCAGCATCGCAAGCTCGTACGCGGGGCACATCCTCCTCCCTGCCCCGAAGGGCATCATCTTTATCTCCCTGCTCCCCGTGACGTCGAAACCGGCCGCTTCTCCGCCACCGTAATTCAAGAACCTCTCAGGCTTGAAGGCCATTGGGTCCTCCCAGATCTCCGGGTCCAAACCCAACTCCGCCACCATGAAGTTGATGGTCCCGTCCTTGGGGATCACGTACCCGCCCAGCTCAGCGTCTTCTGTCGCCGCGTGCGGTAACACGAAGTGCCCCGGCGGATGGCGGCGCAGCCCCTCCAGCACCACCGCCTTAAGGTAGTCCATTCTTTGCAGGTCCTCCTCTTTCACTTGCTCCGCCCCTTGTCCCACGATTGAATTGATTTCATTGTAGAGCCTCTCTTGGATTTCTGGGTACTTGACCAGGTTGGCCATGATCCACTGCAGCGCTGTGGATGTCGTGTCGGTACCGGCGTCGAGGAACTCCGAGCAGAGGCTCACCATTTCGTCCTCCTCCAGCTTCCTCTTCTCCTCTGGCAGCTCCAGGTCCAGGAGGGTGTCCACGTATGACGCGATCCAGTCGCCGTCATTCCCGTCCTCCTTGACTTTTTTCAGTTGCTCTCGCTTGGCCATGGATCGAGCTCTGATGAGTGGGATGAGGACGTGATTCCGATATTCGCAGAGCTTGTAGAACTCCTTCCACCGCTTCCGGAGCACGAGCTTGCTCACCCGCGGCCAGAAATTGAGCACCGCGAACCGCTGCAGACCCAGCAGCAACCGTCGCTGAACATCCTCAATCTGCTTAATCTGCTTCTCCTCAAGCCTGTCCCCAAAGCACATGAGGACCAGCAAGCAGAACATGGCGTACTGGAAGTGGTCGACGACGCGGACGATGCCACCTGGCTGGGACTTGAGCTCCGCCACGAGGATGTCGAGAACCCACGCACGGGCGCAGGAGTAGGAGAGCACGCGCGAGGGACGGAGGATTTCTGCCGTGAGGTTCCGGCGGAGGACGCGCCAAGTGGGGCCGTAGGAGGAGGAGGAGATGTCGTGCTGGTTGGCAGAGAGGATGCAGTCAGTGGCGAGGGGCGGCGGGCGGTCGGCGAAGACGGCGCCACGGTGGACGAGGGCCTGGTGGGCGAGGGACGGGGAGGAGATGAAGACGGCGGGGCGGGGGCCCACGTGGAGGGTGACCATCGGACCGTGGCGGGCGTGGAGGGAGCGGAGGACGTGCTCGAGCTGTGAGAAGGACTTGTGGAGCCATAGGAAGTTGCCGACGACCGGGAATTTGAGCGGGCCCGGAGGGAGGCTCTTCTTCTTGGGGGCGGAGGAGAGGAGGTTGACGGTGGCTCTGAGGAGGGCGGCGACGGAGAGGGTGACGAGGATGAGGAACCAGAGATCCATCTCTGAGTTTATGAGGTAGACCAAATTTAGGATTTGCAGAGAAGACGTGGGAATTTGTAGGTTTCATATATGATTGGAGATGAGCTGACAACTTAGCCGAAAGAGAACGTAATGGATGACGTCCATGAATTAGCAGAGGATTTCATCTGGGGAAATGACATCTTCGCAATTAAAAAACATCCTTTCCGGCAGTCAATAACTTCACAATACTGAACTAGGAACATAAGCTTTCTTTAGGATCGTAAGGACATGCTCATGGACCTCGCTGAATCAAAAAGAGAAAAGATTCAGCATCACACCCTCGAGAATATTCGACTGATGCGAGAAAGATGCGGCGGCACCGGACTTGGACGAAGATAGATCGGCCGTGTGAAGACATTGATTCGGTTTGGAACTCGAAGCGGCGGGAGCTGCTAAACTGAGAATCGCCATAGCTTGTATCTGGGAACGGTGTGATGGATATGAAGTGGGAATGAAGGCACCGATATTGTTATTCTTTTAAGAGAATTGATGCGATGAACACCGTCATCTCAATTCGCCAGCCGACCTATTCAATATGAAAGTACAGACGAAAACTTCAGAACTAAGCAACTAATACAATTGGAAATGTTAGGTCAAACTTGAACATTTTATAATCTATGAAGAGGTTCAATGGACATTTGGTTCCTCACTTTTCTCGAAGTAGACTTAATTTCCTTTTTGTTTTTTTTTTTTGGCTTCTCCCAACAAAATGAGAAAGCGCATGGTTATTCTGAAAACACAGTGGGTATTGCAAATCGATCTTCAAGTGTCAAGAGCTTAAAAAAAAAGGGGTATGTGCACTATAAATGAAATCAAAATGTGCAATCAAGTACCTTGACTAATGGAAATGATGACGTGACTTTGCTTATCATTTTCTTAAGCGTGGCTCCCACCAAGCACCACATCAAAAATAAATTTTAAAATTTTAAAAAGGGAAAGGATAAATAAATAAATAAAAAGTTTAAAAACATAAAGAAAAGAGAATAAAATAAAAAATGTCAGAATTAATTTTTTTTATAAAAAAAAGCAAGGTTTCATGCTATTCCATTTGGTCGGAGGAGCTCCGAGTGTACCGTGTTGGGCCATTAGTGGTGTTAGCAATATTCGGTATTTACTTGATTCTACATATTTCTTGAGATTATGCTTATATCTTTTTTGATAGTGCATATCCTTAAATGATTATATTTCTTATTATGTTTATTATCACGCACCGAACTCTACGGACGTGCAACATCCTACTATGGTTGTCACAATGCGACGTTCCAGGACTCGTCGCTGACCCTTTAGTTTATATTTTAATTACGCATGCGGAAGCGATAACAATAATCACTCGGACAACTATAATAAATAGGGACAGATAGGAAAACGATTCACAATAGTTAAACAACAACATCAATTTCTAGTGTTCACTCGATTAACCCCTGGAAACATTTTTATAGGCCTACTACAGGCAATACCACAAAAGCCAACAAAAAGATATCGGGCTAGGGTTAAACTACTTCACCAACAAGCCGATCTCAAAAAGCCAGCTTCCAGACCCCCTGAACTAAACTAGGTGCATCAACATGCTAAGGGCCTGAAAAATGATTAACAACAACAAATGAGACGAAAATCTCAATAAGTTAACGGCCTAAACCCCGCTTAGAAGGCCAACTCGCATGGGAGTCCCTAAACACGCGACCACGCACTGGACACAAGTCATTAATCAATCACATGCATCCTTACCTTGCTTTGGCACACGTATAATGCATGACATAGGTAGTCATATGCCACAACGATGCATCAAACATATCACATAACCAGAGTATACAATAATAATTCACATACATCAATGCATCATAGTTGCGCGTGTCTCGATTATAAGGCAAAACCCACTTGGGCACGTCCCATACCATGCTTAACAGTTTCTACCCCATAATCAAGCACTATGCATCACACGTATTCCAGTTATTATGCCCCCTCATGGCTACTACACATCAAGCAATCTGCAGCAAGATAGCAGTCTTCCGACATGACCGGGCTCCGTCCCGCCCCGTCGGGCATGGCTACGTCAAACAATACACAGGATGACGGCATTTCAATACGGCAATATCAAACAATACACAGTAAGATGGTATCCCGTAAGTAGCATCGGATTCGCCCTCGGGCAGCGATCCGGTTTCCGGAGTATCAGCAATCTAGATAATCTCCAAGCATCCGATAAACCGAGCGCGATACGCAGCAAACCTCGATAAATCGAGCATCGTCAAGCGACACACAGCGAGACGGCTCCAACATGTGATCACACGAGCATACGAGCATTCAAGCCAATTCTTATCTTTTCAATTAGCTAATGCATACATGGACCGTGCTCAAGATAATGCCACATACAATTTTACGTGATCACATATGTAAATAATCGCTCAACTTTGTAAAAAAAATCATATCAAAACTTGTTTTATTTCTCAAGGCATCAAATTCATTCTTAGACATAACTATAAAATAATTTATTTCAAAGATTCAAAATCTTTTCTTGAAAATAATCATTCCAATTATTTAGCTAAATACGCTAATTTATACGGTGAAATCCAACCTCGAAATCACAATCCATGCACGAAACATTTGCAAATCTATAATAAAAGTCATCCGAAAATATTAATATTTAATTTTCGGAAACTAAATATTTTATTATTATTGAATAAAATATTATTATTTAATTCCGAAATATTAATTTATTTAATAAAATAAAATAATACTAATAAAATAATTGATTACTTCTCATTAAAATAGCGATAACTTATCACAAACACAACGATAGCTTATCACGTAAATAATAATAACTTATTGAACCATTACCAATAAGCTATCACTAAAAACACTGATAACCTATCATCCAATCCCCAATAACCTATCGTCACATCCAAACATAACTTATTATGTGAACGATAACCTATCGCCAAAGGTTATCTAATAATCCAATAATAACTTATACATTAAACTTACTTAAATAACCATTAACCTAATCTAAACCTAAATTAAACTATAACATTATGAATTTTCGATTCTTTTTTCGGGATTTATGAAATGAATATTTTGGCCAATGCACTTATAGTGAGATCTCATCCGGAACCGCGCATTCTCGGGATGCTAACCTTAGGGGTAAGGCCATCACGGAATTGAGTTTGTACAACCAAAGAATTCAACCTTAGTTCGACCTCCGACCATAAAAATTGATGAGGGAATGTTTTGGACCAACAGAGACCGATCTATGTGATTGATCGTGCCCGAAGGGAACTAGCGACAGACCTTTGCAATTACATGACAATCGAGATCGCCTTGGTTCGAGCAAACTTAAACGTGACCTAACTTAGTGTCGGTCACGGGTCGAGAGCACGTAATCTCAATGAGCCACCCGTTAGTAAGAGATAAGCTAAAGTCGCGATTATTCAATTTTAATCATTCCTTAGAATTCGGGCCCGGAATCGAGAATATCGAAAGTAACAATTTTTAGTGGCTGATGACGTTTTTGGTGTGGCCAACCTTGGGGCCACCCGTTTTTGTAAAAAATATGGATTTCGGTTCGAGACCAGAAAAATGATTGTTTTACCCCTATGCACCGCGAACGAATTTTGAGGAATGAATTAAATTGGGGGACTGATAAATAACTTGTATAGCCGAAAATGGAAGCACAAGAATGCCCCTCTCCTCCCATGAGCAATTACTCTTTTGCCCCTTGAATTATTGGATGAGGATGAATGTGAGCCGTTGGATGTGGATAAGATCAAATCTTGACCCTTGGATTTGTTGAGTAGTTGAAGGGGTAGTTTGGTAATTTCCGGTGGGGTTTTAGAGTGCAATTATTGGGGGTACCATATAAATATTCATTGCTCTCTCTCTCTCTCTCTCTCTCTCTCTCTCTCTCTCTCTCTCTCTCGTCCGCCGCTGTTTGGTCCGACCACCACCTGAGCCACCCCCGACCGTCCTCCCCTGTCCCATACGACCTGATCGCCACCCGCCACCCACCCGTCCACGGCGTCACAACCGTTCACCCGCCTAGCCGCCGGCGCCGTCGCCGCTGCTCCGGCTGTACCGGCCTTCTGTCCAACTTGTTGTCACGCCTTTTTAAGGTAAGTGACTCCCCCAAACCTTCCTTAGAACCCCCGGTATTATTGGACATGTTTAGGGTTCAGTTTGGGTACGTTTAGGTGGCTGTTTTGTGACTTAGATGGGGGTTCGAAAATAGTTGCTGTGGACTGATTTGTGGAATGAAAATGTGTGGTTTGGTGGGCCCGGATAAGCAGTGGAGAAGTGGATTGATTCTTGACTGAGTTGGTTGTTGATTGGTAAATTTATGGCCTAAGTGAGCTCGTACTCGTGATTGTGTGGCTTGTGGCTGTTGGATGATTTTTTAGTAAATGTGGGATTGAATGTGGTGTGGCCATGTGCCCTATATGTTTGACCGTGAGGTGTGTCGGTGTGATCGTGCAAAGAGATCACGTGCTAAGTATATGTGACCGTGTGGTATGCTTGTGTGACGAGGTTGTGTAGTTGCGAAATGCATGTGTGGCATAAGATTATGTGGCCATGTGTTATGTGTGGCTGTGTGGTATGTGTGGTACGATGGCACAAGATGGTTGGAATGATTGGAAAAGTAGTACCCTGAGGCGTGATCGTTTACGCGGGGTAGGTTCCATCCTGAGGCGTGTTTGTTTACGCGGGACGATGCCGTCCCTGACGAGGTGACGATGCCAGGCTCGACGGGGCGACGATGCCTAATGAGGTGAGAAGACCGTTAGCCTGATGCGTTTTTACGCGGGCGCGGTAGTGGTGGAAAGTTAAGAATGAGCTGAACTCGGTTGATGCACGAGATTTGCGAAATTCGATGCATGGCGTGAGTTAGTGTGTGAGTGTGGTTTGCCTCGCATGATATAGTGTTTGATGAGTATGGACATAAATGAATTGGTTGTGTTATTATCTGACATGCAGGGACGTGTATGATGGATCCTAGATAGGTATGTATGTGATTGTTAGTATGATTGGTTGTTTGTTTGATGCATGTTTTGTCTGGCGGTATGTGAGAGCCTATGTGGGGTTTGGGATTGTGCACTTATTGAGATTCGTCTCATAGTTGTATAACCACCATTTCAGACCCTCAGCCATGAACCCAGGAGACCTACCTTCTTGTTTTGGGATCCCTAGACATGTGGAATATCAGGAGGTGAAGTACTCTTTAGGAGGCGACCGAGCTTTTGTCATGTATTCGAGCACTGTTTGGGTTGACGGGGCAGATTATACTGGAAGCCTTATTCATATTTAGCCTGGACCTATCGAGATGGCGTAGAGGAGACAGGTCCGCTGAGAAGCTTCGACATTCCCTTTCTCGGTGTCGGTGTGCAGAATCCTATGGCGATCATCCCTCCTGATGGCGAGATTATCGATCTCGAGGAGCCGCCCAGAGTATTTCCAGGAGAGTCGCAGGCTGTACAACCGTTGTAGGCGATCCCTCCGTACCTTGATCCATGTATTCCTCCTGATTACGAGCCAGAGAACTTAGGAGGAGAAATGGAAGAGGGTGACCCTAAGGTTTAGCCAAGACATTTTAGGGGTTGTATAGACTAGGTTCGACCAGTCACTTTTTGGAAGATAGGTCGACCTATAGCGAAACTAAGTTAACCCAACCACTTGATCCTTTTTGTTATATCGATGGTGTTTTGGATGTTCATCTTGTTAAACTGTTTGTAATGTGGTTTGTATGCTCGGTTCGATAGTAATGTATAAAATGAATGTTATTAGATCGTTGATAGCCTTGATGCACTACCCCGTCGTCATCTTTGATAGTACGGGTGATTTATATTCGTTTTCGCATGTGCTTATGATCATTTGGGTCTGTTGACACCTAAATTTTACCGATATTCATTTAGTGATTAATTGCATAGAAAATTAGGGATTAAAATTTTAACCCCTAAACAAAAATATTTAAATCGCATAACATATAGTTTAGGTTCATTTTAATTTAGTTGCATTTGCATCAAATTGGTGATTGCAATCGAACTTAAATTTTATCGGACGAGACTCGGCTCGCTCGAGATGCTAGGGCCGGGAATTTCGCGTCACGTGGGCTTGGTTGTTTTAATTTGGGGCTTAGCCCAAGTTAATTCAACCCATTAAAATTGAATTAAGCCTTAAGCCCAAGTTTAAGCCCATTAGGTTAATTAAGCCCATTCAATTTGACCTAGATTAGTCTATATATACATATTATTTGGTCAAATTAAGGGAGGTGACAATTGCGAATCAGAAAAATTTTCAGAGAGAAAGTGAGAGAGAAGGAGAGAGCCGCGTAGGCTGTGCCCCCGTGCGCGACGCCGCCCTTCCGCCGTCGCGCCCCTTCGCTGCTGTCTGGAGCCACTCGGAGACGCCGCAGTACACTGCCGCACGCTTCCTCTCCACCCCGATGGCCCACGTTGAAGTCTAGCTAGTCTTCAGCAATACAGCCGTGAAGCCCCTTGACGTCAACGAAGCTGTCGTTGTTGATTCCTCTGCTCAAGACCACGTTCCTCTTCCTCAGCCTTCCTTGAAGCCCACGCGAATTTGTAGAAGAAGTCAACACCTCCTGCTCCTCCTATTAGTCCATGAGAACCACAGCCTGCCTTGAGGAGCTTCACTGCAGCCAAGTCAGAATCTGCAGGGAAGACTCGTCCACTTCCTCCCAGAATCGCTCGCTCCACAGAGCTTATCTGTGGAAACTCAAAACACGAAAGTTGTAGATCTACGAGTCCTTGATCTGTGGCTTTTGGAATCGGGTCAATCCGACGTGTATTGAGGAAGTTACGCCTATTTTTCCGGAATCGTGCAGTCCTGAAATTTTCTACCCGAAGCCACCGCAAGTAGCGCCGACGCAGCTCTCGCCCGCTCGTTGCACTTCCACAACACCAACGACACAGCCCCGCCGGAACAGCACCTTACCGGAGCCGCCCTTCCTCGCCGTGTTGCCGCAGCTGATCCCGACGCCGGAGTAGCCCCGTCGGTGCCGCCGGTGTTGTCGCCGTCGTCGTTCCCATCTCGATCCGCAAGTCTGAACTCGATCCAGTCCTCGATTCAAATTTGGAAGATTATCCAAATTAGGTAATGATATTATCCGATGCACTTTTGAATATTTAATTTCCTAGTTTGAATCGTTTGGAATATTGCGTGAATATCTCGTGCATAATTGGATATGTTTAGATAACGTTCTAGATATCCGCCATATTTTGAAATATTCAAAATTAGGAAACTTTCCTAATTTAGCAACGTATCGGGACGACTATCCGACCTTAACCCTAAAGTCCGATACGCGGAGATACGGAAAATCACTATCCTATTCATAACTACTTGAATACGATAATGATTTTAATTTGCTTTCCCATTTTGAATGATCAATTATCCGTTAATATCTATAACCCTTTAGATATGACCGATAATTTGATTCTTGTGCCTAATCCGAGTTTGAAACGAATATGGCGGATTGCGTGGTTGATTTGAATTGATTGTTATCCCTTTTGATTTAAATTGCTTTCCTTTTCAAATAAAAGAAAACCCAAAAAAAATTCTGTTTTATTATTCAAATTAGAATCTTGCATGTCTAGGGTTTTTGAATATATCCCGAAGGATGAGATAAGTATTTAATTTAAATTAGGATCTAAGGTGGCATGTTCCCTAGTTTAAATTAAATATGGTTTTAATCTTAACGGATTATTCACGTTATTTTTTAATTTCGAATTTTCAAGAAAACCCCAAAAAGAGAATGAATTGCTTTAGGGTAAATTAGGTTAGATTGCATCTTAATTTCAGCAATTTAATTATTCCGAATTTTACAAAAATCCCAAAAAGAAATCATGCTAGGATAGTTCAAGTCATCATAGATTGCATTCTATTTTAGGCATTTTTACTATTCCGAATTTTAAAAGAAAATACCAAAAAAGGAAAGTCATTAGCTTGCATGATAATTTAGGCATGTTTTTCATTCCGAATTTCATAAAGAAAAATACCAAAAAATATGTCATTGCACGTCATTAGAATTAGGTCACGTCGTCGCGTGTCATATAGTTTGCATACT